>CAWUFW010011439.1:0-615810 GCA_963921515.1 Calotriton arnoldi | reverse complement strand
TACCACCCTGCACATATGAACAAGACATATAAAACGGAACACCAAAGAGCCCGGGGACCGACAACAGGTGGCCCAAGAATAACATTCACACACAAGGCCCAACGCAGAGCGGAAAGGCAGCCTGCCGCCCACACAAGGGAGAGCAGACAGCACTGAATGACCTTCCATTCCAACTCCGAAACCACAGCCCTACGACAGAAGCCGGTGAATACAGCCATTGTCCAAGAATAGACCAACACAGGCATGCCGAAGAGACCGACCACAGGGCAGATAGCGCATATCACAGAAGCACACAACGGACGGGGAAGAAAGAAGAAAACACTCCCCCATGTCGGCCACATGCAAGTTAATTGGAAGGAGTCACACATCACTGACCTTGAACTGTCTGAGAAGCATGTGGGAAGAGGGCCCGTGTCCTCCAAACAAGCCAACAGAACACAAGTCCTGTCTCCCTACGACTACACAGAGCTCACAGCAACCTCGGAGCGTGCACATTGCAGACTGCACACACAGCCGGAGCACGCCACCTCAACGAACCGCTGCGAAATGGCAACCGCAACACACCTACCCAACTACGCCGAACAGCTCAAGCTGTACAAAACCAACCTGTTCCATACATTGGGATGCGATCTCCTGTCCCTGCTGAACGTAAGTTACCGACTGACTTACCGCATCACATTGTTCAGCTGCGTCATGCCCGTCTTCTACTGTCGGAGGTGTCCCTACCAGCATCCCGTCGAGATATGCCTCTCCAACCCGGCATGTCTGAAGGCGGACCTGCTACCACTACTCCTCCCTCTGGACGCACACGACAGGGCCTGCTCTGCCTATGGGGGCATGGCGTATGTGGCCAACATCGCACCCGCACTGAAATGGGACCACTGTGCCTCCACACGACGGATCATCGAGAACAGCTACATCGAATGTCACCCAGCATGCCCCATCATGGTCCTCCAAGGGACAACTTACGAACAACACCTTGACAGCCACCATCCGCTACATTGGCTGGCAAACATGTACACCACCAATGACATGGAAGCCCTGCTGGACGGCATCGCATACCTGACAACCTGTCAATTCGTCGGACCACAACGCAGGTTCCCCGAGTGACCTATGATGTCCAACCCCGCACCCATGCTTAGCTTCCGCACGGACTGGCCAGTCACCACCACAACAGCCATACCAAACGACCGGCAACTGTAACCACACCATCAACGACATCGCCATGACATCGGATATGACCGGGACATGCACACTGTTCCCCATCACATCCAGGAACACCGCATGCATCGTGGGAGGCAGTGGCATGGGCTCTGTGTATCGCACCCACATGGACGGAACTGCACGAACAACCAGGACACGACATGGATCCAGCGCCCATGGACACACACACCGCTCAGTGGACATGAATAGGTCGCCTGGAGTCTGTGGGTGCTGCACCCCTCCCACCCCCGCCCCGGGAATCCCATACCAGGACCTTTGCATGGACGACAAGTGCATACAACAACAACACGACCCCAGTGACTGTGACATGTCCAGTAACCACCACAGTGCAACAACAAGTGGCACGCCGCTGCATGCACGCAAGCACATGCCCTGATGTCATCTCACATGCACGCGTGCATGAGGAACAACCGCAGCAAACCTGTCACATGGAACTGAGATGGACTGTGCCCATGATGCCAAGCGGTCTGGTAGGCTACATGTATACCGTCTGTGTCAAAGTCCGCAGCTCCGCAGCTATACGTAAATGTACATTAGCACAGCCTTGGCCAAGCAGATGTCACTCTGAAGCCCACATCCCACATGCAACAGCCAATCACATGTAACCCCACACCCTATCCCATTTGCAATCATGCTCAGTATATCCTCAACATGTATTCCGCTGCCAGTAGTGTCCACTATACTGCATCACAGAGGACAGAAGACTCAATATAATGTTTGAAACCAAAACTGTCTCCGCTGACTCATTTCACAAGTACGAATGAGAGAGGATGAGAGTATGTGAAGTACACGGCAGTCGTGACATGACCATGTAGTCCACTGGTATTGGATGTCAACGCAAATGAGTAGCACTACTGTGGAAGACACACATGTGTCGTGTGAAGTCGTATGGACGCAGTGCTCAGGTGGGTGGGTGCGACGGGTAGATGCGCACATGCCAAGTTGGAGCACGCCGTGTTGGGAGGGGTCATGAACAGTACACCACCGCTTCCCTGGGCATTGTGAGAGGACACCTGTCGGGGGGAGTGAACACGTGTGTGCACAGCAGCCGGGCACACGTACAAAGCGGTACCAGGCGCACCTCAGCCCACCCTCTGTGGACAAGCTGGATCCTGTTGTGCGCCCGCCATGCCCCTTGACAAGGCACACACAGCCCCAGTCGACCAGGTGTAACCCCAACATAGTCAATCCGCACAGGCGATACAGGGCACGGGATGGCAGTGGAGCATGGTGTGTGAGAGGTCTCCTCGCGCTCCTCCTGGTCATATCACGCAGGCAATAGAACCTCAACGTCTAGCATGGCACAAGTCAAATGGAAGTGTAGGGGGACGCACCACAGCACGAGCAGCACTGACGTCACGGGAGGTGGCTCGCACCATCCCATCCATTGCCCATCATACCAACCACGCCACATGCCATTGCGACTAAGTGCAAGCGCGTGCACCACCACCCCCGAGCCCTCCCCAGAGAGGCCAAAGAGTGAATGTGTGGGCCATCAGCCGCAGACGGACGCGGCCTGGCTGCAAGGGCAGCCACAGCCACTGGGTGTCGCAGGTGGCGGATCCGGAAGGCGAAGACTGTGATGCATAGTCCATGCAGGCCGGGTCTCCATTTGGGGCACCACGCAGGTGGACGGCGTCCCGCCACACATCATACCCTGAGACAGCCCACTCGTGCAACTGGACCCACACATACACTCCTTGCCCTCTCTGGTGCGAGCTTGGGGCTGCCTGTGCAGGCGCTAGCCTCGCAGGTGAGCATGCATATTGGGGGAGCGAGGGGAGGACATGAGGGCTGGGGCGAAGATGACTGTATCACTGTCAGTAAGTACAAGGGATGACCCAGATGTGGAAAGGAAGAGACGTGTCCCGTGTGTACTGCAACTAGTCGCCAATCCAACTACCCCCCATGTCCGGAATGTAAGCCCGCACCTAGGCCCGCCCATCCGCCACATCGAACATACCACCAGCACGACAACCTTCCCATTCGAAACACTGACTGGGGGTGGCGACCAGTGTACAATCATGTGTAGCCTACCCACGCGTACATGTGGGCCCTCCATGATCCATGTCACCTGCGGCAAAGTCATGACATGCGCAATGAGGGAAGTGAGGAGAGCTGTCCGCCCCACGTGCAGAAGGTGCATCAGCTCCACAGACCCAGCAGCGAGTCCAGCAGGGGTCACATGTGCAGGGGCAGCTGTGCCTGGTGTGAAGGCACATGCATATAGACAGCACATCGACCAATGTGTAGTCTGCCCACATCTACAGTCCATCATCATGCGGACATAGGAATTGAACACAGGGCAACACATCTTCAGTTGGTGCACCCACCGTGACCAACAATGCGCAATCATCGACGTACCCGGCCTGTGCATGGCCCCCACCCAACGGAGGCACATCCAGTGCTACCATCCCACACACACAAGCCTTCCACGGAACATGCTGTGTCCAATGGTCAGTACAGAGTCAGCGCCCATCTGGTGGATCCTGAACAGGAGACACATGCACACACATGCCAGCTCCCACTATGTACGTCTGCCACCTGGCACGTGCAATGTAACCTCTCACCTGTGACGTGTGACTGCAAGCACACAGCCGTCTTGGCATGGGGCTGTCAATGTGGACACCTGTCAATGTTTCGGGAGGTGTGATCCGTACAGTGCTGTACATAGGGTGCAGTGCTGACACCTACTACTGTCTCATATCCCCTCGTGCCACAGGTCCCACTTGTTTTGGCCGCTCAGCCTTTGCCCACATCGTCGTCGTCGTGTGCCATACTCATCCAGCCGCGGAAGCAGTTCCATGCTCAGCAGACATTCATGTTGCCGTGGCGTTGCCGCTTGACGGATATGCAGTCAGTCCCCATCAGCACGCCCCGCAAGTCATTGGGGCCTAGATCCCCATGTGCATGCACATGGCAGTGGTTTGTATCACTAGCCATTGCCATTGTTGGGAGACCTGTGTAAGTGTATTGTGGCCGTGCCGTCCCAGCTTGACAGCTGGGCTGTGGCTCATGTGCTTGCTCAGTCATGTCAGTGATGTGTATGCGAAATTGCTATGTGTCGTGTTGCTTTGACATGTGTCCTCTGCCATTGTCCCTAGGCGGAGACCGAACATTGACCGCCCATACCAATTGCTGGCGGACATGGACGATACAGAGGTTATTAGGAAGTTTCGGCTGGACAGGCCAACCCTGCATCGACTGTGTGCCATGTTAGAACCCCATCTCCGTCCCCGCAGGGTGTATCCGACTGCTGTCACCCCCACGGCTAAGGTGATGGCCGCCATGCATTTCTTCGCCACTGGGTCATTCCAGCACACAGTGGGCATTGGAGGAGGGATGTCCCAGCCCATGTTCAGCAAGGTGCTGAGGGATGTACTGGCAGCCATGATGCTGTACCGAAACAGGTACATCCGCTTCCCCAGGGCTCGTGAATTGGCGGCAGTGAAGGGTGCATTCTATGCCCTTGGCAGAATCCCACACGTCGTTGGAGCCATTGACTGCACACATGTCGGCCTTGTTCCACCACAGGCCACTGAGCACCTGTACCGCAACAGGAAGCACACGCACTCCCTGAATGTGCAAGTGGTGTGCCTTGCGGACATGGTGATCACCCACGTGTGTGCAAAGTTCCCAGGCTCGGCCCATGACGCACACATAATGCGCAACAGCATCTTGCCACGACTGATGTCCAATAAGCAACAGGATCGTGCCTGTATTGTCGGTGAGTATGTGGAGTGGTGTAGCGTGCTGGTTGTGCGATGCTGTCCCCTGTCCAGTTGGAATTGCAACGGTTCTCTGTGTCCCTCACACCCAGGTGACTCTGCGTACCCGAATGGGGCATGGCTGCTCAGTCCATTGAGGAATCCTCGCACCCCAGCAGACGATCGCTACAATGAGGCACATGGGAGGACCAGACGTGTGATCGAGCGTACCTTTGGCCTCCTCAAGTCCAGGTTCAGGTGCCTGGACCGCACCGGGGGTGCGCTGGCGTACTCCCCACAGAAGGTGTGCCAGATAGTGGTGGCGTGCTGCATGCTGCACAATCTGGCCATTCGGAAGCAGATCCCCCTCATCGTGGATGACGGAGATCAACCAGGGCCCCAGCCCGCAGACCAGGACAGCTCGAGTGAGGAGGACAACGGAGAGGAGGAAGCTGGTAATGTGCAGCAGCAGCTCATCGCCCGCTACTTCACTTGACGGTGAGTGTCCATGTACGACGGCTGATGTGGCTGTATCTGTGCAGGTGTGTGTGTGCTGTGTCAGGGTGGCCGTTTGTTCACTGCGTGCTGTGTGTCAACGCTCCATGGCCAGGGTAGTATGCCACTGTTGGTGGCTGTGGCATTGTGCCCTATTGCTCTGTGCGATGTGTGTACATTGCTTGTAGTTGTTGACATGTACTGTGTGATGGGTGTGTGACACACTCATTGAATGTGCTCCTGTTCTGTCTCCCACCCCTAGGTCCCTACAGGCCCTCCGGATTCAATTGCCATGCCACGCATCAGGTGCCTTTCCGCCCAAGGTGGCCGTTGTATTCCGTACAAATAAAACACAGGGCACAAACAGCAGTTAGTGAAAAAGGTGCATTTATTACAAACTGTGACATGTGATTGTGTGTAAGGTGATGACAAAAGTGGTGCGTGCAGTGACAATGAGCTGTCGGTCATGGCTGCGTGATGATCAGGGTGTACCCACTGGTTCTATGTCCATAGTCCAACACACACATGCCATCCAGATGGCTGTGTGGAGTGGGATCGTAGTCCAAGTCAATGCAGTGGCTGGTCAAGGAAGGCTGGCGGAAGGCTGGCTGGCTGCCTCACTTGCGCTTGGAGCGTGCGAAGTCCTCCCGGGAGATCTGTTTCCACTTCGGACGGCCCCTTCCACGTTTGCGAGGGGGTGCCTGCTTGCGACATGCTGGTGGTTGAGGTGTGCTCACTGGCTGTGGACGCAGGGGAACTGGACACTGCTGCTCCACCCTGCGCCCCGGCAGGTGGTGGCGGAGGGGGAGCTGCTGTCCCTGGCTGTGACCTCACCGCCACCACCAGCTGTCCCATGAGGTCCACGATTTGGCCCATACGGGCGTCCATGGACCTCAGCACCCCCAGCACCTCACGCGTGTCTGAAGCAGACCGGACCCATTGTCCTTGGGCCTCTTCATAGGCCCCAAGGACTCTGGCCATTTGAGGCAGGGCATGGCTCCCAGGGGAGGCTGGCGTTTCCCTGACCCTGCTCCTCCTACCAGTCCTGCTGCCACCGGCCTGCCCACTAGCCACATTGCTCACCACGGTCCTCGCTGTGGCTCCCAGGGTGGATCCAGTCGGCCGGGCCACCACCTGCGCTGGGGCTGGTGCCAGCGAAGACGTGGCGGTGGTGGCGGCGGTGGTGGTCGGTGCGGCGATGGTGGCGGTTGCGGCAGTGGTAGTGGCCACAATGACCGTGGGTGTGGCCGCAACGACAGTGGCAGCAGGGGGCTGGGAATGTTCAGCAGCCCTGGATGATGGGTTGGTGGGTAGGAGGGGTCCTGGGGAGCGGCTGGGCCCTGCCACACCAGATGGGCCTGCTTGGTGGTCCGTGTCCGAAGAGGAGGACAGATCCTCCAGATCCGTGTGTCCTCGTTGGGGGCTTGTAGGCTGGCTGTGCTGGCTGCTGGCTCCATCCCCAGCATCCAGCAGTTCGTCACCTGTGGAGAGAATGAGATTTGTTATTGTGTTGCACCTGGCGAAGTATGTATTTGTCGTCTGACATTGACAGTTCGTGCAATCTCGTACGTGGGTTTCCCGGAGGCGTGTGTGTGGCTGTAGCATCTGTAGTTGTGTGTGCTTGGCAATGGGACTGTGTGCTGTGCACATGTGGCATGGGACGGATTGGCCATGCCGATGGGTGTGTTGCTGTGCCCCTACTTATTGTGACTCTGGTGTATGCGGGCTCCTGGCCCATCCTGGGTCTGGTTTGTACTTTGCTTTTGGTGTTCAGATGGGACGCTTAGGAACGCATATGGCAACATGGGGGCCATGCCCCAGATTCACATTTGGGAGGGAATATGCTTTTGGGGTACATGCTGTGAGCCATGGGTGCCGAACGTGACATGTGTTGTGGCAGCATGACAGTGCATGGTTTGAGGTGTGTGCATGCTTGACATGGCCTGCATATTTGCTGTCTGTTGTGATTACTGGACATGGCATTGGACGCATCGTTATGAGTGAGTGATAGTTGTGTGCCAGCCAACGTATTGCAGTTGTCCCATCTCCTTGGTGTGCGTGCTGCCCTGTGCCATGTGCATCACTGCAGTGCTCGGGGGGGTGTGGCCCATGTTGTGTGTTGTTGCTCACAGTGTGTCGTGCGCTTAATTGACTTCTGGCACATGGTTGGTCATGGGCATGTATCTTAGCGTGACTGCTGTATGTGTGGCAGCTGTGCGGATGACATGCCTTTCATGAGACTGGGGCTGACGGATGGGATGGATGGTATGTTGTATGTGCATGGTGTGTCTGTGAGTTTGATGGGTTCAGTGGTGTTCGTGTGCATTTATGTTGTTCCGCTCTGTTGCGTCTAGTGTTGTTTGTCTTACATAGGCGTAGTTGTGGGGTGTGTGGTTGACAGGCAGTAGGGGCTACATGGACAGGACTTCAATGGTGTTTCGGTTGTGTGTGATGAGTTGCACAGTGGCTGCCGTGTGGGACTATATTCAGTGTGGCTTGTGCATGCAGACGTGGCTCCTTGGGTGTTGCTATGTCTGTGATGGGTCATGTGGGGTGTGAGTCTGTTGTTCATGTCCGTGTGCACATTGTTCACTTGTTCGTGACGGTGGGCGGTGCTGCGTGTTCGTCTGCTACGTGACATGTCCCATGTGTTGGTCGTGTTATGGTCCTCATGCCTCCAGTAATCCAGCCCTGTCCAGTTTCCCACCTGCAAGTTGTTCGTGCGTGCACTGTACTGGATGCCACATGGCTCTAAGCGGGGGTGCTCCATGTTGCAGGTCTGTGGGGGTGGGGGGGTGTTGTGGGTCGTGGGGGTGGCTGGACACCCACTGACACCGATTGCTGTGGACCGTGATGTCTGCCTTTCGGCTGTCGTTGTGCACTGCGGTGGCTGACACGTGGCTGTGGGGTGTGGGGGATGCTCCTCCTTGCTGTGCTGTTGGACTGGGGCCTGGTGTGTGTTGTACTTGGGCTGTCCACCCTCCCACCCACTGCACTTTGTGTTCCTGCCACTTACCTGTTACTTGTCGGTTAGTGCAGCTGTGGCGGACACATGGGTGTGGTGGGTGCTCGTTGTGGCGCTTCTGGCATATTTGGGGACCTGTTGGTGGTTACGTGGCTGGCTGAGTGTACACATGTCCCCACGCATGTGTGTGGTGGTGTCTGTTGCATGTGTGTGTGATGTGTTGTGTATTGTGTGCTGGACATGGGGGTGTTTGTCCCTGGGAGCTGTGGCATGGTAGTTGCGCATGTGAGTACATAGCGGTGTGCTGGTATACATTAGTTTGTACTTACCAGCCTCCACTCCCCCTGCTAATCCGGCGAGGATCTCCGGATGTATTACGACTCGCACCTTCTCCTCCCACGCTTTGAAGGTCTTAAAGAGCACGGGATTCCCTCCGCCAGTGACGGCAGCCAGCTCTCTGTTTTTGCCCTCCTTCTTCTTGACCAGGCTCTTTACGTCATTCCAACGTTTGTTAATTTCTACTCTGTTCCTGGGCAGGGTCCCGACTGCATTGACCTGGTCTACGATCCGGTTCCACATTCTGTTTCTGGTGGCTAGTGGTGTGTGCTGGACCATGTTCCCATAGATTTGTGGGTACACCTTGATGATCTCGTCGACCATGACCGTCAGCTCCATGGTCGTGAACTTGGGCATTCTTTGTGGTGCCATGGTGTTTGTGGTGCTGGTGCGGTGTGTGTTGTGTAATGTGCAGGGGGTTTGTGGTGCCGGTGTTTGGTGGTGGTGGTGGTGGTGGTGGTGTTTGGTGGTGGTGGTGGTGGTGGTTGTGATGTGTGCGTTTCTGTGGTGTGCTGCTGTCCTTGCTGTGTCACTGTGTCCTCTCCTCTCCTCTCTGGTTTGCAATGTAGCAAGGGGTTGTGGTCTGTGGGAGTGCTGCTTTTGTACTCACCTATGTGGGTGTGTCCTCATGGTCTGTTGTTTTCAGGTGTGTTGTGTCTGGGGTTCTGGCCTTTGTATTTTTTGTTTGTCCGGGGGGTGTTTTCGGGATGTGTACTGTGCTTGTGTATTTGTGCGTGCCTTGCTGTGTGGACTTGTTGGCCATGTTGTGTGCTATTGGTTTTGTGTGCGGATGGTTTCTGTGCAGGTACGTTGGCGCCATGGCTTCTGCCGTGTCGATTCTCATCGGCGTTGTTTGCGCTGGCGGGCGGTATATTTGTGGTTTTTCCGCGCTCATGTCAGTGCGATCGTAATTTCACGTGCGGTGTGTCGGCCGTGAGGGCGGGCGGTTTTGTGTTGTCGTGCGTGTTTCCGTCCGTGGCGGGCGGTTTGACTCCGACTCGGACGTTGGCGGGCGGTATTTTGTGTGCTTTTTCCGCCGATGGCGGTTTTCGGTTTGTGTAATCGTAATGGCGTGGTCGGTGTTCAGGCGGTGTGTGCGGGCGGATTTTTGCCGCTTCCATGCCTGGCGGATTTATTTACGCCGGGTATCGTAATGGGCCCCCTATTAATTATAAATGATATTATAATACAAATTTTCAAATTTAATTTTGTGTAAAATTAAATTTTTAATTACAAAATTATTTATAAAATAATAACAATCAAACAAATGTTCACTTTTGCTTTTGATAACATTACGAATTACAAACTCAAACATTCAACCTACTCAATTTTTTTAAAAAAAGTGCTTTTTTTAAATTTTGAAAATTAAATATATTAGACATTTTTCAACAAAAACAAGACACTAATCCTATCTCAACACAACACACCTCTCCCTAAAATGTATATTATTTTATTTAATTACATTTTTTTTAATCACTACTCTTATCCCCTATAAATAAAAATAAATGCCTACATTTTTAAAATTTTTATTTTAATTAATTATTAAAAAAAATATTTTTTTAATTTTAAAAATTACTCCACAAACTTATCTGCAATAACCACAAAATCCCACTCTTAATGGATTTCTTTTTAAAACAATTTAAATTTTAATTCTATTCACTTTTTAAAACATTTTTTAAACATTTCCAACCCCATCATCTATAAACGCAACATCCCGCTATTCTTTATTTATATTTTTTAAATTATTATTTAAAAAAATAATATTAAAAATAATGTTTTAATATTTACAAATGCTGACCATCCTTATACCCTATAAACCCTTCATTTCACACCTAAAAAATATTTATAATTTTCTTTATTATTACTTAAATTTTTTTTATAAATTAAAAAAAACATTTTAAAATACTCCCCACCCTTATCCCCTATAAACCCAACATCCCGCTCCTAAAAAAGATATTTATAAATTTCTTTATTATTACTTACATTTTTCAAAAAAATGTAAAACATTTTTTTAATACACTACCCACCCTTATCCCCAATAAACCCAACATCCCGCTCCTAAAAAATATTTATAAATTGATTTAATATTACTTAATTTTTTTTTTAAATGTAAAATACATTTTTAAAACACTCCCCACCCTTATCCCCTATAAACCCAATATCCCGCACCTTAAACAATTTTTCAATAAAACATATTCAACGTATTTAAACATATTATTATATTTACACATATATACTATAAAAAAATACACTACATTTACAAAATCGATATTTTTAACAACGCTATTTTAAACAACATACTAAATTGATATTCTTGACATCGATATTACATACCATGATATTATTGACTATCGACATTAAAAACACGATATTATGATACAATGATATTTTAAACTCGATATTATGTCTACTTACCCGAAACTGTTTACAAGTTCATTTGCTGTGGAGACCTGCTTAGTGTAGTGCTGGGAGGAGTGACTGAGAGCAAGTATGCAGTCAACAACTAATTTCCTCAAGTATTATCACCGCTTGCTAAGAATGTTATTTCACTCCCAGCACGTTCAGTGGTCGATTAAAATACTCGATCTTTGTGCCATCTCACTCTCTTCCGGTGCAAAATGCTTCTATGTCTTTCTCTGAAGCTACTAGTCCCTGCTAACAAACTACTCATAGGTGCAAAATCGTTCTCACTGTAATCCAATCATGTCTTCAACCCTCTATAGCCAAACTCTACATTCGAAGAACTGCTTCAAAATATTTCCCCACACTTCTCACTTGTTCCAAACTGTGTTAAATAGTGCCATAGTTAATCGTAATTCTACCAAATAAACTTTACTAATTTAAAAGTGTATTATAGAAACGCCACGCTTTTTCTATTTTGGTCCCTGCTATTGTTATTACAAGATGGCTCCACAAAAAAAACATAGATAAAAAACATTGTCATTTACAATGCCAATAGCTCTAACTTTCACAAATGCGAGACTGTTAGCATTGCAAATGCTTGTTTACTTAACCTGACCGTCCTGACAAGAGACATGGTAGTGGTGGCTCCGTCCACCCCCTTCCAAAGGGTTCAAAAAGACATTATTTACTTGGGAATAAAAATTACTCCCAAAGTGACCGGCCTACACAAAGCATACTACCATCCCCTATTGTGGCAGCTAAAAATTTACCTTAAGTGCTGGGCCCGCTGTACCTGTTTGGCTCAGCCGCATTAATGCGGTAAAGATGTCAGTGCTGCTGAGACTTTTATATCTCTTTCAGGGATTCCCCATTGGGATCGGGAGAGATTTATTTTCCTCCGTCCGCTCGATGATTACGAACTTCATCTAGCAAAACCGCAGGGCTGTATTGCCATAGAGTATTGACTCTCCCTAGGAATGTAGGGGGACTTGCCCTACTGGATTTCACACTATATTATAAAGTGGTTGAATTCAGAGTAATTTCTGAGTGATCTCGAAGAGAATATGACAAACAGTGGTTTCACATTGACAGAGCGGTGGGTGTTAGAACAATGCGGAATGTCCTGCGGAAACCTAAACACGATTGACCACTCAACGCCTATTTAAGCATGCCAACAAGTACCACTCTGAAAGTCTGGGACAGTGTTGTGCACGTGCATGGTTTGACAACATTTCCTTCTCCCTACACCTTTATTCTCTATAATGCAGTCTTCAAGCCTGCCTTACTACTGGGAACCTTCGACTTGTGGAGTGAGGGCAACTGCCTCACTGTATTGGATCTCTTCCATGGATGGAATATACTGACCTTTGAGAATTGCCACCGTAACTTCTGACTTCCTGAGATATATCACTACACCCAATTAAAACACTGGGTACTCCAGCCCAAATTAAAGTTAACTGCCATTAAGGACCTGACCCCTATAGAGAACTTTGTGCTGCACCCAGGGGGGACCCAAGGCTGTATTTCCTTTTGTCTATTCACTCCTGACCTCCGCTACCCGTGCTTCTACTCCTTGCCACAAGACGCCCAGGGAACACACACTGGGGACACTGATCACTGTGGAACAATGGCACAAACTCTGGAGAAGCATCCACAGGTTTAATCATTCACTTTGCCTAAGGAAGGCCCATTATTAAGTGCTTTACGATTTGTACCTTCACCGTGCCAAACTCCAGAAAATATTTCCAAATACGTCTGATCGCTGTTGGATGGGCTGTGGCGTACTTGGTGATTTTAGACACAACTGGTGGGACTATCCAGTGATACAACCATATTGGGCTGAGATATTAGCACAGATCAAATATATTATAGGCTACCCCTCCCGCATACTCTCTAATTTGTCCTTCTGTGTCTCTGGGATAAGTCTCTTAAACACCAAACATCAGGAGACCGATCCATACTGTGGTTGTGCCAGGGGGCGGCCAGAATGGTGCTAGTTGCAGCCTGGAAGAAATCAGATCCCCCTTCTATGTCTCAATGGCAAGCCTGCCTTTGGCAGGGCCTCATGATGGAATACATGGCAGACGTCCTCGCAGATACTAGGAAAGGTTTCGGCTTTGTGTGGGGACTCTTAGTGCACTCTCTTTCTACAGGGCTCTTGTCCTGCCCTACCTATATGAGAGCGCTCCACCTCTTCCAGGTGTGATACCCCTAAATCTCATGACTGCCCTACTCCTTTCTCATGTCTGCCCTGTAGTGGTTACCCATCCACCCAGTCACCACTAGGCATCAACAGCCTTACCACCTCCACCCATGCTTGTTACCTAATTGTTTTCTTTGTTTAGGGATGTTTTGGGGAACAAGGTTACAACTGGCACTTGCATTGCAGAAATGCTATTTAATTCAAGGACAGTGTTTGAGTCACTCTTCCTCTCATTTCACTGCTTCCTGTTTTGACATGAGCTTCAGACCTACCTCCTACAAATCTGACTTTGTTGCTAGCATTTTTTACTGTATTGCGAGTCATTTGTGATACTAGCACTGTCAATTTAAAATCTGTGCCCTTCAAAACTTAATAAAGAAAGTTTGAGGGACAAAAATTGCAATTCTGAAAGTTGCCGTTTCTTTGCCTTCGCTATTTAGTGCCTGTACCTGGGTCATATGACTGGGTGTAGCTGACAGTTGAGCTTTGTGTATTCCTCCTAGATAGCCACAAACAATAGGGAGCTGAAGTGTACCTAGATGGGCCATCACTGACAGGATGGGAGAGAGGAGCTGGGCACAGCCCCACTTACACTTGAATAGGCTGTGTCCTGCCTCCACACAAAGGGCTGCATACCCCCTGTAGTTAGTCTGGAGCCAGGACAAGGAAGGCAAGATGCCTGGGGACTACAAAGGGAAGCTTCTAGAAGCACCCCCACACTTCAAAGGCACAACTGGGTATAAATATAGGACCTCAGACACTACCTCTTCAGTAACTGTGGATACTGTTCCAGGAAGAAGGACTGTTGTGCTGCTGAATAGACTTCCCCTCTGCTGGACTGCTAGTTTGAAGGAGCTACTGCCCTGCTGTGCTGACCTGGTGCCTGCTGCTCTCTTGCCTGGGAAGGAAGAATGAGACCTGCAACTTCATCTTGAACCCAGGACCCCAAAGTGACTCCAAGGGCTAGCCTGCTAACCTCCTGATCTGAACCTCAGGGTTATAAAAGGCTCTCCAAACAGCTCTTAGACCCAGCTGCAGTGAGCTCCTGGCCCTGAAGTGGTGCCCCTCGGGTCCTGGACACTTGGGGGTCGATTCCGATCTCGGTCGGTAGGGCTCCGAATCGGATTCGGCTTTACCGGATCCGAGTCGGAAGCTTTGTTTCCGACCGATTCGTACAGTCGTCTGAGCGAGCAAGTACGATGCGAGTGAACGCGAAATCACCGACTGACTCGTTCCCGGGTCCGAACCGCTCCGTCCGACTCGTTCGCACTCGATTCGTGGCGCGCAATGTTTTACGACCGAGCCAGTACGATGCACGATCTGGACAGCCGGATCGAGTCGGAGCCTCCGACACAAAAAAGCTCCCAGACGCGGACTTCGGGGGTCCGTGCCGGGCCCCCATTCACCCGTAGCCGTACGAGTCGGACACAGGGGGGACCCATGGGTCCCCCCTATACTTGCGTGTATGGTGCGGATGGCACCAACGAGTACCCACTACAGGGGGCCCCCTTGTGCGCAACGTACCCATTGAGTCAATGGGAGCCCATGTACACGTCGTACGACCGGCTCCCATTGACTTCAATGGGAGTCCGACCGAACCGAGTCCGGCAGCATACGGCCGCATCGTACTCGTTCGGTCGGACTGCAGGGGTCCGGCTTGGTCGGAAAACAATCCGGATCGGTCGGAGAGCTTTCCGACCCAGATCGGAATCGGCCCCTTGGTGTGGCTCAGTGAGCTTAAATCAAGCTTTTGGGCTCTTCACTACCACTAACGGGCCCGCCCACACCAAGACTGCGTCGCTCTCACTGAGAAAGCATCCCCAGCCCGTCTCTTTGCACCACAGCATGAACTGCTCACAGGGGACTGCCAACGTGAAACTCCAGCATGCCTGTTCGCGATGCCTGGCCTGCTGTTAGTTCAATGCCCACAGCACCCCGTGAGGCTCTCCTAGCTCCTCGCGGTCCTCTCCAACGCGAACGGGACACTTGGCAAAAAACTTGAATCTTCAGTGAGACTAACCTAGGATTATGAATTTGACCTGGTCCAGTATGACCAGATTTCCGAGTTGGCGGTTTGTGCTTTTTGGCAATATATTTGCTTTAGTCTTTAAAGATTCATAACTTCAGTTCTACTGATTGGAGTTTTGTCGTTTTGGTCTTTGCTTTATTCATCTCTAGTCTTTTAACTTAGCGTGAGATCTTTTTTGTGTGATATTTTTGCTGTTTTACTTACTTGAAGTGTTGCACAAATACTTTACACATTGCCTCTCAGTTAAGTTACCAGAGGGTTGAGCACAAATTAAGGGGCCTATTACAATGGTGGTTGGATGTCCACCGCCGGGGCGGCGGTGGTGCCCGCCGGACCAGCGGTGGACATCCGACCGCGATCCCAAGCCAGAAAACTGCGGGTCAAATTAGGATGGCGGTGGTAACCGCGGTGGTGGGAAATTCCGACCGCCGCTTTTCTGCCGGTTGCCATCCGCACTCCTGCCTGGCGGACGGAGCAGGACCGGGATAATGGTGGCGGTGCAGAGCAGGCTCCGCCGGCATGATTATGATGCCGGCGGTAGCCAGCCTTTCCTCAGTGGTCAGACCGCCATGGAAAGGCATGCGGAGATTGTCTTCTGGGGGCCTGTTGCGGGCCCGCAATGTGTTGGGGGGGTGTGGGTGCACAGGGGGGTACCCATGGTCCCCCCTACATTTCCCTATTCAGGTGGCAGGCACTGTGCAGTGCCTTCCATGCAGTGCAGGAAAATGCAGGACATGCTCCTTTCGGCATCGCGGCGGTGTTGCGGGCAGCAGCGACCACCGCAATGTTAAGGCCCGCGATCAGACCACCGCGGTCGGATTTCGACCGCGGGTCATCGTAATTCGACCAGCGGTGATGTCGCGGGCCATGCGGGCGGTCTTTTCCCGCTACCATGGCGGTCGGGGAGGTTTTCCGACCGCCATCGTAATAGGCCCCTAAGTTGGGGTTTGCTTATGTCTAACCCTGACGTGGATTGTGGTTGCAGCTTGACCAGGGCACACACCCCAGTCAGCCAGTAATCCAATTTCTCACAATTGGCACCTGACGTAGAGAGGCCCACTTCCTGCAAACCAAGATAGAGGCATTGAAAATATGTTTTGTCAAATCTAAAAGAGATATGTATTTTGTTACGGTAAAGTGCATTTAAAAATGTCACAAAAACCAAAAGATTTATGCATTCTCTGCTGTGGCTCATATTTCCTATGAAGAAACATGGAAATAAAAATTTATTTTCTGCATTCTAAGGGCCCGATTCCGATCTCGCTCGGAAAGCCCTACGGCCAACTCGGTCCCATAGAACTTTCCGACCGACTCTTGCTCCTGGGCTCCGAACGCCCTAGTACGATGCAAGTACGCGCTGATGGACTCGGGTCGCTCGGAGCCCCATTGAAGTCAATGGGAGCCTGATGTACGCTGCGTACATAGGCTTCCATTGCGAAAAGCGTACGTCGCGGAAAAGGGCGCCCCCTGTCGTGGGGACGCGTCGGTGCCCCCGCACCGTACATGCATGTGTAGGGGACTGCGACCGAGTCGTAGGGCTATGGGTGAAGGGGAGCCCACTATGGCCCCCCGAAGTCCGCTTCCCGGAGCTTTTTCGTGTTGGAGGTTCTGAGTCGATCCGGCTGCTCGACGCGCGCATCGTACTTGGTCGCTCGGAAATCGGACCCATTGCGCGGTGCACGTCGGTGAAGTCGGAGTCGTCCGGACAACGTCGCTGACGGGTACGAGTCAGTCGGAGCGTGAGGCTATCCTCGCATCGTACTTGCTCGCTCGTAAAGCGGTAGGAGTCGTCCGGAAATCGCGCGTACGAGACGGAGTCGCTCTGACGGATGCCATCAGGAGCCCCTCCGACCGACATCGGAATCAGGCCCTTAGTGTGACTTTCTCATTATACATTGCATGCTTTACTTGAACTACACTTATCTTAGAAATAATTGCTGGTATTGTAACAGTGTCTTTCCCTTCCATCTGCTGCTCTGCTGTCATCTTGATATGTATTCTTCCCCTTCATCAGGGCTGTCCTACTCAAGCTGCATTAGAAGTCCCTTCCTTGTGCAGCAAAGCATATGCTGCCACAATATTGCATGCCACTGGAGGTGAATACTGAAGAGCTCCCACACTCTTGTGAACCCATCAAAACTTTGCCTTAAGCAATCCAGAAGTACTCTTTGTAACTACCCTTGTCCGCTTGTGGACAATATTATACCAGCATTCACTCCTTTCATTTGCATTGAGGTATGGGGTCACAATCCAGGTGCGTAGAGCATAAGCACTGTCACCTAACACATGAAAAATACAATTAAGCCACTCCTATATAGTATGGAATTATCATATATAAATGTGAAATATAGAAATACCAAAAAGTTGCTCATCCTTTGTCTCCTCTAGCATGCTGGTTGTATAGGGCACAGTGCTAAAATATATAGGACTCATAGGAGGAGCGTAGAACTTTAGCCACATTGTCAGAAACTAGAGAGCCAACATTGCAAATACATTTGAATGTGTAAGGTGTGCTAGCTCTTCTGATTCTTATACAAAAAGTCTGTAGCACTAGGAGGACAAATCAAGTCATGTGTCCCATCAAGACAGCCTATAACCTGTGAGAATTGTGCCACATGAAAAAAATCAAGTTTGGTTTGCTGTAAATATATGTGTGAGCTGGGTAAATTATATATCTCTGAATGTTTAGCAGCATTGCATCTAAAAGTAGCAAAAGAAATGCGAAAGAGCACTTGGTGAAAAGCCCTCCCTCTGTGGCAACAGTCCCATTATAGCTTCCTGTGGATAAACGGTGTAGGCAGCAATGTACCTGGATCTGGGTTGGTACAGCAACACTCCTGTGGGAGTCCCTACACAGCACTCGGTATAACTCAACAATTTAATCTAAAATAACAGTGTTGCTGAGCCTACACATGCTATATATTTCCCCATATGTCTGCTGAAACAAAGTCACTTTGACTCTGAAAATGTGCTTCTGTACTGAACTTGTCCTGTGGTGGTGTGGTGCAAGCAGCATCATCCTCCTCACCTTAAAATATAGAGCAGACATGGTGTAAAAAAAAAAAAATCAAAGTTTCCACCTCTTTTATAGTTTACACCTGATTACCACCTGCTCCTACTTGATGATAAATTGCGACTACAAAAACCTGTTTGTTTGACCGTTCATAATTAGTGAATAAATAGTGCATTCCAAAATAAGAAATGGAAATTTTTAATAGGTAATCATAAATCCTAGTCACGAAAATAGCAAATCAGGAAGATTATGTTCGCAATGCTATTTTAGTGACTGGAGAGGAAAACTTCTTTAATAAGTTCCAAATGTACCTTTTACAGTCGCTACCCTATTTGTGACCAATTACCGATTTGTAATCCGTTCGTACATCTGGCCGCTCATGCGCAGGAACCACAAATGTAACCACAATATATTAGAGCATAGCATTGCTTGTTACAAGAGGGGGCAATTTTACATTGTGACTGACAAAGGATAGCAATATGCATATTGTTACACATAAAATATTTATGAATCCCACATCACTATGGTGCAATGAGCATCGGGAATCTACATTTGTAAAATCAGTTGCAGTGTCTGAGATTGCACAGTCTTTTGTGCACGAGGCCCGAGTGTTACTTTTGAGACTGAATGGTTGAATAGAGTATTTTGGGAGCTGTACATTTATGCCTGAAGCCTTCAATCCTGCCTTTTTGCTGTCTATGGTTCCCAAAGTGCTGCATACATTTTTGATATTGCTTCCAGTGAATTTACAAGGTTTGAAGGTCATGCCTAGTGACTGAGGGGGTCATTACGAAAGCAGTGAATCACCCACCGGCAGCCTGCCGGCGGCAGATTCACCGCCATCGTGCGGCCATTCTCCACCTGCCAGATGAGGATGGTGGGCGGTTTGCTGGCGGACAGGAAGTCCGTCTGCCACGGGTCCGACACAGGCAATTGTTACGATTGCCTGTCAGACCCACCCCGCATCCACAAAATGGTGGTGGTGCCTAGCAGGCACCATCTGCCAGATTAGGATGCTGCATCCCCACCAGCTTCTGTATGGCGGTTCAACCGCCATTCACAGGCTGGCGGGGATGTACTTTGGGGGCCCGTTGCGGGCCCCCCTTTTGCAGGGGCATTTTAGTTGTGCACTTGGGGGGCAACCATGGTGCCCCCCAACATTTCCCTGCACTATGTGGCAGGCACCACGTAGTGCAGGGAAATGCACAATATGCATTTTTACCATTGTGGTGGGTGCTGCAGCCAGCAGCACCCGCCGCAATGGTAAACATGCACAATGCGACCGCCACAGTGGCGGTCGCATTGTAATTGCATTTGCGGGACCGCCGCCATATAGGCGGCTGGTCGCAATCCCCGAGACGATGGCGGACAGACTTAAGTCCGTCTGCCATCGTAATGACCCCCTGAGACTGAAAGGAAATTTAGAAATTGGCTCCACCGATACCACTCAAGTGTATATTTTCCATGAATGTCATGAGTTATACAATGTGAAACCTTAGAACATTAAAATTTCACACCTTCAGAATTAATAGCAGCCCTTGACTTTGCTCAATGTTTACCACACAGATAATCCAAGCAGGGTCCACAACTGTTGGTAGACTGAAGGCCTTATTTATTCCATAAATAAAGTGCACAGCCTGTGTGAGGGGCCGATTCCGATCTCGGCCGGTAGTGCTCCGAATCGGATTCGGATTCACCGAATCCGATTCGGAGCCCTGTTTCCCGACCGAATCGTACGCGGGTCCGGCCGAGCGAGTACGATGCAAGCACCCGCGAAATCGCCAACCGACTCGAACGCGGCTTCAACACGCTCCGACCGACTCGCATGGACACGACTCGCACCGCGCTATGGAGACATTTCCCGGCCGGGTAAGTACGATGCGCGCCGCGAGCAGTCCGACCGACTCGCACTGTCCAGCTCGAAAAAGCTGTCGGAGCCGGACTTTGGGGGTCCGCCTCAGACCCCCCTGTATGCGTAGGCGCGCGAGTCGCACACAAGGGGGACCCATGGGTCCCCCCTACCTGTGCATGTACGCCACGATGTGCATGGACGCGTACCCGCTGTAGGGGGCGCCCTTGTCCGCCTCGCACCCATTGAGTCAATGGGAGCCCGCGTACGCGTTGTACGACCGGCTCCCATTGACTTCAATGGGAGTCCGACCGACTCGAGTCCAATAGCATGCGAATGCATCGTACTCGTCCGGTCGGACTGCTAGGGTCCGATTCGGTCGGAATTCTCTCCGGGTCCGGCTCGGTCGGAGAGATTTCCGGCCGGAATCGGAATTGGCCCCTCTGTGTCTTGCAACTACTGGAGTCAAAAATAGTCTTAGCATATAAAGGGTTCATTTGTTTAGAATTGAATCTCTTTGTTCAATTACATTAATTCAGTTTTCATCTGTTCCGACCAATTACTAACAGGATATTTTGAATGTCACCAGGCCTAGACCAGCACTTCTCACCCTTTGGTTTATGGACCACTGGGGGTCCACAATGGGGTTTGCAACTGTTTAGAAAATAAAATAAAAATAGCAGATTAATAAAGTATATACAAATAAAAAGGCAAAATGTACAATTTAAAATTTTAAAACATATTTGTGAAGAAATTTGAAATTCAAAGCAAAACAAGTTGGCATCCTTAACTTGATTTGTGGGAACAGCATAAATACAGCAAACAGTAGTATGGAAAATTGGTGGCATTGGATGCACTACTTTGCACTGACAAAAAGAGAGGCTGCACGAGGAGTAAAAATGACATTAATATGCTAGTGTCCAGCCCATTTGGTTTGAGCCCATTCGGGTGGCATCTTCCAACTGGAATGAGGAGAAGGCACCTATGATGAAGCATGCCACTGTTAACGGTGGGCGTGGTAGCTTCTCTTAATATATAAATATGTCAGTGAAGTAGTAGGTGATTCCATAATAGCACCTTTGATGTTGATGTGTATCTGTTGGGAAGAATGTGTGCTAGATCAATTCTCTCTCTCCTGATGTGTGCATACATTTGGAACTCCCTCTTTTTCTTATCCCATCTGCGTGACACTTGCTATGAAGAATATTCAAAACTGATTTACATTTTTTGGAAAGTTTATGCAGATTTTTTGAACGGTGACAAAGTTATTAGGAGAACAAAAAATACACAGACATATATATATATATATATATATCAAAGAAAGATTCCTTGAAAGATGCCAGTCACATCCACCAAACGCCAAACGGAGCCGGTGCAGGCTTCGATTGCTATGGCCCATTATTTAAGAAGGAAGGTATGCGTCCTCAGGTCCAGAACACAAAATACTTGCACTCCAGGATTGCGCTTTTAAAAAAAAAAGATTTATTTACAGGCAACGCATTTTGACCTCTCAGTGAAAGCTAGCCCACATTAGGGTTTAGAAGACAGACTCATGTAAAAATATATATCCAATTTATTTAGAAAGAGCCATGTCTAGATTATTGTTGATTTAATTTAGAGACAACATGGCTCTTTCCAATTAAGTTGGATATAGTTTACACTAACTATACATGCATCAGCATGAGATGTCCTGCTTGCTGTCACTAGCGCTGGGATGCCTACGGGTAGCTATGCGCTCAATAAATGCTAATTAATAATAATAATAATAATAATAATAATGTCCTCTGTTTAAGTTTAGTGTATTTGAGCTGCATTTAAGGTGGTTGCACATACAAGCAATGTAGGCTATGAAAAATACTGCGAGGTCGAAACGTGTTGCCTGTAAATAAATCTTTATTTTGGAAAGCGCAATCCTGGAGTGCAAGTATTATATATATATAATTATGATCAAGACCACAGGCTTGTGGTCGAAACGCGTCATCCTGACATGCTAAGACAATAAATTCTCTTTATTGCATCTTCAACTGGAGTCTGTGCCCTTGTTTGGCCCACTGCGGTCGTTCTTTGGGATCCTGGTTTCATATATATATATTTGTGTATATATATATATATATTCACTGAAAAAACCATAGGTTTCAAGGACGTTATAGTTAGAAATTATCATTTAAAAAACCTTTGAAATTCACTGAAAAAACCATAGGTTTCAGGGACATTATAGTTAGAAATTAGCCTTTAAAAAACCATAGAAATTCACTGAAAAAACCATAGGTTTCAGGGACGTTATAGTTAGTTGGACATTTTACTCGTACAAAACCAGAGAAATTCAGCCGTTATAGTTAGTTGAGCTAACTATAACTCGCGCCCCCGCAATGCATGGCTGATGACATCACATATTACATCATTCACGACATGGTCAGTGACATCACTGATGACATCACTGATGACATCATCCAATGACTATGTGTTTCTGTAAAGTTTAAATATGTTTTATATATATATATATATATATATATATATATATATATATATATATATATGCCAAGGTGTATTGAAGAATCAGTGGGTGTATAAGTGTCTGAATGGATGATTTAGTAGGTGCGTGACTGACTGTATAAGTGAGTGATTAAATGTGTCTTACTGAATGCATGGGTTAGTGACTGATACAGACATTCACACAGTTTAGTTTGTCAGTTGGTGTGTAAGCGGTTGCATGGGTTGGTGAGTAGCTAAATGAGGATCTATATGGGTTATTGATTGGTTGTCTGAGTATCTGTATGGGTGCCTGAGTGTCTGTGTGGGTGAGTGGGGGGGTGTGACTCTGTGCATAGATGTGTGAGTAGGTGATTCACTGGGTGTATGGGTTCAAGAGTGTATCTGTGAAGGGCTGTATGGGTGGGTGAGTGTGTGTATGGGTTTGTTGGTGAGTGAATGGATGTCTCAGTGATACATGTGTGAGTAACTACATATGTGAAAGGCAGTATATGTGAGTGTTGGAGTATATAAATGACTATATGTGAGAGTGAGTGATTGTGAGAGTGGCTGTATGGATGAATGTGTGCTTGTGTCAATGATTGTAGAAGAGAGTAAGTATGTGTTAGTATCTGTATGAATAAGTGAAGTGGTGTGTGTATAACTGTATAGGTGAGTAAATGGGAGTGTGATTGATTCTTTGCATGACTGACTAGGTGTGTGAGTGTCTGTATAGGTGTATGAGTGCATATGATAGTGTTGTATTGATGAGTGACTGCATGTGTGAGTAACTGTATGGATGAATGAGTGGACATGTGTGTAGACCTAGGAATCAGTGAGTGGGTATGTAGTAACTGGTATTGGTGTGTGTCTGGTTTCGAAAATGGTAGTCTGCATTTTAGAGTGGGTGTATCAAAGGTTATATTAGGGTGTGAGGAGGTGCATCAGATTATCACGTGGATGATGTCATCAGTGATGTCATTTGAGATGTCATCAGTGATGTCATCAGTGATGGCATCAGTGATGTCACTGACCATGTCATGAATGAAATAATATGTGACATCATCAGCAGTGCATTGCGGGGGCGCGAGTTATAGTTAGCTCAACTAACTATACTGGTTTTGTACGAGTGAAATGTCCAACTGACTATAACGTCCCTGAAACCTATGGTTTTTTCAGTGAATTTCTATGTTTTTTTAAAGGTTAATTTCTAACTATAACGTCCCTGAAACCTATGGTTTTTTCAGTGAATTTCAAAGGTTTTTTAATGATAATTCCTAACTATAACGCCCCTGAAACCTATGGTTTTTCAATGAATGTCTAAGGTTTTTTAAATGCTAATTTCTAACTATGCCTACAGAGGTAGGACATGTGAAGAAAGAGGAAAAAAGGCGCAGAAAGAAGCAAGAGAAATGCAGAAAGAGGCAACAGAGGTGCAGAAAGAGGCCTTGTTTCAAAGTCATCCTGTGCCCCCAACTTTTTACTGACTGGTACTGGTGGTAACTGACTCTGACTAACCAGGCCCGGAGCCAGTGCTATGCTGAAAGACACTTAGAATACAGTGAAAACACCTACATACACTAGGGTACACTATGGGTTGGGGTATCCCAGTGATTGGCATGACCTCCCCTGTAAGGCCCTAGTACATAATAGGGCAGGGGGATTAAAAGTACCGCTAACTCAGAGGTGCATAAACAGGCAGGAAAGGTGCAGAAACAGGGAACAGGGGTGCAGAAAGAGGCAAGTGAGGTGCAGAAAGAAGTAAGAGCAGTGCAGAAAGAACCAACAGAGGTGCAAAAAGAGGCAAGAGGGGTGCAGAAAAGGGTAGGAGGGGTGCACAAAGAGGCAAGAGTGTTACAGAAAGAGGCAGGAGGGGTGCTGAAAGAAGGAAGAGAAGTGCAGAAAGAGGCAAGAGAATTGCTGAAAGAAGCAACAGAGGTGTAGAAAGAAGCAAGAGAAGTGCAAAAAGAGGCAAGTGAGGTGCAGCAAAAAGCTAGAGCAGTGGAGAAAGAACCAACACAGGTGCTGAAACAGGCGTGAAGGGTGCAGAAAGAGCAAGAGAAGTGCAGAAAGAGGCAACAGAGGTACAGAAAGAGGCAAGAGAGGTACAGAAACAGGCAGGAAAGGTGCAGAAACAGGGAACAGGGGCACAGAAAGAGACAAGAGAGGTGCAGAAAGAGAAAAGAGGGGTACAGAAAGAGGCAAGAGATCTGCAGAAAAAAGCAACAGAGGTGCTGAAAGAGGCAAGTGAGGTGCAGAAACAGGCAGGAAAGGTGCAGAAACAGGGAACAGGGGTGCAGAAAGAGGCATCAGATCTGCAGAAAAAAGCAACAGAAGTGCTGAAAGATGCAAGTGAGGTGCAGAAAGAGGCAAGAGATCTGCAGAAAAAAGCAACAGAGGTGCTGAAAGAGGAAAGTGAGGTGCAGAAAGAAGCAAGAGAGGTGCAGAACAAGGCAATAGAAGTGCAGAAAGAAGCAACAGAGGTGCAGAAAGTGGCAAGAGGGATGCAGAAAGAGGAGAGAGAAGTGCAGAAAGAAGCAAAAGAGGTGCTCAAAGAGGCATGAGGGATGCAGAAAGACGGCAAGAGCAGTGCAGAAAGAACCAAGGGAAGTGCAGAAAGAAGCAACAGAGGTGCAAATGGAGGCACTAGGGGTGCAGAAAGAAGGAAGAGAAGTGCAGAAAGAAGCAACAGAGGTACAGAAAGAAGCAACAGAGGTGCAAAAGGAGGCAAGAGGGATGCAGAAAGAGACAAGAGCAGTGCAGAAAGAACCAAGAGGAGTGCAGAAAGAAGCAAAAGAGGTGCAAAAGGAGGCACGAGTGCTGCAGAAAGAGGGAAGAGAGGTGTAGAAAGAGGCAAAAGAGTTGCACAAATAGGGAAGAGGGGTGCAGAAAGAGGCAGGAGGGGTGCAGAAAAAAGCAACAGGGGTGCCGAAAGAGGCAAGAGAGGTGCAGAAAGAAGCAAGTGAAGTGCAGAAAGAGGCAACAGAGGTGCAGAAAGACGCAAGAGAGGTGCAGAAACAAGCAAGAGAAGTGCAGAAAGAAGGCAAGAGAATTGCTGAAAGAGGCAACAGAGGTTTAGAAGGAAGCAAGAGAAGTGCAGAAAGAGGCAAGTGAGGTGCAGAAAGAAGCAAGAGCAGTGCAGAAAGAACCAACAGAGGTGCTGAAAGAGGCAACAGAGGTGCAGAAGGAGGCACAAGAGGTGCAGAAAGAAGGAAGAGGAGTGCAGAAAGAAGCAACAGAGGTTCTGAAAGAGTCACCAGGGGTGCAGAAAGAAGGAAGAGAAGTGCAGAAAGAAGCAAAAGAGGTGCTGAAAGAGGCACGAAGGGTATAGAAAGAGGCAAGAGAAGTGCGGAAAGAAGCAACAGAGGTACAGACAGAGGTAAGAGTGGTGCAGAAAGAGGGAAGAGAGGTGTAGAAAGAGGCAAGAGAGTTGCACACAATGGGGAGAGAGGTGCAGAAAGAGGCAGGAGGGGTGCAGAAAGAATTAACAGAGGTGCCGAAAGAGGCAAGAGAGGTGCAGAAAGAAGCAAGTGAAGTAGAGAAAGAGGCAACAGAGGTGCAGAAACAAGCAAGAGAAGTGCAGAAAGAGGCAAGAGAATTGCTGAAAGAAGCAACAGAGGTTTAGAAAGAAGCAAGAGAAGTGCAGAAAGAGGCAAGTGAGGTGCAGAAAGAAGCAAGTGAGGTGCAGAAAGAAGCAAGAGCAGTGCAGAAAGAACCAACAGAGGTGCAAAAATATACAAGAGGGGTACAGAAAGAAGGAAGAGCCGTGCAGAAAGAACCAAAAGAGGTGCAAAAAGAGGCAAGAGGGGTGCAGAAAAAGATAGGAGGGGTGCACAAAGAGGCAAGAGAGGTACAGAAAGAGGCAGGAGGGGTACAGAAAGAAGGAAGAAAAGTGCAAAAACAGGCAAGAGAATTGCTGAAAGAAGCAACAGAGGTGTAGAAAGAAGCAAGAGAAGTGCAGAAAGAGGCAAGTGAGGTGCAGAAAGAAGCAAGAGCAGTGCAGAAAGAACCATCAGAGGTGCTGAAAGAGGCAAGTGAGGTGCAGAAAGAAGCAAGAGATGTGCAGAAAGAAGGAAGAGAAGTTCAGAAAGAAGGAAGAGAAGTGCAGAAAGAGGCAAAAATGGTGCAGAAAGACGTAAGAGAGATACAGAAAAAGGCAAGAGAGGTGCAGAAAGAGGGAAGAAGGGTGCAGAAAGAGGCCTAACTATAACTACCTACTGGTGACCGCCAGTAGGTAATATATATATATATATATACATATATATATATATATTTTCCACCAAATGTCCGTAAGCTGTGAGGAGGCACTCGACAGTTTGCCCACCATTCAGTGTTCCCAATCAGATCGCCTCGACCTTACGGTAAGTAGAGTTCAATAGCCTGACGCGTTTCGAGGCATGACGCCTCTTCCTCAAAGGCATTAGCTTCTATCTCATCTGGCGCAATGACGGTTCTCTTTATGGTTTAAATCTTTTTATTGAAGTAAATGCCAAGCAGTAGAAATTAGCAAATAAGCAGTGCAACCAAGTGGGCCACACAGGGCTCCGGTACTGGTGGATGGCATATAAAAGTACAGAATAAACTCTCCAGAACGTGAGAGCAAAAATACAAGCCCCCACCCTAACCCCAAAATAGAGAGGAAGGAAAAAGAAGGAAATAGGATAGCGCTCTCCCCCGCTCTCCACCGCCTCCCTCCAGCCCATCCCATCTATGGGTATGCGGGGAAACTAGCCTGAGCGGCTAATACGTGAGAGTATTCAACTGTGCCACTCGCAGTAGGCGTAAGTAACTCGGGCACGTTAATTCCCTAAAGTCCTGTGCCAGGAGAGCTAGGAAAGGTTGCCATAATTCACTAAAGCCCGAGCCTTTGCCAGCCATAGTGAGCGAGATCTTTTCCATGCCTAATATGTGCCACAGGCGGTGGAACCACCCGGTGAGTGTAGGGATACGTGTAGATTTCCAATGTGTGAGAATGTTTTGCGTAGCGGTGCCCAGCGCAAGCGCTATTTGTTTCCCCCTCATGGATTTCAGAGGATAAGTAAGCGGGTTAGGAACCCCCAGAAGCACATACTCCGGAAGCCGAGGTAGTTCTGTGTCTAAATATTTGTCAATGTCATCGAGGACTTGAGTCCAGTAGGATGTCAAATGTTCACACTCCCAAAGTAGATGGACAAGTGTACCCACCTTCCCACACCCTCGCCAGCAGTCCGGGCTATATGCGATGTCAAAGTGGTGCATGCGCTCGGGGTGTAATACCAATAATACGCGAGTTTAGTAAAGGTTTCCGTAAGACCTATGTGAGTCACAGTGTGCCGTGCCCTATAGCAGATTCCCTCCCATTCCTTGCTGGTGAAATTGCGACCCAGGTCTTTTTCCCATTTGGCCAGCCCTGCATGGAAGGCATGAGTGAAGCGGGATAGAAGCATTCTATACAGATCTGAAATTAACTTCTTGTCTGAGGAACGGGTGATCAGCCATCTCTCATATTGGGTAAGAAGTCTATGGGCCTATGATTTATTCTCTGGGTGGGAGGCCCAGTGTCGCAGCTGTAGGTAATGCAAGCGCTCAGATTCAGGGAGACCATAATCAGTGCGTAGCTGTGCGAAAGGCACAACCCCGTCAGCGTCGTAGAGAGTACCTAGCATGTGGCAACCAGTGGTTCTCCAATGAGGGAAGGAGGTCTCACCCATATTCCGGGCCCAAAGTCAGAGTTACCAAAAAGAGGAGTGAGCGGGGAAGGAAAAGTCATCAGTTCATGTCGTCTATTCGTCTGATCCCAGACCAACATTGTAGCTCGGGTCACTTGAGAGGTTGGGGGGACGCTGGGCCTTCCGAAGGAAAGGGATCTTCATCAAAGAAGTGCCCACTATTGCGCGATCTTGGAAAAGCCAGTGCTTCTCTGACTCGGCCCGGCTCCACTCCACTAGGTGTCGAAGCTGTGCAGCTTTATAGTAAAGCGCAAGATCAGGGATCCCTAGACCCCCTTCTTCAGGAGGGAGGAAACTGACCAGCCACTTCATCCTCGGTTTGCAACCCTGCCAAATGAACTGGGAGGGTTCTGACTGCACCCGCTGGAGCCAACCGGTGGGAGGCTGGAGAGGAAGCGTCTGAAAAAGATAGAGGAGTTTGGGAAGGATCGTGATCTTGACTGCGGCGATGCGACCCAGCCAAGAGATAGGGTAGTGTGTCTGTCGCCGCAGGTCCGCGCGAATGTGGGAGTGTAAGATGCTGTCGTTAACTGTCCTTGTCGTCTGTAATGTGGGGGCCAACTGGATTCCCAAATAAGGGACCGTGTCAGAGGACCACAGCACGGAGTGACGCGCCTGCAGTTCCGCCAGTAACTGAGGTGGTAAGGAGAGGTCTAGAGCTGTGGACTTTGTGATATTGACTTTGAACCCGGACGCCCTGCCGAAGGAATCCAGCTCCTCTAGAAAGGTGCCCAGAGCTATGGCAGGGTCCGTCAGGGTGACTAAGACGTCATCCGCATATAAGCTGATGGTGTGAGTATCACTGCCAAAGTGAATACCCGAGATTTGCAGGTGTTCACAAACTCTTTGCACCAGGGGCTCCATATATAGGGCAAAGAGCAGGGCGACAAAGGGCACCCTTGTCTAGTGCCTCTGTGGATGCAAAAGGGAGTCGACGTATATCCATTCACCCGTACTGCGGCCGCAGGGCCACGATATCAGTTGAGGATGTGTGTCCTCATCCTTTCCCCTAGGCCAAAATGGATCAACACTTTTCGGCATCGAGGGTGAGGAGCATATAGTCTCCTGGAGTGCGAGAAGCTTTTTCGATGAGATGGAGCACTCGCTTCGTGTTATCGCTGGTCTGCCGTTGGGGTATAAATCCCGCCTGGTCAGGGTCGATTAACCCAGGCATATAGGGAGCCAGTCAAGCCGCGAGAATGATAGTATAGAGCTTCAGGTCAAGGTTTAAAAGAGAGATAGGCCTATATGCCGCGCAATGCGTCTTATCCTTGCCGGGCTTGTGAATGACCACTATAGCCACCTCGAGCATGGAGGGAGGGATCGCCCCCGAAGAAGCAAAGGAATTAAAGAGGCGAGTGAGAAGAGGGGTAAGCGTGTGGCAAAACTGCTTATAGAACACGGCCGTGTAGCCATCTGGACCAGGAGATTTAGCCAATTTTAAGCGCGAGATGGCTGAGACCACTTCTTCTGGACGGATCTCCCTCTCTAGATGGTTGGCTTGCACTTGGGACAAGTTGGGAAGAGTAACCTGGTCCAAATACGCAACTATGTCCGACGGCTCTAGATTTTGTGCATCGTATAGTTGTGCATAAATGTCATGGAACGTCTCTGCTATGTCAGAGTCATCTGTGTGTGTACGGCCTGCATGATCTGTGATCTCCTGAACCCCTTCACGCAGCCAGGTTTCTCTCAGCTTGTGTGCTAATAACCGACCGCATTTGTCACCGCCGGTATAAAAGGAATGACGCAGACGTAGTGCTGCTTATTCAGCTTTATCGCGATCTATGGCAGCCAACTGCAGCCTCGCTGTCTTCAGTTGACGCAAAATGAGCGGCGCTCCAGTTCGTTGGTGTATCTGTTTGTGATCACTACAGGAGCATGGTCCGATAAGGCAGCAACTAAAATGTCGGTGGAGGTCGTTATGTCCCTGATTGTCTTGGTGCCTATGAAATAGTCCAATCTAGCGTAAGTCTTGTGAGCGCTAGAGTAATAAGAGTATTCCCTGTAGTGTGGGTGGAGGTCCCTCCATAAATCCGTCAAGCCTAGGTCTCCCAATCTAGCAAGTCCGGCACGGGAAAGGGCACCCACTTGGCCAAAGCATTGCGCCGACCTATCTAGCTCATTATTGAAAACTAGGTTGAGGTCCCCCCCCCCAGGAGTAGCCTGCGTTCCGGAGTAGCGGTGGCCTCGAGCAATGCCTCATGGAGAAACCGCTCCTGTCCTTCGTTAGGGGCATAGACGGTCCCAAGATCAACGTGTGGCCCCCAATCGTGAATTGGTAGGTGAGAAGCCTGCCTTTGATTTCGGCCTCCTTCTGCACCCCCTTCCCCTTAAAAGACCTAGAGATCAGAATCGCCACCCCCACAGATTTAGAGAGTCCAGAGGAGAAGAATTGGGTTGGAAAAGCACGTGACCGGAGTCTGTGACAGTCTTTAGCTAACAAATGTGTTTCTTGTAATAGGCATACGTCAGCCCCGGAGTTCTCCAGATAAGCCAGAATCGCCTGGCGCTTGATGGGATTATTTAGTCTCCTCACATATAGGGGCCGATTCCGATCTCGGCCGGTTGGGCTCCGAATCGGATTCGGCTTTACCGGATCCGATTCGGAGCCCTGTTTCCCGACCGAACCGTACGCGGGTCCGGCCGAGCGAGTACGATGCGGGTCGCCAACCGACTCGTCCGGGCGTCCCGACCGCTCCGACCGACTCGCTCCCGGCTCGAACCGCTCCGACCGACTCGCTCGGACTCGACTCGCACCGCGCAATGGAGACGTTTCCCGGCCGGGTAAGTACGATGCGCGCCGCGGGCGAGTCCGACCGAGCCGCGCACTCCGGCTCGAAAGAGCTGTCAGAGCCGTACTTTGGGGGTCCGTGTCGGACCCCCTGTACGCGTAGCCGCGCGAGTCGCACACAGGGGGACCCATGGGTCCCCCTACCTGTGCGTGTACGGCGCGAATTGCTTCGCCGCGTACCCGCTGTAGGGGGCGCACTTGTCCGACTCGCACCCATTGAGTCAATGGGAGCCCGCGTACGCGTTATGCGACCGGCTCCCATTGACTTCAATGGAGTCCGACCGACTCGAGTCCGATAACATACGGACGCATCGTACTCGTTCGGTCGGACTGCACGGGTCCGATTCGGTCGGAAATCTCTCCGGGTCCGGCTCGGTCGGAGAAATTTCCGGCCCGAATCGGAATCGACCCCTAAGTGTGAGGACTTTAAGACTATGGGGAGGCATCTACTGCGGGGAAAATCGTGCGTTGGAAAGCATGCGTGGGACGAGGCAAGATAAAATGCTCAGCTGCAGCTGTATAGAGAGGTCAGTGGGTACATGTCGCCAGCTCAGAGAACTATAGCCAGCAGCACTGGGCGGCCGATGAGAAGTGCAAGAGGAAGGAGAAGAGAAAGACAGCCCCTGAAAGAGATAGAAAAAGCCCCAGCACAACAGGTGCCAACATGAATCAAAAATCCTGGTGACAGTCCATCTTCCGCGGAAGATCAGGTAAAACATTACTACGGGGATTACGTGGCCATGTGTATCCCCCGCCCCCCCCCAGACCGCCCAAGAACAGAAAAGCTAAGAACAGTTACGTGGCCTAGGCTCCTTATGAGGGCAGTGTCTTAGCAAGGGTTCCAGGTAAGGCCTCCAAAGCGTCCTGCTGCCCCTTTGCGATTTCTTCGGGGTCAGGACGCCGCGGGCGGTTGGGGCGGCATCTGCGTCTCTGCTGCCTCCACTGCGGTTGTGTGTCGCTAGACCCTCGGTCTTGTGTGTCACTACTGTCGTCCTCTTCCGGTAGGTCAATCCCCAGTATCCTGCTGGCCTCTGTCAGAGAGCGAAGTTGGTAAAGCTTGCCATCGTATCGGAAGACAAGACAAAATGGGTGGCCCCAGGAGTACGCAATGTTGCGTTGGCGTAAGGCAACAGTGATGGGGCAAAATGTCTTACGTTTTTGAAGTGTGAGGGCAGCAAGATCTTGGTAGAGAACCGGAGTCTGATCCCGAAACGTGATAGGATGCTGAGTCCTGGCCTTCTGAAGAATCTCCTCCTTGGTGCGGAAGTCATGAATGCAGACCAGGATATCCGCCGGTGGGGCATTGTCAACACAAGGAGATGAAGGACGGAGTGCTGAAACTTTACAAACACTCACCCCCAGTCACAGATCTGGGTTGAATCCAACATCATTCTTTAGCTCACTTTGCCACCCCAGTTCAGACACAGCTATATGCAAATCAGTCTTGACCCTGTGCCTCATGTGAACAGTCCAGACCGAACTGCCAAGCCATGTCTTCCCTGGACCGGAATCAAGCATCCTGGGACCGGTTTCGGGCTAACAGCCCTCATCAGCCAGGCTAGCTTGAATCCAGTGGCAAAGTGAGCAAGGGACCCACGTCTGGGCATACCCTGCCAACTTAGGGCGAACAAAGCAAACACAAGGAGATGATGGACGAGTGCTGAAACTTTTCAAACACTCACCCCCAGTCACAGATCTGGGTTGAATCCATCATCATTCTTTAGCTCAGTTTGCCACCCCAGTTCAGACATAGCTATATGCAAATCAGTCTTGACCCTGTGCCTCATGGGAACAGTCCAGACCGAACAGCCAAGCCATGTCTTCCCTGGACCGGAATCAAGCATCCTGGGACCGGTTTCGGGCTAACAGCCCTCATAAGCCAGGCTAGCTTGAATCCAGTGGCAAAGTGAGCACACGATGCGCCCTGTCAATCCGGAGTTCGGAGTCGAGGGCATTGCCCAGGATGTGATTGAACAGTTCAGGCACAAAAGTAAAGATATCGCCAGCTTCTGCATTGGTCCTCACTCCCCGGATCCGTACATTATGACGTCTAGAGTTGTTCTCCCAGTCCTCTAGGTGGGTCTGAAGGTCCACCTGCTGGTCGTGTATGCGAAGTAGTTCCTGCTGTAAGAAGGAGACCTCGTTGTCTTGGGTGTCACTTTTGTCCTCCAGAGCTACTACACACTCTCCAACACTATCGAGGTCTTTGCGGACGTCCTTAAGCTCCGCGGTGAGGTCTCATTTCACTGCGTGGAGGTCATCACGGAGGGCCGAAAATAGGGATTCCAGGAATGCCCGTGTGACTGGTTCCTCACCAGTGCCACCCACACGTGTCGAGGCGGCATCGTGTTGCTTGGCAGAATCTGATAGCGCGCCTCCCTGCAGGCGCACAAAGAGCTCCTGGAGGGACTCTTTTTCCCCCGCGTGGAAGACATAATTCTGCCCAGAAAGTGTGGAGGCGTAGAAAATGACAGGAGCCCAATGCCACCGCGTTGTCCCGCACTAGTGCCTGGGAAAGGCATTGAATTGTCTTTGAAATGTCCACCTGGAGGAGCGGCACCAGTCAAGAAAGGGACGCTGAGCAGGTAGAGTTGGCAAGGCTTCTGGTAAACCACACTTCAACAGGACCAGCGAAGCGTGGGCACAAAAGGAAGACCTCCCAGGGCAGGGCCACCCCGATGTCAGCAGCAGCAGGGGGCCACTCCAACCTCACTTTGTCGATGCCCTACTATGGGGCAATGGGGTAGGTCACAACGTTGCGCAGGCAGCACAATGGATAGATATCAAGGCCTCACCTCCAGCAAAGTTCAGCTGCTACAGGCCCCAGCCGGTCCTCGTAGCGTGGGGCGCCAGCACAGCAAGCCAAATCCGAGGTCAATATGTGCCACCGATGGCAGCTGATCAGAATCCTCTGCAAGGGCTCCAGTCACCCAGAATGGGACTCCGCTGTGTGTGCCTGGAGGATGAGCAGGAGGCCTCCAGGCCACTGCAGGCCACACTCGGGCCCAGCCGGGCCACCGCCGCAATGCGCCGGGTCCCCTCCTCGTCCTCCGCCCACGCCAGTGATCGCTCCAGTGCACCCCCAGGCCGCTGTCTGCACCAGAGCCGTGCAGTTAGATGTCCCAAGGAACGCGGGGGATATTGCCAAGCGTCCTCCGTCACCCGCTGCAGTCGCCGGCAGGTCAAACAAGGCGAAGGGAAGGGCTCCGTGCGGAGCGTGAAGCGATGTCGGCCCTGCTACGCACTCTCACCTCCAACGGGCGATCGGGCCCAGCCTCAGCCCCTGCTACAAGTCACACCAGGAGGGCCCCAGCCGCTCACTCTGCCGACCACAGGTGCGGGCCCAAGCGAGGCAGACACAGTGCACCAGCCCCAACGCACCAGACGCCAAGAGCGGGCAGGGGGCGAGCTCCCACGTGCCAACCCCGGCTCCAGGAAAGCGCCACCGCCGTCAGAGCCGGCCCCCAGCACTGGAAGTGGTGTAGGCTTCGTAGGCGGCAGCAGCAATGTGGCGATGCGGAACTCTCAAGGTCCGTGGGCAGAGGAACAGATGGGGCACCAGGCACAGTGACTCCGCCACAGGCCCCACTGCAGCAGCGCCGGCCCGGCACAGATCCAAAATCGAGGCCGCGGCTCCGCCTCTGACTTCAGGCCCCACTGTCACTAGGGCACAGCGCGTCGTCACTCCTGCTTCTCCGCCGCTCCTGGGAGCGTTTACGGTAGGACGGGGACTGCTAGCTCTCCGCAGGCAGCCCCGCGCAGGATCTCGGCCCGATGGAAGCTGTAGACAGCCTAGACGCGGTGATTTCTCGGTCGGCTGGAGGCAGAGACGAGAGGACACGTCTCACCTCGCCGCCATCTTGGCCACGCCCCCCGACGGTTCTCTTTAAATTAATTATTGAGCGTGCTTTGATTCACTGATGGCCCCCAGTGGGCCGCGCTGAGTGCGCTTACATCTGTAATGTACGCTGGGACATGTGGTCCTGCAGAGAAAGCATAAATAATTCCCCTTAGTAGGTTCAGTGCGCCATAATTTTATTAAAAGCATTCATAATATCCTTAGTAGGAACCAGAAAGTTAGGGCAATACAATCTTCATTTTCGGCTCACTGTGCTGATCTCGGCTCGGATATAGTTCCAACCGCAGCCTCTCTTGATTTAGAGATGGTGCACTCCTCCACGGAGGGGCCACCATGCATATCTTTTCCACCAAATGCCCGTAAGCTGTGAGGAGGCACTCAACAGTTTGCCCACCATTCAGTGTTCCCAATCAGATCGCCACGACCTTCCGGTAAGTTAGTTCAATAGCCTGACGCGTTTTGAGGCATAACGCCTCTTCCTCAAAGGCATTAGCTTCTTTCTCATGGGCAAACTGTGTGCCTCCTCACAGCTTACGGGCATTTGGTGGAAAAAATATATATATATGTATATGTATATATAATATCTGAAAAAGCCAAAGGTTAAAGGGAAGTTATAGTTAGGCTCAGTTTTTACTGAGTCCATGCGCCCCCCCTCCATTATCTAAAATAAAGGAGGTGTTGGTCCCCAGGGCTCAAAGAGCCTCAGAAAGGGGGGCCCTATGCATCCCTTCCTTTATTTACAAAATGCCCTCTGGACCTTTTCAAAAGAAGCACAGGAGCCGACGCTTGTTTCTTTAAAAATGTTGCTGCAAAGTCACAAATTTTGTGAATTTGCAGCAAATTGTTTATTTTAAAAAAAAATGTTTATTTGATCCGCCAGTGTGTCTCTGGGTCCCCAAGACCAAGGCTTGGGGGTCAGGGTATTCCTACCCTGCCCCCTTTTCTTTTTCATATTTTGTTTTGGCACTCAACTGAAACTGATTCCCATGATGGCTGCTACTGAATCTCTGACAGAATATCGATGACAAAAATATCGGACCCGAAATATCGATGTCCAGAATATCGAAGTCCTATCTACATAATGGTAAGTAAAAAATATCGATAAAAAAATATCGTTGTTAAAAATATCGGGTTTATTTATGTTTAAAAAATAATGTAACATACATTAAATAATACAAGTAAGTAAAATAAACATTGTTAAAATTATTAGAAAATGTTTAAAATTATAATAATACATATAATGTAAAAATAAATTAAACATAGATATATATAAAATATAATATGTATATATATTTACTTAATACTAATAAATAATTATTTTAATAAATTATATTTTGTTACAAACATATTAAAAATATAATTACATATATACACATACACCAATAACATAAAAATAAAAATAAAATATATATATATATATAATAAATTAAAATATTACAATATTTTTAATTTTTTTTAATGCATTTTACACTACATTAACTTAAACAGTCAAGAAAATATTGGATAGCAGAGAGGATAAAGTTACTATTCCCACTCCAGAGAGTGCAACAGTAGGGAAAGTGTTGGATAGTGTAGGAATAAAAATTACTATTCCCACTCCAGTGAGTGCAACAGTAGGGAAAATGTTGGATAGCGGAGGGTTAAAAATGACTATTCCCACTCCAGTGAGTGCAACAGTAGGGAAACTGTTGGACAGCGTAGGGGTAAAAATTACTATTCCCACTCCAGTGAGTGCAACAGTAGGGAAAGTGTTGGATAGCGTAGGAATAAAAATTACTATTCCCAATCCAGTGAGTGCAACAGTAAGGAAAGTGTTGGATAGCGTAGGGGTAAAAATTACTATTCCCACTCCAGTGAGTGCAACAGTAGGGAAAGTGTTGGATAGCGTAGAAGTAAAAATTACTATTCCCACTCCAGTTAGTGCAACAGTAGGGAAAGTGTTGGATAGCGTAGGGGTAAAAATTACTATTCCCACTCCAAAGAGTGAAACAGTAGATAAAGTTTTGGATACCGAAGAGGTAAACATTACTATTCCCACTCCAGTGAGTGCAACAGTAGGGAAAGTGTTGGATATTGGAAGGGGAAAAATTACTATTCCCACTCCAGTGAGTGCAACAGTAGGGAAAGTGTAGGATAGCACAGGGGTAGAAATTAGTATTCCCACTCCAGTGAGTGCAACAGTAGGGAAAGTGTTGGATAGTGTAGGAGTAAAAAATACTATTCCCACTCCAGTGATTGCAACAGTAGGGAAAGTGTTGGATAGCGTAGGGGTAAAAATTACTATTCCCACTCCAGTGAGTGCAACAGTAGGGAAAGTGTTGGATAGCAAAGGGTTACATTAATAATTTCAAAAATGTAAATAAAAAAATAAATAAAAAAATAGCAACTACAGTACAAAAATTGTTAATAACACAAAAACAATATATCAAAATATTACAAAATTCCAAAAGATACAAAAATAATTAAATATTAAAAAATACTAAAAATTAAATACAAACATTAGTTTATAAAAGTTATAAAACAATATTTTACAAACAACTATCTTTACAAATACATAATTATAATCCAAAAAATATTTATTAATAATTTATAAATAAATTACTTCACACAATATTCCACTATAAAAGCACAAAGAACTCATACAAATTTGACAGAATTAACATATTTACCAATTAAATATTTATATTTTTCAAACAATTAATAATTAAATATTATTAAATAAATTACCACAAACAACACTATAAAATAGAAATATAAAATAAATACTAATAAATAAAAAATATTAATTACTTTATTTTAATTAAATTACTTTCCAACCTATTCCCCTATAAACCTACAACCCACTTCTTAACAAAATAACACTTTTAACTTAATTATCAATTTAATAATTAAAAAAATAATAACCCATTAATAATTAATAAATAATTAATTAATTATAAATACTAATAAATAAAAATTAATAATTACTTTACTATAATTAAATTACTTCCCACCTTATGCCCCTATAAACCCACAACCCGCTCCTAAAAATAAAATATAGTTTAATGATCAATTAATCAATTTACAAAAATTAATAACCAATTAATAAGTAATTAATAATATATTAATTATAAATACTAATAAAAATTACTTTCTTATAATTAAATTACTTCCCACCCTATTCCCCTATAAACCCACAACCCGCTCCCAAAATAAATAACTCAATTATTACAATTATCAATTAATCCATTAATAAAAGTTATTAACCAATTAAGAATTAATTATTAATAAATTAATTATAAATAGTAATGAATGAAACTTAATAATTACTTTATTATAATTAAATTACTTCCCACCCTTTTCCCCTATAAACCCACAACCCGCTACAGAACTACAATACGCAAAAATTAATTAACCTAAAATTATTTATTGCTAAAAATTGAACACATACATTTAAAAAAATTGCTATACTTATACAAAAAAATTACATCACATACTTTTAACAAACATACTAAAATACAGAACACTAATATAAATATCGATATTATTAACAACGATATTTTTACAAACGATATTACTGTCTTCGATATTCAAAAAACAATATTTCTTACCTTACTGTCGATATTCTGTACCACGATATTCTTGATGTCGATATTCTTGTACCTCGATATTTAAAACTCTTTATTCTTGTAGATCGAAAAAATTAAATTTCTCAATAAGTGTGTAAAAAATGTACACAAAACAAGTGAAAGTGTGATATATGTAACCAAATCTACCTTCCTGCCAAATTTGTTGCAAGTCGGTCCAGCGGTTCAGGCTGTAGTGGTTTTCAAAGCTCTTATGGGAATTAACATGGAAACACACTTTTTTGTACCCCCCTTTTTCTCAGCCCCTGCTTGACGGATCACCCAAAACTTTCCATATGCAACAAGAATCACCAGCACATTTTTTGGGGGGTACATTTGGTGAGGATTCGTCAAACGTAGCAAAGTTATAGGCAAGTAAAAAATGTTTTTCCTATGAAAACATGGCCCTAACTATAACTACCTATTGGCGACCGCCAGTAGGTAATATCACAAACAAAGAGGCTGAAGGCTGAGTGATTTATACATCTCAACAGAACCCCAAGGTGGCAATACAGTACTTTATTATGTATGGTGCATGTTATGTATTTTTTATATTACATGTTTATTTTTGGAGATGGTTTCCTTAACAAAATCTGTTTTCTTGAAAGTGCAGCTATCAATGGACACTAATTGGAATTAGAATTTCTAGGCTTTATTTACCTTTATGATCCATAGATTTAGGCTCTTCTATGGATGCAGCGCACAATTATAGTTTTATTGAATTTGCCACATACCTTTGCCACATAATTCGCAAAATTTGCAGATGTCACCAAAAATGTAAATGTTGTTTATATCTCTAATGAGTAAAAATAATACTGAAAGAGAATGTGCTAAAAAATAGCATTTTATGCAGCTTTATTTAGATAACTTTGCCTAATAATTTGGTCAACCCATGCCCTATTTTAGTGACCCTGATAATAATAAAGGTCTGCAGAGTTGTTTTCCTCTGAAATATGCATTTTTATATCATTGCATTTTGTGCAATAAAAGCACCAAAACATGACCTCACTCCTCTATATGGTCACAAAACTCCTCAGTGATATGCAATATCTTTATAATGTACAGCAGGGGATACTTTATCCCATATATGACATGATTCATTGATATTAGTACTCTTTAGAATGATTTCGATCATTTGAGCATTCTCCGTATAATAGTAAGTGGTATTCAGTGTTTGTCTGATACTTTCAATGTGTATGACAGTCTTTTCAGAAATGTGTGTTTTTGTTGGGGATAATGTGCTATATTTAAAATGTGTTTTGCACAAACAATGTGTATTATTATAAGACAAATGGTATATGCAAAGCACATTGTAAAGAACATTAATCAATCAATCAAACAATCAGGGTTTGTAAATCACGGCTACACACCCGTGAGGGGCTCAAGGCACTACTGCTGATCCGTCCTCGCTATGGTGTTCATTCAAAGAGCCAGGTCCTGAGGTTCTTCCTGAATTGGGTCTGCGACGGGGATTGTCTGAGGTGGGTCGGCAGGGTGTTCCAGGTTTGGCGGCGAGGTAGGAGTAGTATCTTCCTCCGGTTCTTGTCTTGTGGATCCGAGGGACGGTGGCCATTCTAACGTGTGCTTTACTTTTTAAGTATATTGATATGATAGTGTAGGTTTACCAAGACCTGTTAAAGAATGAAAATAAAGTACAATGTAGGACAGTGTAATGTTTTGATGACAAGGCTCTTCATTTACAATGGTTATTTTTACACATTGAGGAGGATTAATTGCTAGATTCTTACATAAAGGATGGGCTTGCGAGGGTGACGTTGTCAGGCGTGCTAAATTCTCTGAAAATGGCACTGTCATTGTGAAAGTTTTTTTTTGTTAACCAGCACTGAAAGAAAGAAAAAATGCTGTTTTAATTATCCATTTAACTTTTTATTTGTTTAAGGAAGATAAATTAACTCAGCACTATGAATTACAGAAAATAACTCACAGCTAGGACCTCTTATGTGTGAAAATGGGCTTTGAACCCACAGGTAAACATTAAAAAAGAAGGGTGCTGGCAGGGGAGCCAGTGAGGCAAGTGTGGCCATGTGCCACCCCCGTGGCCCCATTGGTTTAAAAAAGTTGTGGGTGCCCCAGGTAAAGCCGGGTCACCCACTCAAAAAAGAAACATGACCACTCCTGCCGCACCTGGGATGGGTGCTTGCTAGAGAGCTGGCAGGGCTGCAGGGGCCATTGGCCTCACCTTTTGGCCCCAATGTTGTAATATTTGTTGGGTGGCCTGAGTGGGACGAAGGCACCCAAATAATTAAAAGAAAAACAAAACGGAAAAGGGCTTGCCAGCTGTCGTGCAGCCCCGTAAAATAGGGGCTCCGTGCAGGGAGCCGGAAAGGTCGTGGGGGCAAGAAACGTACCCCTGTGGTCCCCCCACATTTGAAAATGTTGTGGCTGCACTGGGTATGACCAGGCACTCAGAAAAAAAAAATTAAACCGGCAAGTAGGAATATAAAATGAGTACTCACTGCTCCTGCCGGGATTGCGCCATAATGCCCATGAGGGCTTTATATGTTTATTTTTTTGTTCCTGATGGGGTCCCAAGAAGGGGCAGTCTCACTACAAAGTATTTTTGTAAATGTTGTGGAGGGGGTTGCAGGGAGCATAGCAGCTCCCCTAAGAACATTTAAAAAAAAACTTGCAGTAAGTCTCTTGGAGCTTTGAATGCATGACACAGGAGAGTTTACCATTCAAAGCACTGCCAGCTATAAGTCTATGCTCATCAGCTGCAGTGCATGGACCCCTCGTGGTTGGTACCATGGCTATTTAAAGCACTGCCAGATGGCCCTGTATGCTCTTAAGCTGTAGTGTAGGGACCCCTTGTGGTTGGTTCTATGCCTGTGTTTTGTGGTATGAGAAATGTGGAAAAAAAGACTCAAACACATGTTTATGGGACTTTTGAATAAAGATGCATTATTCAAAATGTTTTTATGTTATTCATTTCATTTAACATTGTCATGTGTATATTTATAAGGAAGTGTGAAAACTTGGGTTGTTGGTTGAGGGGGCTGTGACACTTTCTCAAGCAGGAACCACAATCCTTGTTGGGGTAAACAAAAAAAGTCACCAAATTAACCTGTGCTTAACCTCCTGGTAGCTTGTCACAAAAACAGTAAGGATTAACTTAGAGACAATGTGTATGGTATGTGTGCAACACTTCAAACAGTAATAAAGTCAAAACACAACACAAGAAAAATACCACACTAATTTAGGAAAATAGAGTACATTCTAATAAATTATTTGACACCAACACTACAAAAATCTAATCAGTAGAACTGGAGATATGCAGTTTTAAAGATTTAAGTTAATTGTAGCACCTAACGGCACAACTTCCACTTGTGGCTATGGTGCGAGACCGGGAGAAAATCATAAGTTCAGGCCTACCGTGATGGAGCATGGGCAATCCAGTGACCAGGTTAGTCCCACTGAAAAAGTTACCTTCTAAAGTCTAGCCTGAAGGGTTCTGTTTGAGGCTGCAAGGAGCAGGGAGAATGCTGCAGATAGTTATCGCTGTCCTGCAAAGAGCAGGCCGGGCATCATCTATGATCGTCGCTGTAGCTCAATGATTGTGTTGTGCATCGTGGCTGGTTGTACCTGGAGCTTCACGTTGGCGGCCACCATGGTCTGTCGATGCTGTAGTACAAAGTGCAGATCTCGCATAGCCATCATCGCTGGCGGTTGCTGTAGCGCGACAAGTCAGGTTTACCGAAGGTTTGTGTTGGCGACAAGATCTCAGTGTGAACAGGCTCGTATGCAGTCACAGGGAGCCAAAGCCTTCAGTGTTTCTCCTTTGTTTCCAGGAAGGAGCTCAACTGATGGCAGAACCTGGGCTGCGTTTTAGAAGTCAGCTCAGTCAATATGGCAACAATGGTGCCATGGCCCTTGAGAAATCTCCTGTAGTTGCCAGTGAGCCCCAGGAAGGCCCTCCGCTCTGTCTGGGCCTTGGGGGTGTTCCCAAGCCAGGATGGTTTGAATTTTCAGCTGGAGGGGTTGCACCTTGCCCCCACTGACTTGATTACCCAGGAGACCATGGTATCCTGCTCTAACTAGCTCTTACTAGCCTTCATAGTCAGGCCTGCCTTCTGCAGGGCTTGAAGCACTGCCCAGAGGGGGTTCAGATGGTCCTCTCAGCTACAGCTGAAGACCGCAATATCGTCCAAGTCAGTGGCACTGAAGTGCTCGGACCTATCCAGGACCCAGTTGACCAACCTCTGAAAGTTGGCAGGGGCATTATTTATCCCAAAGGGCATCACCTTGAACTGGAAGTGGCCCTCTGGGGTGTAGAACGTAGACCTCTCCTTAGCCCCCTTGGTTAAGGCAATCTACCAGTACCCTGATGTCAACAGGTACTTTGGAACTTAGCAGCTCCCAACCAATCAATGAGCTCATCAGTTCGGGGGATGGGTTGTGGGTCAGTCTTTTCTGACTGAATTGAGCCCTCTATAATCCAAACAGAACTGGAGTTCTGGGATGGTGCCCGGTGAGGCGGCCTTGGGTACCAGTACCACTGGGTTTGACCAAGGGCTCATCAATCCTAGCTCAATCACTCCTAGCTCCAGCATCTTAGTCACTTCTTCATTGATGCAGATCCTGACTTTGTCATATAGCCAGTAGATATAATATTATTCACAGGCATGCTGTCCCCTTTGTCAATGCTGTGGGTACACCAATGGGTGAGCCCAGGGGTAAGTGAGAACAAAGAAGAGAATTGCTCCAACAGCAGTCTCCTGTTGGGGGAAAAGAGAGGGGGAGAGGTTCACTTCTTCTAATGATCCATCATGTTGTTTCGATGTGAGGAGATCCAGGAGAGGTTCACTCTCTTCCTCCTCACCTTCATCAGTCACTTAGAGCATAGTTACCGCTGACCTCTCAAATTGTGGCGTGAGGCACTTGACATGCAGGACAATTAAAGGTTTCCTGGGAGTCTGGAGGTCCACCAAGCGGGTGACCTGTCCTTTGCGCTCTATTACCTCATATGGGCCAGTCCACCAGTCCTGCAAGGCCCAGGATTCCACTGGCTCCATCACCCACACCTTCTGACCAGGTTGAAACTCGACCAGAGTTTGCCTTTGGTCATACCAGAGCTTTCATGACTTCCTAGTTGGTGGCTTAGATCTCAGTGGCAGTCTTCAAAAACTGCTTCATGTAGGATCTTAGGGCTAACATGCAGCTGACTACATCCTAAAGGGGTTTCTTGGGAGCTTGCTCCCACCCCTCCTTTACAAGGCTAAGAGGCCCTCTGGCAGGGTTGCTATAGAGAAGCTCGAAGGGGCTGAACCCAACTCCTTTTTTCAACCACCTCCCTGTGAACAAGTAACAGGCATTAAAAAAAGACTTCCCACATCTGCCGCAAGGACTCTGCTAGGCCCATTATCATGCCTTTCAGGATCTTCTTAAACCTTTCAACAAGCCCATTGGTTTGAGGATGATAAGGCGTGGAGAACCTGTAGGCTACTCCATACTCCTATCACATGGACTGCATGTAGGCAGACATGAAGTTTGTGCCTCAGTCTGATAACACCTCCTGGAGGAAACCAACTCAGGTAAAGAAAAACATTAGTTCCCTGGCTGCAGTAGCTGTAGTCACTGTTCCATGAGGAAGGGCTTCCAGGTATCGCGTGGCATGATCCACCAAGACCAGCGTGAACTTGTCGTCCAAGGCTGTCTTGGGGTCCAGAGACCCTATGACTTTAGTGCTCTCCCTTTAAAATGGGGTGCCAAAAATAGGAAAAAGGAACGAAGGGAGCCTTCAATTTCCCCCCTGTCTTCCCATTGGCCTGCCAGGTAGGATCTACAGAACACATCTGATGTAGTTTTCATCCGTGGCCACTAAAAGTGGGTGACCAGCATTTTAAATGTCTTGGTCTGCCTCAGATATCCTGCCAGGGGTGCATCATGAGCCAGTCCCAGTATTAAGGCCAGGTTGAACTGGGAAACCACCAACCCATGGGTTGCCCAGGCTCAGGAACCTTGAGCTCACTGTACAGGAGATCATTTTCCCAGTAGATGGGGTGATCACCAGATGTGTCTCCTTTTGCCAGGGCCTAAGACGAGCCAAACACCCTCAATAGTGGGGCACTCTTTCTGATCTTGGAAGAATTCTGCTGAGGCAGAATTCAGAATTCAGAATTCAGCCTGCCAACCGGCCAGTTCAGGTAGGTCTTTCAGGGCAGCAGTGTAGTCCCCAATAGGTGTGGAGCGACTTTTTCAGAATTTGCTTCCTCCCAGACAGTGTGAATTTCAGGAACAGGTTTCCTGCAATCCCTGCCCTTCCTCTTCTTGGGAGATACCTGGCCCATTGTTCCAGGCTCCAGGATATTGGGATTTTCCTCTCAGTAGACTAAGGACTGTGTGGTCATGCACACCCACTCAGGCAACCCTAGCATCTTGAAGTGTGACCGGAGCTCCACCTCCTTCCAGATGGTGTGCTCCACATTGTTATTTAACAGGCAATCCACTGTCATGGCTGGACTCACAGCTACCTTCAAGGAACCTGAAACCCCCCCCCCCATCCAAAGGGAACAAGAGCCGCTGGGTAGTGACACTCGTGGTTGTCAGCAGTAACTCCCTGGTGGACTAGATTCAGACGTATCTGCTCTGAGGACACCAAATGACACCTGACAGAAGTCTTATTAGTTCCTGTGTCTCTTAGAGCCTTCACCCTCTGCCCATTGATTGTGACCCACTGCCTGTACTTCTTAGTATTACAAGGCATGTGAGTCTTGGGTACCATCTCTCTATCTCCATGAGACACAAAGGTGACCACTGCACTACCCCCATACTAACTGGGACAACCCCCTCCCAAGCTCTACACTAGCCATTACAGGGATCTGCCCACCAGTGTGGGTCTGCTACCTTTTCAGGCAGTTGGGGTCTCGCTTTGAGTGCTCTTACCTGTAACACTTAAAGCACTTAGGGGTGAGGTGATCTGAGGGCTTCTACCCATCGAACCCTCCCTTCTGCTGGTCAGTATTGGTCTGGGAATCCCTCCACTTTTAAAATGTTCCACTAAACTAGGCAATAAACCCATAAGGGTGATTTTAATTATATACAACATAAAATGTGTCGCTGCGGCTCTTTACGGGGCAGGCATCTGGAGCTATTCCAAAGTTAGCCATATCCATGTGATTATGATCGCCTTTTTTAAGAATCTTTTTTCTGGTCCTGAAAGTTGTTCTACATTCGTCTGTCACTCTGAATTGGGATCACGTTTTTATCTGACTTTATTAAAATTCAGCCAGTCTTACTATGGCATAAGATCTGGACTTCTGAATTTACTGTCTTAAACCGTTCATTTATTAACAATTGTCGTAATCTGTCTGTCATTCTTTGTATACCTTGGTTTAAATTTGTTAACCAGTTCCTATTAGACTTGGGGCATCCAGAATATTTTACTATCCCGGAAGCAGTATTACCTGCCAGCAGGAATGATTTAAAGAAACAATGTTTATCTTTACTTGAGAATCGGAGGCTGTCACAGGAGATCATCAAATCTAGCATTATTAAAAAGCAGCTGCTTCTTTCAATCGAAGGTTTACAACCCTAACTTTCTTTTGTTCAGAATTCCCAGCACCGGTTTGTGTTAACTTGGTTTCAGAATGGACATATTTTATCGCCTTTTTACCTTTCCTGTTATTAATGATTGGTCAGATGTTTTGATTAATTGCCCCTGTAACAATGTTTCGTGGCAATGTACCTTGCACGTTTCTTTTTTCTGTCCCTTTCTTGATACACCCCGTAGACATTTTATTTTATAAATTCTTCGACAACTGAATTTAAACAATATCGTCCTGCTTTTTTCTATCTACAACAACTGTCTACAAAGGTTATTTGTAGTAGGGTGTCTAGTTTTTTATGGTCAGTGATACGCATTAGGAAAGCAAGTATTGTGTAGCACTTTTACATCTTTTGTTCATTCATGGTTTTTTACCATTTATGTTTTTTGTCTTCTGCCCTTTATATCTGCTTTGCACTTTATATTTGTACTGTATGCTTTTATGATTTGTATTCATGAAAAAAGAATAACGCTTATTCTGATTCTGACACTAAAACAAAAAAAATCCCATCAGTAAAATAGAAAATAGTGTTTAAAGTTTTAAGTGAAAATAGAGTCAAAAAGCGCAAAGTGCCACTCGCCGTTATCTGGTCAAGTTGAACTGGGGTAAAGTAACAAGTTCTCGTTGCTATTGCAGGGTGAAGAGCCGGTCGTCACTGGAGCATCTTGTTGGCAGTTGTCATGGATGGCCACTGACGGCGTGAAGTGCAGGTCCCGTTAGAGCTTTGCATTGGTGGCGATCTCTCTGTGCAAAGAGGTCTATTTGCGGTTGCAAGGAGCCCAAAACATCTGTATCTTTACATTGAGTTCAGCAGGAGTAGAATCTGATGCCAGCCAAGGATCAGTGACCTGGGGGGGGCACCTCTGGGGGATCAGAGCTCACTCCAGCACAGGCCAGCAGCAGGGCTAAGGCAGGTCCATTTGGTGCTTGTTGGACCTGGTCCTCTCTACTAGGTCACCCTCAAACTTCTTACCTTCACCCCTCCTGTTTTCTAAACCCGCTTTTGTTTGCTTTTAGGGCTCTGCACTTTAACCACTACCAAAGTACTTGCGCTCTCTCCTTTAAACATGGCAAAATTGGCGTACACCCAATTTGCACATTTAAAATAATTGTGCATCCCTAGTAAAGTGGCACTACTTGCACCCAGTGCCATTAAAATTAATGCTACTAGTAGGCCTGCAGCTCTTATTGTGCCACCCATGTAAGCGGCCCTTTAAAACATGTCTCAGGCCTGCCATTGCAGCCTGTGTGTGTGTGCAGTTTTCACAGGCCAGTTTGACCTGGCAAAATTAATCTTTGCCAGCCCCAAACCTCCCTCTTTTATACATATGTCACCCTAAGGTGGGCCCTAAAGAGCCCATAGGGCAGGGTGCATTGTATTTAAAAAGGTAGATGTTTAATTTTAGGTTTTAAATGTCCTGGTAGTAGGAAACAGTTATAATAGTTTTCTCTACTGTGAGGACTACCTTTCTCATAGGATAAAATTGAGTTACCTTATTACATTTAATAAGTGATAACTTTTGTGTGGGAGCATGTAGGATATCATGTTTGATGTCTGGGGAATTGTAATTTAAAACCCTCTGTAATGGTAAAGTCGGATTTTAAATCACAATTCTGAAACTGCCATTTTTCGACAGTTAGCATTTTCTTGTCATAATCATTTGGTGCCTTTAGCCTGTTCCTAGGTCACATGACTAGGTGTAGTTGGAAGTTGGCCTTCCACTTCAATGTGGGCAGCAGGAATAAAAAGGGGTCCTCCAGACTCACTCTTCAGCTCACTTCTGGACCTGTGGAAGACTCAGAAGAAGTACTGCTCTGTTGCTTTGCTGCCCTGCTGCAAGAAGGACTGCCCAGCTGCTCTAGCTGCAAGAAGGTCTGCTCTGCTACCCTGCTTCCTGAGCAAGAAGGACTGGACCTGCCCCTTGAACCGAGGAACCCAAGGCCACCAGAGTGACTCCAAGTGCTCCAACACCCTTGAACCCTGCACCTGGACTACTGTGAGTCCTACATCCCCAAGTGGTGCCTCCCTTGTCCTGGACCCTTAGAAGTGGGGATTAAGATGCTCTGCCAGCCCAGCTGTGGCCCCCCTTCCAGAACAGACATATCACAGCACAATGTGGATGGTAAACTCCACTCCGCCAGCAGAGTTGGCAGATTTTTTCCCACTCCGCGCTCCACTTGGTGCACGGAGTGTGGTAAAAACTCTGCCAACCACCGCTTTGCAGAGTTTACCACCCATCCCTAGTTTTTACATCAGTTGCTATCTGTCCTGAAAGCTCTGTGCATCCACAAATCCCGCCAGCGACCCATTTTCAAAAAGCATAACTCCAGAACAATAGAAGGCGTTACAACAGAGATCAGCATTTCAAGGAATTGATTGGCGGTCCAGATCGAAGCACATCTTGTAGTTCAAGACCTTGAACATACAGCGGCGGCTCCTCAAGATCAGCCCAGCAAAGGACTCCAAGACCCAGATGCCCTTGGGGAAGGCTGTGATTTACAGAAGCAACTGGTGAGTGTTGAGTGGACCAAAAGGAAAACTAAATCAAGGAAATGATGAGGGCTTAGCGGTCCCCGCACTGCTAACCCTGTCAGTAAAGTGGGGTGAGGAACATACAGGCACGTATTCAAAGCTAAGTGCAAAGATGGGTAAGAGATGGGGCAGAAAGGGAGGAGATGAAGGGCATGCACCTGTTCTTCAATGGTGGATGCGTGTGGAGGGAAAACATCTATTAAAGGGAATTATTCTGCACTTTGTCAGTACGTTTTCGTTTCTTTTTGCAGTACTGCGTTTTTGTCTGTATACGTCAGTTGGACTGATTTACAAATTATATGAAAGTTGTATTGTCGATGAACTTTAAAAACATTGCTTTTACAAAAAGATAAAAATATAAAAGCATTTGAAACTGTTCTGCTTAAGGGAAGCAGGTGTGCCGACACATGACCTCTGAAACTTTAATGTTTTTCAAGTTGATCGGATAAAGACAGTGGATTGGCTGAATACATTTTCAAGACCTCCAAAACTCTAGCACTGATAATATTATGGAGAACACCTCCTTAACAGAAAATCCATTACTAGCTTTTACTGACCCCTGTAATTGCCAATTGTTGCATCATCCCCACTCAGACCACTTTTCACAGGTGGGAGTTCCTATGTAGCTTACCCCTTCTTCTTTGATCCCATGGAGCGCATGCTTGTTGGCGGTAACTGAGTTTTGCTGCTCTTGCAGAGTATCTTGCCTCAATGCCTCTGGGGTTCAAGTGTTCTGGCTTTCGCTGAGGCCCTTGATTGCTGTAGGTTGTTGGTGAGGGCTAAAGCAGTGCTGGTCTCTTTACATTTAGATGAGGTGGGCTGTGCCTACATGAGGAATCCCACCCTCCACCTTACTAGCAGCAGCTTAATATACCCCTCCTCCCTGGGAACATCACCTCCTGCCCCAACCTGTGTTAGGCTCCTCCCACATTTTCTGGGTACCTCCCTTCCCCACAACTTTGTGCACTTCCTCCTCTGGGCCCTGCGCTCCTCCTCCCCAAGCCCCGTGCCCCTCCTCCTCCCTGGGCTCTATGCACCTTCTCCATTCCTTTCCTCACTGCACTGTTATTCTCCCGGCCCTCTCTGTGTTGTATTAACCTGCATATATTTTTGTCAAGTTTTTGTATCTTTGAGCAGAACTAAAAGAAGCTGGTATATCAAGGCTGATTTGACTATTATCAGTGAGACGGACCAGAATTCCACTGCTCGCAGAACTCTGCAGAATCTCGCTGAGTTATTAGGTAACTAAGCGGAATTCCACGGAGTAAAACTCAGCAAGTACTGCCCACCACTAGATGCAACCCGGCACAGCTTTTCGCAGCTCCCCATCGGAACCGATTCAACTCTACATGGACCTCGCTTTGCAGCGATGCAGCTCCTCATTGTAACTGGCAATGTACAACGGTTATTGACGCAGGACCCTGCATCGCTCCTCGAAACTGTCCCACACCAAGGAAAAAAAATACAGTTCTCAGTGGACTTAACCTGTTTCCTGATTCCGGCTGGTGCTCTATTTCCCGACAGGGAGGATGCCACTGAAATCATTTCCGAGTAGCTCTCCCCCGCGGAAGTAATGAAATGACCACGTGGAACAGAACGAGCTACATTTTGATATCCCTTTGAGCGCACAACCTTCACATACGGGACTTTTGACCAATAGCAGCGGACCATTTCCACTAGTTATGCAGGCTGCGCTACGGTTGTGGTCACAGCAACAGTGACTATAAGGAGGACCCCAAGAGGAGGGACAAACACCCCCCCCCCTGGTATTTTTGGCTACTTTTGAAGACTTTGGGATTTCAGCTACAGTTGGTTACTAATTTTCCTTGGTATCACCATTTCTTGTCTCCCCCGTCCCGATGAAGCCCGAATGAAAGGGCTGAAACGCGTCGACCCTACATCATGGAGGAGTCCAACAGATTATGATTAATGCATAAAAGATTATTGTTTACACGTTCCTTAAACTAAGTGGAGGGTTGATGTATCCCCTCGAATGTGTAATGGACTACCTCTTTTTCGGATTGCTTTTCTTGAATTACGTTTCTTTTGCATCCGTATGTAAATATAACGGGCAGGAAAGATTGGGTATTTGTATATGTATGTATTTTTGTATATTTGTCTTTATGTGTTTTGTGGTAAAAACTAGATAAAATATATGTTTTTTTACAACCATTTTTGGAGTCCGTATTGGATTGATAACAAAAGAAATAAAATTGTAGAGATTTAGGACTCATGGCTAGGGACTAATATATTTTTTTCCCTTATAGAACTATTTGTGTATCTGTTCCTCTGCATCTCTGTTCGTTTCCAGAGTGTATTCCTTGCCCGGATGCAGTAGGATTACCAGGGCAAACCCCATTTTGCAGAAGATGGTGCTCCATTTAAGTCGGTCTGAATTTGTGACTTTGTCCTGGTCCGGCATGACGAGATAACCATAGTTGGCGCTTTGTGCTTTTAAACACTATTTTGACCTAAATCTTCAAAATTACATATATCTGGTTTCTACTAATTAGGGTTTTTGTCATTATGGTGTCCAATAATTTATTAAATATTACTCTATTTTTGTAAATTGGTGTGGGATTTTTCTTTTTTGTGTTTCACTTGATTACTGATTAAGTGCTGCATAAGTACTTTACACATTGCCTCTAAGATTAGCCTGACAGTTTTGTACCAAGGTACTAGAGAGTTCAGCACAGGCTAATTTGGTGACTTTTTGTGTTTCACCCTGAAAGAGACTGTGCTAATTTGTTTTGTAATTTTTGATCCATTTGAGCTAGAACAGAGTTTTTGTTGGAAATCGAAAATTATGTGGCATGTGTGAGTGTGTGTGTGCGTGTGTGCATGTGTGTGTGTCCATATACCTCCGACCAAGAAGGAATCACGTCGACAATCCAGTAGATTTTTTTTCACCAATATAAATTTATGAGCAGAGAAGTGCACTAACATAGTCAAAACGTTTCGGCTGTTTATATACAGATCTCATGTAGCACTGCTAAGCACACCATCATAAATGTAACATTGTACTCAACAATCGCTTATTTTTATTTGCTTCTTTTCCACAATTTTTATGAATGATTTGTATTGCTCTTATCTAAACTCCTCTCTCATTATTTATCCTATCATAACTCGAAGCACTTTACTAGCCCATTACATTAACAGTATTGTAGCAATAACCCCTTGTTCCATCAGAGTACAAGCAATTTGAATATTCCAAAACTATTGTAGAAAAATGTGACCTAATCAATGCAGGTGCATATATGCGTGCACATATATATGAGACTTACATAGCGTGAACATGGTTCGACGCAGGGGAGCGCTCTCGAAGGATGGAGTGTTGCATTGAATGGAAGGATGACAGTGGATATAAAAGAGAACTGATGGGTTAGGAGGGAGGGGTGAAAGGCAAAGAGAAGCAGTGCTGAATTTGTGAAGGTGGTGGGAACCAGCCCTCATTTTTTCCTGTACGTGACTAATATTTAATAATTAGTCTTTGACATCGAACACGAGAGAGAACAGCCGAAAAGGAAGAGAAAGACAGGATGCCAGCGTCAAAGGGAGAAGGAAGGGGAGAAAAAGAACCTGCGAGTGGGATGAAGAGACAGGATGTGTGGCGTGATGTAAGAAAGAGACACGAGGTGGAATCAGAACTAAGCAGCCTTCGTATTCAGTAACCTCGGCACTCAGGAGCACTAGAAGGTACTTGTAAGAAACCCTTAGTTTTCTGTAAATTTTTTATAACAAATTGAGCATTGGAGATAATGGAGGGTTTACAGTGCGTGATGCGGGAGAGGCGAGTTTACATGGGTTAACCAGGGGTTGACGATACAAGTGTAAAGGGACAAACTGTTAACAGATTGCTCCACCAAATGGTAGGGCAATCCTAGTTTGCTATTCAAAATGCCCCATACCGCACTATAGCTGTTACACCTGGGTGTTATTCTTCCTTCTATAATAGTGACGTGAGTCATAAACCTAGGACGCAGAGGGTATGTGTAACGCCAAGATCCCACTAACCTGAATCAGTTTGGCTTCCACGGGAACAAAGACAATTTCCCCACACTCCCAGAAAACAGCTCCCCAATGAGACACTAACAAATCTCAATTAAGAGCACTGTCTAAGGGGAGATAAGGGGAAGAGTAATAACCACCGACCATTCCACTCTTCCCCCGTAGGTAAAGCAGGTCACCCCAGGAGACGTGGCAGGAACTGAGGCAAACTGAAAGGGAACCAGACTTAATTAAGGACCTTATAGCTCATACTATCTGGGACAATTAGAATAGTTATAGTGCATGTCCTGTATAAACAGTGACTCCACTTACCAGTTACGTATCTCCCTGGGCGTTGAAGAAAAAGTCGTAGAGTTGACAGCACTCTAAATCAAAGAGCTGGTAAATAATTCTTTACCAACATGTGGCATAGTTCACGGTCGATGCAGCGTAATCTTGGAGTAGACTCATTATAGATGTACAAAATAAATTACTCATCAGTAGGAAGGTGCAGTCTTATGCATCCTGAGGAAAACAGGAGGCTTAGGGAAGAGCCAACACTCCAATAAACACAAAAAAAGGACGAAGGAGTGTGTACATAAAGGAGAGACTTGGTTGAGGCTCCGGGGTAGTAAGGACTGACTACAGTATAAAAAGGGGCGGCAGACAACCTAAGAACTGAATAGAATCTGCCCAAAAATAAACACACGTGGCTGGAAAAAGAGCTTGAGTTACTGGGATTCAGTGTCAGCAGTCTTGAAACAATGTAGCAACAGTTTGTGATGGGAAAACCAGGTAGTCACAGTCCGAGTTAATCAAAGGGAAAATCTATGGAGGTCATTACGATGGCGGACGGAAAAACAACCGACCGCCATGGTAGCGGGAAATCACCGCCCGCCGCTACCGCGGTAAAACCGACGGCTAGATTATGATCCTCGGCGGTAAAAATCCAACCGCGGCGGAAAGGAGACCCGAGAAACCGCCATTCGCCTGCGGAGAAGGCCCAAACCCGTCCGCAGCAGTCGGTTTCGCAGCGGAAACAGCCCAAACGACCGCAACCACAGCGGAGACACCGCCATCGAAATTATGATATTCCCGACATCCCCGCGGTGCAGTGCGCTGTTTCCGCCCGCCGCGGTCGACAACATTGATAAATCAGTGAGACGGCGGAAGCGCCGTAGCCGAGCCACGGCTGCGGACGCTCCGTTAAAAAAATGGCGGTTGCGAGAAAATCACACAACATGGCCACAAAGTGCACCAACCAAACAAGGCATGCACCCAAAAATACCTAACACACCCCAAAGACACACCCCCATGGGAAACTCCAAAACTACAAATCCCAGGTTCACACACACACCACACCTGCTACCAATACCCCATCCTGACACACCCACAGACACCAGTATAAATCCAGCCCCCAACAGACCACAATCCTTTGCAAAACTCCACAACTGAGGGGACATCCACCACAGATGACAGGAGAGGCAAATCTGCACAACACACACACATCACCACCACCACCACCACTTCCACACCTGCATCTCTAACACCTTTGCACAGCACACACCATACACCATACACATCACAACCACCACTACCACTTCCAAACCTGCACCTTAAACACCTTGACACATCACACACCATGTCACCACAGAGAATGCCCAAATTCACTGAGAGTGAGTTGAGGGTCATGGTTGATGAGATAATCAGGGTAGAACCACAATTGTTTGGTAACCAGGTCCAACAGACACCACTAGCAACAAGAACGCAAATGTGGAGAAGGATAGTAGAGAAGGTAAATGCAGTAGGGACCGTGCCACGCAATAGAGATGAAATCGTGAAGAGGTGGCACGATCTGAAGGCAGTGGTCAAAAGAAGAGAGCCAAGAACCATGAGCTGGCTCACAGGACAGGCAGTGGCCCTCCCGTTCCACTCAAAACATTCACTGAATGGGAGGAGAAGGTGCTTGGCATTCTACATCCAGAGAGTCTCTCAGGAATACCCGGGGGAGTGGAGGCTGGTAAGTACAAACAAATGCCTAACATCACACAAATGTACTGTCTTGCACTACTACAAAGTAATAGCTCCTAGGTTCAAATGTATTCATGTGCACAACACTCCCCCCAACACATATCTCACAGATTCAACAGACACTCCCCCTGAAGCCCCCAAAGGTAGCTAGCAACATCACCATGGGTACATGTGTACATGCTGCCAGCACTACAACTCCCACCAGGCCCCCTTGTCCTACAGCTGCGCAAGATGGAGCCCTCCACCCCAACCCAAGTGCCAACAATAGCATTGCTCACCTTAACCTAACAGGTAGGTAGCCATCCCTACAGGGAGGTGGGTGGGTGTTTGGGAAGCCTGCACTACAACTCCCACCAGGCCCCCTTGTCCCATAGCTGAGCAGGATGGAGCACTTGTCCCACCCAGAAGCATGCCTCAGCCATTGTGTGCTTCACCCTCACCTAACAGGTAGGTAGCCATCTTTACAGGGAGGTGTCTGTGGAATAGGGAGGCCTGCACTACAACTCCCACCAGGCCCCCTTGTCCCACAGCTGAGCAGGATGGAGCACTGCCCCCGGCCAGAAGCATGTGGCAGATATTGAATGTCACTCATCAAACTTACGGGTAGGTAACCATTTCAACCGGGAGTGTTGTTCTTAATTGGTGACACAGCAACACAACTCACAACAGGCCCCCTACTCCCACAGCTGAGCAGGATGGAGCACTTGTCCCACCCAGAAGCATGCCTCAGCCATTGTGTGCTTCACCCTCACCTAACAGGTAGGTAGCCATCTTTACAGGGAGGTGTCTGTGGAATAGGGAGGCCTGCACTACAACTCCCACCAGGCCCCCTTGTCCCACAGCTGAGCAGGATGGAGCACTTGTCCCACTCATCGGCATGTGACGTCTGTGCAGCCGCACATGACACCATGCCACTTAGTCCACAGTCACCGACACAAATAATGCAAAACAGTTGTGTTTTAGTCACCATGCACAAGTCTCTGTTCAAAATTGACCCACATTGTGTACACTGTGCCAGGCATCACACACTGCAACACTAACAACGATCATGCTGCCCTGCAGCAGTGTCTGGCCTTTTTTTGGGCAAAGTGAAATCACCCATGTCATACCACAGTGTTGCAATGTAAACAGTGGAAGTGCAGTGTACCCAAAAACTACACTGCCGCTGGGACTCACAATGCTAAACTAAGCACATCCCAAATGTCCTGCAACACACCCAGCTACCACAGTGCTGCACTGAATTGCAGAACAGCACCTTGTCTGAATAAAATTGTCAAAGGTGTCTTGTTTGGACCACCAATGTGTGTATGCATTGACAATGTTCACATCTCACACTGTCTGTCTGAACAGTGCTGGTATGGTCTGGCCCCAAAAGCACACATTGTCTGCACAGGGCTGAGTACATCTCACACACACACCACTGTTGACCACAACATGTCAGTGTATGGATGCCCTGGAACAACTGCTTCACCAGTACTGTGCTCATGTTCTCAGGTCCCCAAATACCAGGAAACCATGACAGTGTGGAAATGTATGCTGGGTGAGATGTTCACCCTGCTGTATGTCACCACTGTGCTACGAGACTATACCCTTTGCCCTATTGTGCCTTCAAATGTCGGGGGAGTGAACCCCACAGCCAGATAGGTGGGACAACAGTGATGGGGGGGCTATACCCCATGCCCTATTCTGCCTTCAAATGTTGGGGGACTGAACCCCACAGCCAGATAGGTGGGACAACAGTGATGGGGGGCTATACCCCATGACCAAATGTAATCTGAAATCAATGGGTACAAAAAGCCACACACACATTATGCTCACCACACGCACATTCCATCCAAAGATTTCTACCAAGTCACATAGCCATGTCATTGCTCACCTCCACCTCAAATGGTAGTTAGCCATCTTCACAGTGAGACGGTGTAGTGTGTTTGGCTATCCGTCCCACAAAATGCAACATGCATGCTGTTCCACCACTATAGATGATGGGACACTACACCCCCAATAAGAATCATGTGGCAGGCAATGTATGCTACCCACCCAACTCACAAGTAGGTAACCGCATCTCACAGGTCGTGGTGTGTGGGGCTGGGAAGCTTGCACAACAACTCACACGGGCCCACCTGACCGCCAGCACACAAGACCCATTACTTCCTGGCACCAACATGCATGTGTCAGTCATTGCAATGTACACTTCAAAAGAACTGGCATGTGGACATATCATGCTGACTTATCCCACACTGGACCAAGATGGAAGCCCTCATCATACACACCCAGAGAGGTCACTCAAATACAAGGAAAAAACAGCAAACACAACATATCAACAGCCACAACATGCAGCCAGATATGCATTTTAAAAAACATGTTGGCATAGGACACCATGCCTCTCAATGCACAACTGCACACCCAGATAGCATTGGCAACTATAGTGTGCACACACCTAAGAAGATGAAACTGTGACAGCAACCAAAGTGTGAAAGTCTGAAACACATGTAGATGGAACTCCGAGCACAACCATGCACACCACTACATGCCATCTGACAGTAGCAGTGGTCCAGACCACCTAGGATCTAACTAAAGCAAACTTAAGCATGTCTGGAATTGCAAATACAGATATGTACACCACATTGAAAAGGTATGCTTGAAACTACAATGTTCACTCAATGTGCAGAGTAAACCGCTGCAAGGGCTCAACAAGTGACACATACGCGTAAATGGATGACATATGATTGATCAATAACTGTACGCCAACATGAGACTGTCAATGTTAAACAATTATATTGTGCATGTCATGTCTTGACAACTCCCAATATGGACAAGTAATGCATGTACCACAACAGCTTGTAATGCATCACTGGATGTCGGTCAATGCAAATTTGGACAGTGAACAACTGCTGGATGTACAAACAGTTGATGTAACACTGCTAACACAAACTTTGCTGGGTGCAACACAATGACCATTTCTCATCTGACCCACAGGTGACCAAGAACTCACTGCAGAGGATGACACCACCCTGCAGAGCCAGCCCCCCCCCCGGAACAGAGACAACTGGATGAGGACTCCCTGGATTCCTTGGATGAGGAGCTCCACGCTGTCCCATCTGGTGTGGCAGGCCGCAACCAGTCCCGGTACCCATTGTCCCCCCAACCACATCATCTGCAGCCCCTGACCATCCTCTGACAGCTGCTGTCACGGCCTGTGTGTCAACCACTACCACCACCACCACCACCACAGCTGGCCGCAACACCCTCCCTGCCCCAGGGGTTGAGCAGCCCACTACATCGACTGCGGAGGCCAGGGAGAGGATGCAGCGGGCCAATGTGAGGACCGGACAGGTCCGTGGCAGCAGTGCAGGTGGTCGGGACAGGGTCATGCAGAGGGGGACTGATCCTGGGACGGAAGCCCTGGGCCACATCGACAGAGTCCTTGGGGCCTACCAACAGCCCAGGGACGAATGGGCCGGTTAGAGGAAGAATCTCGGGAGCACCTCTTGCTGCTGAGGTCCATGGACACACGCATGGGACAGATTGTGGACCTCTTGGGGCAGCTAGTGGCGGTTCTGAGGGACAGGCCAGCGCAACATTCTACCCCTCCGCCTCCCCCTGTTGGGCAGCAGGATGACACTTCATCATCCTCCCCTGCGTCCACAGTGGGGGGTGAGTCCTCAGACACCACTGTCCCTGCAGCAGTGGCCCCTCCAGTCAAGCACAAAAGGGGCCGTCCAAGGAAAGGCCAGGGGGACCCACGTGCCAAAGCACCTGCCAAACGCTAGTCCCCGAGCCAGCTATGATGGCAGACCACTGCACCACTGCATTGACCTTTTGGACTATCCTTCACCACACTGCCATGTGAATGGCATCTATCTGTTGGCCTGGGTCTCCACATCATTGTGGGGACTACTCAAGTATCTCATCTACCATGACTGTCAACTCACTTCTTCAATTCCCCCCTTCACATTTTCTCCACACTCGCATGTCACAGTTGTAAATAAATACACCTTACACACATGTTGTTGTGTCTGCTCCGTCTTTAATACAGGATGTGCAACCTTCACCGTGTAGGACATGGTCCAGGGGAATGGAATGTAGGTAGGCAGTGAGATGCTGACGGGACCTAGGGAAAACCGCAGAACAAGAGTCACTTGTATGGGTGTGGCATCGCACACATCACACAACACTTGTCAACAAGGTACTCAGATCTACAAACTTTACACAGAGCAACAGTCACCATAGAGACATTCTGTATCACACTAACCAATCACACATACATTGGCAGGCAGTAATGAGTCAACACAAAGCTGCAGTCAGCAAGCTCACATACACCCACACAGCAACTGCAACACCATCAGCCCATTTTGTCCCTTCTACATCGTCACTCACCTTCACGTGAAGTAGCGGGTGACGAGCTGTCGATGCATGTCGACCCCTTCCTCCTCTCCACTGCCCTCGTCACTGGATCCGGGTTGATTTGCAGGCGGGGGCCTTGGCTGCTCATCATCGTCATCCAGGATCAGGGGTATTGCCTTGCGAATGGCCAGGTTGTGGAGCATGCAGCATGCCACCACTATCTGACACACCTTCCCTGGCGAGTACATAAGGGCACCTCCAGTACGGTCCAGGCACCGAAATCTTGATTTTAGGAGACCAAATGTCCGTTCTATCACACGCCGTGTCCTCCCATGGGCATCATTGTATCGCACATCAGCTGGCGTGACGGGATTCCGCAATGGGCTCAGCAACCACGGGCAGTTCGGATATGCCGAGTCACCTGGGTGTGAGAGACACAGATTAACCTTGCAGTCCCAAAATGCCACACAACAGCATGTCACACACACACCACTCTAATCCACTATGCATACTCACCCACAAGCCATGCACGCTCCGGAAGCAGATTGGCCATCAGCTGAGGAACGATGCTGCTGCGCAAGATGTGGGCATCATGGGCTGAGCCGGGAAACTTGGCACACACGTGTGAGATGATCATGTCCGCCAGGCACACCACTTGAACATTTACCGAGTGTGAATGCTTCCTATTGCGGTAAACCTGTTCACGTGCCTGTGGTGGCACAAGCCCAACATGTGTGCAATCAATTGCACCAATGACATGGGGGATATGTCCAAGGGCATAGAAATCGCCCTTCACAGCCACCAACTCAGGCCCCCTGGGAAAATGGATATAATTGTCTTTGTAGAGCATCATGGCCGACAGGACATCCCTCAGCACCATGCTGAACATCGGCTGTGACATCCCGCCTGCACTTGCGACCGTGTGCTGGAATGAGCCTGTTGCAAAGAAATGCAGGCATGCCATCACCTTAGATGTTGCGGTGAAAGCTGTTGGATATGTCCGACGTGGCTGCAGGTGGGGCTCCAACATGGCACATAGGTTCTGCAGGGTTTGTCGGTCCAGCCTGAATTTGCAGATTATATCCTCATTCTCCATGTCTGCCAGGACTGAACGGACGATGGATATTGGGCCTCCTCCTCCTAGGACAGATCAAAGTGCACAGATGTCAATGCAGAAGAACATGAAATGTGCATCACATCAATTTTTTCTACAGACACATTCCCAAGTCTTACAACATGCACCATTAACCGACAGGGCATTTCACAAGTAGGTATACATCAGGCACACTACTCGTACACCTGTCCCCTTACCAGCAGCAATTATCTGTGCACCCCTCCGGCTCATTCGCATGCACAGTGTGATATACTAACAGATATGTGTGCATACCTGTGAGTATGACCCCCAGCATATGTTAATAATTGCAATACTACCCGAACACACCATGTTGCTGGCCCTGATACACCTCCCAACACAGGTTGCACATGGCACACATCAACTACACACTGACCACCGGCTGAGCATGGGGGACACGTGTGTGCATGTGCATTGGACAATGTGCCAGTTGCTGATGCCCCTAGTTCAGTAAATGAGACGACATTGTGCGTTACATTGCACACACAGACATTGACCATTATCTACATATGCAATGCAACACATTAACTGGACAGTCTAGATTTCATTACACAGCACGTGACATGTGCGAGTGTATGTGCCCATGCAATGTATTGGCGACCCATATATGGTATGTGTTGGTGACGTGGAGTGACATGTCCCTTTTGTGCATTTGCCCTCATCAGGACCCTTCAATTGTTGAGACACTGGGCACTGTACATGTTGGCCTATGCAGAGAGCTGGAGGACACGTTAGGTGCAGCACAGCTACTCCACAACTTCATTAACGCTCACTCCAGGCACTGTCTGGCAGACATATGGCGGTGCCTACTGCTTGACACCTGCGGACTGGCACTGCCCCTAACCCAGGCACGATCGCGGGAGACACCGCCAGATATGTATGTGACAATAGCGGTCACCATGCACCGCTACCCAAATCACGGTCACTCCAGGCACTGTCTGGCAGACATATGGCGGTGCCTACCGCCTGGCCCCTGAGGTGTGTCACCGCCCATAACCCAGGCACGATCGCGGGAGACACCGCCAGATATGTATGTGACAATGGCGGTCACCATGCACCGCTACCCAAATCACGGTCACTCCAGGCACTGTCTGGCAGACATATGGCGGTGCCTACCGCCTGGCCCCTGAGGTGTGTCACCGCCCATAACCCAGGCACGATCGCGGGAGACACCGCCAGATATGTATGTGACAATGGCGGTCACCATGCACCGCTACCCAAATCACGGTCACTCCAGGCACTGTCTGGCAGACATATGGCAGTGCCTACCACTTGGCCCCTGAGGTGTGTCACCGCCCATAACCCAGGCACAATCGCGGGAGACACCGCCAGATATGTATGTGACAATAGGGGTCACCATGCACCGCTACCCAAATCACGGTCACTCCAGGCACTGTCTGGCAGACATATGGTGGTGCCTACCGCCTGGCCCCTGAGGTGTGTCACTGCCATGGACCATGCCCTTGCAGCTAATGGGAAGCAGCCTCGCGGTAGCCTGATGCGAGTTTGAAAATCGCGGTAGGCGTGCACCACCCCCGCGGAGGCGGTCACTGGAGGCATTCAAAAGATGCACCACTGCGGTAGCGCGCGCCTGGCCCCTATGGTGTGTCACCGCCATGGACCATGCCCTTGCAGCCAATGGGAAGCAGCCTCGCGGTAGCCTGATGCGAGTTTGAAAATCGCGATAGGCGTGCACCGCCACCGCGGAGGCTGACATTGGATGTATTTGAATGAGGCAGACCTGGTACACCAATTGCAGCACCCTGGGACCACTGACACAGCCCCAGGGGCCTATATATGTGTGGGAGGGTGCACCTAATTCCCACAGCTACCAGGCACTGCTGACTGACAAACCTCACCTGCTGCTGCTGCCTCAAGGGACTGCTGGCTGCCACCCTGCCCCTGCTGCTGCTGCCTCAAGGGACTGCTGGCTGCCACCCTGCACCTGCTGCTGCCTCAAGGGACTGCTGGCTGCCACCCTCAATGTGCTGCTGCTGCCACATGTCCATTGTGATGTCGAGGACTCAGAAGATCCGTGCCAGTCCCTTCACCAGCGAGGAGCTTGAGGTCCTGGTAGACGGGGTGCTTGCACAGTACCCAAGGCTTTATGGCGGCCCTAATGTCGTGGTAAGTCTCCCAGACTGTGAGTGAGAGTGCAGGGTGGGCACACGTGAGGTGGAGGTGCTTCGGTATGTGTCAGTGGTTGTGGGGCTCTGACATGCACTGCCTATCATGTTTACTACAGCGGGAAGGGCTTGGTGGGCTCTTTCACACGTTACCCTGCATGCCTATCCTGAGTAGAGGGACATGTTCTGTAGTGTCAGCCATGCAGTGCAGCTGCATTTTGGTGATGCAGGAGTCTGGCCAGTTATCGTTTGTGTGAATGGCTGTGTTGCTCCCAATTTACCCACTCAGTGTCAGTCCACCTGCCCTGCACAGTCCCCACCGAATGCCACATGTCCACATCACTGCATGTACAGTGTGTTCCATGTGTGTTTGGTTCATGCCTCTTCATCTAAGTCCCATCTCTGCCATGTACATTGCACAGGAGCAGCCGTGGGAGAAGGGTGTGTGTATGACAGTTGTTGTCACTCTATGTGAGTTCCAGGACACAGTGAGGCTTTCACAGGGCTAGGACACTTAGGTCTGCGCAGTGTTGGACACAGTGAGTCCAACAACAAGACACATGTTTTGCTATCTTCTCTATGTGTAGTTGTAGGTAACTGCAGACAGTAGCTGCGGCCAGACTACATGTTGCTGGCTGTGTTGGTATCCTGCATGTGAATGGGATGTGGAGGTACTGTGTCCACCATCGAACATGCATGCCTGTATGTCTGATTGACCAATGACATTGTACCATGTTCACAGCAATTGTTGGCTCTGTTACAGTTGTAGCTGGAGTTTTAGATGAGTCACTGTCATGCTACAGCATTTTCGTTGTGTTGTCATTGTGCACTGTGTCACTGGAACCTCACCCCTCTTGTCTCTCATGCCTGCAGCTGAAGGTCCACCAGCGTAAAGCCGTGTGGAGGGCCATTCCCTCCAGAGTCCGAGATCTGGGTGTGTCAAACCGAAGGCGCACCCACTGTCATAAAAGGTGGGACGACATCTGCCGGCTGAGCAAGAACGTGGCCGAGATGACGCTGGGGCTGCTCCCTCGGACTGGCAGGTTGGCTAGGCGCAGCATGACACCACTAATGGCCCGCATCCTGGCTGTCACACAACCTGAGCTGGACAGACAACTGAAGGAGCATCAGCAGCAAGCTAGGGGTGAGTATGTGTTGCAGGCTGCCTTTGGATGGGAGTGGGTGCATGTGTCTACAGAGTGTGCAAATTGTCAGCTGTGTGACGTTGGTTGTGTGGTGCAATGTTTTGTGAGTGGCCTCTGTGCTGGGTGTATGTGCCATGCATTTGCCCAAACGGTGCTTCATGAAGTCAGTTTTAGCACTGTGCATCTCTCTTACATTTGGAGTTGTGGCCTTCAGGTACCTTCTGCTGTGGGGTAGTGTGTGAATTCAGATGGATGGGAATGCCAGTGTGCCAACTGTGAATGCGTTTCAATGAATGCGTGCTATTCCAGACCTCAGATGTCTGCCAGTCAGACATCTGAGGCCAATGTGCAACAGTAGATGTGCCCATGAACTCGATATGGTGGATGGCATGTGTGCAGGGTCATTGTGGGCTGGTATGTTGTGGTCTGTGTGGTCCCCTACTGCTCCATACATGTAGGTGATGTGCACCATGTTGTGGTGTTCATCCTTGCCAACATCAGGACAGTGTGTGTGCACAGGCCATTTTGTGGCTGTGTCTGATGTGAGCCAATAGCAGGATGGTGTGCTGTGTGAGTCACCTGGGGCACTTATGGCAGGCTGTGTGTCGGACATGCACCGTTGGGTTGATATTTTGGGTGGCAAGATATATGTGTGCACAGGGTGGCATGCGATGTGCTGCACACCTCTTCTAGGATGCAGATGTATTGGCACGTGTTAGTTCTGTTGATGCCACTCATCTCACAGTACTTCTCTCTCCTATGCAGCAGCTCCCGTATGTGCAGAGGGAGAGGGGATGGACACCAGTGGTGAGGCTTCCAGTGCAACAGCCGGACCGGAGCAGACTGACACAGATGTGACCAGCGCCGAGGAGGGGGACAGGAGTCTGCTAGAGGATTCACAGCCGGAGACACAAAGCTCTACCTCATCTGACACCAGCGGTGACGCATCCATGCTGGGGGTACAGGGAACGGGGACTCGGCCTCCTCTTCCGCCACACAGCGTCCAGTGCCCAGCCTCCCTTCAACCTCCACTGGTGCTGCCCGTGTCCGCACGAGTAGGAAGGGAAGAGTCACCTTCACCCCAGGCACAGCTGCCCCAGCCCATGTCAGCCCTGCTGCCCTCAGTGCAGAAGCAGTCGAGCTATTGCGCCAGCTGTGTGTGTGGCAGACAGCACTTCTCAATGCCTTCCAAGAGCACAACAAAAAGTTGGGGCAGGTTATAGCTTTCATGGAGGGCATACATTCCGACGTAGGTGGGCTATACCGGTCTGTGCAGTCCTTGTCATCAACTGTGACAGCAGCCCTGCAACAGGCACATAGTCAGGGAGCGGCTCCCAGCACTCGGTCCGGCCCCATGTCACTGTGCACCTCTGACGACAGTGACAATGCTCAACGGACCCCAAAGTCCCGATACAGAACCCGCAGCACACAGGAGCATCAGCAGCCCAAGCGTACTAGGGCGCAGACACCATCCCCACATAAGAGTAAGGCCACCCCAGAGCGCAGAGAGAAAAGCCCGTCAGGCGACAGCAAGGGCAACAAAGCAAAGAAACAAGCATCAGGGTCACAGGCCTCACCTTCCTCCCCCGCCAAAAACTCCCCTGTCCCAAAGACGTCTCGCAGAGGCAAAATGACAGTTTCCACACCCACTGAGAAGGTGTTGCCTGCAAACATTACACAGGATGAGGGCCCCATGGATAATCCATCCTTGACCTCCACTCCCATCCCAAGCCCTGTGAAGCCAGCACGGGAGGACACTGTAGGGGGCAAAGCTGGTGGACAGAGGGAGGCAGGGCGGCAGCAAACACCAGGCAAGCTCACAGCAGGATCGAGCATGTCCCCAAAGGGAGGGTCAACATCCACACCAGAATCAGCTTTGGTAGTGGGGTCACCTGTTGTGTCTGCCCCAGTTCCCCTCAATCCCCAGACAGGGAAGCCTTTCAGGATCCCCAAGAAGTGGAGAGGCACCCCTCCACAATCTCCGGCACACACTGTGTCTCAGCAGGGCATGAGTCCACCTCCCCGGGCCACCACCCCACCTGGTCCAAGCAGCCCCCCAGCTCCCACAAGCACAGTTGGCTCTTCCACAGTTGTTACTCCCACTGCCCAGGGCAGCCCTCTAACTGACCCCAACACACAGTCAGCTCCAAGTCTGACAGACAGCCCCATCTGAGTGGTGGTCACCCTCACACACCTGTCAGTCCACAGGGGTCCGTGTGATGCCCATTGTCAGGCCCATTACTCTGTTGCTGGGCATGGCATGGTAGAGTTGCATACATTCCCTGTGTAGCTTCTGATGTCACTACTCTGCACAATGTCTTTGCCTTTTTGTTCACTGCTGTTTGCCCCTTGCCTGTGCAGCTTCTCATGTACCTCACATGCACTGTGTCCTGGCCACTGGCCTTGTTGTTCACTGCTGTTTGCCCCTTGCCTGTGCAGCTTCTCATGTACCTCACCTGCACTGTGTCCTGGCCACTGGCCTTGTTGTTCACTGCTGTTTGCCCCTTGCCTGTGCAGGATCTCATGTACCTCACCTGCACTTTGGACTGGCCACTGGCCTTGCTGTTCACTGCTGTTTGCCTCTTGCCTGTGCAGCTTCTCATGTACCTCATATGCACACTGGACTGGCCACTGGCCTTGCTGTTCACTGCTGTTTGCCCCCTGCCTGTGCAGCTTCTCATGTACCTCACCTGCACTGTGTCCTGGCCACTGGCCTTGTCATTCACTGCTGTGTGCCCCCTGCCTGTGCATCTTCTCATGGACTTAATCTGCACATTGGACTGGCCACTGGCCTTGTTGTTCACTGCTGTTTGCCCCTTGCCTGTGCAGCTTCTCATGTACCTCACCTGCACTGTGTCCTGGCCACTGGCCTTGTCGTTCACTGCTGTGTGCCCCCTGCCTGTGCATCTTCTCATGGACTTAATCTGCACATTGGACTGGCCACTGGCCTTGCTGTTCACTGCTGTTTGCCCCCTACCTGTGCAGCTTCTTATGTACCTCACCTGCACTGTGTCCTGGCCACTGGCCTTGTTGTTCACTGCTGTTTGCCCCTTGCCTGTGCAGCTTCTCATGTACCTCACCTGCACTGTGTCCTGGCCACTGGCCTTGCTGTTCACTGCTGTTTGCCTCTTGCCTGTGCAGCTTCTCATGTACCTCATCTGCACACTGGACTGGCCACTGGCCTTGCTGTTCACTGCTGTTTGCCCCCTGCCTGTGCAGCTTCTCATGTACCTCACCTGCACTGTGTCCTGGCCACTGGCCTTGTCGTTCACTGCTGTGTGCCCCCTGCCTGTGCATCTTCTCATGGACTTAATCTGCACATTGGACTGGCCACTGGCCTTGTTGTTCACTGCTGTTTGCCCCTTGCCTGTGCAGCTTCTCATGTACCTCACCTGCACTGTGTCCTGGCCACTGGCCTTGTCGTTCACTGCTGTGTGCCCCCTGCCTGTGCATCTTCTCATGGACTTAATCTGCACATTGGACTGGCCACTGGCCTTGCTGTTCACTGCTGTTTGCCCCCTGCCTGTGCAGCTTCTTATGTACCTCACCTGCACTGTGTCCTGGCCACTGGCCTTGTTGTTCACTGCTGTTTGCCCCTTGCCTGTGCAGCTTCTCATGTACCTCATCTGCACTTTGGACTGGTCACTGGCCTTGCTGTTCACTGCTGTTTGCCCCTTGCCTGTGCAACTTCTCATGGACTTAATCTGCACATTGGACTGGCCACTGGCCTTGCTGTTCACTGCTGTTTGCCCCTTGCCTGTGCAGCTTCTCATGTACCTCATCTGCACTTTGGACTGCTCACTGGCTTTGCTGTTCACTGCTGTTTTCCCCTTGCCTGTGCAGCTTCTCATGTACCTCACCTGCACTGTGTCCTGGCCACTGGCCTTGTCGTTCACTGCTGTGTGCCCCCTGCCTGTGCATCTTCTCATGGACTTAATCTGCACACTGGACTGGCCACTGGCCTTGTTGTTCACTGCTGTTTGCCCCTTGCCTGTGCAGCTTCTCATGTACCTCACCTGCACTGTGTCCTGGCCACTGGCCTTGTCGTTCACTGCTGTGTGCCCCCTGCCTGTGCATCTTCTCATGGACTTAATCTGCACATTGGACTGGCCACTGGCCTTGCTGTTCACTGCTGTTTGCCCCCTGCCTGTGCAGCTTCTTGTGTACCTCACCTGCACTGTGTCCTGGCCACTGGCCTTGTCGTTCACTGCTGTGTGCCCCCTGCCTGTGCATCTTCTCATGGACTTAATCTGCACATTGGACTGGCCACTGGCCTTGCTGTTCACTGCTGTTTGCCCCCTGCCTGTGCAGCTTCTCATGTACCTCACCTGCACTGTGTCCTGGCCACTGGCCTTGTCGTTTACTGCTGTGTGCCCCCTGCCTGTGCATCTTCTCATGGACTTAATCTGCACATTGGACTGGCCACTGGCCTTGTTGTTCACTGCTGTTTGCCCCTTGCCTGTGCAGCTTCTCATGTACCTCACCTGCACTGTGTCCTGGCCACTGGCCTTGCTGTTCACTGCTGTTTGCCCCTTGCTGTGCAGCTTCTCATGGACTTAATCTGCACATTGGACTGGCCACTGGCCTTGCTGTTCACTGCTGTTTACCCCTTGCCTGTGCAGCTTCCCATGTACCTCATCTGCACTTTGTACTGGTCACTGGCCTTGCTGTACACTGCTGTTTGCCCCTTGCCTGTGCAGCTTCTCATGTACCTCACCTGCACTGTGTCCTGGCCACTGGCCTTGCTGTTCACTGCTGTTTGCCCCTTGCCTGTGCAGCTTCTCATGTACCTCACCTGCACTGTGTCCTGGCCACTGGCCTTGTTGTTCAATGCTGTTTGCCCCTTGCCTGTGCAGCTTCTCATGTACCTCACCTGCACTGTGTCCTGGCCACTGGCCTTGCTGTTCACTGCTGCTTGCCCCTTGCCTGTGCAGCTTCTGATGTAACTACTCTGCACATTGTACTTGCCTTGTGTTTCACTGCTGTTTGCCCCCTGCCTGTGCAGCTTCTCATGTAAATACTGTGCATATTGAAATGCCCACTGGCTTTGCTGTTGCCCAAATTTGTTGTCTCAATATGCAAATTGTGAATAAACACAGTTGGTCCTGCTGTGAGTTGTGTCAGTGTCCTTCCTGAATAAAGTTGTTTTTGTGTGTGCATGGTTTACTGTGTCACATGCTCAGTATGCCACTTCAACATTGCCAATGGGTTGTCTCACATTTCATTTTTTTTGCAGGGGTGGGAGGCACTTCATTTGTACCTGACTGTGATACTTATGGGTGCAGTGTAGGTGGTTGGCAATGAATTCTTGTTGTCATCTTCCTTCTTTGCTCATGTTATCTATGGTGGACACATGTCAGGTTTGTGGGCAATGGCAGCACAGGGTGGGAGTTTGGGCACAGGCTTACAGGCAGGCAGGCCAGGGTCATGGGGTCTGTGTGAGCTTCCTTTCTGTGTGCCAATCAGTGTCGGTGTATGGACATCTTGTGGTGATGAGTTATCCAGGTCCCACGGCTTACTTCCAATGTGTGCACTTGGGTGGTGGAGAAGTGTATGGTGTGAAGGGGGTGACTTTGTTGTGACTGTGGATGTGTGTGCACCTGCATTGTCAACTTCTGCCATGTGTCACCCTGGAGTTGTGTGCCTGTAAGTACACTTGTTGAGCCCTGTGGTTGTGTTTTGTGCACATGGCAGTATTGGGTGTTGCTGTTGTGGGAGGAGGTATGTGTGACATATCCTACTTGTGCTTGGCTGTCATGTAGTGTGTCACTGGGCCCTGTGTGTTGTGCAGCAGACATTCTCTTGTCCAGTATTTGGATGCCTATGTGTGGCTGGTCAGTGTTTGAGTTCAGGGCCTTCCTTACATCCCTGTGCCTATACATGGGTGTCCTGGCTGTCTCCAGGAGTTGTTGCATTGGGGTGACCGTGGTTTGTGTTGACTGACTGTGTTAGCCATGTGTGCTGTGATGGGCTGTGTGTGTTCTCACATGGGTCTTGTCTTGCATGAACATCACACATGCTTGATGGTTGTGTCACTGCCCTTCCATTTGTGGGCACCTCACTTTGGCTTTCCTATTAGTTGTCCTCCATTACTGCTGGCATGTGGTGTGTGTATGTAGCTGTGAGTCAGGGTGGTGTGTGTGTGTGTGACTTGTCAGGTAGTGTGTGCAGTGAAGTGTTTGGTCCTCATCTGTGTGTGTGTACATTTTGTGCCTGGCCTCAGTGTTCTTGGCTTGTGTGTGATGTTGTTGTGGTGTGTGTGTTGGCTGGGGCCTGGGCTTCTGTGCTATGTGTTCCTGTGCAAAGGGTCCTGCTGTGGCTGTATATGCAGTTGTTGGGACGTGGGGCATGGTGTGGCTGTAGTTGTGTGGTTGTTGTGCAGGAGTGGCACTTGGGAGGCACATGTTGTGTCCCTTCAGGGAGGTAGCTTGTGTGTTGTGGATGGAGTTGTGGCTCTGTGCGATTTGTACGGTGCCCTTGGCATGCGCTGGCCCTGGGCTCTGCGTTGTGTGCATGGTTTCATGCACACTGACCGCGGCGGTGACGTGACCGGGACATTTGTTCATGATGGCGGTATATGGGTGGGCAGTATGTGGCGATGTGTGTTTGTCACAGGTGGAACATGTGTGTGTGCAGTGATGGCTGTGTGCCTGTCCCCACAGGGGTGTGTGGTGTTCCCATGCAAAGTTTTTCCACCCTGGAGCTGTGTATTGTGTTACTTGCACTGTTGTGTCTGTACGTACCTGCGGAAGCGTCCGCGGCGGACGATGACTTGCAGGTGGTGTATCATGTACAGCACCGGGAAGGCGTGTAGGGCAGGATCCATCGCGGTGTGTCCCAGGTGTCTCTTTTCTGTCTCCGCTGTGGTGTCTCCGCCGTCTTTCGCTGTGCAGTTTCTCCGTCGCGTTCCGCTGCCATGTTTCCGGCATCGTGATATCTTCGGCGTACGGGACGTCATTCCGCACGGCGGTGTGTGGTGATTGGCTCACTCCGCCGCGGTGGCGGGCACACTTTGATGGCGGTCGGTGTCACACCGCAGCGGGAGGGAAATGGCAATGTGTGGCCATCCTAATATGGCGGGCGTGAAGACCGCTGGCGGCGTGCGGTAAATGGGTGTTAACGCCACCGCCGGCACCGCGGTCGTGTCTCCGCCCGCCATCGTAATAGGCCCCTAAGTATCCAGTTTTCAGGCGTCAGGCGTCAGGACCTCTCGGTTGCTGGAATCTCCTATTTGAAGAGAAACAATGTTGCAATAGTCTCGAGTCTGGCAGGGAACAAATGGGCAAAGCAAGCATTCAGAAAAAAGGGGCGTGGAACCGGTCAGGAACAGGAAGTCAAGCGAGGGCTTGTTCCGATGACGCCTGGTTTGAACCATTAAGGGAGTGAGGATAAATGCAACACCCTATCTCAAGGAGTATAGTAAGGGAGTCTCTCAAAAGAGAGTGTCTCTTTATACATGACATGCACTAGGGAACCTATTTTCTATTCCATATTATGGAGCAAGTGGCCTGATTCCTGACAGTATGTCTTTTACTATGATGGCGAGCCCTTGTCATGAGCTCATTCCTCACAAAGATACGCACTATAAGTTTGAGCTTGGCTAGATGTGCTGTGCATTGCCTCTCCAACCACCCTAGAATGTACTTTTTAAGACCCCCATCACAGTGGTCGTCAGTAGTGAGCAGTACTTCGTAGGCTTGGCTGGTCTCTAAAATGCTATGTGCCCAAGGCACCTCTTGGATAAACAGGTGCCATGGCCTGCCTGCCTGCCTTTTGTCAAGCCTCCAATCAATCCATCCAAAGGTATGTGTGCCCAGAGCACATCTTCCTCATAAGGGAAGGAAGGGTGCCTGCAGAGGCCAAGAATTGTATGGGACCAGCAGATTGAGGACTAAATCTCGGCTGGCAAAAACACTGTGCCTTAATACTTGTTTACAAATGTATCGTCCCATTGGAGTTCATAATAGAAAATCTACACTCAATGGTGTGATATTCTTGTGAACGATATTTTGGCCACAAACTAGCTGTCACACAATATGTTGTTATCGATAGTCCAACGTTCCATACCAGGACATATCGAGATTGCAATTAAAATGAATGATAATGCGCAATGTGAGTTCCAAAAGGACACACTTTATGGGTAGGTGCTTCGGGGAATGTATGTGCCCACATAAAATGTCCAAATCTTTTCAGACATATATAAGTAGGAAATGATTTCCTAAATATTTGTGGGAGAGCCCGTTCTTGATTATGAAACTTATTTCCCATTTTACTTAAATTATTCATTTCTGTTACGCTAGTTTTGTTCTAGAACGTTAAGGCTCGGTCACACTCGCCACCTTTTTCATCTTCATTTGCATTCCAAATGTAATCATGTTGTGATTGATGTTGCCGAGATGTTACATAACTGCAATACCAGAGATGGCTTCCACATTGTTAAGAAGCATGGGACGGGCCCAAGTGGATAATCATGCTGTCAAGCTCGAATAATCACAATGGCGATTAGCGCATATATATTACAAGGCTGTGTTTTAACCATTGTTGTAATGAGCTTTCAACAATGTCTCAAGGGAGGCAATTCCAGTAGCAAGCTGCTCTGGTGTTTAGAAAGGGGTTTGTAGTAGATTATATGATTTTTTTCTTCTAAAATTGGAGCATTAAATACGTAATGTTGTGAGGTGTGTGTGGAATTATTTCATAAAACTCATCACAAAGTCATTTGCACAACCAACTCCAATCTAAATAGGCAAATGGCAAAAAATGACGGGGCAGATTTACGTTCCCTGGCGCATCCCTGCAAATCAGCAGGGATGCGCCAGGGAAGATGCGTGACTCAAGTTTACCCTTGCGCCACCACAGATGCGCCGCATTTACAATGCGGCGCATCATGGCGCAAGGATAAACAGATGCGTGACGCATCTGTCGGCGGAAGGGTGGCGCAGTACTGGAGTCGTGTCGCAAGTGCGACGTAACTCCAGTACTGCTCAGGGGTGCCCTATACCTAACATGCTGCGTCACTTAAGGATTTGACGCAGCAGGGACGTAAAAGTGACTCCGTGAAATCTTGTAGATTTCACTGCGTCACTTTTACGGGGCTTCCTTGCGCAGGAACGCCCCCCTGCGCCGGCACGCCCACATGAAACCTGACGCAGGTTTCATGTGGCGCAGGGCTTTACAACGTGACGCATCTCCCTAGATGCGTCACGTTGTAAATCCCCCGCAGCATGGCGCATGATTTGCGCCGCCGCTGCGTCACAAAAGTGACGCAACGGCGGCGCAAAAGTGGCGTAAGGGGCTTGTAAATCTGCCCCCACAAGTGTAATTCGCAAGTTGTGAATTTAAGCCTGTAAAATCTATTCACTCACACATAATATTTTGATATGTATCTAGTGTTTTTTTCTGAGTGCTTTACATAGAACACGTTTTACATACAATTATTTTTACTCGTTCGAAATTAATTCTGATTTTACTGACCTCAGAAGGACGAAAGTCTGAGTCGACTTGTTGTGAGCAAATATGTGACCTGCGGCTCACGCACGGATCTCAACAACAAATGCTTCACTGACTGAGCTATCTTACTTTTTCACCTTCTATTACACTAGCATTGTGAGCTAGTACAAAGGAATAAATCTGATTCCCTCTGGAGTTGGTATTATAGGACGTGACTGCTATGGACATTTGATATCTTGGCAGTATCCAAGGCACATTTCACCCCTCTTGTGAAGTACAGGAGTAAGGGTCAGATTTGCAAGCCCCTTGCGCCACCGGTGCGTCACTTTTTGTGACGGATCGGCGTCACATTTTACTGCCACATATTTACAAGGACAGGAAAAGCCACCCTGCGTAACTTTTCCTGTACTTGTAAATATGGCCCCTTTGCACGCAGCACTTTGCTTTAAAGGGGCGTTCCATGGGTGTTGCTGTGGGTGTCCCCACGCAACACCCATGGAACCAGACACCTTTCCAGATTTACGAGAAATCGTAAATCTGGAAATGCATCTGAATGCTATGCCTCCCCAGGGGAGGCGAGGGAGGAGCAACGAGTCGAAATTTATTCATTTCTCCTCGTTATTTTCCTCTTTCTATGCGTGCTGCATTCTGCAGCACGCATAGAAAGAGGAAATCACCTCTGGTGATTGTTTATGTACAGGAAGGGAACCCTTCTTGCACATAAACAATCTCCCCATGATGCAGGCATCCTTGCATCATGGTGCAAGGGTGCCTGAGCCGGCCCATGGCAGCAGTTTGTGCACCAGAGCAGGGGGAAGTACAGAGATGTGACATATTGTTGTAAATATGTTGCATCCCTGTGCTTTGAAAGTGACTCAGTGCGGCACAGCCAAATGGCTTGCGGCACGCACTGCGTCACTTTCCTTGTAAATCTGCCCCTAAATCTCTAAAGAGGACGGAAATTTATGAGAGCAAACCAAAATTATTCAGGGAGTAGTTAAAGCATTTCTTCATGGGAAAGATACTTTACCCATAGATTAAAAAAAAGTAGCATGTGCAAGGCACTTTGGTAAGCATTTTGCTCAAGCATAATTATACACTCTGTACAATTATGCTTATGTGTTGGTCATGTATCTGATGAGACATGGAAAGCTGTGAGAGTGCATAATATTTCAATAAAAAATATCCAGAACATTTATTAGCAGCTCGTGTGGTTATGATGCAGCCCTAATGAGCATGCATTTAAATGTAGTTGAAGCCAAGACAACTGGTGAATTTTCATATGGAAGGGGCAGAAACATCCTGCCATAATCGCCCAGAATGAGCAAGTTATGAATGTGAAGTGATTCCACTAAGGAGGGCATTTATCTATATTTTCTTTGGGTGGGAGTGTTATGAGCCCCAATGTACCCCAAAATAGGCCTAGATAGCTGCATGACCTTTTACCTACATTTGTCCCACCTTGCTCTTCATAACGGCTCTGGAGCTGACCTTTTGCCTAGTTCTGTGCAGAATAAAAGTTGTGTGGTTTTCTTTGAAAACTAGGCTCATTTATTATGCATGAGGATTCTTAGTATCACACAGCAGGATTCCCATCTTCTGTATATTAACTCTGTACAAAAGTCACCACTATCGTCATCCTTGAACAACAGGCCCACAGTATCATTACACATCTAGGTAGAACCCCTGAGAGTACCGTTTGGGTATATAAGCACCACATCTTTGCTGGGCAAACCAGAGGAGAAGCTTCCATGCTAATATGAGACGCTGTAGTCCCTACATGCAGAAACTCCAGCCTCAGTGTTCTGACATCCCTCGTGGTGTGTCCAACTCGAGACCAAGACAGGGTCCTTCATTCTTTCCCATCAGGTGATGGGGTTGGCTCTTTCCTAGGGGGATTCTTGGCTACACACCTACATACATGCTAGTTACAACTAGGTGCACTCAGCTAGGGTTTGCATCTTAGGAGTATGCTTGATTATTGTTAGGTATCTATGTGCCTGCATATATTCACTTGTTTTAGCACCATGGTAGAATTCTACCTTTTATTTACTCTGTCGGTGCTTGCAATCGTATATGTCTGTTTCTGTCTAATGGTTGTCGTAGCACACGTATTTTATACTAGAATGACGATGGTTCAACAAATGCTTATTGATAACGTCCCCATCATTTATTCTGTATATATTTCTCTGAGAAGAAGTGAGCACAAGTGATTGGATGAAAAAACTGTACTGGTTCCACAATCCCTGAAGGATCAAGGGTTGTCATGTTTGATAGTTGCTAGAAACTATTCGCCCCTTGGTAAGGTGAGGGGGGCTTATGGTGGCACTGTGAGCTAGCTGGTCTAAAGGCTAACATAGCCTTTGGGGGTGTCTGGAATCAGTCTGGACACCAATACCTTAGTTTATGTTGTCTAAATGCGCAGATCCTATATTGATTTGTAGGAACTACATGACATGGCGCTGCAAACGTTGGTTTGGTTCTTATTTAATGGTCCAATCTGAGTAGTTTAGTCGTGCTTTCTCAGAGAACCCTACTCACATTTACCCAGAGACGTCTGGAGTGGGGAGGGAAAATCTACCACAGCTGAGTAGGTACACTCACAATTCAATCTACAAAGGTCACTCAGGCTGGTCAACTACAAGGGACCACAACAAAAATCACCCCACAAGCGCTGAACACGATTATGGGAAGAATAGCCACTGAACTTGAGCAAATGCCATTCTGGTTAGCACAGAAAATAGCAGAGCTTGAGGCAGGTTTTCCACATACTGGCCCGCAAGAAAAACACAGAATACTGACAATTTGCTTGCCAATGGGGATAGCTCCCCCGGTAGAGGATTGTACCACTTGGGGTACAGTTTTCGCTGCTGTTTATACCAGAACGCATGGTACCCCCTCAATAGCAGTTATACCGAAAGTATTGAAACAAATACAGAAGGAGCACGAGGTAGAACCTGCCCTGGACTTGGGGATGAAATTGATAGGCAATTTTAGGCCCAGGTATTGACAATTATGTTAGCCAACATAAAAGGGGAGGCAGCAGCAGTGGCTATACGCCAAAGCCTGAGGGAATGCACTCCTGCACAACAAGAGCAAGAATTACCAAACATTATCGCAGATACCTATGCGCCACTGGGTAGAGATAATTTGGGAGCTAGACCAGTGAAACCACAATTGATGGGTAATCCTGAAAAGGATAACTCAAAGCAAGCACCTAATTATTCTAAAAAGAAATGAGACAATAAACAATAAAAAAACAAGCAAAATGCATCACAATCACTGGGTGGGTATCCTCAACAGGAGCCTTCTGACAGGAAATATAACCTTAGAAACCGTGACAATATAAAAAAACCTGACAGGTATCAGGATACTGATACACGTTCCTCTTGTTCCTTTCAGGATTCATAAAAAAACTCAGAGAGGGAAGGACGGTCAGAACACAGATCAGAAAAGCGAGTCAAGCCAAGAGACACACATCGCACTTCAGACTACATTATCAGAAAAGAAGATAAACCCAAAAGTAAACCTCAATTGAAAAAGAAGACGGTAGGTGGCCTTAAAATAAGAAATGCCCAGGCTACTGAGGACCCAACTATTGAACGAGGAATGGCCTCTGACGATGCTAAACAGTGCAGCAGAAGTAACAATAGCTCGCCAGACACTGATGGAATGTCTGGTGACAGCAGTGTTGAATGAACGTATCACGGTGGAAACACCTGATACAAGGGTAAGTGTCCCACATCAGTTATACAAAATAACGCTCCAAATAGAGGGAGACATACCCAGAAAAGTGAAAGGTCTCTTTTGGGAGAACCTGACTTATGGATACGATATCCTTTTGGCTGAAAAAGATTGGCCACCTGATTTCGTTATGGACTGCCCAAAAGGAGAAGCCGTACTATTACCAGCCTTCTCTGACCTCGTTCCAGAATCACTTAAACATTAATACGTGCAGGAGTGGGCGGTAGCACAAGCTCCTGTGTTATACCACAATCATGTTGGGTGGAATGCTGAATCGCTTCACCATGAAATCCCAATTAAAACTACTCCTACACCACAACGGCAGGACCCAATAAAACATAACGCAAAGAAACAGGTCAGGGAGGTCTTAGATCAACTTGAATACCAAGGTGTAATTGAGAATTGCACCTCCTGCATGAATAATCCTTTGTTTCTCGTAATGAAACCCAACAATTTTTACCGTTTAGTTTTAGACTACATGCATTTGAACACATGCACGAAAACATTTGCAGTACAAAATGCACACACTGCTGCATTGATGATTAAGAGTGTATGGAAGAAATACAAAACTACACTAGATATCTCGAATGGCTTCTTTTGCCAAAATATAGCACCTGAAAGCAGACATTTGACAGAATTTTTAGCGCTCAGCTCTCAACGCCAATTCTGTAGACTGGCCCAAGGGTATAAGAATAGCCCTGGGTTGTTCTCAGCAAGAGTAACAGAGCTACTTAAAAATTGTGATGAGGAGGAATTGTCCTATGTAGATGATATTTATCTGGTGGATTATTGAATATTGGATCACTTACACAGGGTGAACAACATAATTTTGGGGTTCGCCGCAGAAGGCTACAAATTTAACTTTAAAAAATCAAAAATTGCCCTCCTCAATGTACTATTTTTAGGATATGAACTCTCAAGTGAAGGAAAAAGCCTAGCAGCTAATATTTTAGAAAAATGTGCCCTACTCCAAAGACTCTGAAAAACTTAAAATACATTTTAGGATTCCTGAATTTTGGCAGAACATACATTTTGGATTACGCAGAAAAAGTAAAACCTTTCTACAACTTAATTAGACCTGATTTTTCAGTTCGACATTGGATACAGGAACACACAGAAACTCTACGTTCCTCACAAGCGCTGACATGATAGCTTCAAAACACTTCCATACACGTGTAAATACTACAAATTTGGTGATCCGTGTAATGTTTGGAAGGAAAGTTTTTATGTAAGAGTTTAATGGATCAATCGAAAACAAAGTGAACATAAGCATAATTTTGTAAGCATTACCCTAACTAAAGGATTAGAAAAACAGTATTCTGGGAGTTGTAGTATCCGTGTTAAACGCCCGTGAAAGGTTTTGATGTGCACACATGCAATTAATCATTGAGTGACGTTGACTATGGGTTGGAATATAAAAGAGAATGCCTTTGCAGTAACACGGTTTAATTCGTATTAGAAGCGTTTGCACACGCTGGAAGGGAAGGAAGGAATGATTTCTTTTATACTTAATGGAGTGATTCACAAACCAGGGTAAGTGTTGAGGGACGTATATTTGGCTACATGTGGCACATGGTGTAGCGTACTGGGGTGAATTGGGTGTTTAACAAACTGCAGATGGAAGGGTAAAAAAATGAAATGAACACATCACAACGCTCAGAATATGATTAACGCTATTTATAAATGGTTTGAAATTGTGGCTGTAATTGATAAAGCTATGTAGTTAGTTTAAAATGAAGGATGTTATGAAGATGATGATGTTAGCTAAACAATTATATTTCTTGTATATTGTAGATGCCCCTGATGAAGGGAATCGATTTCCCGAAATGCATTGGGTTATTTTAATAAAGCTATGGTTTGTGGAACCCACTTTTGATTCCTGAGCCTTTGTGAGATACCCACGTTTAAAAGATTGAGTAAAATGAATTGAACAGAAAATAAGAGTAAAAAGAGTAAAATGAAAAATGAATGGTGAAATTAAGGATAAAGTAACATATAAGAAATTGATTCATTTGATTCAAACCAAGATGTGGCAGTGCAGCCTGTTGGATTCTGTAAGAAGTTTCCTATTGTGGCAGTAAAACGCACCGCCACTGGGGAAGTGAAAGCTGTTCCGGCAAGACCTGCCTGGGTTCTGAAGATTGGAGACCTGGTCAAGGAAAAAATTGTGGACAAAAAGAATTTGGGCCTGTACCTGTCCTGGCTGTTGAATGAAAAAAGAAAAGAGATTCATCTCCATTGATCAGATCCAACCACACTATGTGGCCGATACTGAATAGTTGGCTGCGTGGACTCCTGGGTAGCCACCAATCTCCTCTCGCTACAATACAGGAAGTTCAGATAGAAAGATTAATAACATTTGAAGATCCTATTCTACGAAGTGAAGAAGTTACCAACAGCGGAATGGAACTAGTGCCTGTTGAAATAGAACAGCAACAAAATACAAATGAAACACAGATCTCAATTCAGACTAATACCAACTTCGTTGTGAATATTTCTTGAAACGAGTCATCTGCCAGCTCTCCAAAACCTGCTGAGCTACCAAAGGTAGATCAAACTCGTCTGGCTACTTCATCGATTTTGATGCTTTCTCTCTGGATCCAAGTGAACCCAAGTCACCGCCAGCTCCTGTTTCCCACAAACAAAAACAACGTGATTTCTACCTTTGGCTGAAAAATATGTACTTTGTTACTCCCTGGCTACAGCTCTGGATTGCGATTGGTCTACTTGTCCTAGTCCTTTGGATAGGTATAGTGACTGTCTTTTTCCTGCTCCTGAATGGACTTTATCTCACAGAATGCTCCACAGTACAACATCTGAACCTGGTCCTGAAACCACATACATCATCACATCATGAACAAAGAGACCTGTCCTTAGTGAACATTTCAGCATTTCCAGTTCCGGAGGGAATAGTTTGGGTTAGGGTTCCATATGATAAGCTTGCCCCGACATCTGCAAAGAAAAATATGCTCACTAATACTAAACAGATATACTCTGCTTCCTTTATTTCCCAGCTGTCTTTACAGAGTTTCGACTTTTGGAAGGACACCATAGACACATAATCTGTCTGGGGACTAAAGATTGGCAAGTTCAGGGAACTGAAGCCTTATTTAGAGCATGCCTCATACCACAGCAAATTATCTTCCTGAACAACACAGTGCAACAGACTTCCTGTCTTGGACTAGCCAAGATAAAGGATTTGAAAACACCTTGGATTCCCTCACTCACACACTTTGAGGGGTGGCGCTTATACACAACATAGTGAGGACATGCTAGATGGCATTCTACATGATGGTTCATACAAGTCCTCAGACCTCAATTGGAAGGGATTGTTGGTTTGGCCTATCGACACAAATAGGTGTCAGTGAAGATTCAGGGGTACCACCGAAGGGTTTAGTACCCATAGGCCAGACCTATGCTACATACAAACAGAACACTTGGGGGTGGTGACATCTTACAGTGTTGGGAAGTTATGCCTAGAGTGGCTAGAAACCTCAACACTGTCCCAGCTGAAACAACATTTGTCCTTACTCTCTGATGACATGGATCTTAGGGATTTTTTGTTAGGTCCCCAGAAGCCACATCAGAAGTGCTTCTTACATGCTCTTTACAACGAAGTATGGAAAATCTCTCAACAAGAGGCTGCTGAGAGATTGCATGAGATTGACAGGATTAACCTAGAAAAGGCTTTGGCAGTGGTCGACAATGGTATGACCACACTGACATCCAGGATTTATTCACTGGGCAACATTGTGTCTTCTGCGATAGATATAATAGAACAGGATTTGTCTATTCTTCAATATGTGCAATCGCAATTGCGATCCATTCTATTATTGAGCTGGACGGTGCAATCGCTGCGCTCTGGTCACATATCAACAGTACGTCTCTGTTTTCTGCATACAATTTAACAGAAAGACAGACAAAAATGGCACGAAGAGATGCAAAGTATACAGTGCTGCACATTGAAAAATTGGACCAATTATCTTTTTTACTGTGGTTGAGTCACCCTCCACAGAATGGTTAATCGATGGCCATATTACACTGCCAGTCACGACATTTCAATTTCAGTACTGTCTACTGTATCACCAGGTAGGCAGGTATGAAGCTTTGGGAGAGGGGTACATACATGAATCTTGGGAATTACTGTTCAGATTTAGATGCAGGAATTGGAACACTGACGTTTTTCTCAGCGGTTCAGACTGTGAGAGTTCTTTAAGTGGGTCCCTAATTTGTCAGGATATTATGCTTCACGTAGCATGTAATGCTTCGGTTGCAAACCTATCGTGTCACTTAAAAGGTTCCCCAGCTGCCATGATTTATCCGGTGTTCAAACTGCTCTTAAATGGGAGTTATTTGATGTTGAATGATCAAGGTTGTTGTGGGATGCTGCCAGGCATCGCATATCTGGTCACAGTAAGTTCCAGGGTTACTTGTTGTATGCAAGTGTTGCTTTTACCAACTCACACTGTCAGGGAGGCGCCGCTAGGGCCTTCATTTAATGTTTCCGTTATACGGTTTAATTCTCTGAGCAGACTGAAAGCCATGTTTTTACAGAAGGATGTGGCCTTAACTTCAGCCCGAGAGACTTTTGATCTCCAGGGTGCAAGGTCGTTAGCTGAGATACAGGCACTAGTCCGAATGAACTTCCCGCTCCATTTCGGGGAAATGGTACATTATATCTTTAACATGTCTTATACGAGTGGGATTGTGCACCTATTTAAGAGCATAGGTTATGGACTATTGAGCACCTTTCAGACAATCTTGGGAGTTATCCCATCATTCATACACTCCGTATTAGGAAGCGTTTTTGGAGGGCTTCCACTGGTCCTACTCCTTGTACTGGGTATCCTGGTTTTAATTTTCCTGCTATGCAATGGACGTCCCAGCCTCCAAAGAGATGTAAAAAGCACTCCTGGTGCGACGTTGGCGTGAACGTATGGTACTCCACCTGGGCATACCTCAGCTTCGGGAGCTAAGCGAGCATTAGTTCCTGTCATTCAGATCAGTCAGGGTTCACTGCGTCTTGCCTGTGCTCTGCTGCCTATTCTGTGGATACGAATGCGTGTTGGACATACGTCTAAAACTTCCATCGGTTGCGCCACCAGATGTAGACATACTACTGGGCTCATTAAAGGCCCATGTACTATAGTGTCCTCAGCGTATTCCAATGTTGATGTCAGCATTCTTAGAGCCACCACGGGATGCTTCAGGTCCTGTCAGAATGGACACCGGCTCTACAAAAGGTTCACAGGTGTTGAGTTCTTCCTTAGCGCTTCTGAGGGAACCGGAGAAGATCACCTTTGCTCCATTGACCTGATCCAAGAGGTGGTACAGGGACCGTCGTCTGCGAAGGCAAGCAACAGTAATGTTGCTTCTCCCACACAGGACACATAAACATGTGGCTCTCCGTGTGATGGGAACAATTCAGCCTTTTTTATAAAACAAGCCCAATTGGAATTCGGAAACATCATTTTGTTTTATTTTTCCCTCCTTGCTCTAACTGAGCTCCATGGCTTTTGTTGCGCTCAGTTGGTCTAAACAGTATATTGACTATTTAGAGGACTTATATAGTTTTTTATTAACTTTTTACATCACTTTTACATATACCATGTTTTTAGATGTTTTTATATTCATTTTTTAACAATGTTTTTATGCTTCTTAGATGGGCCTATTTTATGATTAGTTTATCTTATAGTCCTGATGAGGAGTGGGTGTTATGAGCCCCAATGTAACCCAATATAGGCCTAGGTAGCTGCACGACCTTTTACCTACATTTGTCCTACCTTGCTCTACATAACGGCTCTGGCGCTGACCTTTTGCCTAGTTATGTGCCGAAAATATGTTCTGTGTTTTTTTTCTAAAACTAGCCTCATTTATTATGCATGAGGATTCTTAGTATCACACAGCAGGATTACCATCTTCTGTATAATAACTCTGTACAAAAGTCCCCGCTATGTCATCCTTGAACAACAGGCCCACAGTATCATTACACATCTAGGTAGAACCCTTGAGGGTACCTTTTGGGTATATAAGCACCACATCTTCGCCGGGCAAACCAGAGGAGAAGCTTCCATGCTAACACAAAACGCTGGAGTCCCTACACGCAAAAACTCCAGCACGCAGTGTTCTGACATCCCGATAGGGTGTCCAACTCGAGACCAAGACGGGGTCCTTCATTCTTTCCCATCAGGTAATGGGGTTGGCTCTTTCCTAGGAGGATTCTTGCCTTCACACCTACATACATGCTAGGTACACTTAGCTAGGGTTCACATCTTAGAAGTTTGCTTGATTATTGCTATGTATCTATATGCCTGCAAATATTCACTGTTGTAGCATCATGGTAGAATTCTACCTTTTATTTACTCTGTAGGTGCTTGCAATCGTATATATCTGTTTTTGTCTAATGGTTGTCGCAGCACACGTATTTTATACTAGAATTACGCTGGTTCAATAAATGCTTATTGAAAACATCTCCATCATTTATTCTGTATATCTCTATGAGAAGAAGTGAGCATGAGTGACTGAACGAAAAGTACTGTACTGTTTCCACGATCCCTGAAGGATCGAGGGTTGTCATGTTCGCTAGTTGCCAGAAACTATTCGCCCCTTGGTAAGGTGAGAGGAACTTATGGTGGTACTGTGAGCTAGCTGGTCTAAAGGCTAACTTATCCTTTGGGGGTGTCTGAAATCAGTCTGGACACCAATCCCTTAGTTTATGTTGTCTAAACAAGCAGATCCTATATAGGTTTGTTGGAACTACACACCAGTAAAGCTAAAAGGTATAACTATGCTGTCCTGTTTTCAATTTCTATTTTTTAATTCCGGTGGTTTGTTAGGTCTCAGCTTCAGATGGCGCGCATGCCCTGTCTCGAAAAGAGACATGCTGTATATACTTTAGGAGCTTCAGCCTGCCCATAAGCTTCTTATTTTCTTGCTCGATCGTCACTCTCCTAATCTTTCTCCTCATTTTTAATGGCATGCACGCGTCATGCCTCTTCCTGTCTTTACCCCTCTCCTGCATGCAGGAACTAATTACTACCAATCATCTACTCCGCCTATTTTAGAGTAGTGTTTAGAGACTACTTTTTTGGTTTGTTTTCAGCACTTAACACAAGCACTTGTGTTTTGACCTGCACCGCTCTCCGACGCACACTTTTTGTTTGTTTTCACTACTTAAAACGAGTGCTTGTTTTGTTTTGGTTTGTTTTCAGCCTTTAATACATACATAATTGTGTTTTGAGCCGCACCACGCTTCAACATGCATTTTTTTGTTTGTTTTCACCACTTAACACGAGCGCTTGTTTTGTTTATTTTCACCACTTAACACGAGTGCTTGTGTTTTCAGCCGTGCGCTCCGATGCACATTTTTACTTTGTTTTCACCACTCAACATAAGTGGGGCTCTCATTGTAACCACTATCAGTTCAGTTTCAAAAGTGTATTTATTTAGACTGTAAGCTATAAACATTGCCATAAATAGATCCATAAATATATCCTAAAATCAATACTGATATATAAAGGATTAAAAAGGCACTTCTCGGTGCACATACAGCATGTAAAAGGAGCTCAATTAATAAAGTGTCTCATGCCACCCCTTGATCTCTTACATTTTATCATGTAGCCCTTTTAGGGACACCCATAATGCACTTAAAAATCACCCTATTGCACATAGAATGTTTAGAAATCTCATATTTATCAACAGGCTGATTTATTTCCCCCTATTAGTAATCTTATAAGTAATAAAAATAAGCTTTAAAAACTCTTTCAGTTCATCTAGAAACCACAGAAAATCCAATAAAATATGTAGCCCACTACATTTTACTTTCAGTCCACATGTACACAAGCCTTGTTTATCTCTCACTGCTGTTTTTATCTTCATTGCAGGGCAGTCTGTATCTACCTGCCCATTAACGCAAAACAGTCCTATAGACCTTATGAATTTTACAGGGGTTTCATCTCGCACAGTACCTCCTAATCGAAGGAAAACAGCCAGGGCCACCCGTGCTGCGGCAAACAGGTCACTATACATCTTATCACTGGAGGACGGATCAAGTTTATTATTCAAATCCCCTAATATCATTGCCAACTGACTTTGTAATCTAGTTTAATCTCTGGTTGGATGTATATATTAACATAACATGTAAATGTAAAGCGCATGTTCACCCAAAGGGGTATCTTGGTGCTGAATAACAAGTGTTTATTGTTACCCAACTCAATGGTATTCATTTAATCAACCTCAGAAGGATGAATGGCTGAGTGGACCAGCAAGGATTTGAACCTGTGACAACGAGGTAGAACACAGACCTCTATAGTGGACACTTTAGTCCACTAAGCCACCAGTCCAAGCCACAACTGCAATTATTTGTCTTTTTGCCCAGGGGCCAGGTAGAGATTATCTGAATAGCCAGTAGTCATCGACTTTTGACATTCAACATTGATACTTTATTGGCTATTTTAGTTGATACTAAGGTGCCAAATCCACCTGAGGGCCGGCCTGGGCCAAGACGCACAGCCTCTTTAGAACGCATTAAAATTCCCTATCTGTAGGGAATTAATTTCTACAGAGTGTGCTATACTCAAGCGGCATTCTTGGTTTTTTTAGGCATGAGGGAGACAAAGTGATTTGCCTAGAATCCCAGGATGTTGAACAGAAGTTGGGACTGGAGTTTGATTTGCCAATTCCAAAGTAGGCAGCTCTGGCCATTATAACACATCCCCTCCCTATACAATTGGTGAACACAGTTCACTGTTTTCATCTAGTCTGTTGTGTAATCTGTGGGTGTTGCAGAAACACACAGATGCAATTTAATGATTGCTGCCAAATGCCAATTGTTAGACTTGGCATCCTTGGAGTGGCTTCCCCTGACTTTTTGCCTCTACCTCCTGTATTTTTGATGCTGTGCTGGATTTTGTTTTAGCTGGCTTAGGTGCTTTGGGCACTTTGTCACTACTGATCAGTGTCAAAGTGCAAGTGCTCCCTGTGTAAATTGTTATCATGATTGGTTATTCATGGTTGGCATATTTGATTTACCAGTCAGCCCCTAGTAAAGTGCACTTAGTGTGCTCAGGGCTTGTAAACCTATTGCTACTAGTGGGCTCGCAGCCCTGATTGTGCCACCCACAAAAGTAGCCTTCCAAATGTAACTCAGACCTGCCACTGCAGTGTCTGCGCGCAGTTTTTAACTGCCATGTCGACCTGGCAAGCGGGTGTACCCACTTACCAGGCCCTAACTTTCCCTTTTATTACATTTAAGACACCCCTCAGGTAAGCCCAAGGTACCCCCATGGGCAGGGCGCAGTGTATGTGAAAGGTAGGACATGTACTGGTGTGTGTGACATGTCCTGATAGTGAAATACTGTGTATTTAGTTTTTCACGATTGAAAGGCTATCTGTCCCCTAGGCTAACATGGGAGTTACTTTGTAATATCTTACAAGTATAACTTTTCATTGGGACAAGATAGAGAAATGGAGTTTAGGCTCTCTGAACTCAGAATTTAATACACATCTTTTTCGGGGGATGGTTTTTAAATTGTGTTTTTGAAAATGCCACTGTTAGAAAGTAGGCATTCTCTTATTTAACCATTCTGTGTGCCTCTGCTGTTTGTGTATTTACTGTCTGGTTTTGGACTGACAGGGGCTGGGGATGTGCAATCACTGTAGACAGGTACCTGGGGGTGGGGGGTGGGGAGTTGAGATGTTTCCTGCCTTTCCTGGGTGACTCATAGCTGAGCTGAATAGACCTTGGCTGCATTTAAAGTGTTGGGAGATGTTTCACTTACACCTGAATGGGCAGTGTCTCCTCTGCACAATGCTCTCTCCACCTCCTATAGAGATGCTGCACCAGAGAGGACAGAACTAGTTTTGACTGGGCTCAGAGTCACTTGCCACAAAGAGAACAAAGACAAAATGGGATATAAGTAGTTGACCTTAAACCTCAGATAATTAGATCACTTCTCGACTTAAGAGAAATCTTTTGCCAAGGAGAAGAGCTGGAAAGCTGTAAGGAGGAGTACTGCCCCTTTGCTGTGTGCTTTGCTCGGTTGGCCTGCAGTTGCTCCTTCTGCTAAGAAAGAGGACAAAGACTGGAACTTTGCTGTAAACCTGCTTGAAGAATCTCCAAGGGCTTGTGTGTGATGGCGTCCTGTTCTGAAGTCTCAGGGACACAAAGACTTCACCACCAGTTCCCCTGAACTCCACTGCTGGGAGTTCTGACCAGCCAGGAGGTACCTATTCCAGTTTTGAGCCTCTGGAGGTTGTTCGGCTAGTGGGAGCTGGAAGAGACTTAAAGAAAGCAAGAAAAAAACCTCCGCCCCGCCTGCACCGCAGCTCTGACGCCCTTCGATGCCTTCCAATGCCTGCAGTTATCGGCCTTCCCGCCGCCAGCGCTCACACTGACGCCGTCACCACCAGCGCCTGCATCACTTTATCGTGGAGTGAATAACCTGAGGGTGTCTTCACAAACTCTTCGACGTTCACATCGCCTAACTGGAATCAACGCCTCACCCCCGATTCATCCTAACTTCCCCTGTCTAGGATTTGACACATCGCCTCCTTGTGGACATGACGCCTCGCCTCTCCAGTGGCAACTTAGGGAACCGGCCTCGACCTCGGGAATGACGCCTCACCTCCACGGCATTGTGCATCATCCATTGACTTTGTTTTCCAAGGTACTGTTGTTTGGGAGTCTGTGTAACTCCGTGCCCGATGCCGCGCACCTCACGGTCGGCGCTGTATAATGGACTTATGTCTGTCACAACATTGTAATAGCCCCAGGTAAAGCTATTTATTTCTACAAGTGCTATTTTTGAGATAACTGATCTAAAAGTTCTATCTTGATACATGTATATTGGATTTATGTCATTTTTGTTTTGTTTGGCTTAGTTAAACATACCTCACTTTTCTAAACTGTTGTTTTTTCCATTTGTTGTGTTTTCACTGTATTACTGTGTGTTTTGAGTACAAATACTTTACACATTGCCTTTGGACTAAGCCTGTCTGCTCATGCCAAGCTACCAAGAGGGTGAGCAGGGGATATCTAAAGTGTGTATCCCCCATACCCTGACGAGAAGCAAGGTTCCCTACTTGGACTAAAGTACCTTCCTCTGCCAATTAGAGACCCCCATTTCTAACACCAATCATGTTGCTGAGATGGTTGTATTACGCCGAGGGATGTCCTAACATATCAATAGATACACAGATGATGGACGGAATGCAGAGCAAATCAAACATTCACCCCCCAGTCAAGAGATCTGGGTTAAATCTATCATTCTTTTGCTCATCATGCCACCCCAGTTTAGACCCAGCCATATGCAAATCAGTCTTGACCCTGTGCCTCATGGGAACAGTCCAGCCCGAACCGCCAAGCCAGGTCCTCCCTGGACCAGAAACAAGCATCCTGGGACCAGTTTCGGGGCCTCACCCTTCATCAGTCAGGCTAGCTTAAATCTAGTGGTACAGTGAGCTCAGGACCCACGTCTGGGCATACCTGGCGCACTTAGGGAGAGAAAGCAAAAGACACACAGATGATAGATGGAATGCAGAGCAAATCAAACTTCACCCCCAGTCAAGAGATCTGGGTTAAATCTATCATTCTTTTGCTCATCATGCCACCCCAGTTTAGACCCAGCCATATGCAAATCAGTCTTGACCCTGTGCCTCATGGGAACAGTCCAGCCCAAACCGCCAAGCCAGGTCCTCCCTGGACCAGAAACAAGCATCCTGGGACCAGTTTCGGGGCCTCACCCTTCATCAGTCAGGCTAGCTTAAATCTAGTGGTACAGTGAGCTCAGGACCCACGTCTGGGCATACCTGGCGCACTTAGGGCGAGAAAGCAAAAGACACACAGATGATAGATGGAATGCAGAGCAAATCAAACTTCACCCCCAGTCAAGAGATCAGGGTTAAATCCATCGTTCTTTTGCTCAGCATGCCACCCCAGTTTATCCCCATATCAATAGACATGCCTCAGCCAATCTCCAAGCCTCCTGACTGCTTGTGGCACTTTATTAAAACGCGGGCGCCGACAAACTAAAGATAAGCAGGCATAATTTTTATTAGCAACAAAATGATTTATTGTATACGTACCCCAGCATCACAATTACAGCCTCGTTTAGAGATGGCTGTAAAAAAAATCCCAATAAACATTGATCAAGCTAGCCATCTTAGAAATAGATTACGTTGCTCCCGTTTTTTCTTTATTCTTTAGAGCCAACATTTTAGCAGAAGAAAGGAGGATCTGGAGCTTGAAAGTCCAACAGGTTTTCTTTTTTTGCCCCAGATCTCGATTGGACACAAGGTGCTGCAAGACTGGATGAGAATTTGAAGAAAAAAAGGAGATGAAGAGAATGCATTAGTTTTAAATAAATGGATGGACACGAAGTAACCAAATTTAGTGGAGGCATCCTTTCATTGTGCTTCAGTAACAATGAGCCTCAGAATTTCATCCATTTTCTCACCATCTGCCCCTCCCCAGTACCCCTACACCTCCTTTCCCCCTTTTTAGTATGTCTCGTTTGGACAGCGCTTGTTGGCCTTGCCAGTGCTTTCTTGGCTTTGTCAATGTTTTTTTGTTATTGTGCGAGGCCCAACAGCTTCCGACACAGAGCTTGCTTCAAATCTCTTTCCGTTATGAGGCAGCTGTCTCTTCATACACACAGTATTGTTGTGACAAGTTTTGAGTTAGTAGAAACCATAGCGCAAGGGGCATTTCTTTACCTTGGAAATACTAGCTTTTCATCATTACACGTTCCAATCTCAGCCGGTGTATTTGGTGTAGTTATCTGCCAATACATCTTTGGCGAGAAGCATGGCAGCTTCTGGCACTCTGCTACCGACTTCTCGCTGTAGATCTCCTGCACTTTCTAATTTGTGCTAGGAGGCAGCTGTCACTTCACATTGATGGCATTGTGATCAGCTTTGAACAACCAGCAGCCAGGGCACGAGTCGGGGGTACATGCGGGTACACGGCGTCCACCCACTCTATTCACAGGGATTAGACGCCGTCCCCCCTGCTAAGAAGTTGGGCCCCACAGAAATATGTTGAACTTGTCCCAGTGTAATTTTGAAACACCGGGACACGTTCATCAGCTCCTGCACGTTGTCTGCTTTCGATTCACAGCAGCAACGTGCAGGCAGCGAGGGGGCTTTTTTCCCCCCACCTCCGCTGGGCAATGATAAAGACAGAAGTTAAGGGGCCATCAGGCCTCCTTTTGATCGAGTGTGGGACTGGAGGTGTCCTGGAACCTCATAAAGGCATATACACCCTGGGAGAAAACACTGGAACCTCACAAATGCAAATACACCGGGGAGAAAACAATAGTGCTACTCATCCCAATGCAGAGTGTTAGAGCACTTTACATAACATACACATTATCCATTCCAAATAAATCATGTAAGTGTGTAAATTAATGTACAAGATGTGTTACATGAGACAGTCAGGGTTACAAGGTGTAGGAGTCAAATACACTTCATAGCTCACTGTGGTCTACTAGAAGGATTACTATTTATTAACTTCAAGTAACAAAAGGATATCTGTGTTCAAAGCAGTAATCCACTTACCTATCTACATAAAATAAAAATCTGTGAATTGCATGTTACATGATCTGCTTTGCAGGAGACAACTTTTAAAAAAAAACATATTTTATTGCATTTTCAGTTGGCATATGTTATAACATACACATTCAGAGCATCACTTCCAGTGAGGTCACTTTCTCTGATGCCACGTGGAATGTCACACGTTGTGACGTCATGTGCTTTGATAGCACACGTCATGATGTCACTTGCATACTGCCTGACTTGGTCAGTCCCCCCACTTCTTTTTTCAGGACTTGTGCCCTGCCAGCAGCCATATCACAGTGACTAAACTAGTGCCTGGGAGCTAGGCTTTTGTTGCGTGTTAAAATATCAATTAGGATGTTTAATATAAGTGATTAATCATTGTTTATTAATATAAATACTCTTTATTTTGAAATAATTTGAAAGATTTGTTATGCTTTTGGAAGTGCTTTAAAAACAAACGAAAACCATTCGTGTATCAATCCCTCGCCCCAAGATTTTTTTTTGTGCATTTTGACATAGCGCTAATTCAACTTAAAGGTGTGCTTTACATGAGCTCCAGTTACATTACACAAGGAAACGTTTTTTAAAATAATTTTTTTGGGGCATGAGTCAGATGAAGTGATTTGCCTAGAATCCTAGGATGTTGAGCAGAAGCCGGGACTGGAGTCTGATTTGCCAGTTCCAAAGTAGGCAGCTCTGGTCGTTATAACACATCCCCTCTCTTCCCTATTGGTGAACACAGTTCACTGTTTTTCTCTCGTCTGTTGTGTGATCTGTGGGCACTGCAGAAACATACAGATGCTATTTAGCGGTTGATGCCAAATGCCAATCATGTTGCTGTGATCGTTTTATTATGCCGAGGGATGTCCTAACATGCCAATAGACATGCTTCAGCTAATCTCCTTGTCGGACGTGTAATCTGTCTTCTGACCACTTGTGGCGCCTTACTTATTGCTGCATCATGGATCCTGATGAAACTTGCAGCAAATGAGTGAGGTGGTCACTGTAAATGAGAACAAACTGGCAAGTAAAGATGGCTACACGTTATATTACATGGTATTTTGCTCTAAAGGCAGCCATGACATTTCAGCTCTGTCTAGCTTTCTAGTGAATGGTGTCTGCATGCTGAGACTTGTAGTTTCTTCCTTCTCTTTAAATGTGTGGACTTCAATGTCCACTATCAAAAAGCAACAAACAATACTCTGCACAGATGGATCTTCACTGACCAAACAAAATGTCACCAGGTAACTACGACTCTGGGGCTGATTATGATGTCGGTCGGAGTTTCCTCCTCCTGACACCGACTCGGAATCGGGACTGACCAACTCGTGGTTGGTGGTTCCTCCAGACCGATTACGATGCTTCCGAGCACCGTTCGGAAGTACTCTCATTGACTTCAAATGGAGCCTGTGTTCTGACCCACAACACAAGCTCCTATGGGGAAAATAGGTGTCTGCAGAAAACCTTGCACCCTGTCGCGGGCACCTTATGGTGCCTGCCACACAGTGCATGGTTTTACAGGGGGTCCCTTAGGGACCCCCACGGCCCACAACCGGAGGCCTCAGGATGAAGGTGGGCCTGCTGGGGTCCCCAAAGTCAGCCTTTTTGTGTCAGACAGACCAAGTCAGAAAGGCTGTCAGAATCCAACATCATAATCGGTCGGTCGGAAACACTGTCCATAGAGCTGTACGAATCGGTTCAGATCAACTCGGATTCTTCAAGTGCTGGTCCGAACCGATTCAGAATGACTGAACGGTTCCCCTTCCGACCGCGAGCATCATAATCGGTCGGTCAGAATTGTTTCCGACCGAGTCAGGCGGATGGGTTCCGACACGGTCTAGGAGAATCCGACTGTTAGTCGGAGGCTTTCTGACCAACATCGTAATCGGCCCCTCAGTAACATGAAAGCCCCCAAATTGATACGAAGCATCCAGGCTCCGGAAGCACTGCAATGCCATACAAATGGCACAAGAGGTCTACACAAATGTTTTTGAGGTAACGTAATAAAAGTGTGACGCTTTAAAAAGCAACGACTAGCTGAAGGTGCAAGACATGTTATGCGTCAAGTAATAGCATCAGCAGTTTTGTGTATGAAAACATTAAAGATGATCATTGCTGTCAATGTGAATTACAGAGCTGTTTATGCACCCATCTGCTGCTGCATATACTAACAGAATAAATCTAACAGCACAACAATGTAAACAGCAAAATAACTATTACTTGATGTTTTTAAAAAACGGGACTCGATTCGTAATGCAGAACATTGGCCCAATTTCCATCTGTCTACCATGAATGCTTCCACCCCCCCTTGCTCTCCATGTCCATCTCTCGCCCGTATGGTTCAGTACTCTGCTCCTTCTTCCTCATCTGGTTGCTTCTCCATGCCCCGATGTTGCTTCAACTCGTCCCCCACTCGCACTTACCCAAAGAAAAAGACGGCCACTTCCCAAACTTTGTTTTTCTCATTCATTCAGAGACACAAAAATGATAGTTTTGTTTACAGAGATATGTGTTGTCAGTCAGCAGCCTGGCCATTCCATTTGACAATGCAATAACATAATTGCAGTATTTAAAACATGGGCCATGACAGCCAAGGAGCTACTCGTGAACAGGCAATTTTTTATAACTCACCCGGTTGAGGAAGGGGGTGTTAATACTCATAAATACAATGTCGATGAACACCATGATATATGTATGTAATATAACAAACTCGCATCTCCGTTGTTGAATTCATCGAATATGACTCTCACCCCAACCCCAAGTCAAAAATACGTGGTCAGGCAGGCCCTGTGACCTAGGCCTAAACCAACTGATTGACAGATCACAGGTGTGAGGATACGTAACCCTTAGATAAATGCATGAAAAGGAAAACCCAGATTAATCCCACCGATAGGTAACAACACCACAATGGTCTTAGGAACTTTCCCCAATAAAACATGTTTGGCTTGAGGGGCGTGAGTTCCCAAAAACACCATAAAGTCAGATGCCACACTAAGTTAGAAACACACAGCCAATCAGAACACAGCATGCACATTACATGCTGTGATCACAAGCTCCCCATGCCAGACATCTGGATAGACACCCACTGGCCCTGCATTGTTTCCGCGCAAGGTCGAAGCCCACCTGCACGTGAAAAGACCAGATTTATGTCCCTGTGACTAGGCCTGGATTTCTGTCTCCAAAGGAATGTACAACTGATTTATGACACCTCATGTAATGTATAAAATGATGGCTGAAACCAATGTGCTTTGAGATAGTCAGACCCCGACTTTGTTGCCTTTTCTCGCGGCCACTGCTCTTAATTAAACCGATTGTTCCAGTTTTGGCAAACTCCTCTTGTCTTTCAGTTCTTCAAGGTAAATTCATATTCGAGCAACATTTTGGCAAGCCAGATAGGAGAGATTGGTTCTTTGAGCCTGACTGCAGCCGAAGGAAAAGGACCGCGCCCCTACGGATTCACAGCTGTGCAACAAGAATGGTGAGCAGACGCCGCAATTGATTAGATGTTCTCCTGAATCCGCGGGATGGAAGTCCGTCCGGAAGTCGTCGTCAATGGGTAAGAGACTACATCTGATCCTTAGCATTTGGCATATGGCAAACTAGGAATGGTGACGGTTGTTTGTTGCTTGGACAGCTGGGCGTGACACAGAGGGAACTCTAGTCTATGGGTGCGATACCGGGACCGATTGGACTGCTGGGAAAGACACAGAGGATATGATTGTTTCTGGGTGTGATACAGGGACTGCTTGGACTGCTGGGAGTGACACAGAGGGTACGCTTGATCCCTAGGTGTGATACAGGGGTGGGGGCCTCACTGCTTGGACCACTGGGCGGAACACAGAAGGTACACATAGGATATCAGTGTGATATAGAGCCAGCATCTTGATCTTATTTTTTAGTCTAAAGGGGTTTTCTCAGTATCACTGGTCTCGTATACACTGGTGGTGTCTGAAAGAAGTGAGAGGTGTTATTCGCTTGGACCACTGGGCATGACACATAAGGTACCCTAAGCCCTGGGTGTGAAACAGGGTGCAATTCAGACATTAGGTCTTGCGCTTGGCCAAAGGAGGGCCTGGAGTTGTCAAGTTGCTCCTTCTTATTCACATCAATTTTTGCTATCTTTGTCCCCGAGAGGATATTGACAGACTGTTGGGCACTCTTAGTTCTGTGTACCATGCAGAGCTTCCCCTCGTCATTGAGCGGCATGCACTAGGAGCGGGCTAAGCTTTTTTGGACTAAGTCATCATGTTGTCTGTCACTTTTTTCTCTTACATTTTCATTCTGGTTTTCAATTGATGCATTTTTTCTTGATGTTGTGGTGTTGATAAAATTATTGCAACTGTGTTCCATGTTGAATGTTATGTCCAGTTAATGATTCTATGTGCGTTTGAAAAAGTCGTCATTTGTTTACATTTTGCTGTTCTGCTGCTAAAAGTAGAATTCATAATGTTTTTGAGTTAACCAAAGCACTTTCTTACAGGATGTCATTTTCCATATGTGTTGTTTTATGTACTAAGGGGCATATTTACAAGGACTTAACGCCACCGTAGTGTAATTTTTTTGATGTTGCAGAGCCTTTTTTTTTTTAATCGCCTTATTTATAAAGCATTGCAAAACCCCTTTAGCAAACATTTTTCACAGTTAGTGCCTATTTTCAACAACGCCAGTTCGGCTAGCGTGACTTGCCAAAAATAATATGCAAGGTAGGTGTTCCCATGGTAAAACACCCACAAAACAGACTCCGCCATATGTACAAGGAATTTTAGCTACACCGCTAAATATAAAAAACTGCTGCTAAATCCCATTAGCAGCAGTTTTGTACAGCTAAGAATTACCTGGTCTAAAAAATGACGCTAGCACACTTGTAAAAAAATTGAACAGACCCAAATCACTTTGGCAAGCTCAACTACACCATGGATCTCCTGCTACTGCAGCTAGGAGCACCAAGGAGACCACTACCACCACCAGCACTTCCAAAGAGGCAACACCAGAGAAGGGAGCGGATATACCCTCAGAGGATTACCTTCATTGACTTCAGGCAAGAGGAGGTCATTGCCCATTACAGGCTCAAAAGGGGGTCCATTGTTGGCCTCCTGAACCAGATTGTGTCAAGGCTGCAGCACACACCCCAGGGCTGCACCAACATCCCTCTGCAGGCCAAGCTACTCGCTGTCCTGCACATGCTGGCATCAGGAACCTTTCACCACCACCGCCAGGGTGGCAGGAGTGTCCCAGGCATCCTTTTCCAGCTTCCTCTCATCGTCCTGGATGCCATCATTAGCCTCACGCCACACTACCTCTACGTCCCTAACACAGTGAAGCAACAACAGGACAACAAGCAAGGCTTCCATGCCATTGCTGGTTCCCGCATGTGTTGGGGGCTATGGACTGCACACATGTGCGACTTGTGCCACCTGCAAAAACATCACACATATACCGCAACAGGAAGCACACCTATTCAAGGAACGTGCAGGCAATTGTGGACCATCTGAGCCTATTTATTAATGTACTAGCAAAGTACCCTGGCAGTGCGCATGAAACCTACATCTTCCGGCGATCTGTCATCCATCAGCGTTTCGAGTATGGGACCTATGGGAACGGCCTGCTTGTTGGTAAAGATGTCTCAAACACACGACAGACCACAAGGTACTCAATCATGTGGGAAAACAATGTCAAAAAGGTTTTGTGTTGAATTCTACTGTGCATACATTGTAGCTGTGCCCGCATAAATATTTTCAAACATAAAAAGGCAAAGGTAGGGGGCGTAGCTTCACCACCAAACAAAATGGTCGCAAGCTAGAGCAGCTCTGACACTCCCCGACTCCTACCACAAAATCCGTCACTCAGATCCGTCCCAAAAACCCAGTGGGAGTAAGTAAGGAGCCAACGGCACTGGCGATTTAAAAATGGGACTAAATAGACCCGAGGCGGCGGAGAAAATGCGACCTGCGCGTTGCGGCCTTCCGGTTACCAAAGCCGGGAGCTCGCGTACAGACGGAACCAAAGCAGTGGCGAGTTGGAGCCAGGCTCTCGGAGAGATTTGGAATTGGGGACCACGTTGGATAAGGCACCAATCTCTGGATGTGACAACGGCGATTCTGGACCGGCGGTGCAGGAAACATTGACAACATCAAGAAAACGACCTGATTATAACCAGGGAGGAGCACGCAGATCTGATCCCGGACTGGATTTGAAGGTCTTGAGTGAGTGAGTCGCAGGAACGCCTGGTCGCGGAGCCTGGGATATTGCCGTCTGGATAAGTACCGGGAGTGCTGGCTAACATCGATAAATAAAGGGAACACGATAGAGTTGATGGAAACAAAGAAAGCGAGGATCTGCAAAGGGGCGCTTCCCATATTATAAGGCCTGTGTTGCCCTAGGGAGCCTAGCGGAACCCATAGAAGTGCAGCAGTGATTGTGGTGAGTCCCATAGCTGCAACTATATAAGATGCTGCGAAGGTGGGGGGCAGCACACATAGGGCGCTCTAAGTGAGCGGAAGGACCTCCCGGGTTTGGGGGAGCGGCCCAGTGCCAGATAGCCTGTGGGTGGTCAGTAGCAGTGTGCCCGGTGCCAGAACAGCAGTGCTTGGCCCAGTCACGAAGGCCTAGCGGATACCCCAAATAACATTCTAAATACCATGAACACAGGTGAAGGTTGGCTCTGCAAGTTTCAAGAGACTAACAGTTTCAATAGGATAATCTTGGGAATTAAATTAAAAGGGTGCACCCATACTTTTGCGGAAGCACAGACGGACCGGGCAGAGCCATCCACCAGGAATTGACGAAGGGGAGGAAGCGGTTCTTCCGCAGCTCCGATTGTTGCTTGCAATGTTGGGCCCCAGGGGCCCCAAGGGATCGCTGCAGACGAAGTTGGATAAATTCGCAACTCAAAGACCGGCGGAGCCTGAAATCGCTAACAAAAGCAACGTGGCACCGGGATCAGAGCAATTAGAGCGCGACCCAACCCTTAAAGACATTATGGAAGCCATCTCAGGGGTGCGCACCTCGCTAGAGCAGAGAATGGATTCCATCACAACGGAAGTCAAATAGATCAGGGCAGACCTGCACAACATGGGAGAGAAAGTCAAAATATGGAAGTGGTCGCGGGGGACCTTACCAGAGACTCTAAGCAAATGCAACAAGATATTAAAGAGCTGTAGGCCTTTCGGAAAATTGCAGAGGACAAACTGGATGATTATGAAGGCAGAGCACGAAGGAATAACATAAGAATTATTGGCATACCTGAAAGTGCGGAGGGCTCTGAAGCAGCTCTTTTCGTGGAAGATCTAATAGTTCAGCACTTGTAGCCCAAAGGCCTCTCAAAAAAGTTTACCGTCGAAAGGGCACACAGAGTCCGGGGCGGCAGACCAAAACCAGGGGTGCCCCCAAGGCCAATGTTCGCAAGACTCCTGAACTTTAGAGATAGAGACAATATACTACAAGCTGCCCGTGCGGCCCCCACAGTTAGATATGAAAATAGTGAGATATCCTTCCTCCCGGACTTCACGATAAATGTGCAGAGACAGCGAAGATCCTTTTTGGGCGTTAAGAGACAACTCAGAGAAAAGGGCCTGAAATACGCTATGCTGTTCCCTGCCAGGCTCCAAGTCGAGGCAGAAGGTAGGGCCTGGTTCTTCGACAACCCGGACGCGGCGGCAGATTTGCTGGAGGGATGGAGACCTGCAAAAGAACATACTGCAAGAAGAGGAAGGGAACCATCCCAGTCGGAGCGTCCGCCTTTGTCAGATTGAGCAGTACGCCATTGGGAGGAAAGGATCAATGGAACAATGCTTTGCCCCGAAATTGAGGGGAGATAGTGCTGTGATTGGACAGTACCACCATAATATACGCTAAGGGGCCGATTCCGATTCGGGCCGGAAAACATACCGACCGACTCGGTATGGGAATTTAGTCCGACCGACTCGGACCGGCGCCGTACGACCCGGGTAGTACAATGAAATGCATGTGAAATCCGACAGACTCGGACGGAATACAAAACGACCGACCGAGCCGGACGGAAACACGCCATCCGGCCGGGAAATCATGCGAAACGAACCGACCGACACGCACTCGGATTGAACCCGAACGAAACGTACCCGCGAACTCCGACCCGCGTAGTACGATGCTGTGCGGGCAAAACACGACCGACTCGCCCGGAGCACAAGCCGTACGACCGACACACATACAAAACCCAGCCGAAGCAACCCAATACTCCGCGACCGACTCGTACGCCGCATATGAAACCTAGCTGACACACAGCGGGAACGAGTCAGACAAGATCACACCAGACAACTGCAGCATCCTACTCGGACACAAGAACGACTCCTACATGCACCAAAAATACCAAGGAAAAATTAGAAAAAAAAGGGCCAAACAAGTAACCACTAAGCCAATAAATACAGGGAGGAAAAAAAATGGAACAAGGACACACCTCCAACTCCACCTACATAAAGGCCACAAATCCCTACCATGATCCCTTGCAAATTCCACTGACCTGCCAGACAGAACACCATCACACAGCAACCACAGACACACTCACAGCTCATACATCACACAAGCCACACACCATTACCACACCTACAAATAGCACCCTCACACACACCCAGCTAAACCTACACTCACACCCCCCCACTTGCACACACACACACACATCAATTACCACCACCACCCATCATCATGCCCCCAAAGAAGAACCATAAGTTCCTAGATTGTGAATTGAAAGTCCTGGTAGATGAGATCCTCAGGGTAGAGCCACAGTTGTTTGGTACATTGGTACAATAGACCCCCATGTCGCAGAAAACCAAGATGTGGGCGAGGATTGTCGACAGGGTCAACGCACAATCACCATGTTTGCGCACAAAGGAAGACATCCAGAACAGGTGGTATGATGTGCGCAGGAGGGTCAGGGACCTACTCAAAAAGGACTACCTCCTCAGCCAGCACACCGGCAGTGGCCCTCCTGCAAAACCAGTATACCTCAGGCCCTGGGAGGAGAAGGTGCGGGCCATCCTAACACCAGTGAGCGTATACGGACTAACAGATATCCCAGAGCCTGGTGAGTACACAACTAATATACACAATATGGTGTGACAACACACACACATCACAGTCAAGGGGATAGGCAAACCATGCACACTTAGCAAATACACAGCAACCAAAAGATATCCATCCCAAGATGTGAATGCCAGTCAGACAAACACAATACCTGCCATCTCATAGTGAAATGTAACTGTGTCATGACATCTACAAACCTAACAACAAATACAGCAAGGCAGTGGCACAAATAGAACCAACACATACTCCCAGATATTTACCCACCACTAGAACACCACCTCACAGGGAAGCTCACTGAAAGGAAGGAATTCTGTGTATGCTGGTCAAGTCAGTGTAGCCAATAGCATGATGGGAGTGGTAGTCACAGATATTGGTCACACCCACAATTGGCCCATCAACACCACTCTGAACCATGCTCACATCACAGGGAGTGGAAAACAACTGACAAGATGGCTGACACTGGCTACTGCTGTGGGGAGCACAAGGCCCTGCTGGGAACTGGGCACCAACAAACAACAGGACCACACTGTCAGCCATCTTGCCATTGCTGTCACACTCACACACACTGAAGTCCACTCAAAAGGAAGGAAGGATGGGCATGCTGGGAAGGGGGTGTAGGCAATAGCATGATGGGAGTGGTAGTCACAGATCAACATCTCACACCCACATGGCCCAGCAAGTTAGCACTGAAGCATGCACACCTCAAAGGGAGTCAAAAGCCACTTCAAAGATGTCTGACACTGGCCACAGCTGTGGGGAGCACAAGGCCCTGCTGGGAACTGTGCACCAACCAACAGTAGGACACCACTGACTGACATCCTGAAAGACAACTTGCACTTCCTGCAATGGAAGCACGTTCCATGGTGGGACATCTGGCTGGGTGGGAAGGAGGACTCACAGCACTGACCATAGTTACAAGCACCTCCCCTCACACACCCCCTCAACACTAACTCCACATAACCCACCTGGGAGAATGCAATGCCTCACATCCTAACTGAAGATCCCACAAAGAACCACCACCCTGGGTTATGCTGTATGAAGCACAGGGACACTCTTGGGACTTGTAGCCAAACAACTGCCAGGACAACACTCCCAGCCATCCTGTCAGCACAGGCACCCCACCCCACAGGGAAGCAGAGTCAAAAGGAAGGAAGGATGGGCATGCTGGGAAGGGGGTGGAGGCAATAGCATGATGGGAGTTGTAGGCACAGATATTGCTCACCCTCACAATTGGCCCATCAACACCACTCTCAACCATGCTCACATCACAGGGAGTGGAAAAGGACTCACAAGATGGCTGACACTGGGTACTGCTGGGGGGAGCACAAGGCCCTGCTGGGAACTGTGCAACAACCAACAGCAGGACACCACTGACTGACATCCTGAAAGACAACTTGCACTGCCTGCAATGGAAGCACGTTCCATGGTGGAACATCTGGCTGGGTGGGAAGGAGGACTCACAGCACTGACCATAGTTACAAGCACCTCCCCTCACACACACCCTCAACACTAACTCCACATAACCCACCTGGGAGAATGCAATGCCTCACATCCTAACTGAAGATCCCACAAAGAACCACCACCCTGGGTTATGCTGTGTGAAGAACAGGGACACTCTTGGGACTTGTAGCCAAACAACTGCCAGGACAACACTCCCAGCCATCCTGTCAGCACAGGCACCCCACCCCACAGGGAAGCAGAGTCAAAAGGAAGGAAGGATGGGCATGCTGGGAAGGAGGGTGGAGGCAATAGCATGATGGGAGTTGTAGGCACAGATATTGCTCACCCTCACAATTGGCCCATCAACACCACTCTCAACCATGCTCACATCACAGGGAGTGGAAAAGGACTCACAAGATGGCTGACACTGGGTACTGCTGGGGGAGCACAAGGCCCTGCTGGGAACTGTGCAACAACCAACAGCAGGACACCACTGACTGACATCCTGAAAGACAACTTGCACTCCCTGCAATGGAAGCACGCTTCATGGTGGGATAACTGGGCTGGGGGAGAAGGAGGCCTGGATGGCAACCAAATACCACCAATGCTGGTCATGCACACACGTCAACATTCACATTGACATGCCACAGGTTGGCAGGACAATGTGCTACACCAATATCACTCTCTGACTGTCACAATTTAGGAGAATGCAATGTCCTGGCCCACATCCAGAGGTACAGTCACAACTGTCAGGTGTTTGAACAATTGATGCCAGTAGAAACATAACATACAATCTGTGTCTCTCCCCAAAACAGGTGATGATGGGGACACAGCAGCAGACGAGGAGGAGTCCCTGTCCCAGGCTCCGGGGAACACTGAGCTCACTGGTGTGGATCAGCTTCTGCACTCCTCGGATGGCGAAGAACCAGCTGGACCCTCCGGTGTGAGTCATCATGCAGCACCAGCAGGACCAACATCTGCACCCCCTGCACCCACCCCTCCAACAACTGCCAACACACAGGCCACCCCTGCCAACACGGACAGACCAAGGACCACAGATGACAACAGCGCAGGGACCCAGGCCCAAACTGGAGCTGGTGACAACGAGCCCAGGAACAACACCCAAGTGGGCCCACGGTCACCTGTGCGTGCCACCGCAGGTCCTGCACGTGTCGCCAGGGGTGGTGGGAGGGGTGGTAGACATAGGTCGCTCTTTGCAGAGGGGTCTGGACTGCATGATGACCCACAACTGGCACGCATCGCGGATGCGTACCAGACTAGCACCGGAGAGGTCAGCCAGGTAGTGGGGATCCTCACGGACATACAACAGCAGCAGGCTGCCCATCATGCCCGCTTGGACTCCCACATGTCCCGTGTCGACACACACATGTTACATGTCGAGACACACATGTCTGGCATGGAGTCCAAGTGGGACACATTGGAACAACTGACAGCGGTGCATAGGGACATACTGACATGCCTCCGCCAGATCAGCACCAACATGGCCTCACCTCCCTGTGTGCCCACAACAACTGCTGCTGAAACAACTGCAAATGCCACAGGGAGGGAGGAGGACTCTGGCAGAGAGTCCCCTGCACCGCCGCAGCCTGCACCTGAGGGTCCCCCAAGAAGAGGGGCCATCCGAGGAGGCCAAACTGAGAGGCCGATGGCCATCTACATCCCCAGGAAGCCAACACCTGTTCTGGAACTTTTCCTCTGTGTGCAAACTGCACGCCCTGTCGAAGCCAACCCAACTCTCCCACATGACATGGGGAGCTCTAGTTGGCCAAATTTATCAGATGACTGTGGACTTTACTCTGGACATTTCAGCTACCAAGACTTCCAATTCACATGGGAACTTTGGATTCCAATTTCTATGTGCAGCACCCACCATCCTGTGCACCATCCTCACACCTGTATGTAAATAAACTCACCAATACACCATATCTGCCTCTGTTGTGATTCCAACGTTGTTATTGTCATGTAGATGGTGATCTGCTAAATGACACTGTGCATGCTAACTGCTACAGCAAGTCCAACACCGTCATGTCAGTCATGGCGACGTGACACATATGAGGGAGACACACCACTAGGGCCACACAACACATACACACCAGGGCCATCAGACTCATCACCTATACTGATGTTGCAACGAAATACAGTGGAATGCACAGACATGCCACCTATTCACAGTCACTGTCAACTAGACTACAGGTGCAGTAAGCAAATGTCAGTCAGATGTGTGACTACAGACAACGCACATCCCAAAGTGAAGCACAGGTTTATTACACATTTGCAACATGTTGTTTCCACTACAAATGCAAGCTAATCCAACCTGGCTGTGGCCACAAAGTCAAAAAGTGCAGAAGATAGAAAGTCCAGGGGTGTGTGGCACATCACCTGTAGGGAAACAACTGCTTCCACCTTGGAAGTTGAATCATGGATTCGGGGGATCCAAGTTGATCAGACAACTCCGGCAGCACCCTGTGAAGGACAGACATGACACACAGTCAAAACCACTGAAGAACAGCACAGAACGGCAATACTCATGTCTAATACATGTCACGAGATAACTACACAAAACCAAGTTAGCATGTCAACACTGTTGGGCAGTACAGACCACCTGCAAGGACACATCGCTGCACGCATCCAGTCAAGTAGCACATGGCCACACTCACACAGCACCAGAGCACCACACACACATATCATGCAAACTCAAATCATTGACATTACAACCCTCTGGAGACTCACATTCAGCTGAAGAAGTTGGTGATGAGCTGTGTGCGGACATCACCATCATCATCATCATCATCTTCACTGGCATCGTGACCCAGGCCAGGATCTTCCACAGGTGGGGGACGTTGGTCATCGTCATCCAGGATGAGAGGCAACTCCTTCCGCACTGCCAGGTTGTGTAGCATGCAGCAGACGATGACAATCTTGCACACCTTTGCTGGGGCATATGGGAAGGCCCCTCCTGTCTTGTCCAGGCAGCGGAAGCGGCTCTTCAGGAGACCATAGGTCCGGTCAATCACCCTCCTCGTCCGACCATGTGCCTCATTGTAGCGCATCTGGGCTGGTGTCACAGGGTTCCTGAGGGGTGTCAGCAACCACGGCATGTTGGGGTATCCCGAGTCACCTACAGACAGACAATTGCACATTAGCCGATTTGAAAATGTGTGCGGAAAACAACATAGCAGAACACACACAATGGTACAAAGTCAGTACACACCAACAAGCCAGGCACGCTGGTTCGGCATCTGTGACATCATCCTCGGGATGCGACTACTCCTCATCACGTAGGCATCGTGTGCCGAACCGGGGAAACGGGCACACACATATGAGATGGTCATATCTGCAAGACATACCACCAGAGCATTGATCGAATGGTAATGTTTACGGTTCCGGTATGCCTGCTCATGTGCCTGTGGTGGTATCAAAGCCACATGTGTCCCATCAATGGAGCCAATTACATGTGGCTTCCTCCCCAGGGCATAGAAGTCACTCTTGACGTCAGTGAGTCATTGACGTGTTGGGAAATAGATGTACTGGTTCAGGTATCTCAACATTGCCCCCAAAACATCGCGTAGCACACGGCTGAACATAGTCTGTGACATCCCACCAGTAGTTGCCACAGTGTGTTGAAAGGTACCGGTGGCAAAGAAGTGTAGGGCTGCCATCACCTTCACCTTGGGGGTCAGCGCTGTAAGATACGGCCGGCCAGGCTGCAAATGTGGGTCCAACCGCACTGCCAAATCCTCAATCAGCTGCCTGGTGAAGCGGTACCGTCAGATGCTGTCACGTTCCACCATCGTTGCCAGGTCTGGGAATGGTCGATGGACAGCAGGAGCCCTGCAGTGCATAGGTGAAGAAAGCAAGATTGTCAGTCACCCCACCTATGTGCCGTTCACCATACTCAATTTCACATGATACATCATTAACAAACACAAGTACTTGATGTGTGTGTCGTTCCGTTTGGACATATATGGCACCTACATGGACATCATCTAACATCTCTGTTCAACAAGTGTTGACAACAGGTTCCAGGGTGTGCTATGGGACACCATTAGGCTGTGTCACAGTACCCATTAACTGCTCTCACGTTCCACACACATACCACAGTGACATGTCTGGACAGATGCTCCACAGGCATCACAGCTCATTGACAGGTAGATTCCCCGGGACCCTGTCTTTCCACATGGACACTGGCATGACATGGCGTATCATGTACACGTCAGAAAAACAAACATGACACCCACAGGTAGTGGCCCCTGTAGCCTCTGCAGGACAGACATGGATGTCTGTGCCACACACACACACACCATCAAAGTTCATGCACAAACCACGTGGATGTGGAGACTGTCTCCCATTGTGCACATGGAGTCAGAGACATGTGATACACAACATGCACACAGACTGTGGAGGGACATCACTATTGTTGGAATGGGCCACCCTGTGACGTACATGCCTTCCCACATGTGAGCCTGGGGGTATGTGACATGTCATACACATACACAACCTGGAAATGTGACCCTGACACATGCTCAGAAATGAAAAGTTGCACACCACAGTGGTCAGGTGCACAACACACAAAGGACCCTGTCCCCATGAACACGTGCACAGCCTGGGTGTGTCTGCCCCCAAGTGCCACCCCAAAATCCACATGTTCACCCCCATACACAGATAAGGTTATGCTGCCACACATGCCTTATATACAGTGTGGACTGGGTGTGGTGTTGTAGGTGTGCCCCTGAGTCCCTGGAAAGTAAATGTGGCTGGCATAGGTTCACCAGTGACCAGCATGGTGACATATGCGTGTGACCTGTCCAGGGACGCGTTGTAGAGCAATGGACCGATCGGTGTGACCGGTCGGCCCATTGCATTGTATGTGAGCGGGTACGCGTTGTATGCCTGGTACGCGTTGTACAGCAATGGACCGATCGGTGTGCCCAGCCGGCCCATTGCATTGTATGTGAGCGGGTACGCGTTGTAGAGCAATGGACCGATCGGTGTGCCCGGCCGGCTCATTGCATTGTATGTGAGCGGGTACGCGTTGTATGCCTGGTACGCGTTGTAGAGCAATGGACCGATCGGTGTGCCCGGTCGGCCCATTGCATTGTATGTGAGCGGGTACACGTTGTATGCCTGGTACGCGTTGTAGAGCAATGGACCGATCGGTGTGCCCGGTCGGCTCATCGCATTGTATGTGAGTGGGTACGCGTTGTATGCCTGGTACGCGTTGTAGAGCAATGGACCGATCGGTGTGCCCGGTCGGCCCATTGCATTGTATGTGAGCGGGTACGCATTGTATGCCTGGTACGCGTTGTAGAGCAATGGACCGATCGGTGTGCCCGGTCGGCCCATTGCATTGTATGTGAGCGGGTATGCGTTGTATGCCTGGTACGCGTTGTACAGCAATGGACCAATCGGTGTGCCCGGCCGGCCCATTGCATTGTATGTGAGCGGGTACGCGTTGTAGAGCAATGGACCGATCGGTGTGCCCGGCCGGTCCATTGCATTGTATGTGAGCGGGTACGCGTTGTATGCCTGGTACGCGTTGTACAGCAATGGACCGATCGGTGTGCCCGGCCGGCCCATTGCATTGTATGTGAGCGGGTACGCATTGTAGAGCAATGGACCGATCGGTGTGCCCGGCCGGCCCATTGCATTGTATGTGAGCGGGTACGCGTTGTATGCCTGGGACGCGATGTACAGCAATGGACAGAATGGTGCGCACACATTGGCTGGGGCCTGGCATGGCAACCGACGCGTTTCGAAGCTCCAACGAGTCTGATGCAGTGAATTCAGTTGGCCAGCCACAACAATGTTGCAAAATCATGGGTGTCATGAAGTTGAAGATTTGAAGGATGCTGTGGGCGTGTATTAGTGCTGCTATTCCATGGATTGGTCAAATTCAGAAGATGCAAACGACTTGGACCTATCACTTTGGACACATGGGACAGTATCTGCCTCTGCAGCACACATATAATGCTGGCTGTTCCCCTGAGAGCTCACTTGCCTGCACTACATGCTCCAGGACGACATCTGCCACCAACACTGCTGCTGTTTATGCATCCTCTGGCTCCTGCAATGGCACGTATTGTGGAGAGAGCTCCAGCCTTCAGCCTTGAGGAGAACCATGGCCCTGCTGGACAGCCTCCTTCCACAGTACAGCAAGCTGTATGGGAAACCAGGGGAGCAGGTGAGTGTGCTGTCCACTGCCTCACTAATTGTGCATGTTGTCTGACTAGCAGGGCTTTCAGTGTGCACACCACTGGCTAGCATGCCCACTGAGTAGTTGTCACACCCCAAAGTGTGTAGTTACATGCACTGAACTGGTACAGTGCAGTAACAGTGCATTCCAACTAGGTTTACTTCCCATGCAATGATACCATGTAGTGACTGCTGGCAAACTGTTCATAGCCATTGTTGCACTGCCTGTGTACATCATATGCCCCTGTGATTGAGACATGTATATCCAACTGTGTGATGCACGTATATGTTGCATGTGTAGTAATGGCCTTTTCACTTTGTCATCCTCACAGGTTGATGCCCACCAGAAGCAGGAAATTTGGCTGACCATCGCCCGGAAAGTAAGATCCATGGGGGTCTACAGGCGCAGGATCCGCAACTGCCAGAAGAGGTGGCAGGACCTTCGTGGCTGGACCCGGAGGATCGCAAGGGTCCAGCTGAAACTTTCGCCTCCTAGCAGGAGGGGCGGACACCGGACCCTGACTCCCCACATGCTCCGGATCCTGGTGGTGGTCTTCCCTGACCTGGATGGGCAGCTGAAGGACAGACAGCAGCAAGGAGGGGATGAGTCCATGACTGCACTGTGCACTTTGTCTGACATGCTATGTGCCCTCCTCTGGCCTGGTTAAACTTCCACAGTACATCAGTCATGTGGTCCAGGACCCATGTCCCTCATTTGTGACATGCCCACTTCTCCTCTGATACGCATATGTGTGGCCCTTATAGTCGGGAAATTGTGTCATTTGGGGACTGTGTCATTGCATTTTGCTTTGCTCAAGGTGGGGGACAGCATTTGTTCCCGTGACTATGTTGTGCGATTAATGGGTGGCTCAATTGCTTAAACAATGCCTAAGTTCTGACATGTGATCTGGGCGTAACTTTGATATGTGGTCCGCTTGCTGCTCTGACTCACCACATGTCCCTGGAGAATTTGGCACACACCCATGCTGCTGGTGGGAACAATGTTTGGGCCTCAGGAGTATGTGTATCCAGTGTGTCACACATGCTTAGCCACCTGCCTACTGTCCAGGACTCATCCCTCTTACAGGTAGAGCTGGACAGTCATGCCTACTCCAGGGCATGCAATACACTCTGTACTCCCACTCCCGTGTATCATCTGGCATGTTGTGATCAGTGAAATGTACCCTCAGGTGTCTGCCTCTGTCTCATTGTGCTGTGTCTTCGTTGTCAGGACTACTGGTATGTTTATGGGTTAGGGCTCAGCATGCCATCTGAGATGTCACCATGATAGATGATACTTCTGTGACTTATAGGTGTCTGATCACTTGACTGTGCACATAGGTGTTTGCGACTGTGACTTTCAGGCAGCTGTGTTGTCATTCACAGCACACTGTGAGGTGCTCATGTTCAGAGAGTTGTGTTTCATGTCCCCCATATGTCCAGTTGGTATGACGTGGACAAATAGTAGTACAGATGATGTGGTATTTGGGGGATGGACATGTGCACTTGTCAGTCACATAACTTGCATTCCCCATGCCCTGGATTGTGACACAGTGCAGACTGTTGTTGGCTGGCTGCCATGGCCATGTGACTTGAGACAGTAATGTATGACTTTGCACGCATTCCTGTGTCATGGCATTAAACTTCCTGAGACTGATCCTGCAGGGCAGTGACATGTGCAACATGCACCCCATTGTGGCATGGACTATCTGGACATGGGTGCATCATGGTGTCTGGTGCTGGTATGCATCACATGCATTTCTATTTAGACTCTGGCCATCCCTTTCTCCGGACACCTGCACTGACTCAGTGGCAAGAGATGTGATGTGTGCATGTTCACATACTTCACCGTGTTCCCTGCAATGTCCAACAACTGTGTAGGTGGTGCATGTGTCCGCACTGGGGTCTTACCATCAGACAGGCACCAGACAGATGGGTGCAAGGGCAGGAGGGGTGTGAGTCCCATGGTTGACCATCAGACTGACAATTGGCTTCCCCGAATCTGTGTGGGGACTTTAGGCAATGTTCAACTAAGGATGCCAGGGCTTGCTCTGTAATGTGCTGTACTTACTGTGGTATGTGCGGTCAGTGCAGGTGACTGATGTTTGTCTGTTTCCCTAATTGTTTGCAGATACATCCACAGCCACAGGAGGGGACAGCTCCACGGACCAGGAGGAGCAGCGGAGCCAGACTGGGTCAGCATCGGACGAGTGGTCAGAGGGACCCAGTGGCACGGAGGGCGAGGGGAGCCACACCGAGGAGTCCTCAGCACCATCCACCTCAGCTGAGGACCACAGCAGCTCGGAGGATGACTCCCTTGTGGAGGCGGGTCTCAGCAGCCACCAAAGGCCAGCTAGTCTGTCTGGCCCCGCCACCACCACCACCACCACCACCACCACCACCACTGCCCTCCCATTGGCTCCCATTCCTGAGGTCCGTGGAGGCTCCCGTACTCGGGAGCGTGTCTCCTTCATGCCAGGCACCGCACCCCTGCCCCTGTGTCCCCTGCTGCCCTGAGTGAGGAGTCTGTGTACCTCCTTCGGCAGCTCCATGTAGGGCAGACAGCAATGCTGAGTGTCCTCCATGCACACACCACTCTGTTGACACAGCTGGTGTCGTTCATGGAGGGCATTGCGACGGGTATGTCTGCCCTAAAGAGGAGCAATAAGTCCATGGACTCCTCCTTGACGGCAACAGTGTCCCTCCTCCAACAGTCCCTCACCACTCCCACCTCTGCCCCATCCACACTTCCTGCCCCCCTACCTGTCCAAAGTACATGCACACCTGCACAGTCACCCAAACACACAGACACGAGCAGCACAGACACACCCAAGAGAAAGGCAAGACGTGCACACAAGCATCCTCAGGGGACTGATACCACAGACACAGGGGATGGGGAACACACACACACACAGGCAACCACAGTCACTCCGCAATCCTCAAGATCCTCTCCCTCCAAGACCCCTTCCCTTGCCTCACCTGCAACCCCACCTGATCAGCAGCTCTTCCTCAGTGACCTCGGCCTCTTCCCCTCCAATCCCGCTGATCCAGCATACCGGGGGAAGAGGAAGTCCACCCACACAGAGGGGAGTGCCCCTCGCCCCCGGACACCCTCCCCCAGGCGCAGGCAGAGTGAGCCCCCACCCGCAAGTCCCCCGGTCCCGGAAGAGCAAGACCCCGCCACCGCCCTGCAAGTCAACCACCCAGTCTCTCACCTCCATCCCCTAGGCCACCACTCCACAGGTTCCACCGTCACACCCTGCCCCAGGTTCCCCCACACACCGATACTGCATCCCCAAACTGTTTAGGCCCTCCCCCCTGCCACTTGCTCTTCCACCCCCAAACCAGATGCTCTGCCTGTTTGTGCCACTGGTGTGGAGACCGTGCCCCCTCCCTCTGTCCTGCCCAGCTCTTCTGCCCCCCCTTCCACTACCTTGGAGTCATGCACTGCGGTGGAGTCCACAACCACCCCGTCTGACTCAGGCACTGCATTGGGGACCCAGTCCACTCCATCTGACCAGCCCACTGCAGTGGTTGCAGCACCAACACCATCTGACTTGAGCCCTGCGGTGGTGCCAGCCCCCCCTGAGTCAGACACCTCCACTGCAGTTGCCGGTGACACTCCTGCACCCACCTCCCCTTCACTGCCTCCTTCTAGCATCCCCTGATCCTGTCCCTGCGGTGCCTGGCCTGCCCCTCGTATGCCCCTCCACGGGGGATGTCCCCTGTCCGTACCTGTGCAGGCAAGCAATTGTTGACAAGTTGTCACACATCACCCTGTTGGGACTGTATATTTGGACTGGCCATTGGCCTTAGTTTATTTTGGACTTTTGATTTGAGTTGCACACTTGCTGAATAAAGCCTCTTTTTGTTTACTTGTGGTTAATCTTTGGAGGTACATGATGTAGATGTGTGGAATCATGCATTTGCTGTTGTAATAGTGTTCAGATCAGGTAAATGAAGTTTTGCTGTGATGGGCTCCATGTGGTCCATGGGATATGTGTCCTAATCTAGTCTGGATCTATAGCATCCTTTGCTGCAGTGATTCCGTGATATAGGCTGTGCCCGTGTTGTGTGTTGTGTAGGCATGTCTGTGCGTGTACCCTTCTCCTTTTCCTACACGGGCTGTGTCCCTACGGATGTTCCTGTTTGTGATGCTTGCTGAGTTGTTCTGCGTTCATCCAGCATCTTGGACCTGGTTTCTCCGGGATGTGGGTGCATGGCAAACTAATGTTAATGAGGTTGTCATCCCTAGTTGTCTTTGTTTTCAGGGCTGGGGATGTGGGCAAACGCAGATGGGACACAGTCAAGATTCCTCTTGGCACTTGTTGGTTACACGAGTAATGTGATTTTCTGTTTGTGTATGCTTTCAGTGATTGTGACACGTTGTGTGTGTGACTGCTGCCACTCCTCAGGGTCAGAGTTGCAATGTTGGAAGTTGTCTATGTGTGTCCTTTGTGGGTCAGCTTGGCTTCTTCATTGGTGTGTGACTATGGCCAGGATCCCATTGTTTGGGGTGGATTTCACGTCATGCCCATGTACGGCATACTGTGCAGTGTGTCAGACATTCACAAGTATTGTTGACTGGCCATGTGTGATGGGTTTCTGCACCTTATTTCCCCCCACCACCCCTGGGATGTTCATGGGTGCATGTGCAATGTCAGCAGTCCATGTTAGCTTCACTGCTGCACATTGGTGGAGTTCAAGGTTTGTGGCGTTGAGTGTGTGCAAATGTGAGTTGTTGCACGGCTGGGGCACTACCTCCATGTTGTCCTTGGCTGGCAGGCCATGCTGAGTGCTTTGTGCTTGTATAGGTGTGATGGTAGTTTGTTGCTCAGGACACATGGCTGTGGTTCACAGTGTGGATGACATCTACCTTTGCCATCACAGTGTGATTGTCATGCAGGCTAGTGTCACCACAATGTGGGGTCCCTGGGGGGAGTGCTGTGGTGGTTCTGTCTCTTGCTGTGTTTGTTGCTGTTCCTACAAGCTTGTGTGACATGTGTAATTTGGGCTCCCTCTCATCTCACAATGCCTGTTTGCCCACATAGGGGAATCCAATCCCTGAGTTAGTTTTGTATGTGACTGTTGACATCTGTGTATTAGTGAATCTGGCCTCCTCATGTGTTGTGTGTTTGCCTGGGGACACTGGCACACAACCCCCTCACCTGTTGTGTATGATATGCAGTGTGAGTCTGCTTGTTTGTGTTTGTGCATTTGCACCACTGCATTGGCATATCTTTAGTTTGCCATTGGCTGTATGTTGTTTGTTGGCTTTCCCCTCCTGGCCCTGTGACTGCTAGGTCATCAGTCAGCACATTGATCATGGTTAGTATGTCCCATTGCTGCCATGGTATGGTATTTGTTCACATGACATCTACAGTCTCCACAGGATATCTACATTTGTGTGTCCATTGCTGCAGATATGTGGGTCTGCAATATGATGCTCACTTCTGTCATTGTGTTATTTGTGAATGTAGACAATGTGGGCCCCCATGGCTGATGTTTGTGTGCACATGGCTAGAACGATGTGTCATTGGCACTGCACTGCTTGCCTCACACAATCTATGTTGCTATGGGACACAAGCACTACAATGCCACTGTAGTGTTTGGTGTTGTGTGGCCAGGAATAATCCCTGCATTTTTGGTTTAGCAGCTTTTACCAGGACTATACTTACCTTTTGGGCACTGTGGTGATGGGGCTTAGGGCCCCATTGCCACACTGTTCAAAATGTGCTTCAGCTATGGAGCACACACTTGCCTTTTGGGCACTGTGGTGATGGGGCCTAGGGCCCCATTGCCACACTGTTCAAAATGTGCTTCAGCTATGGAGCACACACTTGCCTTTTGGGCACTGTGGTGATGGGGCTTAGGGCCCCATTGCCACACTGTTCAAAATGTGCTTCATCTATGGAGCACACACTTGCCTTTTGGGCACTGTGGTGATGGGGCTTAGGGCCCCATTGCTACACTGTTCAAAATGTGCTTCAGCTATGGAGCACACACTTACCTTTTGGGCACTGTGGTGATGGGGCTTTGGGCCACATTACCACAGTGGTCATGGTCTGCTTGCATTGTGTAGGCCACACACACAATTATGTGTGACACATGTGTTAGGGGGTCACATTGTATGTTCAATGTCATGTTCAGTGTTGTATGCATTTGACACAGACCACACACGCTTGTCATGGTGTTGGGGGTGGGATGTAATTTACAGACAGTCCTTATGTGGGAGTATGCTAGTTGTGTCATGCATTACCCGTCCTATGAGTAGGGGTGGTTGTAGTGACAGGCATCCTGCCCCCCGTGAGTGGGGATGGTAGTAGTGGTAGGCATCCAGCCCCCCATGAGTGGGGATGGTAGTAGTGGTAGGCATCCAGCCCCCTATGGGTGGGGATGGCAGTAGTGGTAGGCATCCAGCCCCCCATGAGTGGGGATGGTAGTAGTGGTAGCCATCCATCCCCCCGTGAGTGGGGATGGTAGTAGTGGTAGGCATCCAGCCCCCCATGAGTGGGGATGGTAGTAGTGGTAGGCATCCAGCCCCCTATGGGTGGGGATGGCAGTAGTGGTAGGCATCCAGCCCCCCATGAGTGGGGATGGTAGTAGTGGTAGCCATCCATCCCCCCATGAGTGGGGATGGCAGTAGTGGTAGGCATCCAGCCCCCTATGGGTGGGGATGGCAGTAGTGGCAGGCATCCAGCCCCCCATGAGTGGGGATGGTAGTAGTGGTAGGCATCCAGCCCCCTATGGATGGGGATGGCAGTAGTGGCAGGCATCCAGCCCCCCTTGAGTGGGATGGTAGTAGTGGTAGGCATCCATCCCCCTATGGGTGGGGATGGCAGTAGTGGTAGGCATCCAGCCCCCCATGAGTGGGGATGATAGTAGTGGCAGCCATCCATCCCCCCATGAGTGGGGATGGCAGTAGTGGTAGGCATCCAGCCCCCTATGGGTGGGGATGGCAGAAGTGGCAGGCATCCAGCCCCCCATGAGTGGGGATGGTAGTAGTGGTAGGCATCCAGCCCCCTATGGGTGGGGATGGCAGTAGTGGCAGGCATCCATCCCCCCATGAGTGGGGATGGCAGTAGTGACAGGCATCCAGCCCCCCATGAGTGGGGATGGTAGTAGTGGTAGGCATCCAGCCCCCCATGAGTGGGGATGGTAGTAGTGGCAGCCATCCATCCCCCCATGAGTGGGGATGGCAGTAGTGCTAGGCATCCAGCCCCCCATGAGTGGGGGGGGTGGTGGCAGGCATCTAGCCACCCATGAGTGGGGAGGGTAGTAGTGGTAGGCATCCAGCCCCCTATGGGTGGGGATGGCAGTAGTGGTAGGCATCCAGCCCCCATGAGTGGGGGGTGGTGGCAGGCATCTAGCCACCCATGAGTAGGGGTAGTTGTAGGGTGGTGTTGGTGGTAGGCATCCATCCCCTATGGGTGTGTATGGCATTGGTGTTGGCCATCCCACCCCTATGGTTCTGCTGTTGCTTGTGTACGTCATTTGTGCATCCCTATGTGTGTGTGACATATTTCGGGTACGTGTCGTTTGCTTGTGTTGTGGGTGTTTGACTTACCGTCTGCGCCGTACGCGTCCGTGCCGGTCCCGGTAATAGATGTAGAGTATTGGTAGGACCTGCGCGATGGGATTCATGGTTGGTTCGTCTCGTTCGGGTTTCTCGTGTCTTCGACTCGTACTCGTCACTGGCTTGTTCGTCTCGTCGCCGTGGATCGTCTTGTGGCGCGAATCGGAGCTTATGTGCAGCTTTCCCGGATGCTCAAACGTGCTGTACGTAGCGACGGGTTCGGCGCGTACGGAATACGCATCGTACTAGTCCGGCCGGAAGGTGCTGTGTATTTGGTTCCGTGCGACTCGATTCGGCGTTTACGGATCCGGCTCGGGCGGGGAACAGGAGCTGGAATGGGTAAGTACGGCTCGCTCGGAATCTGGGCTGTTATACGCATCGTACTTGTTCGTTCGGAAGAGTGTTCGAGTCGGTCGGAAAACACACGTTCGGCTCGTATTTTTTCCAGACGAATACTGTTAGGTGCGCTTCCGGCCGACATCGGAATCGACCCCTAAGTGTTTCACTAATGGTTTTTGTATTCCCTGCTGATTGAGCTGTAACATGCTCATAGTGGGTAGTTGTCGGGGTAGTGAAGCCCCCCCAGTATATTCTACATTTAGTCTATATTTGGGGCGACAGGCACTCTGCATAGTTGGGGTTAAGGGTAGTTTTATGCCCAGAGTGCAGGGGAGCTGGGAGGGGAGTGGTTGGGTGTGTTATGTTTTAATTTATATGTTAATTGACAGTGCAATAACATGCAACATAGACAGTGGGGGAGAGTCAGATAGCATCAATCATACAGATGGGACCACCTTTGGAGAAAAGTCTTAAACTATTGTCCTGGAATGTCAATGGCCTGGGGGATAAATTAAATAGAAGCATTGTATTACAGTTTATTAAGAGACAGACCCCAGAGGTGGTATTACTCCAGGAGTCGCACCTCATTGGCAACACCTGTAAGGCCTTGACCAGGTAGGGGTATCGTCTGGTTGTACATTCGGGCTTCACCACGGGCTCCAGGGAGGTAGATATTATGGTGAGGTGCTCCTTCCCCATGTCATTCGATCGCACTTGGTAGATATGCTGCTGTGTCGGGGCAGTGGGAGGGCACAATATTCACAATAGCAACAATATATGTTCCACCGGGGCTACAAGGACAGACATTTAGGGACCTTGGTAATATCATGCTAACATTCCCGAAGGGGCGCCTGTGGGTGGGTGAAGACTTTAATTCAGTTGTGCCAGGGAACATGGACCGTCATCCCCCCCGGGACATAGGCCCCTCACAAAGGTGGCTCCCTGACTTCCTAGAAGCATTGGGACTGATGGACGCGTGGCATGTCCATCACCCCAGAGAGACTCAGTTCACCTTCCACTCATGAGCACATAATAGCTTGTCTCAACTTGATTAACTTCTCACCCCGGCAGCACAGGTAGGGGCAATAAAAGAGATCAGACATTTAGCACAGGGCATCTCGGATCACTCACCGATATGGGCCTGAGTGACAATTGGTGAGAGACAAGCGTGTAGTTTAGCAACGATTAACCCTTGGTACCTCCAAAATCCACAGGTCAAAAAGAAGCTCTCCACTGAGATTGATCATTATTTCAGGGAAAATGTAGAATCGGTAACATCGGCTCAAAAATCTGGGAGGCCTTTAAAACAGTTATCCGGGGACAGGCAATCTCCCAGATTGCCGGGATACGTAAAGAAAAGAACAAGAGCTGGTTAGACTAGAGGAAGAGATTTTACACCTAGAAGAGGAGACAGCGGGAACTGGGGAGGGGGAAAGCATACATACATTAAATCTCAAGAGAAATGAATACAAAACTATTGCCACAGACATGGCCAAATCCCTAAGTAGGGACAAGTCAGGTAGATTGTATGAACTAGGAGACAAAGCTGGGAAATTGCTGGCCTGGCTAGACAAATGAGAGCTTGCAAACCGTCTCGTAACTGAACTAATAGGGGGAACGGGGGAAGTGTTAGTGGATCCACAGGAGATAGCAAACGAATTTGCAAATTATTATCGCACCATATATAAATCGCATTCCTCACTCCAAGAAGAGGACTCTAAAGCCCTACTCTCAGTCATGACCTTCCCAATACTATCAACAGAAGATACCAACCTCTTAGAAAGTGACATAACTAACGATGAAGTTGCACAGGCAATCAGGAGCCTGCAATCGGGAAAAGCAACAGGTCCCAATGGTCTCCCAATTGAACTCTACAAACTGAAGCCCAACAGAATTGCTCCGTATCTACGGGACATGTTTGAAGAGAGCCGTGCAGCAGGTAGACTACCCCAGGATCAAAGGGTGGCCAAACTGATAAACAGGTAGAAATAAATATCCCTTGGTAAAAAGATATATAGGATACAGTACTAGGTCTCAAAGTACCTAGCCAGAAAGATTTATAGCCCATATGTTAGATCATAAAAAGGTTATCCATGCAACTAAAACAATTGTGAATTGTATAGAATTTTTTTTTTATTTAAAACCAACAAATATTAAAATAAAAGACACTGTAAAAGTTGATTGTACTAGCAGCAAAATCACAATCCTATATTTCATCCATAGAAAACCTATAATACACTATAGGAATAATTACAGAAACATTAATGGTAAATTCATATGTAGTTAAAATTTTTCTAAAATAGGCGTACCAACAAACAATAAACAGAGAGACAAAAACAGACAATACATTTTGTCATCTAAAAACACATCTGATCTGAACAATTTGAAAGCTATTCCTGGATACAGTCTAATATTCTTATCTACAGGATAAGCTAAATCCGTGGATTGTGTTGAATGAAGCGTCGACGCTGCTCGATGGTTCTATAGATGTCCCATCTTTATCAAGACAATATATGAGTCTCTCTTAATTGGCACTGGTTGGTTGCCTGTGATATTAATCCTTTATAAGGCAAATACAATGTATTCATTTAGTGTATTTCAGAACTTAACTTCATAGTTTACTCAATACCTGCTATGCTAACAAACACTTAATTATACATGATTGCTAGTCATTTTGCTTTTATACAATTTTACTATTCTGTATAGTTACCAGGGTCAGTATGTACAATTTGAAAATTTTAATAACTTGATAAATATAACATACAACTGTTCCCCAGCTTTTCAAACAACTCCTCTTGACTCTATCAGATGGGCTTATTTTAATATATGCCTATAACCCCATGTAGAAACACCCATGGTTGAATCAGAGGGGCACCCTCATTCCCCAGAAACTATGGCTATAGTTTTTACACAAAAAGGAATTTTACCTTATTCCATATTACTGACACGTCAATTCACTAAATCTGCCGGGCATATTGTCAGCCCCTGGTCCAGAGAGTCTAAAAAGAATTTTGTATATACCAACAATAAATATCCATCTAATTATTATTATAACAGACTAATTTATATTCGTTAGAACTGTGACCCTACTCTCACCTGATGGGGTCAGTGATGTGATCCTTGTATTCGGTTTACTATACGAATAATCTTCCTTTGTCACATGGAACAATTAAAATTCCTGAGTTTAGAATCTAAAAAGTAAAAAACCTAATATTAATCATATATTTCTTCAGGTGTAGTATATTACTGATTTCTAAATTTAGCGGCCTGACATGCCTGTAAAATTATGCTTCCTTGCACACACACGATTTCAGTCTTGCTGGTATAATCCTCCCAAAAAGCGGCTGTCTTTAAAGACATCACTGACCCCATCAGGTGAGAGTAGGGTCACAGTTCTAACGAATATAAATTACTCTGTTATAATAATAATTCGATGGATATTTATCGTTGGTATATACAAAATTCTTTTTAGACTCTCTGGACCAGGGGCTGACAATATGCCCGGCAGATTTAGTGAATTGACGTGTTAGTAATATGGAATAAGGTAAAATTCCATTTTGTCTAAAAACTATGGCCATAGTTTCTGGGGAATGAGGGTGCCCCTCTGATTCAACCATGGGTGTTTCTACATGGGGTTATAGGCATATATTAAAATAAGCCCATCTGATAGAGTCAAGAGGAGTTGTTTGAAAAGCTGGGGAACAGTTGTATGTTATATTTATCAAGTTATTAAAAATTTCAAATTGTACATACTGACCCTGGTAACTATACAGAATAGTAAAATTGTATAAAAGCAAAAATGATTAGCAATCATGTATAATTAAGTGTTTGTTAGCATAGCAGGTATTGAGTAAACTATGAAGTTAAGTTCTGAAATACACTAAATGAATACACTGTATTTGCCTTATACAGGATTAATATCACAGGCAACCAACCAGTGCCAATTAAGAGAGACTCATATATTGTCTTGATAAAGATGGGACATCTATAGAACCATCGAAACACGTCAACGCTTCATTCAACACAATCCATGGATTTAGCTTATCCTGTAGATAAGAATATTAGACTGTATCCAGGAATAGCTTTCAAATTGTTCAGATCGGATGTGTTTTTAGATGACAAAATGTATTGTCTGTTTTTGTCTCTCTGTTTATTGTTTGTTGGTACGCCTATTTTAGAAAAATTTTAACTACATATGAATTTACCATTAATGTTTCTGTAATTATTCCTATAGTGTATTATAGGTTTTCTATGGATGAAATATAGGATTGTGATTTTGCTGCTAGTACAATCAACTTTTACAGTGTCTTTTATTGTAATATTTGTTGGTTTTAAATAAAAATATTTTTTCTATACAATTCACAATGGTTTTAGTTGCATGTATAACCTTTTATGATCTAACATATGGGCTATAAATCTTTCTGGCTAGGTACTTTGAGACCTAGTACTGTATCCTATATATCTTTTACCAAGGGATATTTATTTCTACCTGTTAGGTGTACCCTATTCCCCTGGTTTGGCATAAGGGGTCCCTCTCAAAAAAAATTCACAAACTGATAAACATACATAAAGAAGGCAAACCCAAAAATAAGTGTTCCTCGTATAGACCTATTTCGTTGTTGAACGCAGAGGCCAAATATTGACCAAACTGCTGGCCGCACGTCTGGTCAGGGTTGTCACCAAGTTGGTACACCCGGACCAATCAGGGTGTACCAACAGGGTTTATGCCTTCCAGAAACACAGCACTTAATTAAAGGAGGCTGCATGGGGTGATTGGATGCAGGGAGACTATAAGAGAGGATGCAGTAGTGGTGTCCTTGGATGCCACTATGGCCTTTGACACCATAGAGTGGCCGTACCTCTTTGCAGTCTTAAGTAAGTTGGGACTCGGGCTGAAGTTTACTAGCTGGGTCAAACTTTTATATTCGGAGCCTCAAGCGCAAGTAGTCGTCAATAATAAAAAGTCAGAGGTCTTCTTCCTTGGAAGAGGGACTAGACAGGGTTGCCCGCTGTCCCCATTGCTCTTTGCGCTGACACTGGAGCCCCTCGCGACGTGGATCAGTAGAGACCCCATCATTAGAGGTCTCCGATGGGCAGAAGAATGGGAAGACCGTATCTCCCTCTATGCGAATGATATTTTACTGTATTTAGCCTCACCCAGGGCCTCACTGCATAGAGTCCTCAACATATTCACCAACTATGGCAAATATTCGGGTTATACTATTAACTGGAGTAAATCGCTGATTTATGTACTGAGTGGGAGTCCCCCTCCCCTGCGCCTATTGTATAGAAAATGCAGTATCAAAATTCACTCATTGTCACATATGATCAATTATTCAATGTATAGGTATGTTACGGATACAAATCACTTCGCACATTATGAATGTGATGTAATGTTGCACTGTCGTCATCAATAAAAAGTTTTATAAAAAAAAGAAAAGGCAAAGGTACAACATAGATTTTACAAGTTGCAAATGTTGACACTAATTAAGCCAGTGTTGGCCACAATAAATCAATCAATCAAAATTATTTCATAGTTCAACTACTCATCTACGGGCGTCTCAAGGTGCTGGGGGGGTGGATCTGTGGTTCAGTGGAAGAGCTGGGTCTTAAAGTCCTGCCTGAATTGCTGCAGCGATGGTGATTTCCTGATGTGCAGAGGTAGGGAGTTCCAGGTCTTTGCAGTGAGGTAGGAGAAGGTTCTTCCTCCATCTATGGTCTTGTGAATCTGTGAGATCGTGGCCAGGGACAGTTGGGTGGAGCGGAGATGTCTGGTGAGACTGTAATAAGAGAAGCGGTGGTTGAGCAAAGCAGGTCTGGCATTGTGGAGGGCTTAGTAGGTGTGTGTGAGGAGCTTGAAGGTATTCCCTTTGTTGCCAGTGCCCAGTGACAGACTCTCAGGTGGCCGGTGATGTGGCTGCGGTATGGGATATGCAGGATGAGTCTGCTGCTGATGAGCATGTGGGTGAAAGTTTTCCAGGATCGGGTGGGGATACACTTGAAGATATTGTGAAGCAGGCGGAGTGTGTGGAAGCAGGAGGACGAAACACCGTTGATGTGGCGGTTCACTGAGAGCGAGGAGTCCAGGATGATGGCGTGGTTTCGTGCGTGGTCCGGGGGGATTAACGAGCACTGCCCCAGGAGGAGTGGGTGGAGGCCAGGATGAGGACTATGATCTTGTCTGAGTAAAGCTTGAGGCAGCTGTCCTTCATTCTGGTGGTGACTGCCTCCATCCCGTTGTGGAAGTTGCTCTTGGCGGCTGTGTGTTCATCAGTGAGGGAGAGATTCAGCTGTGTGTCGTTGTTGTAGGAGATTAAATTGGGTCACTGGCTTCTGAAGATGGCTGGAAACGGTGCCATGTACATGCTAAATAAGTTGTCCTATACAAGATTAATGTGTGTTACCAAAGCAATTGGTTTTGGGGGAGTGACTTCTGTACATATAGTTGGTATGTGAAATGATACATTGTTCGCTGCCTCAAGACTTCTTGCACTTGCTACATATTCTTGTCACCCCAATGAGGTATGTTTCACTAGTTACCATGGATGGACATGACACTTGTAGATAGATTGTTTTCACCCTTCACATTGACAGCCCATTATTGTGGCCACCTTGATTTTGCTCTCAATGTATATCAGACAATATGTGCTTCACACGTATTGTGGCATCTCACTGTCTATCATGGTCCCAGAGTCAGCAGACAGAAAGGTGTCAACTTTACTCAGTATTTGATTTAGTGGCTGCACAGATTTGCCATTGTTGACGCTTGTCCTATTTGATGGTGACAGACAACACACAGCTGGCAATTACAGATGCATTTATTTACATGTGCAAATCACAATTGGTCACACAGGGACAGTTCATTGTACAACTACCCCAAAGGATGTTATAGCCAGCGGATTTCCAGACAGAGTCCTCGTGGGGAACATGGCATGAGCCATGTATAGTAATTGAAAATTATCAGCCATTTATCAGCTTTGTCATTGGGGAGGAAAAGCCACATTGGCAGTCCACAAATGTTCAAGGTGAACAGGGCAAAGCCATGATGAAGACAGTGATGGCAGATGTTCCGAGCCATGCTGGTGGTCACAGGGCTAAGCAGAAACTGGACATTTGACACAGATGAGTGCTACAGCAGACTTTTCCTTTTAAAAGATGTACCAGCCACATCTTCCTCCTCTGATGTGTGTTGTGTCTCCAGTGAGGTAGTGTTTATATTTGTCGCAGGTGAGGGAGGCACAGTCACATCAGGAGTGGAAGATGTGGATGCTATGCCTGCAGCAGCATTCATCTGTGCCAAATGTGATGCATCATTGCACCAAGGATGATCTGTTGGTTCTCCAACACAGCAGCAACGTTGCTGTGATAGGCAGCCATGTAGGAGTCCTGCTTCCTCTCCATGGTCTCCAAGATATTTCGGATTGCCCTAGCTCTTTGGCCACATTGCCGATGCCACTTTGGCAGGGCAGTTGTTGATGCCTATGCCTCATGACACCAGCAATATCAGCCAGGGACTGCTGGAGGCCACGGAGCAGAGAGTAGGCGCCTCTGAGTCAACCGAGTTGTCCCTATTGGGACTGAGGCCCCCATGGACACCTTCTACTGTGGCGACCAGGGTCTCCAACCTCGCCTGCACCTGATCTGCCAACTCCCATTGGACTCCCTGCTGCAGGCACCATGAAGGTGATCTGTGGGTTCTCGGAGTCCAGGGGTGTGGCTGTGGTGGTAGGTGGTGCCTGTTGGTTGTTTGGCAGGGTATGTGTAGATGCCACAACGCTGCTGACCCTCCCCGGGTCCAAGATGGTGTTCCAATGGAGTCCAGAAGCTCTTGGAGGGTGTCGTGGTCAATGGTTGGTAGGCTTCAATCATCATCACCATCATCAGTGATGTCTGGGACAGGGTGATGACCAGGTGGTAAGGTTTCATCCTCTGCAATAGAAAGGGTAAATACTATTGAAGCTGTCTGCTACATGATGCCATGTTTTTAAGCATTTGACATTCAAAGTGCATGACACTTCCATTCTCCTGTGATACATGGTACACCTGTTACACTAAGCTGTGGAAGGCAGTTTCCACTGTCCATAAATGTTACATGCCAGGAGTTCAGGATTATGACATTACCACTGTGTGCCAACACTGAGTGAATAAGGCCTACCCTAGTAATCATATAGAAATCACTGACATCTATTCTATTTCATCATTTGCAAAGTTGGTCATCTGCAGGGTGTAAGACATCTTATGTATTTCTTCCTCACACTTGTATGTGTGCATTGATCCCTCTGTGTGTTCAAGACAAAGGTCCAGACAACCAACGTACTGCCACACAGTAATGTGACCATGATCATGAGTGGCTTATCCTGTACCTACTACACTTGCATCATGTATGGCTATCCCGAACAGACTGATATTGCAAGCTGTTACGAGGGGACATGGCTACTGCAGCAGGCAGGGAACCTAGCCCAGGTGACATATCTCATGCAGCACCCCAGATGATATATATATTTTTGGGGATGTGTAGGTGTAACTGACAAGACATGGAGAAGCAGGCACTCTTTCTATGCAACCCAGCATATTTCCACATACACAGGACAGCCCCATACTCAGAATGAGCGTGCGCTCCCCTTGTGTTTTCCCCTGTACTGGCACTGGTGAAGACTGGCAAGCAGCAACACAAACACCTTTGAGCCAGGGTTCATGGATGGCTGCATTGCTGCACAGCTGACCTTTTTACACCAGCACACAGGTGTGCACAGGGATTACACATTCTCCAGTGTATATGACCCTGCCATGCATTTGTGAAAGGATGCATGTTGACACAACCCAGTCTGTATGCAGTTGCTTCCTGATACTTTTCACTTTACATATGGCCCATGTTCCACATATGTACATAGGTTGCATTCATCCCCAAACCCAGGGGCATAATTACAAGGTGATATCACCACCAGAACATCACTTTTAGTGACGTTCTGGTGGCAAATTCCCCTTCTCCTTATTTGCAATGCAACGTGAAGCCACTTAATGTTGGTTAACCCCACCTTGTAAATAAGGCCCCTTTCCAAGCTTCACTTTGCATGAAAGGGCCATGCACTGGGTGTTGCAGTGGGAGTTCCACCACAACAGCCATTGCTTTTTTAAGCTGCCCCATATTTACAAGGCTGGGGCAGTGCCAACAACTAAGGCCAGGTAAAACCTGGGGCCTTATTTACAAGCTCCTTGCGCCGCCGGTACCTCACTTTTAATATAGGGAAAAAGTGATGTACTGGTGGGGCAAAGGGCATGTAAATAAGCCCCAGCGTACTAGGTGGCTACCGTTTGACCTGCACACAGTGCAGGAGAGCGGTGAGGCATAGGTGCCTGGACTGGACAACATGACATGACCAAGTCCCTTGTTGGTACTTACCCTGTTGTTGATGTAGTTGGTCATAGTCAGCACTATCATACTCCAACCACCGCCTCCTCACAGATGACTGCAGACACCTGCTCCTCCAAGGGATCGAGCTCCTCCTGGGGCACTGGACTCCCACTACCGGTCTGCAATGCTGCCGGTCGAATGCTTGCCAGTTTCTGCTTAGTTGTGCGCTTGGCATCATGCCAGCGCTTCTTGCAGTCCATCACTGTCCTCTTGATTTCTGCAATGGAGCTCACCTTGTTCACTATGGACTGCCATATAGCGTTTTTGGTCCCCAATGACACCTTGGAGTTGACAAAGAGCTGGTGTTTAATGCTCCGTCACCTCCGCAATCAGGATCTCATTCTCCTCCTGACAGAATCTGCATTTCCTCTTCCCCATGGACTCTGGCTGGTCATCCTGGCTGTTTGTGGGGTTGGAGGGGGGGGGGTTGTTGTCCTGTGCTGAGCTTGGTCCTGGCTGCTCCATACTGCATTCAGTTTTTTTATTTTTCCTTAGTGGCGTATTTGTATGTTTTTTTTCCCTGCTAGACGCTGAAATGTGCTGTTTAGCCGACTAGCGTGATTTTTCTTGCTGCTAATTAGCCGGCTGTCACTTTTTTCACACTGATGTGTATTTTTATTGTGACTTGACGCTAGCGTTAGCGTAATTTTTTCCACCCACTAGCTGTTCCTAACACCACATGGTGCCGTATTGTAAATACAACACTAGCATGGCTTTAGGAATTGGCGTACGTTAGCAGCAACAAAAATGACGCTAAGCAGCGTCCAAACAGCATAGCGAAAATCCTTGTAAATATGCCCGGAAGTTTTTTTGATGCACCTTTGTCCTAAGCTGAGCTCATAGTAAAAGTCGTTATAGCCGGCATAATCCCTTGTACATATTTTCCCCACGATCAAAGTAGTATTTAAGTTTGTTTAAAAGACTTTTTATGTTAGAAGCGTACTAGCCCTTAAAATGTTCCCAATCCATCATGGAGTCGCCTTTAAACCATATGCAAACTAGATTCCCCATGCAGGCTAAAAAAGCTAGATACAGTTTGCCTTGAATGACATGCACACAATAAGACGCATGTGTTCCCCTGGCCAGAGGGGGGAACCTTCGACACCCACATAATAGAACACACGAGGACACACATTCGGAACAAGCTTTTAAGACAGGAAAAGACTAAAAGAGAGGCACTGTTAGAACTATGGGCTATCTTCAAGGTGGCCCGACCTACAATCCTGTCCCAGAATCTGCAAGCAAGGTGTACGCACCTCCCCCACCTTACGCCAGTATGGAGGCGCTCCCTCTGTTGCCAGCCATCCCACCCATTTCTGCACTTGGTTACACCAACCCGCTGGTCAAGGGGGCTGCACCGGGCAGCGATCCACTTGACTTAGGGCTGGAAATTTGCCTGACTGGCTAACCCAAGAGACTTCCGCCTCAACCCAGTTCATTGGTGTAATCTCCTGAAGCTCGACCCCCCATCCGCCGCATCTAGCCCACAAAACATACACTCCACGAGCAGCCGAAATCCTCATAGCGGGTCAGTAACACGACTAGCGATAGCGAGGAAGGGGACACCAGTCCCCAAGGATCTGACAGGGAGTGTGAGGATGCAGAGAAAGTCATGCTAGAGACTGACAGGACACCCAAAGGCACCCACCCACTACTGCCCACACCAGGCTGCCCTGAGGAGGGCCCTTTTGTCATGATGCAGATAAACAGGACAACTTACCACTTTCTACTAGAGACGGGGGCAACATGGTCATGCCTACATGAGAAGCCCCTATCAAAAAGCACTGCAACCCTACAAAGGGTCTTGGGCACGGTGGCAGGGATCCCCTTCACAGAACCCCTCGAGCTGGAGTTAGGGGGAAAGGGTGTAGGAACAGTTGTTGTACTTAATCTCCTTCCCAGCTTATATCTTGGGACGGGACCTAATGACCAAACTGAAAATGTTGATCCAGTTTGCTGAGGACAGGGCTATAGCCTGCTCCTCACCTGGAGTCCCTCCTCAGAGCACCAATCAGCAATACACTCCCATTCCACATGGACCCATGCCAGGATGTCCCTGGCCAGTCGGACCCCCTTCACGGGAGCGATCCTGAAGAATACGGATACTCTCCTCAAGCTATGCATATTAGCTCGGCATTGAGCATGCCGCGCACACAACCTCCTTGAGGAGACTGCCTAAGATGTTGTTAGCCAGTAAAGTACACAAGGGGCAAGGGATCTGGGACCTTGACTTGTGCATGCCTGCTGAGTCCCCCGAGGCTAGGTGGGGAGCCGGCCCAAGGTGCATAGGGGCAATGGCGGTGACAAACAGGCCGTGCACACCCCAGGGATTACCAAGCTCAGCCTTTGTCACCACTCTGGCACCTCTCCGAATGAAGAAGTGGCGCAGACAAGGTTGCCCTGCACTATCCCTCGTCCCTCATGCCTAAAGCCCCCTACCTGCTGTCGAATGCAGTGCCCAAGCAAGAGACCATTGGAGGTAACTAGGCACACTCAGCAAATGATACACCACCCCAAGGAAGTGCGACCATCAGCCACATGGGGAGAATCACAGAGCTGGAGGGGGACTGGGCACCACACACACCCCCCCACACAATGGGTCACTAGGAAGGGCCAGAACCAGGAGCAAGCCAGAAAAACTCTACTAAGCTGGGCCCCCACAAACTGAGTAAAACCACCCCCAAGTGGGCCGCATTGGCCACAAGCATGCAAGTGGCACCTGTCTTAAGAGGCACTCCACCTCGGAACCCCAGAGGGTTCTGGCCCAGTTAGGATGGCAGGGGTCAGGAAGGCTGACAGCAGCCAAACCCTGGATAGTGTTTTTACTGCCCTTGGATAGGCCACCTGACCGGCCATTGCTGCCTGAAAGCTTATCATGAGCAAAGATCGATAAGCCTGGGCCAATCCCCGCAAAATACTCATCCACAAAAGCAAGCCCAGATCAACCCGAGCGCACAGCACATTCAGCCACAAGGAAATCAGTCAGCAAACACACTACCACAAGGACCAGGTGTTTGGCCAAAAATCATGGCTACTGTAGCAGGCAGGGAACCTAGCCCAGCAAGCACCGGGGCCACAGCAGACAGACGGAACCATCTGGGGAAGCAATGGCTTCAAGCAATCGCCCAATCCAAATATGCAGTAAATGCGAACCCCCAAAATGATGCAGCCACCTTAATCCCCTTCAGAAAACTCACCACAGATTTAAAGACTAGTGACACAGCATTAGGAGAAAACTCAAGCCTTTACTTGTATACAGGAAAAACGCAGGGCCATATGTTCGGTTGTTCAGGAATCCATGCTGCAATCCACCATCTTGGATGCCTGCAGGGGCCTAGGCCCCACTCTGCTGCTAGTCCCCCAGGGTAGGGTTGGCTTGCCACGCCCCAGGGGGAGGGCAGTCTGATGAGGGGACAGGGCGACCGCCAACCAGTGCATAAAAACAGGCACCCAGGTCCCTTCTTTCAAGTTCAATTGAGACTGGTTCCTATGACTAGATTGAAAGGACCCCATTCCTTAATACTGACAGGCCTCCAACTAGTGGGGGCACCCTTTCAGTTCCAAAATGAGGTGACGCTCCATTGCCGGAAGCCAGGTTTTTCGCAGACATGGGATAACGGTGTCCCCCATAGAACTCCATAGTCCACGCACAATTTTGCCAAAGTCAGTAGGGAACTCGGCGGCGGGCGGTGTGAGTGCTACAGGTACACACGCGGTGACCGATCTCTGAGGAATGTGTGACTACAAGACGGCACCATAGTCCACCAACCCGCATGGTACAAGTTAGTACCTGACAGTAGAAAAACTACTGGAACAGTAAGAGAAATAGGTGAGTGCAATAGGCCTCATTTTTTAGCATCAATGAATAGCGTAGTATTGAGCAGGGACACCTAGGAGTATACATTCCAGCCCTGAAGAAGTCCCCAGACCCGTAAGGGCTCTCGTTGCGGGCCGAAACATATTGGCACTTTGTAAATAGGGTATATTTGAACGAATTATTTTCAAAGAACCCAAATGATCTCACGATTTTATCCGATACCCCAGTTACCCCAAGAATAAAACATAGAGCGTGGGTATACCTGTAGGTATTTTTAATTATCACCCATCTGGTTCCCTGCATAACCAGTCAATATTTTATATAAGAACTCCCATAATATCTGTGGTTGAGTCCGCCCAGGTAGTACCATCTTACCTGGGTGTGGAAAGACGCCTATGATGAAGCATGTCACTATCAGTGAGTGAGGCGTCTTCTCCAATATCTGTGGATATTCAAATACCTAGAGTGGTTACGGATTGGGACAAAAAAAAATTTCTGGGGTCTCACCGGTTTTGAGTTCACCAGTCGTATGGTCGGTATATCCAGCAGGAATACAGACAACAGCAGTTGCCTTTTGTGATAATACAGTACTTGGGAGATTGCAACGTTGCTGCTTCTTTCACTCTCTTCTGTGATAAAGAGTAGGGAAATCCAAACAGGGCAGTCAGCTGTCTTGTATTTCGTTACTCGCATCATGGCAGGTCCCAGCCGCGCACCTGACTCCAGTCGTAAGCAGGACATTCTGACTCCTCCTCTCCCCTAATGCTTCCAAAGATCCAAAGTCTGCTCACCAGATAATGTCCTTCCAAAACAGTGGGAGTAGCACGTCATCGGGTAGGAAGTCCCTGATTTCCGCCAAGGGCAGCAGACCCAAAGCATCCTGGATCCGAGGGATGGGGGGGTGATGGGAGGGAAAGGGACTCCATAGATGACCATCTCAGCCCCCGCACAAGGTGCATGGGTATGCCCACTACATCACCCAGCTTGTCCAATAAGATACACAGGGCCTCATGAACATTATCCAAGGGAGCCATAGGCCTGATCCCAGTCATTGCCACATCCAAATCACATGAAGACCACAGTGCTGCCTCTCAACCCCTGTTGGTATGCCACAATAAAATCCATATTACATGAGACGTTAGGAAGGCACCTAATGACCTGCAAGAAGCAGCCCAAAAACAAACCTTCCAGAAAAAGGGTGAAGTCAAAAGACACAACTCCATTAGAGAAAACATCAGTGCACACCACATGCAGGGGCCAAAGGGGCATACACGTGTCCTTAGGACACGTTGCAATTACCCACAAATGCCAATTTCCTACACACCCGTCTTCCTTTCACAGCACATCGTGCATGTGTAGGTCACAAATACCATCCGCATTGATACATCGACACACAAACACACTGGGGAAAGTAGAATTTTAAAGGGCTGACAACACCCATAAAATGATAGTTTGGTAAAAAGAGTAATCCTAACACCCTTCAAGATCACCCCACTAAAACGCTTAACTCTGTCCCAGCGAGGGACCCACGGAAAAAAACCTCAGGCGACCAATGACCAAAAACACACAAATTCCTAAAAATGACGCCCAGGCTGAGGCCCCCATCAAGTTCTTCTCTAAAGATTGCGCAAAATGGATGCCCAGAAATGCCCAAAGGGAAAGGGACAGGAATTTTCGAGACCGAATAACGATGCATGTTGTTCTAAAAGCTAACCTACAGCCCACAGCTCTTATCCAACATGTCTGCAATCGAGCCTTACGTGCAGCACCTTTACTGCAGCCCACCACCTCTTCAGCAGCAACCTCTGAAGTCCCAACGAGGCCCAAGGGTTCAAGCCAAAAGACCTTGGACTATTTTTTACGGACAATTTTTATACAACAGACTCTTTATGCTGTGCCAAGCAAATACACCCCTGGGTGCCAGAAAGCTGCAGATGACCCCTCCAGACATCATTCCAAGACTTGCAATGTTCCAAAAGTTATGTATTATTCCACCTTTCTATTTCACCTGATTAGCATGGATGTTTCCGCATCCATCCGCAGTGAGGAATTCACCTAGTCTAGTGGAGCATACCTCAACATTTCGACAGCGCTTGCGTAGGGATCTCTCCCACTTCACTTACACTGACACTGAACCATATGATAGTAATCCACACTCACTACACAGCACCCTCTTGCACAACCCATGGTACCAACACATGACCTCTGTGGGCGCCCAGACATCAGCGAGGTCATGCTATGTCAGCTCATTGATACCCCACGCTGTGGGCACAGACAGACTCTACCTATCACAAGAAATAGCCCCCAGAAAAGCAAATTGTCTCATACACCTGACCCTATGTAAGATTAGGGCCAAGATACAACCCAGTAGAGTAGAACCCCATAGAGTAGTGGTAATCACCTGGTATGAAATCAACCCCACAGCGTTACACCTTTTCACTGGGCTTATTGACATACAAACTGAGCTAGACAGGATGCGCAGGAAGGGCACCATAGGAGAGGACCCTGTTTGGCCCCAAGATTTCCCAGAGAAGAGGTTCTTGGAGGTAGAAAGACCAAGCACCAGTGTAGAAACATATCAGCTCCCGCCTCTGTCTGTGGTCCCAGGGTGGCCCTTAGCATATCTGGGTCAGTATTCTTTAATAACAAGTGGACCCTAGCAATGGAGTTCCAGTGCAGGGCCATTCACCTTGATGATACAAGGGGAAATTACTCTAGAAGGGAAGGGTTGAATGCCAGCATAGATACCCCATGTCAGGAAACCTGGGGTACTGAGATAGTTAGGTACACATGGCTAGAAGGGAAGGGGCAACCCCTAATTGTACAGAAACTTACACTGTATTCTTTGTATTTCAGAAGCAAAGGAACAAACCCACTTGGTACAATCGAGAATTGTGAAGCAATTCTGCATGTATCAGATATGCAATGGGGCATCTCCATGTTGATGGATACTTATTGGCAGTGTGGCGAGTGTGCCTAAACCCAGCTCATCCCCAGATTGCGGGGCCTCTGCACCCTTGTAACCATACACACCCCATACCTGGTCATGCCTGGAGAAGATCTGTCCTAGTTATTCCAACAACCGCTACAGAAGAAAGCAACTCTATTGCATCAGGCTTGAGAAGAAAGAACTGCTGATTACTTTGACTGGGCTCAGTACAAGGACATTCTGGAAGACACTCAAGTAAATGCAGGAGGGTCCATATCCTTCTTCACCTTGCAAACAAGAGCGAACGCCCGCTGGTTACAAATAATCAGATGGGAAATGCTGAAGATGGTGATGCAACATCGGTATATGTTGGACTTGATGACCACGATGGAGGGTGGGGTGTGTGACAAGATGGGTGAGTCCTGATGTACTTTTATAACTGGAAATGACATGGATAACTGGACATTGGCTGTTGCCATCCAAACATTGCATTATCTACAAGCTATAATAGCAAAAAGCGCTGTATAAACCATAAACAGTGTCCCCACTCCTAGGGGTTGGCGACCCTTAATTTAAAGTTCTTGATTTCATTCAATCCTTTCAATGACATTTTTTGGAGAGTTTTTATTGAAAAAAGTCTTCTTTTTATTTACCACAATGTTGCACCACACATGTGGACTGGTATAATCATGAGATTAGCTTCATACACGGCAATTTTCATTGTGAAAACATTCTCAATTCATTTTATTTGAAATATTCACATAATCCCGATGCATTTCGGGTCAAAGCCCTTCTTCAGGTGATTCATTCTGTAAGAATTAACAAAAAAATCAATGATTCAAGGGGTAGAAACTCCTCCCTCATATTCTCCTTAGTATTGATTACTACATAGTGACCATTAGTAAAAAAACGTGAAAAAGTGCCATGCTCCGAATGCAAGAAAAAGATGGTGTCGTGCGTCAAGAGTGCGTCACTAATCTGTAGAAAACGTGAAAAAGTGCCATGCTCCGAATGCAAATAAAAGATGGTGTCGCGCGTCAAGAGTGTGTCACTAATCTGTTAAAAAATGTGCCAAACGTAAACCAAAGAAGTGAAACTGAATCGTAGTGAAAACGAGTCACGACAGTTACTTAAGAGTGAAACGATAACTCTATATAAACCCGATATTCCAGCCTGAACTAAGGTCACCCAATGTGTGTCATCGGCAAGATGAAGATGTAAAGCATACCTAAAAATACCGCGATGTCAATGAACACTCAGGGGTCGATTCCGATCCCGGCCGGAAGCGCACCTAACAGTAATCGTCCGGAAAAAAACCCAGCCGATTGCGTGTTTCCCGACTGATTCGAACATTCGTCCGGACGAACAAGTACGATGCGTATAACAACCCAGTTTCCGAGCGAGCCGTACTTACCCAATTCAGCTCCTGTTCCCCGCCCGAGCCGGATCCGTAAACGCCGAATCGAGTCGTACGGAAGCAAATACACAGCACCTTCCGGCCGACGAGTACGATGCGCACTCCGTACGCGCTGAACCCGTCGCTACGTCCGGGACGTTTGAGCATCCGGGCGAGCCGTACATAAGCTCCGTTTCGCGCCACAAGACGATCCACGGCTACGAGACGAACAAGCCTGCTACGAGTACGACTCGAAGACACGAGAAACCCGAACGAGACGATCCAAGCATGAATCCCATTGCACAGGTCCTACCTATACTCTACATCTATTACCGGGACCGGCACAGACGCGTACGGCGCAGACGGTAAGTCAAACACCAACAATACAAACAAACGACACGTACACGAAATATGTCACACACACATAGGGATGCACAAATGACATACACTAGCAACAGCAGAACCATAGGGGTGGGATGGCCATCACCAATGTCATACACACCCATAGGGGGCTGGATGACTGCCACTACCACCACCCCACTCAGGGGGGGCTGGATGCCTGTCACTACTACCATCCCCACCCTTAGGGGGATGGATGCCTACCACTACCACCACCCCTACTCAGGGGGCCTGGATGCCTACCACTACCACCACCCCTACTCAGGGGGCTGGATGCCTGCCACCACCACCACCCCTACTCAGGGGGCCTGGATGCCTACCACTACCACCACCCCTACTCAGGGGGGCTGGATGCCTGCCACTACCACCACCCCTACTCAGGGGGCTGGATGCCCATCACTACTACCATCCCCACACTTAGGGGCTGGATGCCTGCCACTACCACCACCCCACTCAGGGGTGGCTGGATGCCTGTCACTACTACCATCCCCACCCTTAGGGGGATGGATGGCCACCACTACCACCACCCCTACTCAGGGGGGGCTGGATGCCTACCACTACCACCACCCCTACTCAGGGGTGCCTGGATGCCTGTCACTACTACCATCCCCATCCTCAGGGGGCTGGATGCCTACCACTACCACCACCCCTACTCAGGGGGGACTGGATGCCTGCCACTACCACCACCCCACTCAGGGGGGGGCTCGATGCCTGTCACTACTACCATCCCCATCCTTAGGGGGATGGATGCCTACCACTACCACCACCCCTACTCAGGGGGGGCTGGATGCCTGTCACTACTACCATCCCCACCCTCAGGGGGCTGGATGCCTACCACTACCACCACCCCTACTCAGGGGTGGCTGGATGCCTGCCACTATCACCACCCCACTCAGGGGGGCTGGATGCCTGTCACTACTACCATCCCCACCCTTAGGGGATGGATGCCCATCACTACTACCATCCCCACTCATAGGGGCTGGATGCCTGCCACTACCACCACCCCAGTCAGGGGGCTGGATGCCCATCACTACTACCATCCCCACCCTTAGGGGCTGGATGCCTGCCACTACCACCACCCCACTCAGGGGTGGCTGGATGCCTGTCACTACTACCATCCCCACCCTTAGGGGATGGATGGCCACCACTACCACCACCCCTACTCAGGGGGGCTGGATGCCTACCACTACCACCACCCCTACTCAGGGGTGCCAGGATGCCTGTCACTACTACCATCCCCACCCTCAGGGGGCTGGATGCCTGTCACCTCTACCATCCCCACCCTTAGGGGGATGGATGGCCACCACTACCACCACCCCTACTCAGGGGGGGCTGGATGCCTACCACTACCACCACCCCTACTCAGGGGTGCCTGGATGCCTGTCACTACTACCATCCCCACCCTCAGGGGGCTGGATGCCAGTCACCACTACCATCCCCACCCTCAGGGGGCTGGATGCCTACCACTACCACCACCCCTACTCAGGGGGGGGCTGGATGCCTGCCACTACCTCCACCCCTACTCATAGGACAGGTAATGCATGACACAACCAGCATACTCCCACATAAGGAATGTCTGAAAATTACATCCCCCCAACACCATGACAAGCGTGTGTAGTCTGTGACAAATGCCTACAACACTGAACATGACATTGAACATACAATGTGACCCCCTAGCACATGTGTCACACATAAATGTGTGTGGCCTCCACAATGCAAGCCGACCATGGCCACTGTGGCAATGGGGTTGAACACCCCATCACCACAGTGACCAATAGGTAGGTGTGGGGTCCATAGCTGATGCACCTTTTGAACAGTGTGGCAATGGGGACCAAAGCCCCATCACCACAGTGACCAAAAGGGAAGTGTGGGGTCCATAGCTGATGCACCTTTTGAACAGTGTGGCAATGGGGCCCAAAGCCCCATCACCACAGTGACCAAAAGGGAAGTGTGGGGTCCATAGCTGATGCACCTTTTGAACAGTGTGGCAATGGGGCCCAAAGCCCCATCACCACAGTGACCAAAAGGGAAGTGTAGTCTGGGTAAAAGCTGCCAAAGCCAAACTGCATGGATGATTCCTGGTCACACAACAACAAACACATCAGTGGCATAGTAGTGCTTGTGTCCCGTAGCAACATAGATTGGGTGAGGCAAACAGTGCAGTGCAAATAAAACATACCTTTGGCCATGTGCATACAAACATCACCCATGGGGGCTCACATTGTCAACATTCACAAATAACACAATGACAGAAGTGACCATCATAATGCAGACCCACATATCTGCACCAATGGACACACAAATGTAGATATCCTAGGGAGACTGTAGATGTCAGGTGAACAAATACCATACCATGGCAGCAATGGGACATACAAACCATGATTATTGTGCTGACTGATGACCTAGGAGTCCCAGGCACAGCAGGGGAAAGCCACCAAACAACATACAGCCAATGGCACACTCAAGATATGCCAATGCAGTAGTGCAAATGCACAAACACAAACAGGCAGACCCACACTGCATATCAAACACAACAGGTGATGGGGGTGTGTGCCAGTGTCCCCAGGCAACCACACAACACATGAGGAGGCCTGAATTCCAATTACACAGATGTGTATACAGTGCCATACAAAAGTAACTCATGGATCGGATTCCCCTATGTGGGCAAAGAGGCATTGTTAGATGAGAGGGAGCCCAAATTACACATGTCACACAAGCTAGTAGGAACAGCAACTAACACAGCAAGAGACAGACCCACCACAGCACAACCCCCAGGGACCCCACATTGTGGTGACACTACCCTGCATGATAATCCCACTGTGATGACAAAGGTAGATGTCATTCACACTGTGAACCACAGCCATGTGTCCTGAGCAACAAACTACCATCACACCTACACAAGCACAAATCAAACAGCACGGCCTGCCAGCCATGGCCAATATGGAGGTAGGGGTCTAGCCGTGCAACAACTCACATTTGCACACACTCAACACCACACACCTTGATCTCCACCAATGTGCAGCAGTGAAGCTCACATGGACTGGTGACATTGCACATGCACCCATGACAATCCCAGGGGTGGTGGGGGAACTAAGGTGCAGAAACCCATCACACATGGCCAGTCAACAAGAATCATGAATGTCTGACACACTGCACACTACGCGGTACATGGGCATGACGTGAAATCCACCACAATCAATGGGATCCTGGCCATAGTCACACACCAATGAAGAAGACAAGGTGACACACAAAGAACACACGTACACAACTTCCAACATTGCAGCTCTGACCCTGAGGAGTGGCAGCAGTCACACACACAACGTGTCACAATCACTGAAAGCTACCATAGACTGTAAATTACATGACATGTGTAACCAACAAGTGCCAAGGGAATCCTGAATGTGTCCCATCTGCGTTTGCCCACATCCCCAGCCCTGACAACAAAGACAACCTGGGATGACAACCTGATGAACCTTAGTTAGCCATGCACCCACATCCCAGAGTAACCAGGTCCAAGATGCTTGATGAACACAGAACAACTCAGCAAGCATCAGAAACAGGAACATCCGTAGGGACACAGCCTGTGAAGGAAAAGGGAAGGGTACACGCACAGACATGCTTACACAACACAAAACACGGGCCCAGGCAATGTCACGGGATTACACACTGCCATGAGGGCACTCCACTGCTGTGGAAGGTCCGCTGTGCCAAGCCTTGTCTGTGCACGACTCAAACATGTTGGCAGAACACTCGGTCAGTGAGTCAACAACTACAACACACTGAAGGCTCTGCTCACATCAGCCTGGGTACGGGAGTGTCACGTCAGTCATCTGCATACACCCAAAACACGTGTCAAGCAAGGTGCACTGTATACACTGATGAGTCCTTCAACATTGGTGTGCTAAACTGCATGTCCAGTGGAGATGGGCACACAGTCAGGGAAATAGGAACATTGAACAGTGGTAAGCCCACCAGATGTGCATCACTGTAAGACAAAGATGTTAATTTACAAATGCAAAACGTACATCCCTGTGTCATATGCTGAACATCACACCCTCAGACTGCAGCAGAGGATGCCATAGATCCAGACTACAACAGGACACACATCCCATGGACCACATGGAGTCCATCACTGCAACACTTCATTTCCCTGATCTGAACACTATTACAACTGCAAATGCATGATGATAACCATGTACATCATGTACATCAAAAGAAAAACCACAAGTAAACAAAAATAGGCTTTATTCAGCAAACGTCAATAAAAAATCAGAAGTCCAAATTAAACTAAGGCCAATGGCCAGTCCAAATACACAGTCCCGACAGGGTGATATGTGACAACTTGTCACCCATTGCTTGCCTGCACTGGTAGGGACAGGGGATATCCCCCTTGGAGGGGCATACAAGGGGCAGGCCAGGCACCGCAGGGACAGGATCAGGGGATACCAGAGTGAGGCAGTGAAGGGGCGGTGGGTGCAGGAGTGTCACCAGCAACTGCAATGGAGGTGTCTGACTCAGGGGGGGCCGGCACCACTGCAGTGCCCGAGTCAGACGGGGTGGTTGTGGACTCCACTGCAGTGCATGCCTCCAAGGGAGTGGAAGGGGGGCAGATGAGGTGGGCAGAACAGAGGGGGGGGACCCGGTCTCCACACCAGTGGCACAAACAGGCTGAGCGTCTGGGTTGGGGGTGGAAGAGCAAGTGGCAGGGGGAGGGCCTAAGCAGTTTGGGGATGCGGTATCGGTGTGTGGGGGAACCTGGGGCAGGGTGTGGTGGTGGAACCTGTGGAGTGGTGGCCTGGGGGATGGAGGAGAGAGACTGGGTGCTGGAGCTGCGTGGTGGTGGTGGTGGGGTCTTGCCCTTCCTGGTCCGGGGGACTTCCGAATGGGGTCCTCAGTCTGTCTGCGCCTGGGGGAGGGTGTCCGGGGGCGAGGGGCACTCCCCTCTGGGTGGGTGGACTTCCTCTTCCCCCGGTATGCCGTATCTGCAGGATTGGAGGGGAAGAGGCCGAGGTCACACAGGAAGACCTGCGGTGTAGGTGGGGTTGCAGGTGAGGCAAGGGAAGGGGTCTTGGAGGGAGAGGATTTGGAGGACTGCGGAGTGACTGTGGATGCCTGTGTGTGTGTCTGTTCCCCATCCCCTGTGTGTGTGGTATCTGTCCCCTGAGGATGCTTGTGTGCACGTCTTGCCTTTCTTTTGGGTGTGTCTGTGCTGCTCGTGTCTATGTGCTTGGGTGAATGTGCAGGTGTGCATGTGCTTTGGACAGGTAGGGTGCCAGGAAGTGTGGATGGGGCAGAGGTAGGAGGGACTGCTGGAGGAGGGACACTGCTGCCGTCAGGGAGGAGTCCATGGACTTATTGCTCCTCTGTAGGGCAGACATACCCGTCGAGATGCCCTCCATGAACGACACCAGCTGTGTCAACAGAGTGGTGTGTGCATGGAGGACACTCAGCATTGCTGTCTGCCCTACATGGAGCTGCCGAAGTAGGTACACAGACTCCTCACTCAGGGCAGCAGGGGACACAGGGGCAGGGGTGCGGTGCCTGGCACGAAGGAGACACGCTCCCGAACACAGGAGCCTCCACGGACGTCTGGAATTGGAGCCAATGGGAGGGCGGTGCTGGTGGTGGTGGTGGCGGGGCCAGACAGACTAGCGGGGGTGTGGTGGCTGCTGACACCCGCCTCCACAAGGGAGTCATCTTCCGAGCTGCTGTGGTCCTCAGCTGAGGTGGATGGTGCTGAGGACTCCTCGGTGTGGCTCCCCTTGCCCTCCGTGCGACTGGGTCCCTCTGACCACTCGTCGGATGCTGACCCAGTCTGGCTCTGCTGCTCCTCCTGGTCCGTGGAGCTGTCCCCTCCTGTGGCCGTGGATGTATCTGCAAACAATTAGGGAAACAGACAAACATCAGTCACCTGCACTGACCGCACACACCACAGTAAGTACAGCACTTACAGAGCCAGCCCTGGCATCCTTAGTAGAACATTGCCAAAACTCCTCACACAGATTTGGAGAAGCCAATTGTCAGTCTGATGGTCAACCATGGGACTCACACCCCTCCTGCCCTTGCACCCATCTGTCTGGTGCCTGTCTGATGGTAAGACCCCAGTGTGGACACATGCACCACCTACACAGTTATTGGACATTGCAGGGAACACAGTGAAGTATGTGAACATGCATACATCACATCTCTTGCCACTGAGTCAGTGCAGGTGTCCGGAGAAAGGGATGGCCAGAGTCTAAATAGAAATGCATGTGATGCATACCAGCACCAGACACCATGATGCACCCATGTCCGGATAGTCCATGCCACAATGGGGTGCATGTTGCACATGTCACTCCCCTGCAGGATCACTCTTAGGAAGTTTAATGCCATGACACAGGCATGCCTGCAAAGTCATACATCACTGTCTCCAGTCACATGGCCATGGCAGCCTGCCAACAACAGTCTGCACTGTGTCACAATCCTAGGACATGGGGAATGCAAGTTATGTAACTGACAAGTGCACATGTCCATCCCCCACACACCACATCATCTGAACTAGTATTTGTCCACGTCATGCCAATTGGACATATGGGGGACATGAAACCCAACTCCCAGAACCTGAGCACCGCACAGTGTGCTGTGAATGAATAACAGCTGCCTGAAAGTCACAGTCGCATACACCTGTGTGCACAGTCAAGTGATCAAACATCTATAAGTCACAGAAGTATCGTCTCACATGGTCACATCTCAGATGGCATGCTGAACCCTAACCGACAAACATACCAGTAGTCCTGACAACGAAGCCACAGCACACTGACACAGAGGCAGACACCTGAGGGAACATGTCACTGATCACAACATGTCAGATGATCCACGGGAGTGGGAGTACAGAGTCTATTGTATGCCCTGGAGTAGGCATGACTGTCCAGCTCCACCTGTAAGAGGGATGAGTCCTGGACAGTAGGCAGGTGTCTAAGCATGTGTGACACACTTGATATACATACTCCTGAGGCCCAAACATTGTTCCCACCCACAGCATGGGGGTGTGCCAAATACCCCAGGGACATGTGGTGAATCAGATCAGCAAGTGGACCACATATCAAAGTTACACCCAGATTACATGTCAGGACTTGGGCATTGTGTGAGCAATTGACCCACCCATGAATCCCACAACATAGTCACCGGAACAAATGCTGTCCCCCACCTTGAGCAAAGCAAAATGCAATGACACAGTCCCCAAGTGACACAATTTCCTGACTGTAAGGGCCACACATATGCGTATCAGATGAGGAGTGGGCATGTCACAATAGAGGGACATGGGTCCTGGACCACAAGACTGATGTACTGTGGAAGTTTAACCAGGCCAGAGGAGGGCACATAGCATGTCAGACAAAGTGCACAGTGCTGTCATGGACTCACCCCCTCCTTGCTGCTGTCTGGCCTTCAGCTGCCCATCCAGGTCAGGGAAGACCACCGCCAGGATCCTGAGCATGTGGGGGTCAGGGTCTGGTGTCAGCCCCTCCTGCGAGGAGGCGACAGCTTCAGCTGGACCCTTGCGATCCTCCGGGTCCAGCCTCGAAGGTCCTGCCACCTCTTCTGGCAGTTGCGGATCCGGCGCTTGTAGTCCCCCACGGATCTTACTGCCCGGGCGATGGTCAGCCAGATTTTCTGCTTCTGGTGGGCATCAACCTGTGAGGATGACAAAGTGAAAATGCCATTACTACACATGCAACATATACGTGCATCACACAGTTGGATATACATGTCTCAATCACTGGGGCACATGATGTACACAGGCAGTGCAACGATGGCTATGAACAGTTTGCCAGCAGTTACTACATGGTATCATTGCATGGAAAGTAAACCTTGTTGGAATGCACTGTTACCTCACTGTACCTGTTCAGTGCATGTAACTACACACTTTGGGGCTCAGAACTACTCAGTGAGCATGCTAGCCAGTGGTGTGCACACTGTAAGTCCTGCTAGTCAGACAACATGCAAAATTAGTAAGGCAGTGGACAGCACACTCACCTGCTCCCCTGGTGTCCCATACAGCTTGCTGTACTGTGGAAGGAAGCTGTCCAGCAGGGCCTGGTTCTCCTCAAGGCTGAAGGCTGGGGCTCTCTCCACAGTACGTGCCATTGCAGTAGCCAGAGGATGCAGAGACAGCAGCAGTGTTGGTGGCAGGTGTCGTCCTGGAGCATGTAGTGCAGGCAAGTGAGCTCTCAGGGGAACAGCCAGCATTATATGTGTGCTGCAGAGGCAGATACTGTCCCATGTGTCCAAAGTGATAGGTCCAAGTCGTTTGCATCTTCTGAATCTGACCAATCCATGGAATAGCAGCACTAATACACGCCCACAGCATCCTTCAAAAATCCAAGTTCATGACACCCATGATTTTGCAACATTGTTGTGGCTGGCCAACTGAATTCACTGCATCATACTCGTTGAAGCTTCGAATACGCGTCTGTTGCCATGCCAGGCCCCAGCCAACGCGTGCGCACCGTTCGATCCATTGCTGTACAACGCGTATTTTGGGATACAACGTGTACCCGCTCACAACAGATGCAATGGGCCGGCCGGGCACACCGATCGGTCCATTGCTGTACAACGCGTACCCGCTCACAACAGATGCAATGGGCCGGCCGGGCACACCGATCGGTCCATTGCTGTACAACGCGTACCCGCTCACAACAGATTCAATGGGCCGGCCGGGCACACCGATCGGTCCATTGCTGTACAACGCGTACCCGCTCACAACAGATGCAATGGGCCGGCCGGGCACACCGATCGGTCCATTGCTGTACAACGCGTATTTCGGGATACAACGCGTACCCGCCCACAACAGATGCAATGGGCCGGCCGGGCACACCGATCGGTCCATTGCTGTACAACGCATATCCGCTCACAACAGATGCAATGGGCCGGCCGGGCACACCGATCGGTCCATTGCTGTACAACGCGTATTTCGGGATACAACGCGTACCCGCTCACAACAGATGCAATGGGCCGGCCGGGCACACCGATCGGTCCATTGCTGTACAACGCGTATTTCGGGATACAACGCGTACCCGCTCACAACAGATGCAATGGGCCGGCCGGGCACACTGATCGGTCCATTGCTGTACAACGCGTACCCGCTCACAACAGATGCAATGGGCCGGGCAGGCACACTGATCGGTCCATTGCTGTACAACGCGTATTTCAGGATACAATGTGTACCCGCTCACAACAGATGCAAAGGGCCGGCCGGGCACACCGATCGGTCCATTGCTGTACAACGCGTACCCGCTCACAACAGATGCAATGGGCCGGCCGGGCACACCGATCGGTCCATTGCTGTACAACGCGTACCCGCTCACAACAGATGCAATGGGCCGGACGGGCACACCGATCGGGCCATTGCTGTACAACGCGTACCTGTACAGGTCAGTCGCATATGTCACCATGCTTGTCACTGGTGAACGTATGCCAGCCACATATACCTGCCAGAGACCCAGGGGCACACCTACAACACCACACCCAGTCCACACTGTTTCCTAAGGCATGTAAGGCTGCATTACCTTTTCTGTGTTTGGGGGTTAACATGTGGTTTCTGTGGTGGCACTTGTGGGCAGCCACACCCAGGCTGTGCATGTGTTAATGGGGACAGGGTCCTTTGTGTGTTGTGCACATGACCACTGTGATGTGCAACAGTTCATTTTGGAGCATGTGGCATGGTCACATTTCCAGGTTGTGTATGTGTGTGACATGTCACATACCCCCAGGGTCCCATGGGGGAAGGCATGTACGTCACAGGGTGACCCATTTCCACAATAGTGATGTTCCTCCACAGTCTGTGTGCATGTTGTGTTTCCGATGTCTCTGATTCCATGTGCACGATGGGAGACAGTCTCCACATCAACGTTGTTTGTGCATGGACTTTGATGTTGTGCGTCACTGGCGTCCATGTCTGTCCTGCGTAGGCGACAGGGGCCACTACCTGTGGGAGTCATGTTTGTTTTTCTGACGTGTACATGATACGCCATGTCATGCCAGTGTCCATGTGGCAAGACAGGGTCACTGGGAATCTACCTGTCAATGAGCTGTGATGCCTGTGGCGCATCTGTCCAGACATGTCACTGTGGTGTGTGTGTGGAACGTGACAGCAGTAAATGGGTACTGTGACACAGCCTAATGGTTTCCCATAGGACAACCTGGAACCTGTTGTCCACACATGTTGTACTGAGAAGTTAGATGATGGCCATGTAGGTGCGAGTTATGTCCGAACAGAACGGCACACACATCAAGTACTTGTGTCTCGTAATGATGTATCATGTGAAATTGAGTATGGTGAATGGCACATATGTGGGGTGACTGACAATCTTTCTTTCCTCAACCTATGCACTGCAGGGCTCCAGCTGTCCATAGACCATTCCCTGACCTGGCAACGATGGTGGAACGTGACAGCATCCGACGGTACCGCTTCACCAGGCAGCTGATTGAGGATTTGGCAGTGCGCTTGGCACCACATTTGCAACCTGGCCGGCCGTACCCTACGGCGCTGACCCCCAAGGTGAAGGTAATGGCAGCCCTACACTTCTTTGCCACCGGTACCTTTCAACACACTGTGGCGACTGCCGGTGGGATGTCACAGACTATGTTCAGCCGTGTGCTACGCGATGTTTTGGAGGCAATGTTGAGATGCCTGAACCAGTACATCTATTTCCCTACACGTCAACAACTCACTGACGTCAAGAGTGACTTCTATGCCCTGGGGAGGATGCCACATGTCATTGGCTCCATTGATGGAACAAATGTGGCTTTGGTACCACCATAGGCACATGAGCAGGCATACCGGAACCGGAAACATTACCATTCGATCAATGCTCTGGTGGTATGTCTTGCAGATATGACCATCACACATGTGTGTGCCCATTTCCCTGGTTCAGCACACGATGCCTATGTGATGAGGAGTAGTCGCATCCCGAGGATGATGGCACAGATGCAGAACCAGCGTGCCTGGCTTGTCGGTGTGTACTGACTTTGTACCATTGTGTGTGTTCTGCTCTGTAGTATACCGCCCACTTTTCCAACTCAGCTAATGTGCACTTGTCTGTCCGTAGGTGACTCCGGATACCCCAACATGCCGTGGTTGCTGACACCCCTCAGGAACCCTGTGACACCAGCCCAGATGCGCTACAATGAGGCACATGGTCGGACCAGGAGAGTGATTGAGCGGACCTTTGGTCTCCTGAAGAGCCACTTCTGCTGCCTGGACAAGACAGGAGGGGCGCTCCCATATGCCCCAGCAAAGGTGTGCAAGATTGTCATCATCTGCTGCATGCTACACAACCTGGCAGTGCGGAAGGAGTTGCCTCTCATCCTGGATGACGATGACCAACGTCTGCCACCTGTGGAGGATCCTGGCCTGGACCACGATGCCAGTGATGATGATGATGATGATGGTGATGTCCGCACACAGCTCATCACCAACTTCTTCAGCTGAATGTGAGTATCCAGGGAGATGTAATGTGAATGATGTGAGTTTGCATGATATGTGTGTGTGGTGCTCTGGTGCTGTTTGAGTGTGGCCATGTGCTACTTGACTGGATGCGTGCAGCAATGTGTCCTTACAGGTAGTATGTACTCCCCAACAGTTTTGACATGCTAACTTGGTTTTGTGTACTTGTCTTGTGACATGTATTGGGCATGAGTATTGCAGTTCTGTCCTGTTATTCAGTGGTTTTAACTGTGTGTCATGTCTGTCCTTCACAGGGTGCTTACTGAGTACTTTGGTCAACTTGGATCCCCCGACACCATGATTCAGCTTTCAGGGTGGCAGCAGTAGTTTCCCTACAGGTGATGTGTCACACACCCCTGGACTTCATATCTTCTGCACTTGTTGACTGTGTGGCCACTGCCACGTGGGATTACCTTGCATTTGTAGTGGAAACAACATGTTGCAAATGTGTAATAAACCTGTGCTTCACTTTGGGATGTGCGTTGTCTGTGGTCACACATCTGACTGACATTTGCTTACTGCACCTGTGGGCTAGTTGACACAGACTCTGAATAGGTGTGGTGTCTGTGCATTCCACAGTATTTCCTGGCAACATCACTGTAGGCGATGAGTCCGATGGCCCTGGTGTCTCTGTGTTGTGTAGCCCTAGTGGTGTGTCTCCCTCATATGTGTCACGTCACCATGACTCACATGACGGTGTTGTACTTGCTGTAGCAGTTAGCATACACAGTGTAATTTAGCAGATCAGCATCACCATAACAGTATCCATATTTGAATAACAACAGAGGCAAGTATGGTGTACTAGTGATTTTATTTACAGAAATGTGTGTGTGTATAGTGCACAGGATGGTGGGTGCTGTACATTGGGATTGTGATCCAAAGCTCCCAGATGAGTTGGAAGTCTTGGTAGCAGAAATGTCCTGAGTGTAGTCCACAGTCATATGATACATTAGTCCAACTTGAACTCCCCATGTCATGTGGGAGAGTTGTGTTGCATTCGACAGGGTGAAAAGTTTGCACACAAAGGAGAATTTCTGGAACAGTGGTAGCCATCTTGTCAGTCCTTATCCACTCCCTGTGATGTGAGCATGGTTCAGAGTGCTGTTGATGGGCCAATTGTGAGGGTGAGCAATATCTGTGACTACAACTCCCATCATGCTATTGCCTACACCCCCCTTCCCAGCATGCCCGTACTTCCTTCCTTTTGACTCTGCTTCCCTGTGGGGTAGTGTGCCTGTGCTGACAGGAAGGCTGACAGTGTTGTCCTTGCGTTTGTTTGGCTACAAGTCCCAAGACTGTCCCTGTGCTTCACACAGCATTACCCAGGGTGGTGGTTCTTTGTGGGATCTTCATTTGGTGTGTGAGGCATTGCATTCTCCCAGGTGGGTTATGTGGAGTTTGTGTTGAGGGGGTGTGTGAGGAGAGCTGCTTGTAACTATGGTCAGTGCTGTCAGTCCTCCTTCCCATCCAGCCAGATATCCCACCATGCAACGTGCTTGCATTGCAGGGAGTGCAAGTTGGCTTTCAGGATGTCAGGCAGTGGTGTTCTGCTGTTTGTTGGTGCACAGTTCCCAGCAGGGCCTTGTGCTCCCCACAGCAGTACCCAGTGTCAGCCATCTTGTCAGTCCTTATCCACTCCCTGTGATGTGAGAATGGTTCAAAGTGGTGTTGATGGGCAAATTGTGTGGGTGAGCAATATCTGTGACTACAACTCCCATCATGCTATTGCCTACACTCCCCTTCCCAGCATGCCCATACTTCCTTCCTTTTGAGTGGACTTCACTGTGTGTGAGTGTGACAGCAATGGCAAGATGGTTGACAGTGTGGTCCTGTTGTTTGTTGGTGCACAGTTCCCAGCAGGGCCTTGTGCTCCCCACAGCAGTACCCGGTGTCAGCCATCTTGTCAGTCCTTATCCACTCCCTGTGATGTGAGCATGGTTCAGAGTGGTGTTGATGGGCCAATTGTGAGGGTGAGCAATATCTGTGACTACAACTCCCATCATGCTATTGCCTACACCCCCCTTCCCAGCATGCCCGTACTTCCTTCCTTTTGACTCTGCTTTCCTGTGGGGTAGTGTGCCTGTGCTGACAGGACGGCTGACAGTGTTGTCCTTGCGTTTGTTTGGCTACAAGTCCCAAGAGTGTCCCTGTGCTTCACACAGCATTACCCAGGGTGGTGGTTCTTTGTGGGATCGTCATTTGGTGTGTGAGGCATTGCATTCTCCCAGGTGGGTTATGTGGAGTTTGTGTTGAGGGGGTGTGTGAGGAGAGCTGCTTGTAACTATGGTCAGTGCTGTCAGTCCTCCTTCCCACCCAGCCAGATATCCCACCATGCAACGTGCTTGCATTGCAGGGAGTGCAAGTTGGCTTTCAGGATGTCAGGTTGTGGTGTTCTGCTGTTTGTTGGTGCACAGTTCCCAGCAGGGCCTCGTGCTCCCCACAGCAGTACCCAGTGTCAGCCATCTTGTCAGTCCTTATCCACTCCCTGTGATGTGAGAATGGTTCAGAGTGGTGTTGATGGGCCAATTGTGTGGGTGAGCAATATCTGTGACTACAACTCCCATCATGCTATTGCCTACACTCCCCTTCCCAGCATGCCCATACTTCCTTCCTTTTGAGTGGACTTCATTGTGTGTGAGTGTGACAGCAATGGCAAGGTGGCTGACAGTGTGGTCCTGTTGTTTGTTGGTGCACAGTTCCCAGCAGGGCCTTGTGCTCCCCACAGCAGTACCCAGTGTCAGCCATCTTGTCAGTCCTTATCCACTCCCTGTGATGTGAGCATGGTTCAGAGTGGTGTTGATGGGCCAATTGTGAGGGTGAGCAATATCTGTGACTACAACTCCCATCATGCTATTGCCTACACCCTCCTTCCCAGCATGCCCGTACTTCCTTCCTTTTGACTCTGCTTTCCTGTGGGGTAGTGTGCCTGTGTTGACAGGAAGGCTGACAGTGTTGTCCTTGCGTTTGTTTGGCTACAAGTCCCAAGAGTGTCCCTGTGCTTCACACAGCATTACCCAGGGTGGTGGTTCTTTGTGGGATCGTCATTTGGTGTGTGAGGCATTGCATTCTCCCAGGTGGGTTATGTGGAGTTTGTGTTGAGGGGGTGTGTGAGGAGAGCTGCTTGTAACTATGGTCAGTGCTGTCAGTCCTCCTTCCCACCCAGCCAGATATCCCACCATGCAACGTGCTTGCATTGCAGGGAGTGCAAGTTGGCTTTCAGGATGTCAGGCAGTGGTGTTCTGCTGTTTGTTGGTGCACAGTTCCCAGCAGGGCCTTGTGCTCCCCACAGCAGTACCCAGTGTCAGCCATCTTGTCAGTCCTTATCCACTCCCTGTGATGTGAGAATGGTTCAGAGTGGTGTTGATGGGCCAATTGTGTGGGTGAGCAATATCTGTGACTACAACTCCCATCATGCTATTGCCTACACTCCCCTTCCCAGCATGCCCATACTTCCTTCCTTTTGAGTGGACTTCACTGTGTGTGAGTGTGACAGCAATGGCAAGATGGCTGACAGTGTGGTCCTGTTGTTTGTTGGTGCACAGTTCCCAGCAGGGCCTTGTGCTCCCCACAGCAGTACCCAGTGTCAGCCATCTTGTCAGTCCTTATCCACTCCCTGTGATGTGAGCATGGTTCAGAGTGGTGTTGATGGGCCAATTGTGAGGGTGAGCAATATCTGTAACTACAACTCCCATCATGCTATTGCCTACACCCCCTTCCCAGCATGCCCGTACTTCCTTCCTTTTGACTCTGCTTTCCTGTGGGGTAGTGTGCCTGTGCTGACAGGAAGGCTGACAGTGTTGTCCTTGCGTTTGTTTGGCTACAAGTCCCAAGAGTGTCCCTGTGCTTCACACAGCATTACCCAGGGTGGTGGTTCTTTGTGGGATCTTCATTCGGTGTGTGAGGCATTGCATTCTCCCAGGTGGGTTATGTGGAGTTTGTGTTGAGGGGGTGTGTGAGGAGAGCTGCTTGTAACTATGGTCAGTGCTGTCAGTCCTCCTTCCCACCCAGCCAGATATCCCACCATGCAACGTGCTTGCATTGCAGGGAGTGCAAGTTGGCTTTCAGGATGTCAGGTTGTGGTGTTCTGCTGTTTGTTGGTGCACAGTTCCCAGCAGGGCCTCGTGCTCCCACAGCAGTACCCAGTGTCAGCCATCTTGTCAGTCCTTATCCACTCCCTGTGATGTGAGAATGGTTCAGAGTGGTGTTGATGGGCCAATTGTGTGGGTGAGCAATATCTGTGACTACAACTCCCATCATGCTATTGCCTACACTCCCCTTCCCAGCATGCCCATACTTCCTTCCTTTTGAGTGGACTTCATTGTGTGTGAGTGTGACAGCAATGGCAAGGTGGCTGACAGTGTGGTCCTGTTGTTTGTTGGTGCACAGTTCCCAGCAGGGCCTTGTGCTCCCACAGCAGTACCCAGTGTCAGCCATCTTGTCAGTCCTTATCCACTCCCTGTGATGTGAGCATGGTTCAGAGTGGTGTTGATGGGCCAATTGTGAGGGTGAGCAATATCTGTGACTACAACTCCCATCATGCTATTGCCTACACCCTCCTTCCCAGCATGCCCGTACTTCCTTCCTTTTGACTCTGCTTTCCTGTGGGGTAGTGTGCCTGTGTTGACAGGAAGGCTGACAGTGTTGTCCTTGCGTTTGTTTGGCTACAAGTCCCAAGAGTGTCCCTGTGCTTCACACAGCATTACCCAGGGTGGTGGTTCTTTGTGGGATCGTCATTTGGTGTGTGAGGCATTGCATTCTCCCAGGTGGGTTATGTGGAGTTTGTGTTGAGGGGGTGTGTGAGGAGAGCTGCTTGTAACTATGGTCAGTGCTGTCAGTCCTCCTTCCCACCCAGCCAGATATCCCACCATGCAACGTGCTTGCATTGCAGGGAGTGCAAGTTGGCTTTCAGGATGTCAGGCAGTGGTGTTCTGCTGTTTGTTGGTGCACAGTTCCCAGCAGGGCCTTGTGCTCCCCACAGCAGTACCCAGTGTCAGCCATCTTGTCAGTCCTTATCCACTCCCTGTGATGTGAGAATGGTTCAGAGTGGTGTTGATGGGCCAATTGTGTGGGTGAGCAATATCTGTGACTACAACTCCCATCATGCTATTGCCTACACTCCCCTTCCCAGCATGCCCATACTTCCTTCCTTTTGAGTGGACTTCACTGTGTGTGAGTGTGACAGCAATGGCAAGATGGCTGACAGTGTGGTCCTGTTGTTTGTTGGTGCACAGTTCCCAGCAGGGCCTTGTGCTCCCCACAGCAGTACCCAGTGTCAGCCATCTTGTCAGTCCTTATCCACTCCCTGTGATGTGAGCATGGTTCAGAGTGGTGTTGATGGGCCAATTGTGAGGGTGAGCAATATCTGTAACTACAACTCCCATCATGCTATTGCCTACACCCCCTTCCCAGCATGCCCGTACTTCCTTCCTTTTGACTCTGCTTTCCTGTGGGGTAGTGTGCCTGTGCTGACAGGAAGGCTGACAGTGTTGTCCTTGCGTTTGTTTGGCTACAAGTCCCAAGAGTGTCCCTGTGCTTCACACAGCATTACCCAGGGTGGTGGTTCTTTGTGGGATCTTCATTCGGTGTGTGAGGCATTGCATTCTCCCAGGTGGGTTATGTGGAGTTTGTGTTGAGGGGGTGTGTGAGGAGAGCTGCTTGTAACTATGGTCAGTGCTGTCAGTCCTCCTTCCCACCCAGCCAGATATCCCACCATGCAACGTGCTTGCATTGCAGGGAGTGCAAGTTGGCTTTCAGGATGTCAGGCTGTGGTGTTCTGCTGTTTGTTGGTGCACAGTTCCCATCAGGGCCTCGTGCTCCCCACAGCAGTACCCAGTGTCAGCCATCTTGTCAGTCCTTATCCACTCCCTGGGATGTGAGAATGGTTCAGAGTGGTGTTGATGGGCCAATTGTGTGGGTGAGCAATATCTGTGACTACAACTCCCATCATGCTATTGCCTACACTCCCCTTCCCAGCATGCCCATACTTCCTTCCTTTTGAGTGGACTTCATTGTGTGTGAGTGTGACAGCAATGGCAAGATGGCTGACAGTGTGGTCCTGTTGTTTGTTGGTGCACAGTTCCCAGCAGGGCCTTGTGCTCCCCACAGCAGTACCCAGTGTCAGCCATCTTGTCAGTCCTTATCCACTCCCTGTGATGTGAGCATGGTTCAGAGTGGTGTTGATGGGCCAATTGTGAGGGTGAGCAATATCTGTGATTACAACTCCCATCATGCTATTGCCTACACCCTCCTTCCCAGCATGCCCGTACTTCCTTCCTTTTGACTCTGCTTTCCTGTGGGGTAGTGTGCCTGTGCTGACAGGAAGGCTGACAGTGTTGTCCTTGCGTTTGTTTGGCTACAAGTCCCAAGAGTGTCCCTGTGCTTCACACAGCATTACCCAGGGTGGTGGTTATTTGTGGGATCGTCATTTGGTGTGTGAGGCAGTGCATTCTCCCAGGTGGGTTATGTGGAGTTTGTGTTGAGGGGGTGTGTGAGGAGAGCTGCTTGTAACTATGGTCAGTGCTGTCAGTCCTCCTTCCCACCAAGCAGATATCCCACCATGCAACGTGCTTGCATTGCAGGGAGTGCAAGTTGGCTTTCAGGATGTCAGGCAGTGGTGTTCTGCTGTTTGTTGGTGCACAGTTCCCAGCAGGGCCTTGTGCTCCCCACAGCAGTACCCAGTGTCAGCCATCTTGTCAGTCCTTATCCACTCCCTGTGATGTGAGCATGGTTCAGAGTGGTGTTGATGGGCCAATTGTGTGGGTGAGCAATATCTGTGACTACAACTCCCATCATGCTATTGCCTACACCCCCTTCCCAGCATGCCCATACTTCCTTCCTTTTGAGTGGACTTCACTGTGTGTGAGTGTGACAGCAGTGGCAAGATGGCTGACAGTGTGGTCCTGTTGTTTGTTGGTGCACAGTTCCCAGCAGGGCCTTGTGCTCCCACAGCAGTACCCAGTGTCAGCCATCTTGTCAGTCCTTATCCACTCCCTGTGATGTGAGCATGGTTCAGAGTGGTGTTGATGGGCCAATTGTGAGGGTGAGCAATATCTGTGACTACAACTCCCATCATGCTATTGCCTACACCCCCTTCCCAGCATGCCCGTACTTCCTTCCTTTTGACTCTGCTTTCCTGTGGGGTAGTGTGCCTGTGCTGACAGGAAGGCTGACAGTGTTGTCCTTGCGTTTGTTTGGCTACAAGTCCCAAGAGTGTCCCTGTGCTTCACACAGCATTACCCAGGGTGGTGGTTCTTTGTGGGATCTTCATTTGGTGTGTGAGGCATTGCATTCTCCCAGGTGGGTTATGTGGAGTTTGTGTTGAGGGGGTGTGTGAGGAGAGCTGCTTGTAACTATGGTCTGTGCTGTCAGTCCTCCTTCCCACCCAGCCAGATATCCCACCATGCAACGTGCTTGCATTGCAGGGAGTGCAAGTTGGCTTTCAGGATGTCAAGCAGTGGTGTTCTGCTGTTTGTTGGTGCACAGTTCCCAGCAGGGCCTTGTGCTCCCCACAGCAGTACCCAGTGTCAGCCATCTTGTCAGTCCTTATCCACTCCCTGTGATGTGAGAATGGTTCAGAGTGGTGTTGATGGGCCAATTGTGTGGGTGAGAAATATCTGTGACTACAACTCCCATCATGCTATTGCCTACACTCCCCTTCCCAGCATGCCCATACTTCCTTCCTTTTGAGTGGACTTCACTGTGTGTGAGTGTGACAGCAATGGCAAGATGGCTGACAGTGTGGTCCTGTTGTTTGTTGGTGCACAGTTCCCAGCAGGGCCTTGTGCTCCCCACAGCAGTACCCAGTGTCAGCCATCTTGTCAGTCCTTATCCACTCCCTGTGTTGTGAGCATGGTTCAGAGTGGTGTTGATGGTCCAAATGTGAGGCTGCCCATTATCTGTTACTACGAGTCCCATCATGCTCTTGGCTACACTGACTTCACCAGCATACACAGGATTCCTTCCTTTCTGTGAGCTTCCCTGTGAGGTGGTGTTCCAGTGGTGGCTAAATATCTGACAGTGTTTGTTAGTTAGATTTGTGCCACTGCCTAGCTCTATTTGGTATTGGGTTTGTACATGTCATGACACAGTTACATATCACTATGACATGAGATGTATTGTGATTATCTGACTAACATACACTTCTTGGGATGATTATCTTTTGGTTGCTGTTGATTTGCTAGGGGTGCATGGTTTGACTATCCCCTTGACAGTGATGTGTGTGTATTGGCACACAATATTGTGTATATTAGTTGTGTACTCACCAGGCTCTGGGATGTTTGTTAGTCCAGATACGCTCACTGGTGGTAGGATGGCCCGCACCTTCTCCTCCCAGGGCCTGAGGTATACTGGTTTGGCAGGAGGGCCACTGCCGGTGTGCTGGCTCAGGAGGTAATCCTTCTTCAGTAGGTCCCTGACCCTCCTGCGCACATCATACCACCTGTTCTGGATGTCTTCCTTTGTGCGCAAACATGGTGATTGTGCGTTCACCCTGTCGACGATCCTCACCCACATCTTGGTTTTCTGTGCCATGGGGGTCTGTTGGACCAATGTGCCAAACAACTGTGGCTCTACCCTCAGGATCTCGTCTACCATGACTTCCAATTCACTATCTAGGAACTTTGGATTCTTCTTTAGGGGCATGGTGATGGGTGGTAGTGGTGATTGATGTGTGTATGTGTGCAGGTGAGGGTGTGTGTGTGTAGGTTTTGCTGTGTGTGTGTGAGGGTGCTATTTGTTGAGGTGCTAATGGTGTGTGGCTTTTGTGTTGGATGAGCTGTGTGTGTGTCTGCTGTCTGCTGGTGTTCTGTGCTGGCAGGTCAGTGGAATTTGCAAAGGATCATGGTAGGGATTTGTGGCCTTTATGTAGGTGGAGTTGGGGGGGTGTCCTTGTTCCATTTTTTTCACCCCCTGTATTTAATGGCTTTGTCATTGCTTGTTTGGCCTTCTTTTTTTGTATTTTTTCATTTGTGATTATTGTGCATGTAGGAGTCGTTCTTCTGACCGAGTAGGACGTTGCAGTTATCTCGTGCGCGCCTCTCCGAGTCGTTCCCGCTGTGTTTCAGCTCAGTTTCATATGTGGCGTACCCATCGGTCGCGGAGTATTGTGTTTGTTCGGCTGGGTTTTGTATGCGTGTCGGTCGTACGGCTTGGGCTCCGTGCGAATCGGTCTGATTTTGCACTTATTGCATCGTACTGCGCGGGTCGGAGTTCGCGGGTACGTTTCGTTCGGGTTGATTCCTGGTGCGTGTCGGTCGGTTCGATTTGCGTGGTTTCCCGGCCGGATAGCTTGTTTCCGTCTGGGTCGGTCGTTTGCCTTGAGTTCCGTACGAGTCGGTCGTGATTCACATGCATTTCATCGTACTTCCCAGGTCGGGCAACGACGGTACGTGTCGGTCGGACTATGATCCCGTACCGAGTCGGTCGGTATTTTTTCTGGCCCGAATCGGATTCGGCCCCTCAGTCTGTCACCGCAGACCGCGTCTCAGTCTGTTAAACAATCTGTGTGAAGAACCCGTAAGCTATCAGAAGTCCGGACCAGTAAAGCAATGAACCAGCAAAATCTGCTGCAAAACTCGTGCAGTCTTACCTTTCGTATTGAGTGAAGTTAGTTAAACAGTCTAAATGGTGCCTCAATCCGAACACTCGTGTAACTCCGGCGTGTATCCCAGTGTCCCCGGATGTAAACCCACATGCAAAACCGGAAGTAGAAAAATGATTCCGATAACGGTCGCCATCTTAAAAAAGTAAAAGTTCCAAGTTTCGATGGTGGCCAGCTTATAATGGGTGAATACCGTGTGCTATGAAAGTGAGCTAATAACCATGGAAGCAAATACACCTAATAGTAATAAAAAAATTGTACAAAAGCTACTCGACCGGTGCGAATTACGACTAAGGGGGTCATTACGATGTCGTAACGTTCGCCACCGCCGAGCCGGCGGTGGCGACCGTTACGCCATCGTAACGAGTAATGCCCCCCGCCATATCATAATGGCGGGGGTATCGCGGCGGACGCAAAGTGCTGTGAAACAGCGTGAATTGAAGTAGTTCCAGAAGAAATACTTTCAAATCTTCGTCGATTGTGTGGTTTAAGAGAAAAGATTCCACCACGTCAATGCCCTGATTGTGGGGAATAGAAGTGTACAACGAGCATACATCGATCGTGCACAAAGTTAAAAAACTTTCCTCATTGAACTGAATGGTATTGATTTTGTTCAAAAAGTCGGTGGTGTCCCGTAAATATGTTGACATGTTCTGCACTAAGGGTTGTAAATGTCTATCAAGATATTTTCCCGTGGGTTCGTGCATTGAGTTTTTTGTGGACACGATTGGAGGAAATGGAGGTTTTTGTAGATGTTTATGCACCTTAGGTAACATATAAGACGTGTGGACTTTTAGGGTGATCCAGGAGCAGATACCCATATTACAGGCTTTTTCAACAATGATCTGTAAAAAAATGAAATTCTTCTGTAGGATTCCTTGGTAGCTTCATGTAGGTGGTTTCATCATGCACATGTTCATCAACACTTTGGCAATAGAAAATTGTGTCCAAAATAACTAGTGCTCCTCCCTTATCTGCCTTGCAGCAAGTCATATTAGGATTGTTGGCTACTTGCGTGATGGCCTGTCTTGTTTTAATCGTTAGGTTGGATGCTTTTGAATTAGGTTTTTTGTGTACTTCCTTCAATTCCTTAAGTATGATGGTTTCATAGGAATCGAGAATTTTATGACTAATAGGTGCCATGAACGTACTTTTTTTTCTTTAGACCCGTCGAAGTATCATTTTTAGAAGATGGTTGTGTTGTAACCACATTGTTAAAAAAGTGTTTCAAGCGCAAGTTCCTCATAAATTTAAATACTGCAATTTCAGGTTCAAGTTCATTGGAGTGGTGTGTGATTTCGACAAGCTGACATGGAGAAGGAGGGAGGTGACCCTGAGCATAACTGGTTTATATATTTGTTTTCCTGGTTTACCCAATGGGTAACAAACATTGCTTCCCATTTCTCTTTTTGTGCTGTTTTTGTGTGTTTTCCTACAAGTGGGGGTTTCCTGCTGTAAAAACACAGTCCTCAAGTTAGGTAGAATGCAAGTAACTAGGAAATTATTAATAGATACACAGGAAACCTCGAATAATGTGACTGTCATGAGGTATGGGGTAAATGATGTAGTTGAAAATTAAACTAGAGGGGGAATGTTAATATTGATAAACAAAATGTTGATGTACACCATGATATTTATATGTTTAATAATGAACTTACATCTTCTTTGTTGAATTCACCGGATATGACCTCCCTCTCAATCCAGAGTCAGAAATACGTGGTCAGGCAGGCCCCGTGACCTAAGCCTGAAGCAAATGATATACAGATCAATGTGGGGGGACACATAACCCTTACACAAAGGTGCAAACAGGAAAGCTCAGATTGATCCCACAGATAGGCAACAACATCACAATGGTCTCTGGAGATTGTCCCCAATAAAACACGTTTGGCTGGAGGTGCACGCGTTCCTAAAAACACCATAAAGTTAGATGGCACACTAAGGGGCTGATTACGATGGCGGGCGGTAGCACATCCGCGGTGCTGGCGGTGGTGTAAAATGCCATTTTCCGCACTCCATCGGCGGTCCTTGTGTCCGCCGTATTACGATGGGCAAAGATAGCTCATTTCCCGTCCGCTGTGGTGTTTCGGGAACCGCCAGGAATTCCCTTCCGCAGCGGTGGCGGACGGAGCCAAAAGGGAGGGACCGCCGTGCGGAATGCGGTCCCGACCGCCGGTTGTATTACGATGCCACAAACAGCTCACCACACCGCTGCGGAGAATTCGGCCAATCGAGGATGTCGGTGGCAATACTGCGGATAGCTCCATCTGTTCCTGGCCGCTGGGAAAACGGCGGTCTTTGGCCTTTCCGCAGCAAATCCGACCGCCGCGGACGGATTTTCAGCTTTTCCGCCTCTGAATCCTGGAATCCGAACGCCGCGGTAGGGAGTTTCTGGCGGTGCATCCTAATCTGGCCGGCGGTTTTGCCGTGGTACCTGCGGGCAGCAAATTTCCCGCTAGCACGGCGGTCGGAATGCTTTTCCGTCCGCCATCATAATCAGCCCCTAAGTTAGGAATACAAAGCCAATCAGAACACAGCATGCACATTACATGCAGTGATCACGTGCTCCCAAGCTAGCCTGGCTGATGATGGCTGAATAGCCAGAAACCGGTCCCAGGATGCTTGTTTCCGGTCCAGGGAAGACATGGCTTGGCAGTTCGGGCTGGACTGTTCCCATGAGGCATAGGGTCAGACTGAGTTCCAGCCCACCCTTGATGAGTATGAGAAGGGTAGGGAACAGCTTGATTGACATAAAGCAGTCGGCACTGCATGGCTTAACACTAAAGGAACTGGGGCTACCTCTATGGGTAATGCCGCAGTTCATCGCAAATTGCATGGCATCTATGCATGCCCGATGCCTGAGGACAAGGCTGGGTCTTTGCCAGCCCTGGAAAATCTGTCTGATGGCTGGTGCAGGTGCCTCTATGCTCCTGCACTTGCCATTTGACAGATTCCTATCCTGGGTTTGGGCAGAAGCCCAATGCCCATGATGGCTAGCCGCCGCTGCCAACAACCCCCATTATCTCTGGTCCATTGTAAATCTGCAAATATCACCCTCATTTCTGTCTTAAAAAGTTGACAGACACGGCCTCCTTGGGCCTGGAAATTCCTCTACAACTCAATGGCCCCTTGCTCCCTCTCACAAAGTGGAGTGTGCATTAGAATTATGCACTGGATTTCTGTGCTGGCATGCGTGAACTTTAGATTCTGTCCTCACAGCCACAGATACAAATTTTGTGCATGTGTGCTCTATTGTGCCCATTAACATTTCTTAGGAATTGCTATTGCATCATTAAATCAAATGGGTTTATCTGTGAACTGTCAAGGAACATTTCTGTGTCATGTGCAGCTGCAGATCTGGCATAGCAGCAATCACACTTCAATATTGTTCCTCGGATGGGCATTCATGTCCTCTTACTCACTGGTACTCCAGTCATCTTATGAGCACAATAATCCTGATACCTTAAGTTAGATCTATAGTAATTATCAATGTTTGTTAACTGGCAAAAAGCATAGAATCTGGCTTGAAGAGCCTCTTAGGATCATAGAATCTCATTTACCAACTGACATTTAGGTTAATCAAGCAGCCTCGATTGTTGCCCCTCAATCTGTCCTATTGTCGGGAAAAAAATCGAACTGACCGAAGAAACTCTTCAAGGCAGAAATAATAATCTTTCTTCTTGCATGGGCTTTCACGTGTCAGTATCACCTCAGTGCAGTATCATCCAATTTTCACCCACCCTGTGATTTTTCTTGACCAAGTTAACCTGAATCATTTGATAAACAATCCTGCTGTTAACTGAAAGATCATGATGAGACATTATATTGTCTGTAGTGAGGAGCCAATAAAAAAGAGTGAGGACTAATATTTTTTCGGCAGGTAATACCCCAGTCGTGGCAGACATTCAACTATTGTTACATGGGGGTTCAGAGTCTTTGGCTGCATTTTTCCTAAGGAAAAGTCACATTGTTGCTGCATGGAGCATTACCAACATATGATCACTGAAATAAAGCATCCTGAAGTATTCGTTGGATTATTGGGTGGTGAAAATAAATGATCAATTGATAATTTCCACAAAGTTTTGAGGGATGTGACAGGAAACAGCAACAATAGAGAAATGGCACTCATTTATTTTAGAATTTTATATGAAATACGTTTAGAGTAAGACAATTAATAAACTTACTTGAAAGCAGAAATAAAAAGTTTAATGATTGGTGTTGGGTTGCTACATCTTTAAGTCAAATAGGATAACAGCCAAACTTTTATGACAAGCTTTGGGTTGCCAGGATCCTGTGAAATAATTAACTTCTACATTTTTCTCCTGGAAGGTTGAGGGTTTGAGAATGACCAAAATTACTAGGGTTAGTTACTAAACAATGCTATATACAGCCTTGACTAATAAGGGCTGATTTAGATCTCAACAGTCGGGTTACTCTGTCACAATAGTGATGGATATCCCGTTCGCCAAAATATAAATCCCATAGGATATAATAGGATTTATATTTTGGCAGACAGGATATCCATCACCGTTGTGACGGAGTAACCACTCTGCTGAGATCCAAATCAGGCCCTAAGTTCATTATCTGTCTCAGTTTCAGGAACTTATGGTCCTGGTCAAACAATTAAGAATAAAGGGGCAACCCAGAGGTGGGTTTTCTTTCTATGTTTCCCCAATCGTACCCATAAGGGAGTTGACACTATCTCAGATGGAGAACACATTTATGGACTGGTTAAATCACTATTGGGCTATTCCTGCTTGTATTCCTGTGTTACAATGATCTAGCAAGGAGGGTGAATTATCGTTTCATTAGAAATATTGGTGCACCAGGACCTAAGGGCTTGCTATTTAATCCAATGTGATTTATTAGGGAGGCTGGCTTTTTCCCCAAGAATTTGTCCCAGGGTGACATTTCAGATGGTTGCAGAGGTTCTGTCTTATATACCCTTTCTAAAAAGGGTGATGATGTATGTGATCCTTGCATTTATGGATTAATTTCCTTGTTTGACAACAATGCCAAAGATTTTTCTTTTCAAACTAACGGCTTGAGTAGCTACCAATTGATTGCTGCCATTTTATCAGACTGGCTTCAGGAGCAGGTGTAATATGCATGATAACGTCATGTGTTCCGTACATGGCCTATTGTAGTTTTCCCTATGTTAGCCTAACTGTGCACGATACACGCAGCATTTGCTTTGCGCACGTTACTATATAAACACGTTTATCTTTTTGCCACATTGTATTATCACACAGAACTTGCAGCTGTTTTCGCGTTCTGTTCTTTCCTGGGATTTAGTCTGAACACAGCAGACAAGGTCAAACAACAATGTCCCTTGTTATTTCATTCTGGTCAGGCACTAACACCTAGACACAACACATGAGAGCAGCTGTTGTTTGTGAGAATATGCGCCTTGTCATATAGGTATGCACAGTAATGTAACATACATAGAGAGAGAGACTTTCTGAGAGGAGATCACGGCTGTACCTGAGATGTAGAACATCCATCTGTGTATGCTAGGGTAGGTCCGCTACTTATCCCAGCAATCTTTGTTATATAGTCATTCCACTTCTGTAGAAAGGGAGAAGGGTTAGGCTTCTCTGTCTTATAATATGACAGGGCTTTTCATAATATATGGTTTACTGACTATGCTGACCATATTTTTGTTTTCTAATTGTGGCACAAATACTGCATTCTAGAGCACAATAGCTTAAATAAACATTTCAAACTTCCTTCGTCTCTCTGTTATATCTTATTGTGGATGGGTAGGAGTGTGAGAGCAAACGTGGGTGTCCTGTTACCACGATCACTGAGAGGGTCGGGAGTGTTGTGTTCTGGGGTGTCAATTCACTTGTCTCCCTTGATATGGTTAGGAGGGTAGGTGAAACTATAGCTAGTTGGACTCAGGCTTATGGGTACTTAGGTGGTATGGTGACTCTGTCCCTGCCTACTGATGTTCTATGGTCCCGATCATAGTTCTGTACCTGAGCAAAATCTCTGCAACAATATTATATATATTTTTTTTTCCTGATCCAACAGGCAGTCCACACCTTGGAGGCACACACATTCTCTTGTTTTCTGGATTTTAGTGCATAATTTAAAGGTGTGCACCAAAGCATTGATTCCATAACGTACAGCATGGGGCATTTCAGATACATTGCACAAGGCCATCCAAATCTTGTATGATTGAATATAGGTTAAGGTTAAACTTGGGCAGTGCTACCACCTGTCATAACATATTTATATCAGCAAGGAGCAACAGGGTTGTGAAATTGCTCAACTGACATTCAGCGTCTACAGAGTGTCAGACTCACGGTTTCACTGCAGGGATGTCTGAACTTCCATGCTTCTCTGTCATGCTCACCTTGTACTCTAAAGAGGCTAAGAAGCCATGCCACATTACACGGGGTAGAAGATTAATTGGGAAAGACACACTTCACTAAGTAGCACCCTCTCATGGATTTGGTATTGATTTGTCTTACCTATTTGAGTCTTGAAGAGGATAAGCAAACAGCATTTACTATATCATTTTCTTCACTGAACACTATAATTCTGTCTATAAAATACTTTTTAAAGTTGGGTAACACTCTGCTTGTGAATATAAATGGTTCACCTGCAACATATAACATGAAATGTTAATCCAAAGTTGCAATCTACTGTGGTGTGATGCTGTGAGCGGATCACTGAAATAATATCGACAGACATAATATCGACCTACCAAATTATCGACACAAAAATATCGATTACACTAATATCGATATACTATACTTATTTTAAAAAATACACAAATATCGACAATAAAATATCGTTAAACATTTACATCGATATCAGTATTATCGACATAAAATATTGTAATATCGAAAATATTAAGAAAGCATACAAAATAACAATAATATCGATAATCAAAATATAGACAACACTACTATCGTAAAAAAAAATATCAACACATTAAAATTATTTATAATAACACAATACATACCCCAAAAAATATAAAAATGTCAATAACACACACAGCATACAAAATAAATAGATGAACACATAATTTAATTACATTTAAAAATAATGTCTTGAACATTATTAAATACACAAAATTATTTACTCTTTCAAACATTATATATAAAATATATAAATATTATTTAACATTTAAAAGAATATAAATTACATATAATATACTATACCAAAAAAGCTCTAACTAAACGTTAATTAGCATTTCCCATACAAGGAAAACAACTGCCAAATTTATTTAAACAATAAGTAGGAACCAATGAAATACACATACAATTAAAATAACCCAATAAGATTAAAACAACAATTAATTAAACACCACAAAATCAAAAACCTCTACGACAACTTCATCGACCACCCACCAGATGCCACAGCCGGATCGCCGCCCCCCAGAGACACCAGCCATCTCACCATCTCCATCTGGACCCCGATCACGACCGAAGACACTGCCTCGACCATGAAAGGCATCCCCTCGGGGCCCCCACCGACCCCTGCCCTCCTCACATCTACCACAGAGCTGCGGCCTCCATCGCACCCGAACTACAACGAACCATCAACACCACCTTCAAAACAGGCACCTTCCCAGATGACTGGAAACGCGCTGAAGTCAGGCCCCTGCTGAAGAAGCCCACAGTGGGCCCCACTGACCTCAAAAACTACCGACCCATCTCGCTCCTCCCCTTCGCAGCCAAAGTTGCAGAGAAAACTGTCAACAGGGAATTGACACAATTCATCGAAGAGAACGCCATCCTCGACCCGTCCCAATCCAGATTCTGAAGCAACCACAGCACCGAGACTGCCCTACTCACCGCCACAGACGACATCCGCTTCCTCCTGGACCAAGGCCACTCCGCAGCCCTCATCCTACTCGACCTATCAGCAGCCTTCGACACCGTCTCCCACCGCACACTAGTCGCAAGACTCCATGACGACGGCATACAAGGAACAGCCCTGGACTGGATCCAATCATGCCTCACCGGAAGAAGCCAAAGGATCAGACTGCCACCCTTCCTCTCCGATCCCACGAAAATCACATGCGGAGTCCCACAGTGTTCATCTCTGAGCCCGACCCTCTTCAACATCTACATGGCCCCCCTCGCTGCCATCATCCGACAACACGGCCTCAACATCGTATCCTATGCCGATGACACCCAGCTCATCCTCTCCCTCACCAAAAACCCTACCAGCGCCAAACTCAACTTCCAGAAAGGAATGCAAGACATTGCAGTCTGGATGACCAACAACTGCCTGAAGCTCAACGCCGATAAGACAGAAGTCCTCGTTCTTGGAACCACCCCTCGGCATGGGACAACACCTGGTGGCCGACCGCCCTCGGAAGCCCGCCCACCCCCACAGATCACGCCAAAAACCTCGGCATCGTACTCGACGCATCACTCACCATGAACCGACAGGTCAACGCCGTCACCTCCAGCTGTTTCCACACACTCCGCATCCTCCGCAAGACCTTCAAATGGATCCCCCCTGAGTCAAGAAAGACGGTCACCCACGCACTTGTCACCAGCAGACTGGACTATGGAAATGCCCTCTACGCCAGCATCAACAAATCCCTACTCCACAGACTCCAGACAATACAGAACTCCGTTGCCAGACTCGTCCTAGACATACCCCGGCACGAACACAGCAGCCAACACCTATGCAGACTCCACTGGCTCCCCGTGGAGAAAAGAATCACTTTCAAGATCCTCACCCACGCCTACAAATGCCTACACAACAACGGGCCAAAATACCTCAACGACAGAATCAACTTCCACGAACCCAAAAAAAACCTCCGATCCACCAACCTCACTCTGGCCGAAACCCCGCGCATCCACTGGGCCAGAGCAGGCAGAAGATCCTTCTCCCACATTGCAGCCAAGACCTGGAACAAGCTACCGGCAGACATCAGGCACGCCCCCTCCTTGAACACCTTCAGAAAGACCCTCAAGACCTGGCTCTTCGGCTAAGCAGATCTGCATCCCCCCCAGCGCCTTGAGACCCTCACGGGTGAGAAGCGCGCTTACAAACCCCTGATTGATATATAAACACACGAAAAATAAACATTATTTTACACTACAACCGAAAAAGCAAGAATAAGGAGAATCTCTGCCGGATTGCTTCTACAACATTGGACTTCACTATAGAAAACTCTGATTCCAGCTTCACAAAGTAAGTAAAATAGCATTTTAAAAGTACACGTACTTAAAATAATCTCAAGGCACTTTTTATAATAACAAAATGATTAATACATATTTTTTAATTTATATCTCCTCTACAGATAATTCTGAAGACACTCAAGGAACTACAGAAAACTTTAAAATATCAACTTACAAATAAAGTAAGTATTAATCTCAAATAAACTAATATAAGTGTTAAAAGTCCCAAACAGAAGCGCAAGCTAAGCACAACCCCCACCCCCAAACTAAAGACACAGTTAAACAAATTAATTAAAATTACTCTTTTTTCTGCAGGAAATATAAAGAAATACTAAAGGCAAACAGCAAAGAAAAACCATCAACATTGTAATAATTAATCAAATTCAACATTGTAAGTATAATTTTGAAAATATAAATGTTTTAAAGGATAAAACATAGGAATACTTTTAATAATTTTTATATACATTTCTCTTAGCATTTGAAACATCACCATGACTGAAAGGGCCCAATTAATTACTTCCCAGACAGGAACATTTTTATTATGTTATATGGGATATGTTTACACCCAAGAATAGCAAACAGGCAACAAAGTGTAATGGAAATGTAGCAAATATTATTCAAACAAATGTCATGGGAGGGCTACAACAAAGGAAACAACTGTATTATATGTTAGAGAACATAACCACCCCCTAACGTAGCTGAGATTGAAGTTCGAGTGCTTTAGAAACTCTAAAAGAAGCTAGCACTAGCTCTCAAAAGCCTACAACCGAAATACTTTAGGACATACTCCCCAGAGTCCCACAACATGCAACTGGCCAAATGCCCTCAATATCATCACTAAAAAGAATAATAACTAGAACTAAAAAAGCTACTGCTACCACCCCACTTGTCCCCAAAACTTTTAGTGAAATAGAAATACCACCTGAACTCACAGTAACTCATAATGAAGAACAATTTCTTCTTTATGACAATAAATCAAATGAGAAAAGAATAATAATATTTGGAACTCCCACAAACTTAATCAAACTGCAAAACTGTGAGACATGGATGATGGATGGGACTTTTAAAATATGTCCCAAACCATTTTACCAGTTATATACAATTCATGGACTTTATCAAAATACAAACATCCACTTTATATATGCCCTGTTACCAAACAAATAAACCACCACCCATATTGAACTCTTAACCAAAGTAAAACAAGAAACTAATAATTACTATCCTCAAAAAATTATCATTGACTTTGAACAGTCAATGATACAAGCCATACTAAAAAACTACCCTCACACAGCAATCCAAGATTGCTACTATCACTTTAACCAATGCATGTGGAGACACCTCCAAAAATCTACACTAAGGGCCTGATTCTGATGCGGTTAGGAAGGCCTCCTAACGGCATTTGCTCCTTCCAAATCGGATCGGGAATGTGTCTTTCCAACCAACTCAGAAAGGTTTCAAACCGACCGAGTACGATGCGAGTTAGGTGTTAGGAATATCCCAATCCAAACCCGACAGCATTTGGAATGACCGAGTCGTACGGAGCAGAATTGTGCGTCTCTATGGGCCACGTTTCCAAACGACCGAGTACGATGCTGGATTTGGACAGCCTTTCCGAATCATGCCGTACAACTCGAATTGGCAGTCGGAATCAGACTTTGGGGGCCCGTAGTGGGCCCCCATGCACCTGGAGCCTTCCCAATCGGGCCCTTGGGGGTACCCATGGGTCTTCCCTTACCAGCCATGCACAGTATGGCAGGCACCAGGGGGTGCCCGCCACAAAGTGCCCGATTTTCCCCAGCCACCCCTTTCTTCAATGGGAGCCTATGCATTCGGTCGGAACAAAGGCTCCCATTGAAGTCAATGGGAGTCCAACCAAATCGTATCTGGAAGCATCCGGATGCATCGTACTCGGTCGGTTGGACTCTCCTGATCCGATTCGGTTGGAAACCATTCACAAACCCATTTTGTTGGGAAGCTTTCCAAACCGCATCAGAATCGGGCCCTTAGTGTAGAATATGCAACAAATAGCAATTTTGTCTATCAAATTAAAAAGCTAATAGCACTAGCATACGTCCCAATTACTGACGTAGCCGAACACTACAATTTATTAATAGAAAGCCCCTACTACCAAACAAATGAACAAAAACTAAGAGGGTCATTACGATAGCAGTGAATCTGCCACCGGCAGCTTGCCGGTGGCGGATTCATTGCCAACTTGCAGCCATTCTCTGCCTGCCAAATTAGGATGGTGGGCAGTTTGCTGGCGGACCGAAAGTCCGTCTGCCACGGGTCCGCCACAGGCAATCCCTCCGATTGCCTGGCGAACCCGGAAAGCATAGCTAGAATGGTGGCGGTGCCTAGCAGGCACCGTCCACCATATTAGGGTGCTTCATCTCTGCCAGCCGCGGATGGCGGTTCATCCGCCATTCAAAGGCTGGCCGGGATCGCATTTGGGGGCCTGTTGTGTGCCCCCCTTGTGTTGGGGGAGGTGGGTGTGCACTGGGGGGGGGTAGTACCCCCCTACATTTCCCTGCACCAGGTGGCAGGCACCGCGTGGTGCCTGCCACGTAGTGCAGGGAAATGCAAACAGTGCATTATGAACATTGCGACGGGTGCTGCACCACCAGCACCCGCCGCAATGTTAGAGATACACTATGCAACCACCACGGTGGCGATCGCATCGTAATCTCATGTGCGGGACCGCCGCCTTTGAGGCGGCCGGTCCCAAGCCCCACAACGATGGCTGTCGGACAAAAGTCCGACCGCCATCGTAATGACCCCCTAAGTCCCCTACTCGACTATTTTGAGGATACCTGGGTGGGAAGGCTACACAGATCTGGACACAGAAGACAGCCCAAATACCACATTCCATGGTGAAATGTATATAGCAGTACCCTAAACAAGGAAGCTAAAACTAATAATGCTGTGGAAGGATGGCATAACGCCTTCCAAGCCACAACAGGCAGAACCCCACCAACCCTACATAAACTATTACAATGGAATGGAACAGTCTGTAACCCAACTAGGCCCAAAACTAACCAAACAAACTAAGCAAATGTTTGAGTACTTACAATACAAAGTAAGACTCTACCCAAATACTAAAGGGCTCGAATATCTGGAAACTATAGCTAAATGTCTACTTTAAATAAATATACCTCAAACTCAAAAATACTCGTAATCTAAAAACAAGTAGACAAATAAACATTTTTTTCAAACTTCAAAAATATAATTATTTTGTAAATTAATTTAAATAATATTTTAAAAATAAATTGACATAATAATTGTATTTTATATAATAAAAATAACAATAACAATTACAATATTAACATTTCCCTCCCAGTATAAATAATTTAAAATGTCTTACTTTTTCGTAGCTGAAGAAATGTAATCCAAACTGCCATAAATAAATCCACATGTATAAAAATCCCAATAAGTAATGAAAAATCCCCCAAAAAATGAGAAAATCCAACTGTATAAAAAGTAATCCACCGGCAATAGCTCCATATACAAAAAACCATAAAAAACCAGAAAAAGGTATTTAAAAAAATAAACGCTCCAGGAAAACTCGAAAAATAAAGGAACTGTAAAATAATTATTAGTTTACTAAAACTAATACACCGTTCCTTTAAAAAAAAAAATGCATACTTCTCCCAACGGCAACTTCCAATCGACAAAAACATGTTAGGAAAAAACAATCCCTCCCGCACAGATATACATTAACATTATATCAAAATACACATAAATATAGCACTAACTCTAAACATAATTAAACATATCTATCAAACCCTAACACCGACCAATTAACAAACTAACCGCATATAGTAAACGCATAACTAAAACATAAAACTCACCAAAAATACAAAATCCTAACACTACATACACTATATACTACTTAACTTCCTTCACACTACCCCTCAATTAAAGTTTAAATAAAGAAAATTAAACTTACCTTACCCGATGCGATGCATCTTCTAACCGCGAGCTTCTCCCCTCAGAAATGACTTTAAACAAAACCGATAGCTTACAAGATAGAACTTATGACAAAAAATGGCTGCATTAAATAAAAAAGATGTATATATTTCTTTATTAAACTCATTGTACATTAAAAATGCATTACTATTTTTTTTAAAATACTACAAAATAATAGTGATGTATAAAAAATTTTTTTACATATTATTTCAAATGTTAAATTATATTAATAAATATTATTAAACAAAAAATATTTATTATTATAATTCAAAAATATATATTTAATTACCAGTGTATATGAAACAAATGTACTATTTGTAAATAATGTGAAAAAATGTATAACGGTTATTAAAAATATTTTTGCTTGCAAAATGGCTTATTTACTAGATAATATTATTTATATATAAAATATAAATAATATTGCCAAAAATACAACTTTATGGGCCCGATTCCGATCTTGCTCGGAAGGCCTCTGAATCGGATTTGGCTTTACCAGATCCGATTCGTAGCCCTTGTTCACGACCGAATCTCACACAAGTCCGAACGACCAAGTACGATGCAAAGATCGCGTAAGCGCTGACCGAATCGTTTCCGGACCCCAACTGCTCCGTACGTCTCGTTTGTAGACGAATCGTGCCGCGCAATGGAGCCGATTTCCGACCGAGCGAGTGCGATGCACGATTCGGACAGCCGCTTCACCTTGGTCCCAGCGAGACGAAACGGCTGTCGGAAGCATAATTCGGGGGGCCGTACCAGGCCCCCCTTCACCCGGGGCTCTCCGAATCTATCACGGGAAGTGCCCATGGGTCCCCCCAATCCAAGCATGCACAGTGCGGCGGGCACCATGGGGTTCCCGCCACTGGGTGTACGCTTTTCCCCACCCACCCCTTTTCTGCTATGGGAGCCTGTGTACGCGTCTGTACACAGGCTCCCATAGAGTTCAATGGGAGTCCGAGCGAACCCAGTCCGTAAGCATACGGCTGCATCGTACTCGCTCGTTCGGACTCCTGGAGCACGTCTCGCTCGGAAAGCCCTCCGGATCCGAGTCGTACAGAGGGCTTTCTGAGCGAGATCGGAATTGGGCCCTAAATGTTAAAACATACAAATAATTGTAAAATGTTTTACAATGAACAAATTGTTAAAAAGTATATGTTATTAAAAATGTACTAAGATAATATGTTAAAACATTGTATAAAAACAAATGTATAACTACATCTATTTTTGTAAAAATGTACATCACTATTATATAAAACACAAACATGTTTAATGCTGAGTATACAAAAATATTATATATAATGTATAAATATCTACAAAATATATATGTCAAAAATAAAAAAATTATTTTGTTTTCTATGCTTAACAATATATATTAAATATTGTAAATAAAATAAAATGCGTATTCTTTCTTTTCATGAGTGTTTGAATGAAAATAATAACATAAATAAAATATGAACATGCTTCTGTGTTTAATTTATATTGTTTTAATACTTGTATATGTAATAACATATTTATGTTACATTAATGTACTTTAAAAACTGTTTTATTGTAATAAACATTTATAATTAAATCATTAAGCTTACTCCAAAATATAATCTTAAATTTTAACTAGTCCCACTATAGACTATATTAACTCAGGGAAGGTGCCGGACACTAAACATATATAATTTATTATTCCCACTCCAAACAATATTAACTCATGGAAGGTGCTGGACACTAAACATATATAACTATTCCCACTCCAATTTAAATTAACTCAGGGAAGGTGCTGGACACTGTGGGGCCGATTCCGATCTCGGTCGGAGGCGCACCCAATACCATTCGGTCGGGAAAAAGCCATGCGAAAGCCTGTTTCCCGACCGAACCGTACGCGGGTCCGGCCGAGCGAGTACGATGCGAGTCGCCGACCGACTCGTCCGGGCGTCCCGACAACTCCGACCGACTCGCTCGGACTCGAACCGCTCCGACCGACTCGGTCGGACCCGATTCGCACCGCGCAATGGAGACGTTTCCCGGCCGGGTAAGTACGATGCGCGCCGCGAGCAGTCCGACCGAGCCGCGCACTCCGGCTCGTAAGAGCTGTCGGAGCCGTACTTTGGGGGTCCGTGTCGGACCCCCTGTACGCGTACCCGTGCGAGGCGCACACAGGGGGACCCAAGGGTCCCCCTACCTGTGCGTGTACGCCGCGAGCGCTTCGCGGCGTACTCGCTGTAGGGGCGCCCTTGTCCGCCTCGCACCCATTGAGGCAATGGGAGCCCGCGTACGCGTTGTACGACCGGCTCCCATTGAGTTCAATGGGAGTCCGACCGACTCGTGTCCGATAACATACGGCCGCATCGTACTCGTTCGGTCGGACTGCACGGGTCCGATTCGGTCGGAAATCTCTCCGGGTCCGGCTCGGTCGGAGAAATTTCCGGCCCGAATCGGAATCGACCCCTAAACATATATAATTTACTATTCCCACTCCAAACTATATTAATTCAGGGAAGGTGCTGGACACTAAACATATATAATTTACTATTTCCACTGCAAACTATTTTAAAACAGGGAAGGTGCTGGACACTAAACATATATAATTTACTATTCCCACTCCAATTTGTATTAACTCAGGGAAGGTGATGGACACTAAACTTATATAATTTACTATTCCCACTCCAATTTATATTAACTCAGGGAAGGTGCTGGACACTAAACATATATAATGTACTATTCCCACTCCAAACTATATTAATTCAGGGAAGGTGCTGGACCCTAAGGGGCCGATTCCGATCTCGGCCGGTAGGACTCCGAATCGGACTTGGCATTACCGGATCCGATTCGGAGCCCTGTTTCCCGACCGAGTCGGACGTGCGTCCGGGTGAGCGAGGACGATGCGAACGTACGCGAAATCACCGACCGACTCGTTCACGGGACCCAATTGCTCCGACCGACTCGCACGGACACGACTCGCACCGCGCAAAGGAGACGTTCCCCGGCCGGGTAAGTACAATGCGCGCCGCGAGCAGTCCGACCGACTCGCGCCGTCCGGCTCAAAAGAGCAGTCGGAGCCGCACTTTGGGGGTCCGTGTCGGACCCCCTTGTACGCCTAGCCGCGCGAGTCGCACACAGGGGGGACCCATGGGTCCCTCCGACCTGTGCATGTACGGCACGACCCGCTTCGACGCGTACCCGCTGTAGGGGGCGCCCTTGTTCGCCTCGCACCCATTGAGTCAATGGGAGCCCGCGTACGCGTTGTACGACCAGCTCCCATTGACTTCAATGGGAGTCCGACCGAATCGAGTCCGATAGCATGCGAACGCATCGTACTCGTTCGGTCGGACTGCTAGGGTCCGATTTGGTCGGAAATCTCTCTGGGTCCGGCTCGGTCGGAGAGATTTCCGGCCTGAATCAGAATCGGCCCCTAAACATATATAATTTACTATTCCCACTCCAAACTATTTTAATTCAGGGAAGGTGCTGGGCACTAAACATATATAATTTACTATTCCCACTCCAATTTATATTAACTCAGGGAAGGTGCTGGACACTAAGGGGCCGATTCCGATCTCGGCCGGTAGGGCTCCGAATCGGACTCGGCATTACCGGATCCGATTCGGAGCCCTGTTTCCCGACCGAGTCGGACGTGCGTCCGGGCGAGCGAGTACGATGCGAACATACGCGAAATCGCTGACCGACTCGTTCGCAGGACCCAACCGCTCTGACCGACTCACACGGAAATGCCTCGCACCGCGCAATGGAGACGTTCCCCGGCCGGGTAAGTACGATGCGCGCCTCGAGCAGTCCGACCGACTCGCGCCGTCCGGCTCGAAAGAGCAGTCAGAGCCGCACTTTGGGGGTCCGTGTCGGACCCCCCTGTACGCCTAGCCACGCGAGTCGCACACAGGGGGGACCCATGGGTCCCCCCTACCTGTGCATGTACGGAGCGACCCGCTTCGACGCGTACCCGCTGTAGGGGGCGCCCTTGTTCGCCTCGCACCCATTGAGTCAATGGGAGCCCGCGTACGCGTTGTACGACCGGCTCCCATTGACTTCATTGGGAGTCCGACCGAATCGAGTCCGATAGCATGCGAACGCATCGTACTCGTTCGGTCGGACTGCTAGGGTCCGATTCGGTCGGAAATCTCTCCGGGTCCGGCTCGGTCGGAGAGATTTCCGGCCAGAATCGGAATCGGCCCCTAAACATATATAATTTACTATTCCCACTCCAAACTATATTAATTCAGGGAAGGTGCTGGACACTAAACATATAATTTACTATTCCCACTCCAATTTATATTAACTCAAAGAAGGTGCTGGACACTAAACATATATAATTTACAATGCCCACTCCAAACTATATTAATTTTGGGAAGGTGCTGGACACTAAACATATATAATTTACTATTCCCACTCCAATTTATATTAACTCAGGTAAGGTGCTGGACACTAAACAAATATAATTTACTATGCCCACTCCAAACTATATTAATTTTGGGAAGGTGATGTACACTAAACATATATAATTTACTATTCCCACTTCAAAATACATTAAATCATGAAAAGTGATGGACTGTAAACATATATAACTATTCCCACTCCAATTTAAATTAACTCAGGGAAGGTGCTGGACACTAAACATATATAATTTACTATTCCCACTCCAATTTATATTAACTCAGTGAAGGTGCTGGACACTAAACATATATAATTTACTATTCCCACTCCAAACTATATTAATTCAGGGAAGGTGCTGGACACTAAACATATATAATTTACTATTTCCACTGCAAACTATTTTAAATCAGGGAAGGTGCTGGACACTAAACATATATAATTTACTATTCCCACTCCAATTTGTATTAACTCAGGGAAGGTGATGGACACTAAACTTATATAATTTACTATTCCCACTCCAATTTATATTAACTCAGGGAAGGTGCTGGACACTAAACATATATAATGTACTATTCCCACTCCAAACTATATTAATTCAGGGAAGGTGCTGGACACTAAGAGGCCGATTCTGATCTCGGCCGGTAGGACTCCGAATCGGACTCGGCATTACCGGATCCGATTCGGAGCCCTGTTTCCCGACCGAGTCGGACGTGCGTCCGGGCGAGCGAGGACGATGCGAACGTACGCGAAATCACCGACCGACTCGTTCGCGGGACCCAACCGCTCCGACCGACTCGCACGGACACGACTCGCACCGCGCAATGGAGACATTCCCCGGCCGGGTAAGTACGATGCGCGCCGCGAGCAGTCCGACCGACTCGCGCCGCGGTACTTCATTGACTTCAATGGGAGTCCGACCGAATCGAGTCCGATAGCATGCGAACGCATCGTACTCGTTCGGTCGGACTGCTAGGGTCCGATTCGGTCGGAAATCTCTCCGGGTCCGGCTCGGTCGGAGAGATTTCCGGCCAGAATCGGAATCGGCCCCTAAACATATATAATTTACTATTCCCACTCCAAACTATATTAATTCAGGGAAGGTGCTGGACACGAAACATATAATTTACTATTCCCACTCCAATTCATATTAATTCAAAGAAGGTGCTGGACACTAAACATATATAATTTACAATGCCCACTCCAAACTATATTAATTTTGGGAAGGTGCTGGACACTAAACATATATAATTTACTATTCCCACTCCAATTTATATTAACTCAGGTAAGGTGCTGGACACTAAACAAATATAATTTACTATGCCCACTCCAAACTATATTAATTTTGGGAAGGTGATGTACACTAAACATATATAATTTACTATTCCCACTTCAAAATACATTAAATCATGAAAAGTGATGGACTGTAAACATATCTAAATTATGATTCACAAATAAAAATATATAACATTTAAAATAATTTAAAAACTACATACACATTAAATTATAATACCAACAAATTATACATCATAAACACATATAAATTAACACTTAATAAAAATATATATTAACATATTCATAAATTAACAAATATATAAACAACAATAATTTTTTATCATTATATTTCTCCCCAGAAATGAAATTAATAAAATTATGTTATATTCATAATAATTAATACATTTAATTTAAATTTTTAACTTAAAATATATAATTTTTTTAAAAATATATAAAATTAGTATTTTAAAAAACAACATGAAACACTTTAAAATATATTAATAATAAAATAAATATTTATAACACTTTAAATTACAAATTATTATAACACATTGAAAATTTGATTAATGTATACATATACCATATCAACACAAAACACATCTACATTAAACTAATTTTGTAATATATCATGTTTTAATATTCACTACTATATTATCAAATCATGACAATTATTAATATTATAATATTTAAAATACAAAATTATTTCTCTCTCAATATGTAATATTTTTTATACATATTTTAAATATAATTACATACACTATATTCACTGCACAGAATGTTTTCCTATAATTAATTATTGTTTTTCACTATATATCTAAAATAATTAAAATATTCCCCAAAAATATAAAAAAATAAAAACACCATCATCCCCTTATCAAAAAATATTTACACTCATAAAAATAAAAATTTTAATACTATAAAAATGTTTAACAAAATAATTTAAGATACATAATTTTAATTTTTAATACATTTTAAACATATATTTGACAATAAATTACACTCATAAATATTAGTTTAAAATTTTTTATTTTTAAATTAATTTTGTTTTTTAAAAATAAGATCAGCTATATTATCCACTATAAACACAAAAATTAATCTCATTAAAAAAATTATAATTACATAAATATTAAATTGAAATTTTTAAATTTACAATTTTTAAATTCTAAAAAGCTACCCACCCTTATCCCCTTTAAATACAACATCCCGCTCCTAAAAATTTATTTTAATTTCATTAAAATTATTTTTAATACTTAAAATTTTAAATTATACATTTTTAAAACACTCCCCACCCTTATCCCCTATAAACCCAACATCCCACTCCTAAAAACAATATTCATTTTTTTTTCACATTTATTAACAATTAATATAACATTTACAAACATATAACATAATATTTTTTCATAACGATATTTTAGCAATAGATATTTATTACAACGATATTTTAAACAACACAGAAAATCGATATTATTAACATCGATATTTTAAACGATATTTTTAACTATCGATGTTTAAAATTCGATATTATGACATAACGATATTTATTATTCAATATTGGGTGCGATTCCGATTCCGGCCGGAAATCTCTCCGACCGAGCCGGACCCGGAGAGAATTTCGACCGAATCGGACCCTAGCAGTCCGACCGAACGAGTACGATGCGCACGCATGCTATCGGACTCGAGTCGGTCGGACTCCCATTGAAGTCAATGGGAGCCTGTCGTACAACGCGTACGCGGGCTCCCATTAACTCAATGGGTGCGAGGCGGACAAGGGCGCCCCCTACAGCGTGTACGCATCCATGCGCATCGCGGCATACATGCACAGGTAGGGGGGACCCATGGGTCCCCCCTGTGTGCGACTCGCGCGCCTACGCGTACAGGGGGTTCGACGCGGACCCCCAAAGTCCGGCTCCGACAGCTTTTTCGAGCCGGACGGCGCGAGTCGGTCGGACTGCTCGCGGCGCGCATTGTACTTACCCGGCCGGGAAACGTCTCCATAGCGCGGTGCGAGTCGTGTCCATGCGAGTCGGTCGGAGCGTGTTGAAGCCGCGTTCGAGTCGGTCGGCGATTTCACGGGTGCTTGCATCGTACTCGCTCGGCCGGACCCGCGTACGATTCGGTCGGGAAACAGGGCTCCGAATCGGATCCGGTGAATCCAAATCCGATTCGGAGCACTACCGGCCGAGATCGGAATCGGCCCCATAGTGTCTACTTACCGCTGTGATCATACAGGACCTAGGGGCTAGATGTACGACCATTCTATTTTGTGGGTCACATATTGTGATTTTTTGCGACTCACAAAACAGAATGTACAAATGTGTCTCAGACACAATTAGCAGTTTTTTTATATGCTAGAGTGCACACATAGCCACCACATGCTAGTTCATGTTTGTTCTCCATGGGAATGTGACTTTCACTATGTGGATGCCATTGTGCTTTGGGAAAGATACACCAAACATCTCGGCTTCCATCCTAAACTATAGAACATCACTTAAGTGTGCATTCAGTATTAATTCTGTGAAATACATTTTTGAGATATAAATGTCAGAATGACTAAATGTAAGGAACCATACATGTACCTCATGCCTATGTCCATCTACCTTGATTGCCACAGGTGAACAAACCTCTACTACTCTGACTAAAAGTAATGCATAGTATGATGATATCTGTTAGACCTGTCAGCCTTAGGGTGGCCTTCCCCCAAACATTTTGCCTTCACGCTTCTGTTTTTCTGAATTTATTTTCACTGGCTTTAGGACTCTGTGCAATTTACCACTGCTAACCAGTGCTAAACTGCTTATGTTCACTCCCTAAAACATGGTAAAATTGGCTTCCACTTGATTGCCACATTTAATTTACTTAAATGTCCCTAGTAATGTGGTATACCATGTACCCTGGTCCTGTAAATTAAATGCTACTAGTGGGCAGGGCCACCGGCACCAGGCATTCAAATAGAACCCTCAGACCAACTCTTCGGTACACATCTGGGCCTGTGGAGCACTCAGAAGAAGGAATGCTATGCTGCTCTGCAGCAAGAATGACTGCTACTATGCTGCCCTGCTACTCTGCTTCCCTGCTGCTTGCATGAGAAGGACTGGACCTGCAACTTGAGCCCAGGGCTGCTAGAGTGACACCAAGGGCTATTTGGCTGGCCGCCTGACCACAGCCTTAAGAACTGAAAAGGCTCCCACAATCTTGAACCCTGCACCTGACTCTGCCTGCTGTGAGACCTAACGCTCAAAGTTGTGCCACACCAGTCATGGGCCCTTGGAAGTTGGCTGGAAGGTGCTCTGCCAGTGAAGCTGTGGTCCTAGCAGAACCGCCGGAGTGTGATGCATCACCGCGCAGCTCTGCATCAGAATATCCACTGCGCAACGCGTCCCCGATGCAGGACCTCACAGCTCCTCGGAACCGCCGTTGAGCGACGCTTCCTTGATGCTGGACCTCACATCACAGCCAGCAGCTCCTTGGAACCACCACTGCGCAACACATCTTCAGAGCAGGGCCTGGCATCGTAGTTCGCTGCTCCTCAGAACTGCTGCTGCATGACGCATCCTCGACACAGAACTTGGCCACTGCATCTGACCCACGCTGCATTGTGGTCGGCGTGACTATGTGACTTTTTCCTGGCCCAGCATGACCAGATAACCACAGTTTGCGATTTGTGCTTTTAGGCACTATTTTTGCCTAAGTCTTTAAAAATGCATATCTCCAGTCGTACTGATTGGAATTTTGTTGTTTTGGTGTCAAATAATTTATTAACATTTACTCTGTTTTTCTAAATTGGTGTCAGATTTTTCTTCTATTGTTTTTTCACTTCATTACTGTTTGTGTACTGCATAAATACTTTACACATTGCCTCTAAGTGAAAACTGACTGCTTTTTTGCCAAGCTACTAGAGGATTAATCACAGGCTAATTTAGTGACTTTAATGATTCACCCTGACATAGATTGCGGCTATAGCTTGACCAAGGTTTACACCCCACTCAGCCAAAAACATTCTCACAATGTCCATGACAATACCCCACCTCTAGCCACCGTCCCTGTGTCAATCTTGTTTGCTGGTCAACTGTGAAACCTCTTCACTAGTCTAGGTGTATAAATGTGTGTAGCTGATACCCAAGAATTTTCTTTTAGGCCAAATCTCTTCTATCTATGTACCCAGGAATCTGAAGGGCTCTTAACTTTATATTCTTGACCGGACCTACTGCAATGAAGGAGGCTGCACAAGATGAGTATTGTTCTTCTTCAGTTTTACTAAAGACCTGTGAAAGACTGGATGAGTCTTCATAGTTGGTGATAAAGCTGCTTTCACAGCTCCATCATTTTTCTAGGTTTCTGATAAACAATGCACCAATAAAATGGGGTTGAAGCTTTACTTTTCCATGCAAATGAAATTGGTTAGTAGAAAGCCAGACTGAATCCCCGGGTGGAAAAGTTGGAGCATTACAATGATGTTCATCCGCAATTGTATTTTACAGTTCTTTGACTTTCAATAATGCTGTCTTAGTTTGCTCATGTAGATTAGCAATCAGGAGCAAATAGAGCAGATGTCACTGCATGATATATATCTAAGTGAAATCGAGGATGATACCCTTGACGACAAAAGATGGACTATAATTTAATGAAGCATGAATTGCAATATCATGACAAAAGTTTGCCACCAGAGATGTTTTACTCAAGATGTCTGTTCTTGCAGATAGCATTGTAGATATGGTTCCTGATCTTTATTTACTTATTGAGTTTGGCCTTCACATTGTGGATGGATGGTATGGAGACAAGAACTGAATTTCTTATCCTATAGGCTTACAAAATTCTTCCCAAAATAATAAGATAAACAGAGACCCTCGATCTGAAAATATTACTGAGGGTATTTCGTGGAGACGCATGATGTTTGTAAAAACAACTAAATAGTTTCTGTTGCTATAGAATTGCTGCTTATTGGTATAAAATGTGCCATCTTTGTAAATAAGCCCACCATCAGCATAATGACATTTCCTGATTCAGAATGCCACTGATGTGGTTGATTAGCGCGTGGGTGTAAATTACCCATTGACTTCAGTCTGTTATACATTGTCCTCAGATGGGTGTCACAAGTAGATACATACTGTTGTATTTTCTTTATCAGCCCTTCCTACCAAAAATGTATTTTCATTAGTTTCTCAGTCCTAGTGATACAAAAATCGTCATAAAAAGGGGAAAAGGGGATTCCTGGGATTTCATGTAGAACGTGATGCTGTAACACAACAGTAGGCAAATAAATGCTTCCCTTCTACCTCAGTAAACCATCTTTGAATTTTCCGTGCTCATCTTTTGCCATCTATTGGGGAATTCTTTCTGGCGTCAATGTCTCCTTTGCTATTCCATAATGCTTCGCTCTTGATATTTTGAATTTGTTCCAATTATTTTTAATTATAAATCATTGGCACAGAAAACTCTACCTTTACAGATGAATCAGGAGATATATTTCTCGATAACGTACCTGCTTTCCACTCAGGACATCCCGACCTAAAGTAATGACATAATCACACTCAGAGAGGAATAAAGACCATCTCAATTGTCATGCCATTAGCATTTTAGCATATTTGAGGGAGGCAAGGTTTTGGTGATCAGTATGCACTGTGACTGAAGATGATGCTCCTAAAAAATATTAAGGGGTCGATTCCGATTCGGGCCGGAAAAAGCACCGACCGACTCGGAGCCGGAAAATTTACCGACTGACACGTACCAGTGGCGCCCGACACGCCAAGTACGATGCAAGCCGCGATAAATCCGACCGACACGTCAGGAAACCAAGCCGACCGACCGAGCCGCTCGGAAAATAGCAATCCGGCCGGAAAAACACGCGAATCCAACCGACCGACACGCACCCGGAACAAATCCGACCGAATCGTACCCGCCAACTCCAACCCGCAAAGTACGATGCAAGGCGCGAAAAACCCGACCGAGTCGGACGGAGGACAAGCCGTACGACCGACACGCATACAAAACCGAGCCGAAGCAACACAATACACCGCGACCGACGCGTACGCAGCATACAAAACTGCACAAACACAGCGTGAACGAAACGGAGAACACCGTACGAGACCAATGCAGGGTCCGACTCGGTCACAAGAACGTTTCCAACATACACAAACAGCACAAAGGAAAAATCACCCAAAAAAGGCCAAACAAGCAATTAGCAAGCCAATAAATACTGGGGGGTGGGGACAGAGAACAAAGACACACCCACAACTCCACCTATATAAAGGACACTAATCACTACCATGAGCCTTTGCAAATGCCATTCCACTGCCAGCACCCAAGAGAAAGCAACCACACACCCACAGCTCACCCCTCACACAAGCCACACACCATCAGCACACCAACAAATACCTACCTCACATACACCCAGCAAAACACACACTCACACACCCTCACCTGCACACCAACACACACATCACTCACCATCACCACCCATCACCATGCCCCCAAGAAGAATCCCAAGTTCCTAGATTGTGAATTGGAAGTCCTGGTAGACGAGATCCTCAGGGTGGAGCCACAGCTGTTTGGCACTCTGGTCCAACAGACCCCCATGTCGCAGAAAACCAAGATGTGGGAGAGGATCATCAACAGGGTGAACGCCCAATCACCATGTCGGCGCACAAAGACGGACATCCAGAACAGGTGGTATGACGTGCGCAGGAGGGTACGGGACCTGCTGAAGATAGACTACATCAACAGCCAACATACCGGCAGTGGCCCTCCTGCCAAGCCAATATACCTCAGGCCCTGGGAGGAGAAGGTGCGGGCCATCCTTCCGCCAGTGAGCGTATATGGACTAGAGAACATCCCAGAGCCTGGTGAGTACACAACAAATGTACACAATAAACTGCCACAAAACACACACATCACTGTCAAGGGGAGAGTCAAACCATGCACACATAGCAATTACACAGCAACTAGAACAGAATCATCCCAAAATGTGTATGTCAGTCAGATAAACACAACACATGCCATCAAAAAAGTCACATCCAACTGTGCCAACACATGTACAAACACAACCACAACTACAGCTAGGCAGTGGCACAAATAGAACTAACACACACATCCACACATGTAGCCACCACAACAACACCAACACACAGTGAAGACCACTCAAAGGAAGGAATTCTGTGTATGCTGGCCAAGTCAGTGTAGCCAATAGCATCATGGGAGTCGCAGTCACACATATTGCCCCCCCCCCCCACAACTGTCCCATCAACACCACCCTGAACCATGCTCACATCACAGGGAGGGGAGAAGGACACACAAGATGGCTGACACTGGCTACTGCTGTGGGGAGCACAAGGCCCTGCTGGCAACTGTGCACCAACAAACAGCAGGACACCACTGACTGACATCCTGAGAGACAACTTACACTCCCTGCAATGCAAGCACGTTCCATAGTGGGATATCTGGCTGGCTGGGTGGGAAGGGGACTTGCAGCACTGACCATAGTCACCAGCACCTCCCCTCACACCCCCCAACACAAACTCCACAGTACCCACCTGGTAGAATGCAATGCCCTCCATCCTAACACAAGATCCCACAAAGCACCACCACCCTGGGTTATGTTGTGTGAAGCACAGGGACACTCTTGGGACTCTTAGCCAAACAACTGCCAGGACAACACTCCCAGCCATCCTGTCAGCACAGCCAGCCCACCCCACAGGGAAGCAGAGTCAAAAGGAAGGAAGCATGGGCATGCTGGGAAGAGGGGTGGAGGCAATAGCATGATGGGAGTCGTAGTCACTGATATTGGTCACCCCCACAACTGTCCCATCAACACCACCCTGAACCATGCTCACATCACAGGGAGTGGAGAAGGACTCACAAGATGGCTGACACTGGCTACTGCTGTGGGGAGCACAAGGCCCTGCTGGCAACTGTGCACCAACAAACAGCAGGACACCACTGACTGACATCCTGAGAGACAACTTACACTCCCTGCAATGCAAGCACGTTCCATGGTGGGATATCTGGCTGGCTGGGTGGGAAGGGGGACTTGCAGCACTGACCATAGTCACCAGCACCTCCCCTCACACCCCCCCAACACAAACTCCACAGTACCCACCTGGTAGAATGCAATGCCCTCCATCCTAACACAAGATCCCACAAAGCACCACCACCCTGGGTTATGTTGTGTGAAGCACAGGGACACTCTTGGGACTCTTAGCCAAACAACTGCCAGGACAACAGTCCCAGCCATCCTGTCAGCACAGCCAGCCCACCCCACAGGGAAGCAGAGTCAAAAGGAAGGAAGCATGGGCATGCTGGGAAGGGGGTGGAGGCAATAGCATGATGGGAGTCGTAGTCACAGACATTGCTCAGCCTCACAACTGGCCCATCAACACCACCCTGAACCATGCTCACATCACAGGGAGTGGAGAAGGACTCACAAGATGGCTGACACTGGCTACTGCTGTGGGGAGCACAAGGCCCTGCTGCCAACTGTGCACCAACAAACAGCAGGACACCACTGACTGACATCCTGAGAGACAACTTACACTCCCTGCAATGCAAGCACGTTCCATGGTGGGCTATCTGGCTGGCTGGGTGGGAAGGGGGACTTGCAGCACTGACTATAGTCACCAGCACCTCCCCTCACACCCCCCCACACAAACTCCACAGTACCCACCTGGTAGAATGCAATGCCCTCCATCCTAACACAAGATCCCACAAAGCACCACCACCCTGGGTTATGTTGTGTGAAGCACAGGGACACTCTTGAGACTCTTAGCCAAACAACTGCCAGGACAACACTCCCAGCCATCCTGTCAGCACAGCCAGCCCACCCCACAGGGAAGCAGAGTCAAAGGAAGGAAGCATGGGCATGCTGGGAAGAGGGGTGGAGGCAATAGCATGATGGGAGTCGTAGTCACTGATATTGGTCACCCCCACAACTGTCCCATCAACACCACCCTGAACCATGCTCACATCACAGGGAGTGGAGAAGGACTCACAAGATGGCTGACACTGGCTACTGCTGTGGGGAGCACAAGGCCCTGCTGGCAACTGTGCACCAACAAACAGCAGGACACCACTGACTGACATCCTGAGAGACAACTTACACTCCCTGCAATGCAAGCACGTTCCATGGTGGGATATCTGGCTGGCTGGGTGGGAAGGGGGACTTGCAGCACTGACCATAGTCACCAGCACCTCCCCTCACACCCCCCCCAACACAAACTCCACAGTACCCACCTGGTAGAATGCAATGCCCTCCATCCTAACACAAGATCCCACAAAGCACCACCACCCTGGGTTATGTTGTGTGAAGCACAGGGACACTCTTGGGACTCTTAGCCAAACAACTGCCAGGACAACACTCCCAGCCATCCTGTCAGCACAGCCAGCCCACCCCACAGGGAAGCAGAGTCAAAAGGAAGGAAGCATGGGCATGCTGGGAAGGGGGTGGAGGCAATAGCATGATGGGAGTCGTAGTCACAGACATTGCTCAGCCTCACAACTGGCCCATCAACACCACCCTGAACCATGCTCACATCACAGGGAGTGGAGAAGGACTCACAAGATGGCTGACACTGGCTACTGCTGTGGGGAGCACAAGGCCCTGCTGGCAACTGTGCACCAACAAACAGCAGGACACCACTGACTGACATCCTGAGAGACAACTTACACTCCCTGCAATGCAAGCACGTTCCATGGTGGGATATCTGGCTGGCTGGGTGGGAAGGGGGACTTGCAGCACTGACCATAGTCACCAGCACCTCCCCTCACACCCCCCCCAACACAAACTCCACAGTACCCACCTGGTAGAATGCAATGCCCTCCATCCTAACACAAGATCCCACAAAGCACCACCACCCTGGGTTATGTTGTGTGAAGCACAGGGACACTCTTGGGACTCTTAGCCAAACAACTGCCAGGACAACACTCCCAGCCATCCTGTCAGCACAGCCAGCCCACCCCACAGGGAAGCAGAGTCAAAAGGAAGGAAGCATGGGCATGCTGGGAAGGGGGGTGGAGGCAATAGCATGATGGGAGTCGTAGTCACAGACATTGCTCAGCCTCACAACTGGCCCATCAACACCACCCTGAACCATGCTCACATCACAGGGAGTGGAGAAGGACTCACAAGATGGCTGACACTGGCTACTGCTGTGGGGAGCACAAGGCCCTGCTGCCAACTGTGCACCAACAAACAGCAGGACACCACTGACTGACATCCTGAGAGACAACTTACACTCCCTGCAATGCAAGCACGTTCCATGGTGGGATAACTGACTGGGTGGGTGGGTGGGTGGGAAGGAGGTCTGGCTGTCAACCAAACACAATCAATGCAGACCATGTTCACACCCCAGAGAATACATAGAAATGCCCAAATAATGCAGGACAATGTGCCACACCAATATCAACCCCTGACTGTGACGACTTAGGACAATACAATGTACAGGCCCGCACCCCGAGGCACAGTCACAACTGTCAGGTGTGTCAACCACTGATGCCTGCAGAAACATGACATACATTGTTTGTGTCTCCCAAAAACAGGTGATGATAGGGACACAGCAGCAGACGCTGAGGAGTCCCAGTCCCAGGCTCAAGAGGATGCCGAGCTCACTGGCGTCGTACAGCCTCTGTCCTCCTCGGATGATGAAGAACAACCTGGCACATCCGGTGCAAGTCAACATGCTGCACCAGCAGGACCACCAGCTGCAGCACCAGCAGGTCCACCAGCTGCACCCCCTGCACCCACCCCTCCAACGACTGTCACCACGAATACCATCCCTGCCGACATGGACAGAATAAGGAACAACACCAGCGCAGTGACCCTGGACCAACCTGGGGCCATGGACACCACCACCACCACCACCCCCAAGGTGGACCAGGGTTATCTGTGCGTGCAACTGCACACACTGCACATGTCAGCAGGGGTGGTGGGAGGGGTGGGAGACAGAGGTCGCTGCTTGCAGACGTTGCTGGTGTGCATGAAGACCCACAACTGGTACGCATAGCTGATGCGTACCAGTCCAGCACCGGAGAGCTCAGCCAGGTAGTGGGGCTCCTCAGAGACATCAAACAGCAGCAGGCTGCCCATCATGCCCGCTTGGACTCCCACATGTCCCACGTGGAGTCACACATGTCACGTGTGGACTCCCACATGTCCCGCGTGGAGTCCAAGTGGGATGTACTACATGAGATGACGGCGGTGCACAGGGACATTTTACAATGCCTCCGCCAGATGAACAGCAACCAGTCCACACCTCCCTGTGTGCCAACAACATCTGGTACCGAACAAACTGCAACTGCCACAGGGAGGGAGGAGGACTCTGGCGGAGAGTCCCCTGCACCGCAGCAGCCTGCACTTGAGGGCCCCCCCCAAGAAGAGGGGTCGTCCGAGGAGGGGAAAGTGAGAGGCTGATGGCCAAGCGCAACTCCCAGGAAGCCTGAACCTGTTCTGGATTTTCGCCTTTGTGCACAGACTGTTCACCCTGTTGATGGCAACACTACTCCCACACATTGCATGGGGAGTACAAGTTGGAACAATGTGTCAGACAACTGTGGCCCCGATACTGGGGATCCTGTCTACCTGGACTTTCTATTCATCTAGGAACTTGGGATTGCAAGATTCATGTACAGCACAATCCATCCTATGCACTATTATCACAGATGTATCACAATAAACACACTAATACACCATACTTGCCTCTGTCGTGATTCCAACGTGGGTGCTGTTATGGGGATGATGAACTGCAAAATTACACTGTGTATGCGAACTGCAACAGCAAGGACAACACAGGCATGTGAGTACAGGCAACGTGACACATATGAGGGAGACACACCACCAGGGCTACACAACACATACACACCTAGGCCATCTGACTCATTGCCTACACTGATGTTGCCAGGGAAGACGGTGCAATGCACAGACACCACACCCATTCCCAGTTGTAGTCAAGTAGCCCACAGGTGCAGTAAGCAAATGGCAGTCAAATGTGTGACCACAGACAACGCACATCACTAAGTGAAGCACAGGTTTATTACACAGTAGCAACATGCCGTAACCACTACAGATGCAAGGTAACCCCACCTGGTAGCGGGCACACAGTCAACAACTGTAGACAGAAGGAAGTCCATGGGTGTGGCGCACATCACCTGTAGGGACACAACAGCTACCAGCCTGGATGTGCAATCACGTCATCGGTGGACACAGTTGGCCAAACGAATCTGAAAGTACCCTGTGAAGGACAGAAATGACACACAGTCAAAAGCAATGCAGTACAGGACAGAACAGCAAAACTCATGCACAATACATGTTACAAGATACCCACCCAGAACCAAGTTAGCATGTCAACACTGTTGGGGAGTACAGCCCACCTGTCACCACACATCGCAACACAAATCCTGTCAAGTAGCCCATGGACACACTCCAACAGCACCAGAGCACCACCCACACATCATGCCAACTCACATCATTCACATGACACCTCAGGATACTCACATTCAGCTAAAGAAGTTGGTGATGAGCTGTGTGCGGACATCACCATCACCATCATCATCATCATCGTCACTGGCATCGTGGTCCAGGCCAGGATCCTCCACAGGTGGCGGATGTTGGTCATCGTCATCCTGGATGAGAGGCAACTCCTTCCGCACTGCCAGGTTGTGTAGCATGCAGCAGACGATGATAATCTTGCACACTTTCGCAGGGGCATATGGGAGGGACCCTCCGGTCTTGTCCAGGCAGCGGAAGCGGCTCTTCAGGAGACCAAAGGTCCGCTCAATCACTCTCCTGGTCCGACCATGTGCCTCATTGTAGCGCATCTGGGCAGGTGTCACAGGGTTCCTGAGGGGTGTCAGCAACCACGGCATGTTGGGGTATCCCGAGTCACCTACGGACAGACAAGTGCACATCAGCTGACTTGGAAAAGTGGGCGGAATACTACAGATCAGATCACACACAATGGCACAAAGTCAGTACACACCGACAAGCCAGGCACGCTGGTTCTGCATCTGTGCCATCAACCTGGGGATGCGACTACTCCTCATCACAAAGGCATCGTGTGCTGAACCAGGGAAACGGGCACACACATGTGTGATGGTCATGTCTGCAAGACACACCACCAGTGCATTGACCGAGTGGTAGTGCTTGCGGTTCCTGTAGGCCTGCTCCTGGGCCTGTGGTGGTACCAAAGCCACATGTGTCCCATCAATGGAGCCAATGACATGCGGCATCCTCCCCAGGGCATAAAAGTCACTCTTCACGTCAGTGAGTCATCGCAGTCTAGGGAAATAGATGTACCGGTTCAGGAAGAGCAACATTGCCGCCAAGAAATCGCGGAGCACACGGCTGAACATGGTCTGTGACATCCCACCAGCAGACGCCACAGTATGTTGGAAGGTACCGGTGGCAAAGAAGTGTAGGGCTGCCATCACCTTCACCTTGGGGGTCAGCGCTGTAGGATACGGCCGGCCAGGCTGCAAATGTGGGGACAACTGCACTGCCAAATCCTCAATCAGCTGCCTGGTGAAGCGGTACCGTCGGATGCTGTCCCGTTCCACCATCGTTGCCAGGTCTGGGAATGGCCGATGGACAGCAGGAGCCCTGCAGTGCAGAGGAGAAGTAAGCAAGATCGTCAGTCACCCCACATATGCGGCATTGAACACACTCAAGATCCCAACATACATCATCATGAGGCACAACTACATGAAGTGTGCAGTACCGGAACGACATGTATGGTACATACATGGCCAACATCTGTCAACACGGTCCTACAGGTGGCATCAATTTGTCCCAGGTTGGCCCATTGGATATCATGATGCTGTGTCACAGTCACCCCCCAGTGACATGTGAGGACAGATGTGCCCCAGGCACCACAGCTCAACGACAGGCACATTCCCAGGGACCCTGTAATGCCACGTGGACACTGGCATCACCTGGAGTATCATGTGTACACCACAACAAAACAAACATGACCCCCACAGGTAGTGGCCACACTTGCCATGGCAGGAGAGCCATGGACGTCTGTGACACACACGCACAACATCAGAGTCCATGCACACACAACGTGGATGTGGAGACTGTCTCCCATTGTGCACATGAAATCAGAGACATTGTAAACACTACATGCACAAAGACTGTGGAGGGCCATCACTATTGTGCCACTGGGACACCCTGGCTCAAACATACCGTCCCACATGGGACTCACGGGGTATGTGACATGACATACACAAACACCACTGTGAAATGTGACCATGGCACATGCACAGATATGAACAGTTGCACATCACAGTGGTCACGTACACGTAACACCCAGGATCCTGTCCCCATTAACACGTGCACAGCCTGGGGGTGGCTGCCCACAGGTGACACCCACAGGACAACATGTACACCAACATACACACAATAGGAAATGCAGCCTTACATGCCTTATGATAAGGTTTGGACAGGCTGTCGTGATGTAGGTGTGCCCCTCACTCCCTGGGAGCTATCTGTGGCTGGCATATGTCCATCTGAGACAGGCATGCTGACATATGCCAGTCACATGTACAGTGATGCGTTGAACAGCAATGGACTGATCGGTGCCTCCGGCCGGCCCATTGCATTCAATGTGTGCGGGTACGCGTTGTACCCCTGTGCGCGTTGAACAGCAATGGACCGATCGGTGTCTCCGGCCGGCCCATTGCTTTCAATGTGTGCGGGTACGCGTTGTACCCCTGTGCGCGTTGAACAGCAATGGACCGATCGGTGCCTCCGGCCGGCCCATTGCATTCAATGTGTGCGGGTACGCGTTGTACCCCTGTGCGCGTTGAACAGCAATGGACCGATCGGTGTCTCCGGCCGGCCCATTGCATTCAATGTGTGCGGGTACGCGTTGTACCCCTGTGCGCGTTGAACAGCAATGGACCGATCGGTGTCTCCGGCCGGCCCATTGCTTTCAATGTGTGCGGGTACGCGTTGTACCCCTGTGCGCGTTGAACAGCAATGGACCGATCGGTGCCTCCGGCCGGCCCATTGCATTCAATGTGTGCGGGTACGCGTTGTACCCCTGTGCGCGTTGAACAGCAATGGACCGATCGGTGTCTCCGGCCGGCCCATTGCTTTCAATGTGTGCGAGTACAGCGTTGTACCCCTGTCGCGTTGAACAGCAATGGACCGATCGGTGCCTCCGGCCGGCCCATTGCATTCAATGTGTCGCGGTACGCGTTGTACCCCTGTGCTGCGTTGAACAGCAATGGACCGATCGGTGCCTCCGGCCGGCCCATTGCATTCAATGTGTGCGGGTACAGCGTTGTACCCCTGTGCGGCGTTGAACAGCAATGGACCGATCGGTGCCTCCGGCCGGCCCATTGCATTCAATGTGTGCGGGTACAGCGTTGTACCCCTGTGCGCGTTGAACAGCAATGGACCGATCGGTGTCTCCGGCCGGCCCATTGCTTTCAATGTGTGCGGTACGCGTTGTACCCCTGTGCGCGTTGAACAGCAATGGACCGATCGGTGCCTCCGGCCGGCCCATTGCATTCAATGTGTCGCGGTACGCGTTGTACCCCTGTGCGCGTTGAACAGCAATGGACCGATCGGTGTCTCCGGCCGGCCCATTGCTTTCAATGTGTGCGGTGCAGCGTTGTACCCCTGTGCGCGTTGAACAGCAATGGACCGATCGGTGCCTCCGGCCGGCCCATTGCATTCAATGTGTGCGGGTACGCGTTGTACCCCTGTGCGCGTTGAACAGCAATGGACCGATCGGTGTCTCCGGCCGGCCCATTGCATTCAATGTGTGCGGGTACGCGTTGTACCCCTGTGCGCGTTGAACAGCAATGGACCGATCGGTGCCTCCGGCCGGCCCATTGCATTCAATGTGTGCGGGTACGCGTTGTACCCCTGTGCGCGTTGAACAGCAATGGACCGATCGGTGCCTCCGGCCGGCCCATTGCTTTCAATGTGTGCGGGTACGCGTTGTACCCCTGTGCGTGTTGAACAGCAATGGACCGATCGGTGTCTCCGGCCGGCCCATTGCTTTCAATGTGTGCGGGTACGCGTTGTACCCCTGTGCGCGTTGAACAGCAATGGACCGATCGGTGTCTCCGGCCGGCCCATTGCTTTCAATGTGTGCGGGTACGCGTTGTACCCCTGTGCGCGTTGTACCTCAATGGACCGATCGGTGCGCACCCATTGACAATGGGCTTGCCTGGCAACGGACGCGTTTTCGAATATTCGAACGAGTCGGTTGCTGGAAAATCAGTTGGTCACCCACAACAATGTTGCAAAATCATGTATGTCATGAAGTTGAAATTTTGAAGGATGCTGTGGGCGTGTTTTGGTGCTGCTATTCCATGGATTGGCCAGATTCAGAAGATGCAAACGACTTGGACCTATCACTTTGGACACAAGGGACAGTATCTGCCTCTCCAGCACATATATATTGCTGCATGTTCCCCTGAGAGCCCACTTGCCTGCACTACATGCTCCAGGACGACATCTGCCACTGCACTGCTGCTGTCTCTGCCCCTCTGGACCCTGCAATGGCACGTACTGTGGAGAGAGCCCCAGCCTTCAGCCTTGAGGAGAACCAGGCCCTGCTGGACAGCCTACTTCCACAGTACAGCAAGCTGTATGGGACACCAGGGGAGCAGGTGAGTGTTCTGTGCACTGCCTTTCTGAATGTGCATTTTGTCTGACTAGCAAGGCTGAGAGTCAGCACACCACTGGCTAGCAGGCTCACTGAGTAGTTGTCACCCCCATAGTGTGTAGTGACTTGCACTGGACAGGTATGGTGCAGTGACAGTGCTTCTGAACAGGGTTTTACTCCCCATGCAATGATACCATGTAGTGACTTCTGGAAAACTGTCCATGGGCAGCCGTGCACTGCCTGGGTACACCATGTGCCCCTGTGATTGCGACATGTATATGCAACTGTGTCATGCACGGATATGTTGCATGTGTAGTAATGGCCTTATCACTTTGTCATCCTGACAGGCTTCTGCCCATCGGAAGCATGAGATCTGGAAGGACATCGTCCGGGCTGTCCGGTCCGTGGGGGTCTACAAGCGCCGGATCCGCAACTGCCAAAAGAGGTGGCAGGACCTTCGGGGCTGGACCCGGAGGATTGCACGGGTCCAGCTGAAGCTGTCGCCTCCTCGCAGGAGGGGCGGAACACGGACCCTGACCCCCACATGCTCAGGATCCTGGCGGTGGTCTTTCCAGACCTGGATGGGCAGCTGAAGGCCAGAGAGCAGCAAGGAGGGGGTGAGTCAAAGACTGCACTGTGTACTCTGTCTAACATGCTATGTGCCCTCCTCGGGCCAGGTTGAACTGCCACAGTACAGCAGTCATGTTGTCCAGGAGCCATGTCCCTCTATTGTGCACTGCCCACTCCTCATCTGATACCCAGGTGTGGCCCTTACATGCAGGGAATTCTGTCACTTAGGACTGTGTCCTTGCAGTTTGCTTGACTCAAGGTGGGAGACAGCATCTGTTTCCCTGACTCTGTGGTGGGCATCATGGGTGGGTCCATTGCTTACACAATGCCTGTATTCTGACATGTATTCAGCGTGTTACTTTGATCTGTGGTCCAATTGCTGAGCTGATCCACCACATGTGGCTGGGGTACCTGGCACACACCCATGCTGCGGGTGGGAACAATGTTTGGGCCCCAGGAGTATGTATATGACGTGTGTCACACATACTTAGCCAGCTGCCTACAGTCCAGGGCTCATCCCTCATTCATGTGGGGCTGGACAGTCATGCCTACTCCAGGCCATACAATACACTCTGTACTCCCACTCCCGTGTATCAGCGGACACATTGTGCACAGTGATTTGACCCCTCAGGTGTCTGCCTCTGTGTCAGTGTGCTGTGGATTAGTCGCCAGGACTGCTGTGGAGTTTCTTGGTAGGGGCTCAGCATGCCACTGGAGATGTGACCATAGGAGACGATACTTGTGTGACACATAGGTGTCTGATCAGCTGCCCATGCAGAATGGGGCATGTAAATGTGAAGTTCAGGCAGCTGTTCCCCATGCACAGCAGAGTGTGAGGGGCTCAGGTTCAGAGGGTAGTGTCACAGGTCTCCCATATGTCCAATAGGTATGACCTGGACAGATGAGGGTTAAGAGGATGTGTTGTGGGGGGATGTACATGTGCACTTGTGCAGCTCCAGGACTTGCATTCCCCATGACCTACTATTGTGACACAGTGCAGAGTGTTGTTGTCTGGCTGCAAAGTCATACATCACTGAGACAGTGATGTATGACTTTGCAGTCATGCCTCCGCCATGGCATGTGTCTACTGATTGGTGATCCTGCAGGGGAGTGACATGTGCTACATGCACACCATAGTGGCGCTGGCTATCAGGACATGGGTGCATCATGGTGTCTGTCGCTGGTATGCATCACATGCATTTCCTATTTGACTCTGGGCATCCCTTACATCCGTAAACCTGTACTGACTCAGTGGCAAGAGCTGTGATGTGTCCACACCGTGTCCTCTGCACTGTCCAACTACTGTGTACTTGGTGCATGTGTCAACACTGGGGTGTTGCAATCCAACAGACACCAGACAGATGGGTGCAAGGCCATCTGGGATGTGAGTGCCATGCTTGGCATCAGACTGACAATTGACTTCTCCTGTTCAATTAGTGCACTTTTAGCAATGTACAACTAATGATGCCAGGGCTTGCTCTGTGATGTGCTGTGCTCACAGTGGTGTGTGCGTTATGTGCAGGTGACTGATGTCTGTCTGTTTCCCCATTGTTTGCAGATACATCCACGGCCACGGAAGGGGACAGCTCCACGGACCAGGAGGAGCCGGAGAGCCAGACTGGGTCAGCAGCCGAGGAGTGGTTGGAGGGACCCAGTGGCACGGAGGGCGAGGGGAGCCACACCGAGGAGTCCTCAGCAGCATCCACCTCAGCTGAGGACCAGAGCAACTCGGAGGATGACTCCCTTGTGGAGGCGGGTGTCAGCAGCCACCACACCCCAGCTAGTGTTGCTGTCCCCGCCACCACCAGCACCACCACCGCCCTCCCATCGGCTCCCATTCCCCAGGTCCGTGGAGGCTCCCATGTCCGGGAGCGTGTCTCCTTTGGGCCAGGCACCGCACCCCCTGCCCCTGTGTCCCCTGCTGCCCTGAGTGAGGAGTCTGTGTACCTCCTTCGCCAGCTCCATGTAGGGCAGACAGCCATGCTGAGTGTCCTCCATGCGCACACCGCGCTGTTGACTCAGCTGGTGTCGTTCATGGAGGGCATCTCATCGGGCATGTCTGACCTACAGAGGGGCAATAGGTCCATGGACTCCTCCCTGACGGCAGCAGTGTCCCTCCTCAAACGGTCCCTCACCCCTCCTGCCTCTGCTCCATCCACACTCCCCAGCACCTTACCCATCCCAGGCACACACACACCGGCACAGGCACACACCAGCACACACACATCCAGCACACTGACACACACGCCAATGACAAAACGCACACGCACGCACATTCAGGGGACTGAAGCCAGACTCACAGGGGATGGGGCCCTGGAACACACACACGCATCCACATGCACTGCGCAGTCCTCAGTTCCCTCTCCCTCCAAAGCACCCTCCCTTGCCTCACCTGCAACCCCAAAGTCACAGCAGCTCTTCCTCTGTGACCTCGGCCTCTTCCCCACCGATGAAGCTGCTCCAGCATCCCGGGGGAAGAGGAAGCCCACCCACACGGAGCAGAGTGCCCCTCGCCCCCGGACACCCTCCCCCAGGCGCAGACGGACTGAGGCCCCCACCCGCAAGTCCCCCGGAGTGCTAAGAGCAAGACCCCGCCACCGCCCTGCAGCTCAGGCACAAGGTCTCCGTCCTCCATCCCTCAGGCCCCCACTGCACAGGTGCCCCCACCACACCCTGCCCCAGGTTCCCCCACCCACAGATATACCATCCCCAAGATGCTCCGGCCTTCTCCCCCTGCCACTTGCTCTCCCAGCACCACACCCCCGCTGCGCTTGTCTGTGCCACTGATGTGGTGAGGGTGTCCTCCCCTCTGTCCAACCCACCTTGCCTGTTCCCCATTCTCCTCCCCTGGAGGTAGGCACTGCAGTGGAGTCCACTACCGCCCTGTCTGACTTGGGCACTGCAGTGGCGGACCTGTCCACCCCATCTGCAGGGTCCACTGCAGTTGTGCCGGCACCCACGACATCTGTGTCATGCCCCCAGTTGTGCCGGCACACACCATGTCAGACACCTCCACTGCAGTTGTCAGTGGCTCTCCAGCACCCACCACCCCTTCCCTGACTCCCCCTGGTGAGCCCTGATCCTGTCCCTGCGGTGCCTGGCCTGCCCCCGGTTGCCCCTCCTAGTGGATTGTCCCTGGTATTGTGCAGGCATGCGTAGGGTGACATCTGCCAGTGTCACCCTGTTTGAACTTTGACAATGGACTGGCCATTGGCCTTTGCTCTAATTTCTTCTGGACGTCGTTATCAAACAACACATATGCTGAATAAAGCAACTTTCTTTTCTCTAGTGCTCATGCTTCAGATGTACATGTTGTTGGTGCAGCTAACCATGCCCTTGCTGCAGTGATGGTGATATCTGGTCTCATGATTATGAAGTGTTACTGTGCAGGAACCCATGTGGTCCAGGGGGAATGTGTCCTATCATGTGGTGTATCCATGTCATCAATAGCAGCATCTGAGGGTGTCATGTGTTCAGTATTTGGCAATGGGTTTCCTACTTACATTGGCAATTTCATATCTGTGGCTTCCACCCCTGCACATCTGTTGTGCCTGCCATCGTTGCATTTGTCTACTTCCCTGACCGTGTTGCCATCTCCAGTGGACATGCAGGTTTGGGCATCAATGGGGAGGGACTCATCCGTGTAGTCAGTGCAACATTGCTATACAAGTGTGTTGGATCTGTGCTGATGATTCCGTTGGCACATCCATGACCAGGCTGATGTGATGGGAGCCCTCATTTGGTGCTAATTGTTGATTGTGTGACCAAGTGCTCAGCTGACATGATGGGGCCCTACTGAGGCAACATATGGCACAGCTTTCCTCAACACAGGAGTGGAGTCCCCTCATGGCAGTGTGTACACGTGTGACATTGCCTGCGCCCAAGGTGTGTGTTGTATGTGCATGTCTGTGTGTTCACTTTCATTCATCTGCGCATGCTGTGATCCCTAGTGTTGTACCTGTTTGTGATGCTTGCTGACTTGAGCTATGTTCCCCCAAAGTCTTCTCCCTGTGTTCTCTGTGATGTGGGTGCATGGCACATTACTGGTCATCAGGGTGTCACCCATAGGTGTGTTTGCTGTCAGGGCAGAGTTTGTGTGCTGACGCAGATGGGTCACAGTCAGGTTTCCCTTTGGCACTTGTTGTTTGCCCCTGTCATGTGATTTCCAGTTTGTGTTATCTTTCAGTGATTGTGACACGTTGTGTGTGTGACTGCTGGCACTCCTTAGGGTCCGGGCTGCAATGTTGGTTGTTGTCTATGTGTGTTCTTTGTGGGTGACCTTGGCTTCTTCATTGGTGTGTGACTGTGGCTGGGATCCCATTGGTCGGTGTGGTATTGCCGTCATGTCCATGTACAGCGTAGTGTGCAGTGTGTCAGACATTCAGGAGTCTTGTTGAGTGTCCATGTGTGATGTGTTTCTACACCTTGGTTCCCACCCACCACCCTGGAATAGTCATGGGTGCATGTGCAATGTCACCAGTGCATGTGTACTTCACTGCTGCACATTGTTGGAGGTCGAGGGGTGTGGTCTTGAGTGTGTGCAGATGAGAGTTGTTGCCCGGCTAGTCCCCTGCCTCCATGTTGGCCTTGGCTTACTGGCCATGCTGATTGATTTGTGCTTGTGTAGGTGTGATGGTAGTTTGTTGCTCAGGACACCTGACTGTGGTTCACAGTGTGAACGACATTTAGCTTTGTCATCACAGTGGTATTTTTATTCAGCCCAGGGTCACCACATTGTGGGGGCCCTGGGGGTGGTGCTGTGGTGTGTCTGTGACTTGCTGTGTCAGTTGTTGTTCCTACGTGCCTGTGTGACATGTGTGTTTTGTGCTCCCTCTCACCTGTCAATGCCTGCTTGCCCACATAGGGGATTTGGATCCATGAGTTACCTTAGTGTGGCAGTGTATGCACATCTGTATGATTGGTATTCAGCTCTCCTCATGTGTTGTGTTGTTGCCTGGGGACACTGGCACCCCCACCCCTCACCTGCTGTGTATGATGACAGTGTTGGTCTGCCTGTTTGTGTTTGTGCATCTGCACCACTGCATTGGCATATCTTGGGTGTGCCATTGGCTGTATGTTGTTTGGTGTGTTTCCCCTGCTGTCCCTGGGACTCCTAGGTCATCGGTCAGCACAGTGATCATGGTTTGTGTGTCCCATTGCTGCCATGGTATGGTATCTGTTCACCTCACATCTGCTGTCTCCACAGGGTATCTGCATTTGTGTGCCCATTGGTGCAAATATGTGGTTCTGCATTCTGATGGTCACTTCTGTCATTGTGTCATTGATGACTGTTGACGGTCTCAGCCCCCATGGGTGTTGTTTGTCTGCACATGGCCAAAGGAATGTTTCATTTGCACTGCAGTATTTGGCTCCCCCAATTTATGTTGCAATGGGACACATACACTACTTTGCCACAGATGAGTTTTTGGTTCTGTGACCAGGAATGATCCATGCAGTTTGGCAGTTGCAGCTCTTTCTTTGTCAACAATTACCTTTTGGTCACTGTGATGATGAGGGTGTAGACCCCATTGCCACAATGGTCAAAATGTGCTTCAGCTATGGACCCCACACTTACCTTTTGGTCACTGTGATGATGGGGGTTTAGACCCCATTGCCACAATGGTCAAAATGTGCTTCAGCTATGGACCCCACACTTACCTTTTGGTCACTGTGATGATGGGGGTTTAGACCCCATTGCCACAATGGTCAAAATGTGCTTCAGCTATGGACCCCACACTTACCTTTTGGTCACTGTGATGATGGGGGTTTAGACCCCATTGCCACAATGGTCAAAATGTGCTTCAGCTATGGACCCCACACTTTCCTTTTGGTCACTGTGATGATGGGGGTTTAGACCCCATTGCCACAATGGTCAAAATGTGCTTCAGCTATGGACCCCACACTTGCCTTTTGGTCACTGTGATGATGGGGGTTTAGGCCCCATTGCCACAATGGTCAAAATGTGCTTCAGCTATGGACCCCACACTTGCCTTTTGGTCACTGTGATGATGGGGGTTTAGGCCCCATTGCCACAATGGTCAAAATGTGCTTCAGCTATGGACCCCACACTTGCCTTTTGGTCACTGTGATGATGGGGGTTTAGACCCCATTGCCACAATGGTCAAAATGTGCTTCAGCTATGGACCCCACACTTGCCTTTTGGTCACTGTGATGATGGGGGTTTAGGCCCCATTGCCACAATGGTCAAAATGTGCTTCAGCTATGGACCCCACACTTGCCTTTTGGTCACTGTGATGATGGGGGTTTAGACCCCATTGCCACAATGGTCAAAATGTGCTTCAGCTATGGACCCCACACTTGCCTTTTGGTCACTGTGATGATGGGGGTTTAGGCCCCATTGCCACAATGGTCATGGGCTGCTTGCATTGTGGGTGCCACACACATATATGTGTGGCACATGTGCTAGGGGGTCACATTGTATGTTCAATGTCATGTTCGGTGTTGTAGGCATTTGACACAGCCTGCTCACACGCTTGTCATGGTGGTGGGGGGATGTCTTAATCTTGCATTCCCTAGGTTGTGGTGTGCTTGTTGTGTCATGCATTGTCCATCCTATGAGTGGGGGTGGTAGTAGTGGTAGGCATCCAGCCCCCTGGCTAAGGGTGGTAGTAGTGGTGGGCATCCTGCCCCCTGGGTGAGGGTGGTAGTAGTGGTGGGCATCCTGCCCCCCTGGGTGAGGGTGGTAGTAGTGGTGGGCATCCTGCCCCCTGGCTAAGGGTGGTAGTAGTGGTAGGCATCCAGCCCCCTGGCTAAGGGTGGTAGTAGTGGTGGGCATCCTGCCCCCCTGGGTGAGGGTGGTAGTAGTGGTGGGCATCCTGCCCCCTGGCTAAGGGTGGTAGTAGTGGTGGGCATCCTGCCCCCCTGGGTGAGGGTGGTAGTAGTGGTGGGCATCCTGCCCCCCTGGGTGAGGGTGGTAGTAGTGGTGGGCATCCTGCCCCCTGGCTAAGGGTGGTAGTAGTGGTAGGCATCCAGCCCCCTGGCTAAGGGTGGTAGTAGTGGTGGGCATCCTGCCCCCCTGGGTGAGGGTGGTAGTAGTGGTGGGCATCCTGCCCCCTGGCTAAGGGTGGTAGTAGTGGTGGGCATCCTGCCCCCCTGGGTGAGGGTGGTAGTAGTGGTAGGCATCCTGCCCCCCTGGGTGAGGGTGGTAGTAGTGGTGGGCATCCTGCCCCCTGGCTAAGGGTGGTAGTAGTGGTGGGCATCCTGCCCCCCTGGGTGAGGGTGGTGGTAGTGGTAGGCATCCTGCCCCCTGGGTGAGGGTGGTAGTAGTGGTGGGCATCCTGCCCCCTGGCTAAGGGTGGTAGTAGTGGTAGGCATCCAGCCCCCTGGCTAAGGGTGGTAGTAGTGGTGGGCATCCTGCCCCCCTGGGTGAGGGTGGTAGTAGTGGTGGGCATCCTGCCCCCTGGCTAAGGGTGGTAGTAGTGGTGGGCATCCTGCCCCCCTGGGTGAGGGTGGTAGTAGTGGTGGGCATCCTGCCCCCCTGGGTGAGGGTGGTAGTAGTGGTGGGCATCCTGCCCCCTGGCTAAGGGTGGTAGTAGTGGTAGGCATCCAGCCCCCTGGCTAAGGGTGGTAGTAGTGGTGGGCATCCTGCCCCCCTGGGTGAGGGTGGTAGTAGTGGTGGGCATCCTGCCCCCTGGCTAAGGGTGGTAGTAGTGGTGGGCATCCTGCCCCCCTGGGTGAGGGTGGTGGTAGTGGTAGGCATCCTGCCCCCCTGGGTGAGGGTGGTAGTAGTGGTGGGCATCCTGCCCCCTGGCTAAGGGTGGTAGTAGTGGTAGGCATCCAGCCCCCTGGCTAAGGGTGGTAGTAGTGGTGGGCATCCTGCCCCCCTGGGTGAGGGTGGTAGTAGTGGTGGGCATCCTGCCCCCTGGCTAAGGGTGGTAGTAGTGGTGGGCATCCTGCCCCCCTGGGTGAGGGTGGTAGTAGTGGTGGGCATCCTGCCCCCTGGCTAAGGGTGGTAGTAGTGGTGGGCATCCTGCCCCCCTGGGTGAGGGTGGTGGTAGTGGTAGGCATCCTGCCCCCTGGGTGAGGGTGGTAGTAGTGGTGGGCATCCTGCCCCCTGGCTAAGGGTGGTAGTAGTGGTAGGCATCCAGCCCCCTGGCTAAGGGTGGTAGTAGTGGTGGGCATCCTGCCCCCTGGGTGAGGGTGGTAGTAGTGGTGGGCATCCTGCCCCCTGGCTAAGGGTGGTAGTAGTGGTGGGCATCCTGCCCCCTGGGTGAGGGTGGTAGTAGTGGTGGGCATCCTGCCCCCTGGGTGAGGGTGGTAGTAGTGGTGGGCATCCTGCCCCCTGGCTAAGGGTGGTAGTAGTGGTAGGCATCCAGCCCCCTGGCTAAGGGTGGTAGTAGTGGTGGGCATCCTGCCCCCCTGGGTGAGGGTGGTAGTAGTGGTGGGCATCCTGCCCCCTGGCTAAGGGTGGTAGTAGTGGTGGGCATCCTGCCCCCCTGGGTGAGGGTGGTAGTAGTGGTAGGCATCCTGCCCCCCTGGGTGAGGGTGGTAGTAGTGGTGGGCATCCTGCCCCCTGGCTAAGGGTGGTAGTAGTGGTGGGCATCCTGCCCCCCTGGGTGAGGGTGGTGGTAGTGGTAGGCATCCTGCCCCCCTGGGTGAGGGTGGTAGTAGTGGTGGGCATCCTGCCCCCTGGCTAAGGGTGGTAGTAGTGGTAGGCATCCAGCCCCCTGGCTAAGGGTGGTAGTAGTGGTGGGCATCCTGCCCCCCTGGGTGAGGGTGGTAGTAGTGGTGGGCATCCTGCCCCCTGGCTAAGGGTGGTAGTAGTGGTGGGCATCCTGCCCCCCTGGGTGAGGGTGGTAGTAGTGGTGGGCATCCTGCCCCCCTGGGTGAGGGTGGTAGTAGTGGTGGGCATCCTGCCCCCTGGCTAAGGGTGGTAGTAGTGGTAGGCATCCAGCCCCCTGGCTAAGGGTGGTAGTAGTGGTGGGCATCCTGCCCCCCTGGGTGAGGGTGGTAGTAGTGGTGGGCATCCTGCCCCCTGGCTAAGGGTGGTAGTAGTGGTGGGCATCCTGCCCCCCTGGGTGAGGGTGGTAGTAGTGGTAGGCATCCTGCCCCCCTGGGTGAGGGTGGTAGTAGTGGTGGGCATCCTGCCCCCTGGCTAAGGGTGGTAGTAGTGGTGGGCATCCTGCCCCCCTGGGTGAGGGTGGTGGTAGTGGTAGGCATCCTGCCCCCCTGGGTGAGGGTGGTAGTAGTGGTGGGCATCCTGCCCCCTGGCTAAGGGTGGTAGTAGTGGTAGGCATCCAGCCCCCTGGCTAAGGGTGGTAGTAGTGGTGGGCATCCTGCCCCCCTGGGTGAGGGTGGTAGTAGTGGTGGGCATCCTGCCCCCTGGCTAAGGGTGGTAGTAGTGGTAGGCATCCTGCCCCCTGGCTAAGGGTGGTAGTAGTGGTAGGCATCCAGCCCCCCTGGGTTGGGGTGGTGGCGCGCATTCAGGCCCCTGTGTGCATATGTGGCATTGGTGATGGGCATCCCGCCCCTATGGTGCTGCTGTTGAAAGTATATTCAGATTCCCAGTGTATGTGTGTGATGTGTCGTGTACGTGTTGTATGTGTTTTGTGGTTGGTGTCTGACTTACCTTCTGCGCCGTACGCGTCCGTGCCTGTTCCGGTAGTAGATGTAGAATATTGGTATGATCGGGACGAAGGGATTCATGGTTGGTTCGTGTCGTTCGTCCTTCTCGTTGCTTCGCGTCGTCCTCGTCGCTTGGCTTCGTCCTCGTCGCTTCGCTTCGTCCTCGTCGCTTCGCGTCGTCCTCGTCTGTGCTGTGTTCGTCTCGTAGCCGTGGATCGTGTTGTGGCGCGATTCGGAGCTTATGTGCGCCTCTCCCGGATGCTTTGACGTGCCGTGCGTAGCGACGGGTTCGGCGCGTACGGAAGCGCATCGTACTTGTCCGGCCGGACGGGGCTGCATTTTCCCTTCCGTGCGACTCGATTCGGCGTTTCCGGATTCGCCTCGGTCGGAGAACAGGACCTGGTTTGGGTGAGTAAGGCTCGGCCGGAATTTTTGCTGTTGTGCGCATCGTACTTGCTCGTTCGGTGTGCTGTACGGATCGGTCGGGAAACTGGCTTTCGCATGGCTTTTTTCCCGACCGAATAGTATTGGGTGCGCCTCCGACCGAGATCGGAATCGGCCCCTATGTGTGTTCTTAGTCCTGTGAAACTGGATGCGCTCCTGAGCTCACATTGTGCTCTTCTCTCAGTGCGCCCTCCCATTTCCTGCTGCCTGGCTTGTGATTACCATGTACACAGCTCCAGTCTTGCCCTTGGCGCAGGCAGGTAAACAACAAAAGAAATTTGATTTTTATTTATTTTCCTCGGCTATTGCTGGATTTTGGTTGCCATGTACATGGCTGTAAAGACACGGTGTTGTCTTTTAAATAATAGTTTATTGCTTACCAAAAACACCGCACAGCAAGAGTTTACATATGCCTTCAATCTCCTGCGGCAACTACTCAATTCCAGCACAACATTCTGGAATCCACAGCAGCCGCTCACATTTGAAGTAAGCTCAACATGACAACAGCTCCAACTTGCGATGTAGTGACTGACATGCGATGTAATGACATGGGTAGTAACTAAATATGGTGTAAAAAATGTGTGGTCATTGTTGTCCGTAGTAAAACCTTCGTGGCAAAGGTTGTTTCCTGCTGAAGGCAGCCCCCTTGGTGCATCTACCCCAACTAATGAAAGATTATGCAAATAATTTGGGTGAACACCAGGAGGGCCTGGCATGGGACAGCCTTGCCATGTGGAGGGACACGGGCATCCTGGCACAGACATGGGAGCAGTCAGTCCTCGACCGAGGCTGCGGCTGAATACAGCTCCGGGCATCAACAGCAGTGTGTACGTCGAAAACTGGCAAGCCTGGCGGATTTCACGCTCTGGTTGCTTTATTAAACATTCTGTAGGGTCGCTGCGTGCACCGAGCTGCTCTTTGAAACGCAACATGAGATGGCGGGATTTCCACTTTCATCCGGCAGCCTTGTTCTCATTAACCAGCACCTGCAGTAAATGCCAGCGGAAAACAATCATTGAAATGCGATGGGTTTGTGCTCTTCTGGCTGCTGACGCAGCAAGGCTGCTGCAAGAGGGGATCGGAGGAGGCGGTGCACGGGGGTGAGGAGAAAGCGACGGAACACTTGAGTTCTCTTCAATTCACTCCTTGTTGTCTTGGTTTGAGGGGCCTGGTTCCAAATATATACACTTGGGGCCAAAAAACGACACTTTGCCCGCACACTGCTCGCCTTCCCGTGAGCCTCCCAAGTGCAAGCCCTTCACAAAAAGCAGCGTTTTCTAAGGGTGTTAAAGGGTTTTTGTGCCTGAACACAGTATCGTGTACTGCGCTCCTGGGTACTGGCAGCACTAAAACACTCACTAGGCCTTGATACGGGAGCCTGACCCTGTGAGGACTGGGTCTTACTTTTTGCTCCTCCCTTCCCACATACCTTTTGACCTTAAACCCTCCTGGCAGGGCCGGACTGGCTGGCAGGGCGTCAGTAGACCACTCTTTTCTTCTTCTTACTCCTCTTACCCATGGCTTTAAGTGGGCCGGGTCCTGCCGATACTCAGCACCGGCAGTTCTAAAAAGCAGGCGCTGAGAAGGGTCTCTATCGGGCTCTCCGTTTTTGCCCTCACCCTTGGGGTGAAAAACAAATCTTAACTCTGCAGCAGTGCCACTGCTCAAAGCCTTTGATGTAACTTCAAAGAGACTCGTTATAGTTCTTTCACAGTCTCATTTCAAAACTGAAGCTTTTTCAATCTTCTATACAACGAAGCTATAATTGTTGCTTATTTGTCTTATGCAACTAACAACCATTGACAAAGCCAATAGTCCTGGCTTGTTGTAGGTGTAATGTTACTTGTTGTATAATATATCTGGATGCAATGACAGAAGCAGCAAATTACCAGTGAGGCGGCACACTATGCTAAAATACCGAGTTTTAGTTTCCGTGTTCTACGCCATGCCCTTAATTTGATCGGACACGCCCCTTTGAGAGACTCCCCAGTTTTTTTAATCCCATTTAAAGTCCTGCTCTTATCCCCCACGGCCGAGGAGTGACGTAGCCAGCGTGTTATGGGCCTTAGTGCAAGGAAGGAAATGGGCCCCCTGGCTGCTGTTTGAATTATGAAAATACAGCAATAACCAGTCCCAGTAGACCCCTCAGGCCTCTGGGCCCCGGTGCCACTTCACCTCTGCACCAATGGAAGCAACGCCCCTGCTGCTAACGCTTCCAGCCCTGGTGTCCAGGTGAGGGATGGGTCAGGGTTTGGTAAGAAAGGGGACCCCTACAATAGACAATGGGACTTGCTAGCTGTAGGGAAAAATTACAATTGGGGTAAAGGTAACGGCTAAATGCAAGTTAAATGATTATATTAAGCATATCAGGCCATACATTTATAAATCCAAATCATCAAAACCTATAATGTAATACATTTAGATAGGCATATACATATGACAAAAACCATTTGTGTATTTTATATATAGCAAAATATTTTTTATTTATTTATTTAGGATATTTGACTGATGAAAATACTTTTATTTTTATCAAAATAGTTTTTTTAGTATATCAGTTATATAGTTTTATATACATATGTTCATATTATCATTTTCAAATCTGTAAGGGTCATATACATGATTATATGCCTATGACAAAACAAATATGTACAAACATAAACATGACAAAAAAAATTTAAAAACTGCAATATGCATGGAGTTAAAATACACGAAAAAGTGATAGGTTATGGAACAGTTCAAAAGGCTGGCAGTAGATGAGAACTACGCACGTTTCGGCGTGTGTGCCTTCGTCAGGAAAACCCGGCTCAACTTTTTCTTATATGAATGTAGTCTAGAATAGTCTTTTAGTATAGGAGTAACAATTCTTGCTCCTTCAAGTCCACGACCCAGAATTAGCGCTTGAATGTACGTGTTGCTGCTGTGTGGTAATTCAGGAACAATAGTATCTATGTTTATGTGGATACTGCTACATCAAGGAATTTCAATATATATTCTGCCATGGTATATGCTAGCAGGCTTGAGTCCCACTCAAGGGTTTAAGGATTTGTGAAATTAACTGATATTTTCAGAAGATGTATAACTTGTTTAACAAGATGAAGGTTCGGCAAGATTCAAGCTCATGATTCCACAAGGTAATGGAGAACTTCTACCCAGGAGCGTCTCGTCTCGGCGGCGAAGCAATTCCCTCAGTCATACATTCGATAAGCAAGGAATGGGTTAGGCTCATCTCCCTGTGGCTTCTTCCCTCTTTCGGTCCGTTAGGGCAAGGACCAGATTCCCTCCCTCACTGTTTCTTATCCTGGATTTGAGCCTCGATTGCACAGCCTCTACATAGTTCATTCACGTGTTACTGGTCAGTGCTCCTGAGGGGTGGGTTTCTGGTGGGCCTCCATGACACAACATCATTTATTTACCGATTGCCTAATAGCACTACCAGGGTCGGGCTTCCGTCACTTCTGATGGTCCCTTACACCATGTCCAATTGTGAACACAGAACTTTCCTTATGGTGGTGTTTATCTGTTTGCATAAATGTCTCTAGCTTCTCACGCTCTAAAACACTTAGGGGCATATGTACAAGCCCCTAGCAACACCAGAGCATCACTTTATTTGACACTCCGGAGGCGGTTTGCCCTCCACCATATTTACAAATTGGCGTTAAGCCACTTTTTGTGGCTTAACTCTGATTTGTAAATATACTACCCTTTCAAGCAGGTATTTGTGTGAAAGGGGCATGCAATGGGTGTAACTGTGGGCGTTCCACCGCAACACCCATTGCTTTTTGTGGCTGCCCCAGATTTACAAGAATGTGTAAATCTGTGGCAGTGCCAACAACGAACGCTATTCAAGAGCAGGCGTTAGAATGGCGCACAAGGAGAAATGCTTTTATTTCTCCTCGTTTTTGTTTTTTCTATGTGGGCTGCATTCTGCAGCCCACATAGAAAGAGCAAAAAGCCATTAATGATTGTTTATGAGTAGGAAAGTGTCCCTTCCTGCAAATAAGCAATCATTAAATAATGATGATTTGCTACTCTATGTGTGCTGCTGAATGCAGCACACATAGAAGTAACAAATAGCCATTATGAATTGTTTATGTGCAGGAAGGGACACCTTCCTGCACATAAACAATCATTCCCTGCAACGCAGACACCCTTGCACTAACGTGCAAAGGTGCCTGCGTTGGCGCTGAGCAGCTAACTTTAGTGCCAACGCTAGGGAAAACATAGCGGTGCGCCGTTTGTAGTAAATACGGCGCATTCCTGCGTTTTGAAAATGTCGGAGCTTGGCTCTGCCAAATTTGGCACAGCTCGGCACTCTGACATTTTGTTGTACATATGCCCCTTCATGTAGCATGTAACCGCACCATATTTTGAGCACGTTACCAAACCTCATGTACCTCATTCAACACATCCCTTTTAGGCCAAACAACAGCCCAAACTTTTTTGAACTATGCATTTTGAATGGTGCCCACAAACTCAGTGAAACTCGGAGCACCTTGCAACCTCACCAGTTGCATGAAGCTCTATATAAAAGCGGCAATAGAATACCCTGCTAGGCCCTTTCACACTAGTGCCGGGAAATCGGTGGCGGCCAGTTCTGGTGTCAGAATCAGTTCAAACTAATGTATTACACTTGAGCTCTGACACCCACGTTTGTTGTTAGAGCCTGAACAGAGGGCCCAAATATGTTTTTAGGTCTGGGCTACTGAAAGCTTTAGCTGTCTGCTGAAGAACGATTGTTTCTAATACATTACATATACTTAGAGTGGGATTTGGGTGAGCCTTTGCTTTGTTGTCTATTTGAGGTTTCTGATCTTGATGAATGGTTTTCCTCCTTGATCTTATGTGTGCCCCACCTAGGAGCATTTCAGTCTCACGGTGTACTGATGAATGGCATATACTCTAACACTGCTGATATCAGGGAACTATTTTTCTTTCTGTTTTTTTCTAAACATGTGCATTTTCATTCTCTGTCTCTGTCTCTCTTTCTCTTTCTCACTCACATTGTCTCTCTCTCTTTTTCTCTGTCCCCTCTCACTTTTTATTCTCTCACCCCTGACCTCTCCACCCAGCACCACCCAAAAAGAATTAAGAATCAACTGTGGACTGCAAAGTATGCACTATGCAGTGCCATCTTGTCTCTAAATAAAACCCTTAATAATGAAGGAAACATAGCCCTATCCACTTCGACTGGAAATGCAAATTTAATGTCACTACCTTTTGCTGGATTACAATTATAAAAAAAGGTTTCAGCTTTATATTTATATAGTTGCCTCCAACCGACACCATCGCGGTCTCGAGACCGACCGACCTCTGGTCGGCGTTTCCGACACCGCAATCACAATGCGACCGCATATGGTGCAGTCGCATATTCCCATTTCTCAATGGAAGCTTGTACTGTGGCTGTAAACCGGCCCTAGCACAAGCTCTCATTGAGAAATGGAAGATTCTGTTAATCCTTGCACCGCATGGCAGGGATTAACAGGGGGCACCATAGGCGCCCCCTTGGCCCCCAACTGGGGACCGCAGGGAAACTTGCTTTCCAACAGGCTTTCCATGTCGGAAAGCCCAGCATGGAAAGACTGTCGGAAACCGAGCATCATAATCCCAACGGCAGAAACACCGTCCATTGGGATTATGTGCTGGATTCCGACTGGCCAATGGGCTTGGAGCCCGTCGGAAGCCAGCCGGAATGACCGGCCGGTTTCACTTTCGACCGCACGTATTGTAATGCGGCGGTCCGAACCGAAACTGCAATTAGGCTTGGAAAGCCACCGACCTCCGGTTGGAGGCTTTCCAAGCCTCATCGTAATAAGGCCATAAATGATAAAATTGTCAATATATCTGTATGGTGTGCTATGTTATTAATATTTGTAAGTTTCAAAGTTTTTGTTTTGCATTTTTTTGGTCTGGGCTATAGACAGAGCGAGCTCTGTTTGGCCAAACGTAATGTTTCTCACACATTACATACACATACATGGATCAACCATTTGCTCATGATTGCATGGTTTTGTTGTCTATCTCTGTTGTCTGCTCATGATTGCATGGCTTCCCTCCCTGGCCTAGGCTTGTGTTTGTCCTACCCAGGAGCATTCTGGTCTCACAGTGTTCTGACTGGATGGGTTGCATCCCCCCACTGCATATTTGAGGGGACTATATTTTTGCTTTAAAGTAAGCAGTCCATGGGAGTGCATGATTCCTTGCTCTATTTGTTTTCTGCCCTGTGTGCTCCTTTCTTTCACCACTCTGCTCCTCTTCTGCTCCTCTGTACTACTTGCCCAGACCCCATTCCTCTACCAGTGATTTTGTTTTAATATTTTCCTTCTCTCGTATGCTTTCCTTTTATTCCTCCCCTCACTTGCTCCCTGATGTTCCCCACCCGCTCCCCATACACCCCCAGCCGTTTTTTTATGAAGTTGTATTTTTATGAGGGCACAGCAGCTGTAAAGTGCTGCCAGGCCACTCACTTCCTTATTTTGCGTGTAGGCTGGTTCTCACTTTTACTCTTTTATTACTTTCATTTATTTACCTTTCTAACATGGGCGTCCACCATGTTAAAAGGTAAAACAAAATGGCCACCATTCATTACCACGCATGCACAGGCATTCAGTATAACAATTATGCATGCGTCAATACACACATGCCTCGCGTCTCAAAGCATGCATGCTCCATCAACAGCAATTTTGGAAGGAGTTTTTATTAATTGAAACACATTGTAACCCTGCCTGTCATTTGTATGCATGCTTGTGCATGTGTGTTCGCGTGTATTGATGCATGTTTTCGCGTGTGAATGGCAAAAAGCATTCGCAAAGACAATAGCTAATCCTTTTTGAGCCAAAACCTATTGGACCTATTGGCTTTGCAATTGCTCTTTTCGTTGTGAGATTGAGTCCGGGACATTAAGTAGTAAGTCAAATTTAAATTGGGAATTAGTCACTTATACACCTACGTCGGCAGCATGCCGCTTAAGCGAAAACACGTTGCAATATAATGTTGTGAAATAAAGAGGCCAGATTCTTTTCATGAAATCTTCCCATGAGGGGTCAGAGTAATTGGCATGAGGGAAAACTAAATTAGACATTCATTTCTGTTTTGCTGCTGGAAACTAGACAAGTGAGCATCCCCTCCCGAGGATTCTGCAACTGAGCCCTCGGCTCCTAACTTGTGATTCATACACAGTTGTGCTTCATGTTTCAACAGAGGGGGTTCTTTCGAGTTAGTCTTGGAAACAATCTCTGAGACAGATAAATATCATCAAATACCTGGCAAGTAAAAACACATACTCTCGTCAAACAAGTTCATGTGTAATGCAAGAAAAGTTCACAAAAACATAACAAAGTCCAGGCAAACACATGACACTGATAAACCCACTACATACAAATCAAACATAACCCACACACCGCGTGCCCATAGGAGCATCAGACACCAAACACGGCCACACTGAAAATTACAAACACTACAACAAAGAACTCTAGTGAGTACTACTGCGTGCACAGAAATATATTGCAATCCAAATTCAGTTTTTATTTAAAAAAATATAGCATGCAATCAGAGACCTGTCCTCACTGTGGTACTAAGAAAAATACAAAGGTAAAACACACGCAAGTATCCATTGGAGAATACCCCACCTGTACATTTCAAGCAGCACTGAGTGTACAGGACACACTTGGATCCGGTTCCAACAAGAGTCACACAAGCATGCACAAGTAGTAAAAAGGCAAAGAGGACACAAAAGAACAGTGGAAACTGTAGTATGTCCCTCGTGCGGGGAAAGAAGACTCTTCACTCCAGTTGTGCCTGGGATTGTGCTTTATTAATTTCTCAAGGGAGAGCGCCGGGGTCACTCCCGCACGCAGAGCCCTCCGTGCGGAAATGGCCGCCGCCGCTCCCAGCATGCCTCAGGATGTCACGTGGTGTGGAGCACTAGAGCGCTACACCACATATCTCCCCCCTTTAATATTACCATAACAACATGAACTGTAACCATCGACTAAGTGCCAGGAGGATCTGGTCAGGGCACTCGCACCATAACATATATCAATAAACTTCAGAGCGGGGGAGAAGGGACAGGGGAGGGGAAAGAGATGGGGGGCACAGCACAACATACACGGAATTACATATCATATTCTCTATATCGTTTTGGTAATACCACTGCCCTGCCTGTGTGGGTGCATGTAGTGGGCACTTGTGTCGTGTGTGTGTCCCTCGTGCGTGCTCTGGTGTCTTCTGTACTCCTCTGCTGGTTGCTATTGAGAGCTGCTGAGGTTTGTCGCATGGTGTCTAATTCGTGGACATTGTGGCTTTCTTGAGGCCTAAGTTGACGTGTGGTCTCAGGACTCCTCTGTTCTTGTGTGTTGTCATTATCACTTTCATTATCTCTTGTTGTGCCGTTTCTCTGTGTGTCTTGCTCTGGTCCGTCCTGCTCAGTATCCGACTCCCAGCTGGTGTTTCCGGTGCTTGTTGATGGGACCTCCTTGTCCCATCCGATCACTTTGTTGCACTTGACCATTCTGCTGTGGGACCATACTTTGCCGTCGCTTAATAAGGTGGATCGCGAGTAAGTTTCTTGGACTTGCAAAGGTTCGCTGAACTTGCTGTCGCCTTTCCAACGTAGTTGTGCCAACTTCACTCTGACCCATTCCCCTTTTTCTAACGAGACTTCTCTCACCCTGTGCTTCTTGTTGTAGTGGTCCGTGTAAATTTTCTGGGCCTTCTCCAAATTGCTTCGGACCTCAGCTGGGGACCACTTGCTCTGTAGCGTCATGTTCAGCCAAACCGTGTTGTCTCGTGTGAACGGGTCACGGCCACGTAGAATCTTAAACGGACTGTATCCCGTCGTTGTGGGAGATATGCGATAAGCCCATACGGTATGTCTGATTTCCATCTCCCAATTCTTTCCAGCACTGATGGCTGCTTGCACGGACCCCATGATCATGCAGTTGAACCTCTCCGCGAGGCCGTTCCCGGCCGGGTGGCCACCCCTGCATGACATACTTTTTCACGCTCTCCAGATGGGGGTCTGTCTCGTACGTTGCCTGCCATTCTTGCGCGCTTATGACCTCTTCCTGATCATCTGTGAACGCTATCGCGTACTCGTCCCAGTCCGAGTGGGTCAGCGCTCCTTCCATTGCCGCTGATCTGCTGAGGTAGTCTGCTACTTTATTCTTGTTGCCTGGTATGTATTCAACATCATATATGTAATCCAACAATCTGAGGGTCATTTTTGCAATGCGCGGTGTGGCGCTGGCATGGCCGCTGGAAGTAAGAACTTTAACTAGCGGCTTGTGGTCCGTCCTGAGGAGAAACTTGGAACCCCAGAGAAATTGCCGGAATTTTTCCATTGCCCAGACGGCCGCCAGCATCTCCTTCTCTATGACGCTGAACTTCTCCTCATTGGGGGCTAGGGAGCGGGACGCAAAACTGATGGTGGTTACTGCGCCTTCTGTGGACATTTGTGACAGGACGGCTCCCAGACCCTTGTCGCTGGGGTCCGTGGTGAGGATGGAGAGGGCCGATTGGTCGAAACTGTGTAGAGGCACAGCATCGCAAATATCGTTTTTGATTTGTACGAATTCCCCATTGGAGTCAGCCGACCAGCTGAAAGCATTTTTGTCTTTAAGTAGCTGACGCAGATGGTGTGTCATGGTGGCAAAGTTTTTCACAAATTTGCTGTAGAACTCGGCCAATCCTAGGAATGCACGAACTTCTTCTTTGTTCTGAGGAGTGGGTGCAGCCTTGATTGCCTCAACAGTGGCTCTCTTGGGAGAGATCCCTTTGTTGCCTATTTCGTGGCCGAAGTATGTGACGGAGTGAAGGCCAAACTTGCATTTTTCCCACTCTGCCGTGAGGCCGTTCTGCGATAGAATCCGTAGTACCGTAGCGAGTTTCTCATCATGGTCACGCTTGGTTGTCCCCATGATCAGGATGTCGTCCTGGAAGTATTGCACTCCACTGATGTCTTTGAATAGCCTGTGCATAAGTTTCTGAAACACGGCTGCAGCAGACGCCAGGCCAAATGGCATCCGCCGGAACCTGTAGCATCAAAATGGTGTGATGAAAGATGTTAGTTTCCTACTTGAGGGGTGCAGTGAAATTTGGTGATACGCCGCAGTGAGGTCAATGGTCGAAAACCATTTGATTCCCTTGGTCTGGGCCAACATTTCGTTAATTTTGGGCAACAGAAATTTGTCCACTATGATGTTTTTGTTCAGTTCCCTGAGGTCTATGCAGAGGCGCACTTTCCCATTGGGCTTGCGCGCGACTACCAAGGGCGCTAACCATTCGGCGCTCTCAACAGGCTCGATCACACCATTGTCTTCCAGGCGCTGTAGTTCCATCTGCACTGCCTCCCTGAAATTAAACGGGATGTTCCGTACTTTGTGGCATACTGGTGTGGCCCCTTCCTTGAGGCAAATTCTGTGCGTAAATTTGGTGAGCTTGCCTATGGTGCCACCGAAAACAGATGGAAAGTCGTCCTTCAGTGTTCCTCCCTCCGGTGTTGGTGGTTGTCTATCATGAGGACTTGGGTTGCGCCTCCTGGATTAAGTTGAATCCCTAATGCCCCTTGGTCTGCCCACCCCAAAACAGAGGGTCCCTTTTCCGCCACATAAAGTTTCCCTACTGAGGTCCTCCCCTTGAACTCAAAGCGGAGAGGGCGGAAGCCTACCATGGGGATCTTCTCACCTGTGAAGGTGACAGGATGGACGTCCGTGGGGTGTAGGTGAGTGCCTAAGGTGTGCATGAAGTCCCTCTCCCAAATGTTGCGTTGAATGATGGTATAGGGGGACCCTGAGTCTGCCACCATGGACACCTGTATTCCCCCTATGGACAACAAGCAAGAGGGTTTCTTAGTGCTGTAGCAATCAATACCCAGAATCTGTTCATTTATACATAGAATACTATCTTCATCTGCTTCTCCCTCCACCCCTTCAGTGTCAGAATACTGCATAACACATTTGACAGAGGTGTTGCTAGGTTTACGTTTACATACTTTCCCAAAATGGCCCATCACCCCACAAAAGGAGCATTTAACACGAAATGCTGGACACCATCTATCATTGGCTACGTGGGCTTGAATGCCACACCTGTAGCAACTAGTCTTGTGGTCGCCAGGTGCTTTGTGGGGTCCCGCTACTTTGGACATGGGCTTCCTATTGTACTTCGCCCCGGCCAGGGGTGGGGTTTTGGCATTGTGGGCTTTGGCGTCAGTCACTCTGCATACTGTGGCTTTACTTTCACTGTCCTTTTTCGCCGCAGCTGCGCATCTCTTAGATAGTTCCGCTTTCTTCACCATGGCAATGATCTCATTGAGGGGGGCATCTCCGCTGACCCACAACTTCTCCTGTATATTCATGTTGACGGTGTGCATTATGATCTGGTCCCGTACTAGATCATCGTGGAGGTGGCCAAATTTGCACGTGACCGCTAACCGCTTCAGCGCGGCTACGTAATCTTCCACCGACTCGGTGTCCGTTTGTTTCCGTTGGAAGAAATTATAGCGGTCTATAGCGGTGCAGACCACTGGTTGGTAGTGACTGTCTAAATCTTCCAACGCATGTTGAAATACATCGTCGTCGTTGGGGGGTCTAGTCTTTTTTACCATGTTCTCATATACCCTAAGACCCTCCGGCCCCAGATTATGCAAAAGGATTTTTTTCCTGCGTTTGCTGGAAAATGCCTCTTCCCCTTCGTCTTCCAGAGCAGACAAATAATTTAGAAAATAACCCTTCCAGTCCTCCCACTTCATGGCAGGCTCCCCCGGTTTCGGCAGGAAGGGAACTGGGTTGGTGAGAGAAAAGGTCTGCGCACACATGCTGGCTGGATGATGGGGCCGGGGTCTGCGGGGCGTATACCAGTGGATGCAGGACAGAGGCTAGCCGGACTGATGGACCAAACCAGTCTGATGCTCTAGGTCGTCGACTGTGTATAACCCAGGCACCTCTGCTCCAGGGGGCTGGGGTTTGATCGGCGGGGAGACGTCACTCCTCAACCCCGTGTGTGCCCATCAGGATGCTCGGGGGATGTGCATGGCTTGGGTGTGGCTGGGATGATCCCTGTAGGCAATCTGCTCCCTAGGCCCGCACTGGAGGACAGTCTGCTGGGGCTGCAGTGGGCTGCTAGGCGTAACGCTGGCAGGGATGGGGTCCCCGTGGAGGAGCCACTCACAGAATAGGTCGACGAGCCCCCACTGGCACTTACTGTGGGTGTGCAGGTCTACGAAGGCCCGAATTGCAGGGCTGCTGGGCTCTGGACTGACGGTGCACTGCACACTGTCGGGTGTCCTACTCACGGACGTGAGCGCTCTGGAGCACAGTAGGGGGCGACTCACATGCCCTGTGTCCCTCTGCCACGCTCTCCCTCTGCTCTGAAGATCCGCGCCGAGCGCGGCGGCACAATTCCCGTGCACGCGAGGTCAGCACAACACGTGCAACACGCGCAACACGCGCACCAGCCTCGTCGCCAATTTGCAGTATGTCCCTCGTGCGGGGAAAGAAGACTCTTCACTCCAGTTGCGCCTGGGATTGTGCTTTATTAATTTCTCAAGGGAGAGCGCTGGGGTCACTCCCGCACGCAGAGCCCTCCGTGCGGAAATGGCCGCTGCCGCTCCCAGCATGCCTCAGGCTGTCACGTGGTGTGGAGCACTAGAGCGCTACACCACAGAAACAACACTCAAGACAAACATTAAGGTGGGACTTCTACAAATACTCCTGCAACCAATCCTATAAATGCACCCTAAATATCTCGAATTAAACCACAATTCCATCTAAACCAAACAGGAGAGGTTATACTCTGGCAAACAACTCTGTTATAACAACAAAAGAACAATAGGACAGTGCATTATATGCAAAGAAACAACATGGAAATGGAACTAGTAGAGCAAGTGCATGTGTCATAATACACTCACCAAGCTGAAAAGCTCCCCAGCCCTCTGCAGTGGAACACAAGAAGTCAATCAATCAATCAATCACAGAATTTGTAAAGCGCGCTACTTACCCGCGAGGGTCTCAAGGCGCTGGGGGGAAAAAAAGGGGGGGGGGGTGCTGCTACTGGTCGAACAACCAGGTCTTGAGTAGCCTCCTGAAGGTCAGCAGGTCTTGGGTCTGTCGTAGGCTTAGTGGAAGGGTGTTCCAGGTCTTGGCGGCGAGGTGGGAGAAGGATCTGCCGCCGGTGGTGGTTCTTCGAATGCGAGGGACGGTGGCGAGGGAGAGGTCGGCGGAGCGGAGTTGGCGGTTGGGGACGTAGAAGAGGAGTCGTCTGTTGAGGTAGGCTGGGCCAGTCTTGTGGAGTGCCTTGTGTGCGTGGATGAGGAGTTTGAAGGAGATTCTCCTGTCGACGGGGAGCCAGTGCAGGTTCCTCAGGTGGGGTGTGATGTGGCTGTGGCGTGGAACATCGAGGATCAGGCGTGCGGAGGCGTTTTGTATGCGTTGCAGTCGCTTGATGAGCTTGGCCGGGGCTCCCGCGTAGAGGGCGTTCCCATAGTCCAGTCTGCTACTGACGAGGGCCTGGGTGACTGTTCTTCTTGTGTCTGTCGGGATCCACCTGTAGATCTTGCGAAGCATGCGGAGGGTGTTGAAGCAGGAGGATGAGACTGCGTTGACTTGGAGACTGCCTGGCCATGGAGAGCGTTGAGTCGAGGATGACTCCCAGGTTGCGTGCGTGGTCGGTGGGTGTCGGGGCTGCTCCCAGCGTCGTTGGCCACCAGGAGTCGTCCCAGGCTGAGGGGTTGGAGCCGAGGATGAGGACCTCTGTCTTCTCCGTGTTCAGTTTTAGTCGGCTGATCTTCATCCAATCAGCGACGGCCTTCATTCCTTCATGGAGATTGGCTTTGGCGGCGAGGGGGTCCTTGGTGAGGGAGAGGATCAGTTGAGTGTCGTCGGCGTAGGAGATTATGTTGAGGTCGTGCTGTCTGGCGATGCGTCCGAGCGGGGCCATGTAGATGTTGAACAGTGTTGGGCTGAGGGACGATCCCTGGGGTACGCCGCAGAAGAAGTGCAGGGGAAGGCAAATCTAACGGGAACCAGCACAGTGTCACATGCCACATTCACACCAATCACATATTGATGATTGATTGACCTGCGTGCTATGTAATGATATCATCTACTTACACCCCCCCCCACCAATCAGTCTTAAACCTGAATTTCATGTCCCTCAGGAACATACTAAATACTGGTATCGGGGGGGTAATGCAGACTCCTGCAGACCCTGTGGTGCATAGGGCCCCAACGCTTCAAGGGGCCCGAACATTTAGGGGGGCCCAATTCAGCCCAAAGCCAATGTTAATCTGTGAGATAGAGAATACTCAGAGGCCCCTCATCACATTCTGCAGGAGGGCCCCATCACTTTGCGTTACGCCACTGACTGGTATGTGATGGATGTAGTCTGGGTTTGGGGACGGAGAAGAAATGAAATATGTAATTGGTGAAGCATTTAAAGCGTACAACTTATGTTCAGATTTTAATTCTGAGGGCATCAGTAAGAATGCACAAATATTGATGCAGGATGGAGGCTGGATGGATGGGCTGGTCCACCCTGCATCAACATTTGTGTATGCTTAGTGATGACCATAAAAATAGAATAAGAACAAGTGGACTCAACTGTGATGATTTGTAAACTTTAACTGCTTTACCAGTCATAGACTCAATTTTGTGTGCTGCCCACAACTTCAGATTAAATGAATTTCCTTTCTACTCCTCATATGTTTTAGGTTAGCCATGGGGGCTTTAGAGATACCCATAGGCAGCAGGTTTCCCAGAGGCACCATAATCAAAACATTGTTACTACTTCCTGATCGCCCAGAGGGTGTGCAATATTAATATCTCTAGGCAGCTCTTTTTTATGACAGTGTGGGGTAGATGTCCTTGCTTCACTACTGGATCCAAAGAAGGCACATTTCCAGTCACATGGAAGCTACGAGGTCTAACACTCCATTCCTGTGTATCTTTACTTCTGGGATGGACAAAAGGCACTAAGTCAGTGGTATACAAAGTGCATGTGGTGCAAAATGCCACTGACTGCAATGCAAATATGCTCTGTTCATCTTCTTCGTAAATGCTCCTGTGACAACAATAGCCGTCTTGAGACTACTACACACGTCACTGCTGAACTATGGGGGTAGAAGACAAGCTCATGGCATGCCATGGGTAGAACACACAGCATGCACCTCGGTATGCTTTTACAGTGGCTTCAGTCTTTCAGACTCTCTACTACAGGCTTTCACTTCAACTACCTCCCCTTCCTGTTGCCCCGATGGGCGTGAGCAAAGAGCAGCCAAGTCGGCTCCTGGGATCATGAATTTGATGTGCTCACACATCTCTGCGGCAACATGTATGCAGTACAAGGTACAAGCATCAGACTTTTCAAGGCTTCTCCTTCATTATAACCACCCCACTTGACGGGGAAGGTGCACCACATTGCCTTACACATTCATTTCTTTCCCAAGGCTGGCTCAACATCAAGCAGGAGGCGAAGTTTTGTATCACTTCATGGATTCATTGCTGCCTCCACAAACACCACGTCTGATGAAGGGAGTACAAATACACTCATGACTGATGGTGGATCTAAAACTGGGGTATTAACTGAGGTGATTACGGATGCACGGCACATTTGAGTTTGTGAACAGAATGTCATGCATCAGATGCACAATGTAACTGGGTTGAAAGATACTTTGCGGACACAGAGTCTCAGGGTTGGTCAATGGGTGAGGTAGAGATCGGCACTATGAACACATCTTTAGGAGACAGAGCCCTCAGGGAAGGGAAGGATGGTATGACAACAGGGCAAAATCAGGCAGAGGTCTGGTCTGATGTTGTAGATCGACAAAGTTGTCCTAAAATTGTCAGTCAGAGTGTGTTAATGGAACCGGGTGTCAGCCGGGTCTTGCATTTATTTTGCAACTGGATGGACAGTGATAGAATGTTAAAGAACACAAAAGCTATATGCCTGATTTTATGCAAAAAAGTGTCTGACATGCACGCGTTGAAGTTGATTGGGTGATTGTTTACCCCGGATAGGGTAATGTTTACAATCACTCAGTGTAAGAAATCCAATATACGGATTGTTCCCTACCCAGCATTACCGGACAGCCATAGTTGTGCGTGGTCAGATGCCTGCAGAAGTATGAGAACATGTCACAGTATTAAGACCAACAGGGATCAAAGAGCTATTGATTTCTTTCAGAAAGCTCTTCAAGGTCATTTCCTATCCCACCTTGGCCAGCTGGGTCAGATGGGTTCTTCAGCTGCAGGCATTGATTTATCCAGTTTTGGGACTCAGAAGGCCAGGGGTGCCATGGCATCTAAGGCATTTCCCTGGAAGCTAGATGGGAGGATATTCTAAAAGCAACTGAATAATTTTCAGACTCGATGTTTAAAAAGTTCTACAGTCTGGGACTTTAAGATGTTGGGGGTTAGTGAGATTTGAAACAGCATATTTAGAGCCACAGGTCCTGACATCGAATGTAAAATGATCTAGCTAACATGAAGGAAAGTTTAAATTATGTTATGGACACAAAGGAAAGGATTATCCCATCTATTGTGTTGCAGGAGTACAGTATTCCTTCCCTTGGTTGAGTCAAAAGTTTAGTATGACATATTTCAGGTTTTTTTATTATGCACTATGGTGACATTTGGTGTGTATATTTTGACTGTTATGCTTCAATAACATTAAATTAACCTACTGAAGGACAGAAGACATCTAATGCATTATTTTGAATTTTCACTGGCAGAAGAGAAACAAGCTTGATGGAGGATGACAGATGCTCAAATTAGAGTACACATCAGCTAAATTTCACGCAAAGAAAGAGGACACATGAGAATAATGTTAGTCATGTGTTTCGTAGTACTGATCACATGCCTTATGGATAATGTGATGCCTGTTAATTATTTGGCTGCTGTTAGCTAGTAAAGGGAAAATGAGCGTAATCTTCACCTCTGTTTCCTTAATAGAACTGAAACTTTGCTTCACCTTAGCTAGGATTTTACATTCTTTCTGCATCTGTGAGTTGTGATGTCTGCACATTTATTGATTCCGTGGTGATAGGGACCTACTGCTCCTTCAAGCATCTTATTTTAAGATTTCTAAACAGACTTAGTAAAGTCCCAACTGATTACCCCAGGTCATCAGTATGTTATGTAATGGACGACTTCAGTCTTTGCCCGAGCTACTCAGCGGCATGCTGACCCATGGTAAATTCAATAGTGGTGGGAATTCTAGAGCAGATGGGGTTGTGTCCCCAAGTGACAACAGGTGCCACAGTACTGACTCTTTTCCTGATTCACTAGGACACCCATTCAGAAGGTAAATACCACCCTGACGAGTAGACAATTTGCACGTACACAAGACATTTACAGAGGCGAAATGATTACTTCAAAACGGAAATTGATTACTCAAAAAAGGTCAAAGATGAAGATTCACAGTTCTTGTATTCAGTGGGATGACATGCCGAGCTTTGATGCCGAGTGGCTTTGATATGAATAAGCGATACACAGATTCCCTTTATCTTATTTGTATTCATAATTGATTCCCATGTGAATGCCCCATATAGAATTTTAAATCATTCACAATAGAAACAGCAACATACAACATACATATTGGATATTTTTCATAGTGTACCTTGCCTCAAATTCTGGTTAACAGCCTATGAGTTTAATTTCTGTTTAACAACAACTGACTGTTTTGCCAGCTGCACGGAGAGCATATATTCGGGGTCCTTGAGATTTTCAGCTGCGCCTGATTTATATTAATATTTGGGTTGGTACTCCGTGAGCTTTGCGAAAGACAATGAACTAGTGCTAACAGTGAACACTCAGAGACGTTTTAAGGCATGGGCAAAGTGGGCTCTGGCCCAGGGTCCCAGCCTTTCAGGGGGCCCCCTGATAGAGCCAGCTCTGTTCTGCAGACAGTCTTGCCCTGATGACCTTGAATCATTTTTAAACAGATTGTTATAAATAGAGTTTTTCTATGATTTATTTTTTAATGTGTGAGAGTCTATTACAGACATTTTGCAGACAAAATGAGTTTATGTTCCATGCAACATCCATATAAAAAGTTTTTTAGATCAATACAGGACCTCACATATGAGAAATGGGACGGTGTGACAGAGATTATTTGCAGTAACATTAGTGAGCTGCTGCTTTGTTACAATACTGAAAACACACATCACTATCCCTGAATATCAGATGTACACACATTTAGAATATGACCAAAGAGGGAACCAAAGAGCTGAAACTGGATCATAAAATCAAAGATGTTCCTAACAGGGGCCCCCAAAATACATTTGGCCCAGGGCCCCCAAAATCCTTAAAACGACCCTGTGAACACTCCAGGCAAATTGCCTCAATTCCTCATGGATTTATAATTTGGTCCCCAGAACACACTCTGTGAATTTAATCATCACCTGATTCTGGACGTCTGGTGGTTTTCTGACCTGTCCTAATGATGGTCAAGGTTAATTGTTGAATCTGGACCGCAGCAGCAACTTTCAACGCGTGAAGTTGTTTTTGATGTGTCTCACCTATCTGAGTTCTAAGAGCGATGCAATGTATTAGTCACTGTGCTTAAGCTTTATCAACCAACCATCGCTGTATTTTATTCAATGCTTGAATGAATTGCGTCTATGTTCTGTGCACAGGTTTTGCTCCTCTTTTCTTCACTGCACACCACGTTCACTTTTATTTGATATCAATGTCAGGGATACTCTGCATTACCAAGTGTACAGATTAAAATTCAACAAATTCTGAGCTTGTGTCTATTGATTTGTTTTTAGAAAAGGAATGATATTCCATACAGTGTGGATAAACGTTTATGTTACCCACATTGATATAATAATTTTTCAATTACTGAATGGACTTCCTTTGGAATAAATCTTTTTATTTATTTATGTACCTAGATTCCTCAGAATAAACACATTTGTCCTGTCTTTGGCTGGTGATGTTGTTCTAATGTCACACCATATGGCCATCCTTATTTGGTTTACATTTTGGGGCTACATGTATGAGTCATTCCAACCGGAAGCGAAACCTTTCCATCCCAACGTTTCTTTTAACAGAAGCCTAGATTGATGTTCTAAAGTCCATCTTGAAAAAAGGCCGACGTTCAGAAACAAGAAAATGATTATGAATCCTAGGTTGTGCCATATCAGTAAAATTATAGTCATCATTATTAACAGTTATAAAACTTCCAAAAATGATTTAGGTACCATTGGTAGTGCCCCATGGAGACTTTCAGTCGTGTGAGAAAAATATTTTTTATGCCTATTTTGTAGGGTGGGACAATCAGTATATTCCACTTGCATCCACCAAGAACCACAAGTAGAATACCTGGGAAATCCCATTTCGAGTTCACTCCATTTGTTCTGGCTGTCATTATTATCCAATCAACACGAATCCCTGACTATTGAAAGAAGCTGCAAGAATTGTCATGCGCAGAACTGCTATGGAGTTCTAATGCCAGACGAACTGTCATGGGCAGACTTGTTGTGGGCTCAGGAGAGCATTCTGAAGAGGCAAATATGTGGTTAAAGGCAAGCTGGTGCACGAAGGCTGTGAGTCAGGGACAAAGGAACAAGAGAAATATCAACACATACTGTCAAGGCATGTCTTCCTTTATAGTACCTTGTAGGCCTAGAGATTTAATTATCAATTGCAGAAAACAGTGTGCTTGAAAATTGATTTCAAATTGAGGTTTAATATTTTGCTGTTGTACATACTGGGCACATTGGGCAAAAAAAATGTTTTGCCGAAATGTTTGTGTGATAGCTTATCCCATGAAAGAAATGTGCACTTTCTGGTCTTTTTCCCCTACCAAAATGATTTTGAGAAACACCATGTGATAGTCTATGTTAAAAATCCAAGATTTTAACCAATGCAGACCTGGATTGTTTTACTTTCACTGTACAGACCTCAATGCTAGAGTATGGGACGCTTTAAGGCATTTTGTTACTACAGTCACTGTAGAAATGAAGGAAGAAAATGAAATGTATTTGCTGTATAGAAGTAGCAGTAATTAACGTGTGTTGATAGAAGTAGGACACTGAAGGGCTTATTTACAAGACCCTTGCACCGCTGATGCGTCACTTTTAATACGGGAAAAGTGATGCACCGGCGGCGCAAGGGGCTTGTAAAAAAGCCCCTGTATTTCAAATAGCTTACTCTTTTTACACACTTTTTGAACTTTTGTGTGTTCATTAATTTCAGATTGTGTTAAACTGAATGTATATTTTTGAAATATACAATTCCGACAAACAACTTGAGTTTGAAGTTTTATTATTGGAACAATAAAAAGCCTTTGAGCTAAAGGCAAACATCAAAAAAAACTAACATGATGTAATGGAACTGTTGATCCTCTCACGCATATGCCAAACAAGTGACCATGTGGAAGAGTCCCCGAGAGACTTCCCAAAGAAGAATAAATCACATCTAACTTGATACGCAGAAGGTATTTATGAAAACTAGAACATTAGCAAAATATTTACCTCTGTTCCAAGCATTACATATTTTACCCACCGTGGGATTCTTTTTTCTCACTGCTCCAAATATTTTTGAAATTTTTGATTTGCCATTATAGAGCTCTAGTAAATACATGCAAAAAGATTAGTGATCCAACTTAGAAGCAGAATTTGTCTCTTGTATTCATCTTCATGACTTCAGTTCTGAAATTACCACAAATCAAAGGAAAGTCATCAAGCATCATTAGTCTGCCCATCATTAGTCTTTCCTTCTATACCCCACGTAGAAATCTCCGCTCCTCTAATCTGCTGCTAGCCAATATTCCCCGCTTTAAAAAGACTAGGGGGTCGATACCGATCTCGGCCGGAAGCGCACCGAATACGATTCGTCTGGAAAATATACGAGCCGAACGCGTTTTTCCCGAACGAATCGAACAGTCGTCCGGGCGAGCAAGTACGATGCGCATTACTGCTAAAATTCTGAGCGAGCCGTACGTACCCATTGCAGCTCCAGTTCCCCGACCGAGCTGGATCCGGAAACGCCGAATCGAGTCGCACGGAAGTAAATACACAGCACCTTCCGGCCAGACAAGTACGATGCGCACTCCGTACGCGCCGAACTGGTCACTACGTCCGGCACGTCAGAGCATCCAGGAGAGCCGTACATAAGCTCCGATTCGCGCCACAAGACGATCCACGGCTACGAGACGAACAAGCCAGCTACGAGTACGAGTCGAAGCCACGAGAAACCCAAACGAGACGAACCAACCATGAATCCCATCGCGCAGGTCCTACCAATACTGTACATCTATTACCGGAACCGGTATGGACGCGTACGGCGCAGACGGTAAGTCAAACACCCACTACACAAACAAACGACACGTATCCGACATATGTCACACACACATAGGGATGCAGAAATGACGTACACTAGCAACAGCCGAACCATAGGGGCGGGATGGCTACCACCAATGCCATACACACCCATAGGGGCCTGATGGCTACCACTACCACCACCCCCACTCATGGGGGGCTAGATGCCTACCACTACCACCACCCCTACTCATGGGGGCCTGGATGCCTACCACTACCACCACCCCTACTCATGGGGGGCTGGATGCCTACCACTACCACCACCCCTACTCATGGGGGCCTGGATGCCTACCACAACCACCACCCCTACTCATGGGGGGATGGATGCCTGACACTACTACCATCCCCACTCATAGGGGATGGATGCCTGTCACTACCACCACCCCTACTCATGGGGGGCTGGATGCCTGTCACTACCACCACCCCTACACATGGGGGGCTGGATGCCTACCACTATCACCACCCCTACTCATGGGGGCCTGGATGCCTACCACTACCACCACCCCTACTCATGGGGGGCTGGATGCCTACCACTACCACCACCCCTACTCAGGGGGGCCTGGATGCCTACCACAACCACCACCCCTACTCATGGGGGGCTGGATGCCTGTCACTACCACCATCCCCACTCATAGGGGAATTGATGGCTACCACTACCACCACCTCTACTCATGGGGGCCTGGATGCCTACCACTACCACCACCCCTACTCATGGGGGCCTGGATGCCTGTCACTACCACCACCCCTACTCATGGGGGCCTGGATGCCTACCACTACCACCACCCCTACTCAGGGGGGCCTGGATGCCTACCACTACCACTACCCCTACTCATGGGGGGCTGGATGCCTACCACTACCACCACCCCTACTCATGGGGGCCTGGATGCCTACCACAACCACCACCCCTACTCATGGGGGCTGGATGCCTGTCACTACTACCATCCCCACTCATAGGGGAATTGATGCCTACCACTACCACCACCCCTACTCATGGGGGCCTGGATGCCTACCACTACCACCACCCCTACTCAGGGGGGCTAGATGCCTGTCACTACCACCACCCCTACTCATGGGGGCTGGATGCCTACCACAACCACCACCCCTACTCATGGGGGCTGGATGCCTGTCACTACTACCATCCCCACTCATAGGGGGATGGATGCCTGTCACTACCACCACCCCTACTCATGGGGGGCTAGATGCCTGTCACTACCACCACCCCTACTCATGGGGGCTGGATGCCTACCACTACCACCACCCCTACTCATGGGGGCCTGGATGCCTACCACTACCACCACCCCTACTCATGGGGGGCTGGATGCCTACCACTACCACCACCCCTACTCATGGGAGCCTGGATGCCTACCACAACCACCACCCCTACTCATGGGGGGCTGGATGCCTGGCACTACTACCATCCCCACTCATAGGGGAATTGATGCCTACCACTACCACCACCCCTACTCATGGGGGCCTGGATGCCTACCACTACCACCACCCCTACTCAGGGGGCTGGATGCCTGTCACTACCACCACCCCTACTCATGGGGGCTGGATGCCTACCACAACCACCACCCCTACTCATGGGGGCTGGATGCCTGTCACTACTACCATCCCCACTCATAGGGGGATGGATGCCTGTCACTACCACCACCCCTGCTCATGGGGGGCTGGATGCCTACCACTACCACCACCCCTACTCATGGGGGCCTGGATGCCTACCACAACCACCACCCCTACTCATGGGGGGCTGGAAGCCTGTCACTACTACCATCCCCACTCATAGGGGAATTGATGCCTACCACTACCACCACCCCTACTCATGGGGGCCTGGATGCCTACCACTACCACCACCCCTACTCAGGGGGGGCTGGATGCCTGTCACTACCACCACCCCTACTCATGGGGGGCTGGATGCCTACCACAACCACCACCCCTACTCATGGGGGGCTGGATGCCTGTCACTACTACCATCCCCACTCATAGGACGGGTAATGCATGACACAACCAGCATACTCCAACATAAGGAATGTCAGCAAAAGACATCCCCCCAACATCATGACAAGAGTGTGTAGTCTGTGTCAAATGCCTACAACACTGAACATGACATTGAACATACAATGTGACCCCCTATCACATGTGTCACACAAAAATGTGTGTGGCCTTCACAATGCAAGCTGACCATGACCACTGTGGGAATGGGGTCTAAACCCCCATCATCACAGTGACCAAAAGGTAATTGTGGGGTCCATAGCTGAAGCACATTTTGAACATTGTGGCAATGGGGTCTAAACCCCCATCATCACAGTGACCAAAAGGTAAGTGTGGGGTCCATAGCTGAAGCACATTTTGAACATTGTGGCAATGGGGTCCAAACCCCCATCATCACAGTGACCAAAAGGTAAGTGTGGGGTCCATAGCTGAAGCACATTTTGAACATTGTGGCAATGGGGTCCAAACCCCCATCATCACAGTGACCAAAAGGTAAGTGTTGTCATGGAAAAAGCTGCAACTGCCAAACAGCATGGATGATTCCTGGTCACAGAACAACAAACACGTCAGTGGCAAAGTAGTGGTTGTGTCCCATAGCAACATAGATTGGGTGAGGCAAACAGTGCAGTGCAAATAAAACATACCTTTGGCCTTGTGCAGACAAGCATCACCCATGGGGACTGACATCGTCTCCATTTATCAATTACACAATGCCAGAAGTGACCATCATAATGCAGACCCACATATCTGCACTAATGGACACACAAATGTAGATATCCTAGGGAGACTGTAGATGTGAGGTGAACAAATACCATACCATGGCAGCAATGGGACATACGAACCATGATCATTGTGCTGACTGATGACCTAGGAGTCCCAGGGACAGCATGGGAAATCCTCCAAACAACATACAGGCAATGGCACACCAAAGATATGCCAATGCAGTGGTGCAGATGCACAAACACAAACAGGCAGCCTCACACTGCATATCAAACACAACAGGTGATGGGGGTGTGCCAGTGTCCCCAGGCAACCACACAACACATGAGGAGGCCTGAATTCCAATTACACAGATGTGTATACAGTGCCATACAAAAGTAACTCATGGATCGGATTCCCCTATGTGGGCAATCAGGCATTGTTAGATGAGAGGGAGCCCAAATTACACATGTCACACAAGCTTGTAGGAACAGCAACTAACACAGCAAGAGACAGACCCACCACAGCACTACCCCCAGGGACCCCACATTGTGGTGACACTAGCCTGCATGATAATCCCACTGTGATGACAAAGGTAGATGTCGTTCACACTGTGAACCACAGCCATGTGTCCTGAGCAACAAACTACCATCACACCTACACAAGCACAAATCAATCAGCACGGCCTGTCAGCCAAGGCCAATATGGAGGTAGGGGTCTAGCCGTGCAACAACTCACATTTGCACACACTCAACACCATACACCTTGATCTCCACCAATGAGCAGCAGTGAAGCTCACATGGACAGGTGACATTGCACATGCACCCATGACAATCCCAGGGGTGGTTGTGGGAACTAAGGTGCAGAAACCCATCACACCTGGCCAGTCAACAAGACTCGTGAATGTCTGACACACTGCACAGTACGCCGTACATGGGCATGACGTGAAATCCACCCCAAGCAATGGGATCCCGGCCACAGTCACACACCAATGAAGAAGCCAAGGTCACCCACAAAGAACACACGTAGACAACTTCCAACATTGCAGCTCTGACCCTGAGGAGTGGCAGCAGTCACACACACAACGTGTCACAATCACTGAAAGCTACCACAAACTGTATATTACATGACTTGTGTAACCAACAAGTGCCAAGGGGAATCCTGACTGTGTCTCATCTGCGTTTGCCCACATCCCCAGCCCTGACAACAAAGACAACTAAGGATGACAACCTGGTGAACATTAGTTTGCCATGCACCCACATCACGGAGAAACCAGGTACAAGATGCTGGATGAACACAGGACAACTCAGCAAGCATCACAAACAGGAACATCCGTAGGGACACAGCCGGTGTAGGAAAAGGGAAGGGAACACACACAGACATGCTTACACAACACACAACACGGGCCCAGGCAATGTCACAGGATTACACACTGCCATGGGGGCACTCCACTACTGTGGAAGGTCCGCTGTGCCAAACCTTGTCTGTGCACGACTCAAACATGTCAGCAAAACACTCGGTCAGTGAGTCAACAATTACAACACACTGAAGGCTCTGCTCACATCAGCCTGGGTACGGGAGTGTCACTTCAGTCATCTGCATATACCCAAAACACGTGTCAAGCAAGTTGCACTGTATACACAGATGAGTCCTTCAACATTGATGTGCTAAACTGCATGTCCAGTGGAGATGGGCACACAGTCAGGGAAATAGAAACATTGAACAGTGGTAAGCCCACCAGATGTGCATCAATGTAAGCCACAGATGTCAATTTACAAATGCAAAACGTACATCCCTGTGTCAAATGCTGAACATTACACCCTCAGACTGCAGCAAAGGATGCTATGGATCCAGACTAGATTAGGACACATATCCCATGGACCACATGGAGTCCATCACAGCAACACTTCATTTTCCTGATCTGAACACTATTACAACAGCAAATGCATGATGATACTCATCTACCTCATGTACATCAAAAGAAAAACCACTAGTAAACAAAAAGAGGCTTTATTCAGCAAATGTGAAAGAAAAATTTGAAGTCCAAAAGAAACTAAGGCCAATGGCCAGTCCACATACACAGTCCGAACAGGGTGATATGTGACAACTTGTCACCCATTGCTTGCCAGCACTGGTACGGCAGGGGACATCCCCCTCGGAGGGGCATACAAGGGGCAGGCCAGGCACCGCAGGGACAGGATCAGGGGATGCCAGAAGGAGGCAGTGAAGGGATGGTGGGTGCAGGAGTGTCACCGGCAACTGCAGTGGAGGTGTCTGACTCAGTGGGGGCCGGCACCACTGTAGGGCACAAGTCAGATGGTGTGGGTGCTGGCACCACTGCAGTGGGCCAGTCAGATGGAGTGGACTGGGTCCCCACTGCAGTGCCCAAGTCAGACGGGGTGGTTGTGGACTCCACTGCAGTGCATAACTCCAAGGGAGTGGAAGGGGGGGCAGATGAGGTGGGCAGGACAGAGGGGCGCGACCCGGTCTCCACACCAGTGGCACAAACAGGCCGAGCGTCTGGGTTGGGGGTGGAAGAGCAAGTGGTAGGGGGGAGGGCCTAAGCAGTTTGGGGATGCGGTATGGGTGTGTGGGGGAACCTGGGGCAGGGTGTGGCATGGGAACCGGTGGAGTGGTGGCCTGGGGGATGGAGGAGAGAGACTGTGTGGTGGAGCTGCGTGGTGGTGGTGGTGGGGTCTTGCTCTTCCTGGTCCGGGGGGACTTCCTAATGGGGTCCTCAGTCTGCCTGTGCCTGGGGGAGGGTGTCCGGGTGTGAGGAGCACTCCCCTCTGTGTGTGGTGGTCGCCTCTTCCGCCTGTGCGTTGGGTCAGATGGATCTGTGGGGAAGAGGCCAAGCTCACAGAGGAAGAGCTTCTGGGAGGGGGGGGTTGCAGGTGAGGCAAGGGAAGGGGTTTTGGAGGGAGAGGTATCTGAGGACTGCGCAGTGCTCGTGGATGCGTGTGTGTGTGTGCCTGGGCCCCATCCCCTGTGAGTGAGGTACCAGTCCCCTGACTGTGCGTGCGTGTGCATCTGGATTTTGGCATGTGTGCTGCTTGTGTCTGTGCTGGTGGGTGCCTGTGCCGGTGTGTGTGTGCTTGGGACAGGTAGGGTGCTGGGGATTGTGGATGGGGCAGAGGTAGGAAGGGTGAGGGACTGTTGCAGGAGGGACACTGCTGCCATCAGTGAGGAGGCCATGGACTGATTGGTCCGATGTAGGGCAGACATGCCAGATGACATGCCCTCCATGAATGACACCAGTTGTGTCAACAGACCCGTGTGTGCATGGAGGACACTCAGCACTGATGTCTGCCCTACATGGATCTGTTTCAGCAAGTCCACAGACTCCACACTCAGGGCAGCAGGGGAGACAGAGGCAGGGGGTGCGGTGCCTGGCATGAAGGAGACACGCTCCCCTACACGGGAGCCTCCACGGACATGTGGGATGGGAGCAGATGGGAGGGTGGAGATGGTGGTGGTGGCGGGGACAGACTTGCTTGATTTTGTCTGTGGTCTGCTGACACCCGCCTTCACAAGGGAGTCCTCACTGGAAGTGCTGTGGTCCTCAGCCGAGGTGGTCGTAGCTGAGGTCTCCTCAGTGTGGCTCCCCTCACCATCCGTGCCACTGGGTCCCTCGGTCTCCCCTGCAGTGGACCCAGTCTGGCTCTGCTGCTCCTCTTGGTCCATGGAGCTGCCTCCTCCTGTGGCCGTGGATGTATCTGCAAACAATCAGGATAAACAGAGCAACATTAGTCACCTGTACTGACCACACACACCACAGTAAGTACAGCACATCACAGAGCAAGCCCTGCCATCATTTGCTAGACATTGCAATAAGTGCTGACACTGATTTGAAGAAGCCCATTGTCTGCCTGACAGTCATTCATGCCACACATATCCTACCTGTCCATGCACCCATCTGTCTGGTGCCTGTTGTATGCGACTAATCATATGTGCACACATGCACCACATACACAGTTGTTGGACATCCAAGAGAACATATGGAAATGTGTTACTCCAAACACATGCCATCTCCTGCCACTGACTCAGTACATGTGTCAGGAAAAGTGACGGGCAGAGTCTCTGTCGATATGCGGGTTTTGCTTCCATCACCAGACACAATGATGTCCTCATGTCCTGATAGACAATGCGACAATGGTGTGCTTGCAGGACATATCACACTACTGCTGGATCACCCTTTGCGAGTTGAATGTCATGGCACAGGCCTGTCTGGCAAGTCAGTCATAGCTGTCTCCTGTCACAGGGGCAAGGCATACACACAACACCAGTCTACACTGTGTCACAATCATGGAAGTTTTGGGAATGCAAGCCCCGTAGCTGACAGGTGCACATGTGCACCCCTGGCCACCCACATCATGAGGACTAAGATGATCCCACGTCAATCAAATGAGACATTTGAGTGACTGCAAACACAAATCCATACACATGGGCACTTCACCGTCTGATGAGAATGAACCAAAGCTGCCTGCACCTCAATGTTTCATACACCATTGTGCACAGTCAAGGGATCAGAGACCTATGCATTAACCAATGTGCAGATCCTATAGTCACAACTCAGATGGCTGGCCACCCCAAATTGTCAAACACTCCAGGAGTCCAAAAAGCAAGGCCACACCATGGTGAGACAGAGGCAGACACCTGAGTGCACTCTTCACAATGCCCAATATGTATGCTGACACACGGGAGTGGGAGAACAGAGTGCCTTCGATGTACGGAGTAGGCATTACAGTCCTGGTCCATGTGCAACATGGTATTACCCTGAACACTAGGCAGGTGGCTATGCATGTGTCACACACATGATGTACATACTTCAGAGGCTCCCACCTTGGTCTCTGCTGCAGCATGGGTGTGTGGCACATACCCCAGACATGTGGTGAGTCAGAGCAGCAATTGGAACACATTGTAAAGCTATACCCAGAGTACATGTCAGATCACAGGCATTGTGTGAGCAATTGTACCACCCATGCAGCTCACAACAAAGTTCCTGTAACTGATGCTGTCCCCAACTTGAACCACAGGTAACTGCAAGTACACAGTACCCAAGTGACATAAGTCACAGACTGTAAGGGCCACACCTGTGTATCAGATGAGGAGGGGGCATGACACAAGTGAGGGACATGAGTCCAGGACGACAAGACAGTTGTACTGTGGAAGTGGAACCAGGCTAAAGGAGTGCATAGAGCATGTTAGTCATAGTACACAGAAAAGGCTAGCACTTACCCCCTCCTTGCTGCTGTCTGGCCTTCAGCTGCCCATCCAGGTCAGGGAAGACCACCGCCAGAATCCAGAGCATGTGGGGGGTCAGGGTCCGGTGTCCGCCCCTCCTGCGAGGAGGCAACAGCTTCAGCTGGGCCCTTGCGATCCTCCGGGTCCAGCCACCTCTTCTGGCAGTTGCGGATCCTGCGCCTGTAGACCCCCACAGATCGTACTGCCCGGACGATGGTCAGCCAGATCTCCTGCTTCTGGTGGGCATCAACCTGTGAGGATGACAAAGTGAAAAGGCCATTACTACACATGCAACATATCCGTGCATCACACAGTTGGATATACATGTCTCAATCACAGGGGCATATGATGTACACAGGTAGTGCAACTATGGCTATGAACAGTTGTCCAGCAGTTACTAAATGGTATCATTGCCTGGGAAGTAAAACCTTGTTGGAATGCACTGTTACTGCACTATACCTGTTCAGTGCATGTAACTACACACTTTGGGGGTGACAACTACTCAGTGAGCATGCTAGCCACTGGTGTACACACTGTAAGTCTTGCTAGTCAGACAACATGCACAATTAGTAAGGCAGTGGACAGCACACTCACCTGCTCCCCTGGTTTCCCATACAGCTTGCTGTACTGTGGAAGGAGGCTGTCCAGCAGGGCCTGGTTCTCCTCAGTGCTGAAGGCTGGGGCTCTCTCCACAGTACGTGCCATTGCAGTAGCCAGAGGATGCAGAGATAGCAGCAGTGGTGGTGGCAGATGTCGTCCTGGAGCATGTAGTGCAGGCAAGTGAGCTCTCAGGGGAACAGCCAGCATTATATGTGTGCTGCAGAGGCAGATACTGTCCCATGTGTCCAAAGTGATAGGTCCAACTCGTTTGCATCTTCTGAATCTGGCCAATCCATGTAATTGCACCACTTATACACGCCCACAGCATCCTTCAAAAGTTCAACTTCATGACACCCATGAATTTGCAACATTGTTGTGGGTGGCCAACTGAATTCACTGCATCCGACTCGTAAAAGCTTCGAAAACGGGTCCGTTACCATGTCAGTCCATAGCCAATGCGTGCGCACCGATCGGACCATTGCTGTACGACGCATATTACGTCACACAACACGCATCCGTCAACATCATATGCAATGGCCAATGCGTGCGCACCGATCGGTCCATTGCTGTACAACGCGTATTTCGGAGCACAACATGCATCCGTCCACATCATATGCAATGGCCAATGCGTGCGCACCGATCGGTCCATTGCTGTACAACGCGTATTTCGAAACACAACACGCATCCGTCCACATCATATGCAATGGCCAATGCGTGTGCACCGATCGGTCCATTGCTGTACAACGCGTATTTCGGAGCACAACACGCACCCGTCCACATCATATGCAATGGCCAATGCGTGCGCACCGATCGGTCCATTGCTGTCCAACGCGTATTTCGAAACACAACACGCATCCGTCCACATCATATGCAATGGCCAATGCGTGCGCGCCGATCGGTCCATTGCTGTACAACGCGTATTTCGAAACACAACACGCATCCATCCACATCATATGCAATGGCCAATGCGTGTGCACCGATGGGTCCATTGCTGTACAACGCGTATTTCGGAGCACAACACGCATCCGTCCACATCATATGCAATGGCCAATGCGTGCGCACCGATCGGTCCATTGCTGTACAACGCGTATTTCGGAGCACAACACGCATCCGTCCACATCATATGCAATGGCCAATGCGTGCACACGGATCGGTCCATTGCTGTACGACGCGTCCCTGTACAAGTCACTCGCATATGTCACCATGGTTGTCACTGGTGAACGTATGCCAGCCACAATTACTTGCCAGGGACTCAGGAGCACACCTACAACACCACAGCCTGTCCACACTGTATCCTAAGGCATGTAAGGCTGCATTACCTGTGTGTGTATGTGGGTCAACATGTGGTTTGTTGGGTGGCACTTGGGGGCAGCCACTCCCAGGCTGTGCACGTGTTCATGGGGACAGAATCCTTTGTGTGTTGTGCACATGACCACTGTGATGTGCAACTGTTCATTTCAGAGCATGTGGCATGGTCACATCTCCAGGTTGTGTATGTGTATGTTATGTTAAAATTAAAAGAAAATAAGAGGAACCCCTTAATACCAAAGGAATAGGGTTATATACAATAGTATAGGAAGGAGAATCCTTTGGACTAAATTACTGGTAACAGTGAAACTGGGAGTTTTAACCCTAACAATGTCATGCAACACACACTCAAATGCTATCACTCCAAGTATACCTTTGGGAAGACTGATCATACATCTGAAAGACACTCTAGACAAAATTCCACATTTTTAGAAAAATATCAAAATCTTTTATTAAAAAATCTCATAGAGCATATAAAACCACAACGACATAAATCATAAGATTACAATGCACAAAATATTTACATGAGCTTGAACAAATTCCTAAGTGTAATTCATACACATATGCATCAAAAAACAATTTTAAAAAAAACACATATGAGAGTACGTCAAAATAGACAAAAATAATATGTCATTGAAAATCAACCATCAGTGATTACACAAATTCTAGGGCTGGAGCCCGGTATGTCTCACTTCGTTGAATACTCAAAGGCCCAGACCGTGACACAGATTGGTTGTATTCAAAGGGGCATCGACGCGTTTCGATGGCTAGTATATAATACCATCTTTATCAAGACAAACAAATTCCGACTCTCAGGAAATTAAAAAGCAACAATGCTGCAGTCAAAACACACCTGCACAATAAAAACATATGACTTAATACCTCAAAGTATGTACATATAACAAAATAAATCACTGTATTCATAACATAATCCTACTGATATAATGTTAAAAAAGGGAAATTTAAACATCAATTAATAGTCAACCAGAACATATAATCCCCTTCCCAAAAATCTTTCTAAAAAAACAATCACATTCCATCTTCTCACTAACTGCTCACACAATTTCATACTTGTGTAATATTTACCAAATTAGGATTGGCTACATTACATATTAATTCTACTGCAATTGGACCTTCAGAGGCAGGGCTTACCTATATTCAATTAGGTGGGCCACTTCAACTTCCAAAAACTGCTATTGTCATGGGAGGATAAAATAAATCCTTCCGTCGTCCGAGTTGAGGAAATATATATATATATATCTATGGGGAAGAATCAGAATCGTATTAGAAGCGACCCTCCTTCCTCCTTATTGTTTGGTCCCCATTGTTCTATTTCGGGAAACTATATCTCTCTCACCTGTATTATTAATATTGACTGGCCACCTCGTTGTTCATACCACCAGGATAGTAATAGTTCGAAGATACACTATATCTCTCATCAATTACTTGATCTCTGTAACGACAAGTGTAATCTAAATTAGTCCCCATTACTCGCTAGCTGGGGCTACTCCTGGTATCATATAGAGCCACCATAATAAATTCATATTCTAAGTACCTGATCGAAAATGACGATATTCAAGGATTTTAATGTTATGTCCTTGGTACTTATGTTCGTATTTTCCACTGGCTTCCACGTGCCCTTTTATAATTAGGATCTAGACAAAGAAAATATAAATTTATGTATAATTGTGCACCAATAATATTGGGAAATAATGATCTCTATCCTTATTATTATAGTTTCAGCAAAAAAAATTTAATTCATAGGACAGCTGGACTCATATTCTTAAGATTATTCCTGCCGGTATCAGTGACTATTATCGATCATTTAGTCTAACCTCATTGCACTTTAAAAAGAGCCTGTCAACTTCCTATGCTTTTATTTAACAGACGTGTGTCTGTGGTTATTTAAACAAGCCCTCTTTCGCCATTAATCTCTACTCGCTAAAAAAAACATTTTTCTAATTATATTCTGCGCTGAGCCATTACCCAACACTCATAATTATCAACCTTAAACATTGCTGCAGGATAAAAGAAAAACTGTAAGTATTCTCTACCAACATGCATTGCTTACGTATTAACCTTAGTAATCCACGAAGCAATGCTGGCTGTCAAGTTATTGACACAAGTCTTTAAAAGTTTAAAATACTTCTAAGCTGAGAACGATCTCGATATATTAAAGGAGATTAGCCCCTTCCGGCACGTGCAAACTGCAATTGCAAACACTTACTTGCGGCAATATTGTCCGGTCGCACTGGCGTCTTCCTGATGGTGTGTGATGGCGGGAGAAAGGTTTAATCTGGCGAAAACACGGAGGGGCATATTAGCAAGACCGGCGATAAAATTATCGCTGTTTTAGCGGCAGGAAACTGCCGCTAAAACGGCGATAATGGGCTTGCTAATATGCGTTATGGAATTCCAATAGAAGCCCAGGTTAGATGTCCTGCACATCTAACCTGGGCTTCTATTGGAATTCTATAACGCATATTAGCACGCCCATTCCCTGCCGCTAAAACGGCGATAATTTTATCGCCGGTCTTGCTAATATGCCCCGGTATTATTTATACCGTTGCCCCTCACTTTCACCTGTGTATCATTAGTTGCACACGGCGTACGCCGGTTCGAGCCCAATCGGGACCGACTTCCGACTACCAGGAGTAGCCCCAGCTAGCGAGTAATGGGGACTAATTTAGATTACACTTGTCGTTACAGAGATCAAGTAATTGATGAGAGATATAGTGTATCTTCGAACTATTACTATCCTGGTGGTATGAACAACGAGGCGGCCAGTCAATATTAATAATACAGGTGAGAGAGATATAGTTTCCCGAAATAGAACAATGGGGACCAAACAATAAGGAGGAAGGAGGGTCGCTTATAATACGATTCTGATTCTTCCCCATAGATATATATATATATATTTCTTCAACTCGGACGACGGAAGGATTTATTTTATCCTCCCATGACAATAGCAGTTTTTGGAAGTTGAAGTGGCCCACCTAATTGAATATAGGTAAGCCCTGCCTCTGAAGGTCCAATTGCAGTAGAATTAATATGTAATGTAGCCAATCCTAATTTGGTAAATATTACACAAGTATGAAATTGTGTGAGCAGTTAGTGAGAAGATGGAATGTGATTGTTTTTTTAGAAAAAAATTTGGGAAGGGGATTATATGTTCTGGTTGACTATTAATTGATGTTTAAATTTCCCTTTTTTAACATTATATCAGTAGGATTATGTTATGAATACAGTGATTTATTTTGTTATATGTACATACTTTGAGGTATTAAGTCATATGTTTTTATTGTGCAGGTGTGTTTTGACTGCAGCATTGTTGCTTTTTAATTTCCTGAGAGTCGGAATTTGTTTGTCTTGATAAAGATGGTATTATCTACTAGCCATCGAAACGCGTCGACGCCCCTTTGAATACAACCAATCTGTGTCACGGTCTGGGCCTTTGAGTATTCAACGAAGTGAGACATACCGGGCTCCAGCCCTAGAATTTGTGTAATCACTGATGGTTGATTTTCAATGACATATTATTTTTGTCTATTTTCATGTACTCTCATATGTGTTTTTTTTTTAATAGTTTTTTGATGCATATGTGTATGAATTACACTTAGGAGTTTGTTCAAGCTCATGTAAATATTTTGTGCATTGTAATCTTATGATTTATGTCGTTGTGGTTTTATATGCTCTATGAGATTTTTTAATAAAAGATTTTGATATTTTTCTAAAAATGTGGAATTTTGTCTAGATTGTCTTTCAGATGTATGATCAGTCTTCCCAAAGGTATACTTGGAGTGATAGCATTTGAGTGTGTGTTGCATGACATTGTTAGGGTTAAAACTCCCAGTTTCACTGTTACCAGTAATTTAGTCCAAAGGATTCTCCTTCCTATACTATTGTATATAACCCTATTCCTTTGGTATTAAGGGGTTCCTCTTATTTTCTTTTAATTTCCAGTACAGCCCAGTTGGGTTGAAGAGGTGTTCGCTCTTGGAAGTATCGAGCACTCCATAAGGTCATAATTGCCTTCCATTAGTGAAAATATGGACAATTTTAAAACGTTCAGTTTTTCTGAAGACCAATTCAATAGACTCATTAACTCAAACTCTAGGAGTAGAACTACCAACGGTACGAATTCTACTAATCAAGAACAACTACTTAAATTATATAATTTGAAAAAGAAATTAATTCGTACCGAGCTACACGCTGAATTCCTCATTGAGTATTTAAAAACAGGCGTGATACCAATTGGTCTTCAAATAAGAAATGAGCCAGGATTATTTGTCGAGCATAACATTTTTTAGAGACGTGGTCGCACATTGCGAATTGTTGTAGCCGGGACTGGCTCATATTAATCATAGAGACGGCACAGGAGATAATAATCATTGAGAAGAAAGACATTGAAGACTTAGAGAATAAAATAAAAGACACCAATTTAATAGAGGAAATCAAAAAAAGACTTGAAGAAATGAAACTGGAAACCGAAGGTTATAGGGAATACCTAGTTAATAAAAAAACGAATAAACTTAGGAAAGATATTGAGAAATTTAGTGCAGAAAAAACATATCCTTATTTGGAGAAAGATTATTATGATTCTAAGAGGGAACAGAGATGGGAGAAACCAACCTTCCAAAAACCCATCTACTCGAGAGGAGGTAACAAGAGGAATACTTTCTCAGATACCTCCTGCTCGAGTAATGAGGAAGAGAATCAGCAACATGAAACCAGGGGGAGAATGCGTTACAACATGGAACCAGAGCCTTTTTTAGGGCAACGACAGAAGAGAGACCAAGGGAACTACAGGAGTACAAACAGGGGGGAAGTGGCAGCAAATTATCCGCCTCAGGAATATTTGAAGACCAGGAACCGCAGATATTGGCGGTAGATAAAATTCCCATTATAAATTTATCTGCAAGAAACCTTACTAATTTGGAAAAGGAAGTTCTTGAGAGAGGATTCAGCTTTGCCCCTACAGCAGCCCCAAACAAATTTGAATTTGAGAAAGATCTCAAATCATTTTTTAGGAAAATTAGACTTAAGGATTTCTTTACAGGGAGAGATAGTCGCCCGAGTACGAATACTACTGGCATGCGGGGCAAATCAACTTTTACCCCAACGTTAGGCCAAATGAGTAAAAATATAGAGATTTTTTTAAAATCCGTTGAAATTGAAATTAAACATCTTTTTGACCATCCATTCAAATCACATAACAACTTCTCACATCCCCATAGAATAGCCTTAAAACAACTCAAGGAAGATACCAGCATTATTATTAAGCCCGCCGACAAAGGCGGAGGGGTTGTAGTCTTTGATGATAAAGATTATGATGTGAGAATGATTAATCTTTTGAATGTTAAAGAACATTATAGGCAGGTCTCCCATATTAACAACATTCAATTGAGGAGAGAGGTCCGTGAATTACTTGATCTAGCTAGAAGTGAAGATTGGATCTGTGATGAAGAATATAAATTCCTATTCACCACAGATCCCATAACACCAGCAATTTACGGATTGCCAAAAATCCATAAAAATAGCCATGACCCCCCAATGCGTCCCATAGTGAGTAGTATAGGTTCTATTTTAGAACCTCTTAGTAAGTATGCTGATTTCTTTTTAAAACCTATTGTTGCCAAACAAACATCTTACCTTAGAGATTCGGCCCATGCCATTGCCACCTTTGAGGGATTGGGTTTCAACAGGGTGACCCAGTTTCTGGTCACCCTGGACATTGAAGCCCTATACACGAACATTCCCCAAGATGACACTATAAGAACAGTCAAAACAATCTTAAAAACAGAAAATCTAGGAGGTTGCAATTTGGACTTTATCATGAGCTGTATCATGGTTCTGAAGAATAACTTTTTCCTATACAAAAAAGATCTTTATCACCAAATCAAGGGGACCAGTATGGGCGCAACTTGCGCCCCAAGTCTGGCCTGCCTCTATGTTAGCAAATTTGAAACAGTTCATATTTTCAACGAACTAGCACCTTTTTTCGAAAATATTAGTCACTGGTATCGTTTCATTGATGATATCATCTTCATCTGGAACGGTGCCAGTGACCAATTGACAGAATTTATTTCTTGGCTTAATCTGGGTGACCCAAATTTGAGATTCACTTCCCAATGCAGTAATTCCAGGATTAATTTCTTGGACATCTGCATTAAAGACCTAGATGGGAAATTAGCTGTAGAATTATATAGTAAGCCGACAGATAAAAATACTCTGTTACATTATGCAAGTAATCACCCCAAAGCACAGAAAGATAATATCCCATTTGGGGAATTCTTGCGTCTCCGCAGAAACTGTTCTACACTCGAAGACTTCTATTTACATTCGGACACACTAAAGAAAAAACTTAGTGATAGAGGTTATCCAAAAAAACTAATTAAAAATTCATATAAAAGAGCCAGATTTTATAATAGAGAAGCCCTGTTAGGTACCACAAACAAGAAAGATCAAAAACTAGCCAACGAAAAAATAGTGTTTGTAAGTAAGTTTTCTCATATCAGCAATCAAATCAAAAATATAATTAATAGAAATTGGAAAATCATCAATGATGATAGAGAAGAACTCTTTAAGAAACCCATGTTCGCTTTTAAGCGTAATAAAAACATACGCAATTCATTAGTACACACATATACTGACCAAGATGAGAATATTCAAACCACCTTATATCAATCTAAAGCTGTAGGGAACCACAAATGTGGATCATGTTCTATGTGTGAACAATGCCTAGTAGCCAAAAACCTAGAAAACAATGGCCAGACCTTTTCATCAGTGGCTTTGACAAACTGTAGAAGCAAAAATGTTGTTTATTTTTTAATTTGCCCATGCGGTTTGGGCTATGTAGGCGAGACTGGACGTGAATTAAGATACAGGCTACTAGAACATAAGTCCTCTGTACGTATCAATAAAGAAAATGCACCACTGACTACTCACTTTGCCGAACGAGGTCACAAATGTGAGGATTTTCGGTGGTTCATTCTCGAAAAAATAAAGATTAACAGACGTGGAGGCAATGTGGACAGAGTCAGAAAGATGAGAGAGCAATAGTATATTTGCCAGTTGAACACTGTTATTAAAGGACTAAGCACCAGAGAGGACTGGATGTCCTTTGTTTAAATGGTCAGTCCAAACAGCAATCTACATGGGGATGTAGCCCTGAAGGGTGTGGTCCCTTATAACCTGTTAAAAGGACCTTGATTAATACTTAAAGGCTGGCTTTATACAGCCATCTCATCAGTACTTTTGTATAGCTGCCGGGTTTTTAATATTAGTCTTGTAATATGAGGAGGCACAAATGTCTTAAAAATTGATTTTAATATTATGAGGGTCTTTTTATACCAATTTATGAATACCCGCTTTGTTTACTGTTAAAGGAGATCGGATTTTGGTTTAAAATTCGATCCAGTAACATCCAATAAATGTCTGATCATTAATATGAAAAAGTGTATAAAACATTCATTTTAATCTGGTATTTTTAGTTATATAGACAAGGAGGTTTTGAAGGTTTAACCTCTCCCAATTCATTTTTTATAATATAAGATTAATACTTATATTTTCAATTGCCTATAAAATTTGAATTGCGATTTCTAAATTCTAATCCATTTTTATAATAACTGCCGATTTTTGAACATTATAAATCAGCCGGCTATTCATTCTAAGATGGCGCTGTTTGCCGGTAGGCAGAGTAGAGTGTTTCTGCCTTTGTCTCTTTCTATTACCCGTCGGAAGTCGGTCCCGATTGGGCTCGAACCGGCGTACGCCGTGTGCAACTAATGATACACAGGTGAAAGTGAGGGGCAACGGTATAAATAATACCGTGTTTTCGCCAGATTAAACCTTTCTCCCGCCATCACACACCATCAGGAAGACGCCACTGCGACCGGACAATATTGCCGCAAGTAAGTGTTTGCAATTGCAGTTTGCACGTGCCGGAAGGGGCTAATCTCCTTTAATATATCGAGATCGTTCGCAGCTTAGAAGTATTTTAAACTTTTAAAGACTTGTGTCAATAACTTGACAGCCAGCATTGCTTTGTGGATTACTAAGGTTAATACGTAAGCAATGCATGTTGGTAGAGAATACTTACAGTTTTTCTTTTATCCTGCAGCAATGTTTAAGGTTGATAATTATGAGTGTTGGGTAATGGCTCAGCGCAGATATAATTAGAAAAATGTTTTTTTTAGCGAGTAGAGATTAATGGCGAAAGAGGGCTTGTTTAAATAGCCACAGACACACGTCTGTTAAATAAAAGCATAGGAAGTTGACAGGCTCTTTTTAAAGTGCAATGAGGTTAGACTAAATGATCGATAATAATCACTGATACCGGCAGGAATAATCTTAAGAATATGAGTCCAGCTGTCCTATGAATTTAAATTTTTTTGCTGAAACTATAATAATAAGGATAGAGATAATTATTTCCCAATATTATTGGTGCACAATTATACATAAATTTATATTTTCTTTGTCTAGATCCTAATTATAAAAGGGCACGTGGAAGCCAGTGGAAAATACGAACATACGTACCAAGGACATAACATTAAAATCCTTGAATATCGTCATTTTCGATCAGGTACTTAGAATATGAATTTATTATGGTGGCTCTATATGATACCAGGAGTAGCCCCAGCTAGCGAGTAATGGGGACTAATTTAGATTACACTTGTCGTTACAGAGATCAAGTAATTGATGAGAGATTTAGGGGCCGATTCCGATCTCGGCCGGTAGGGCTCCGAATCGGATTCGGCTTAACCGGATCCGATTCGGAGCCCTATTTCCCGACCGATTCGTACGCGCGTCCGGGCGAGCGAGTACGATGCGAATTCGCCGACCGACTCGTCCGGGCGTCCCGACCGCTCCGACCGACTCGTTCCCGGGTCGAACCGCACCGACCGACTCGCTCGGACTCGACTCACACCGCGCAATGGAGACGTTCCCCGGCCGGGTGAGTACGATGCGCGCCGCGAGCAGTCCGACCGAGCCGCGCACTCCGGCTCCAAAGAGCAGTTGGAGACGTACTTTGGGGGTCCGTGTCGGACCCCCCTGTACGCGTAGCCGCGCGAGTCGCACACAGGGGGGACCCATGGGTCCCCCCTACCTGTGCGTGTACGGCGCGAGTCGCTTCGGCGCGTACACGCTGTAGGGAGCGCCCTTGACCGCCTTGCACCCATTGAGTCAAAGGGAGCCCGCGTACGCGTTGTACGACCGGCTCCCATTGACTTCAATGGGAGTCCGACCGACTCGAGTCCGATGGCATACGTGCGCATCGTACTCGTTCGGTCGGGCTGCCAGAGTCCGATTCGGTCGGAAATCTCTCCGAGTCCGGCTCGGTCGGAGAGATTTCCGGCCCGAATCGGAATCGGCCCCATAGTGTATCTTCGAACTATTACTATCCTGGTGGTATGAACAACGAGGCGGCCAGTCAATATTAATAATACAGGTGAGAGAGATATAGTTTCCCGAAATAGAACAATGGGGACCAAACAATAAGGAGGAAGGAGGGTCGCTTATAATACGATTCTGATTCTTCCCCATAGATATATATATATATATATTTCTTCAACTCGGACGACGGAAGGATTTATTTTATCCTCCCATGACAATAGCAGTTTTTGTAAGTTGAAGTGGCCCACCTAATTGAATATAGGTAAGCCCTGCCTCTGAAGGTCCAATTGCAGTAGAATTAATATGTAATGTAGCCAATCCTAATTTGGTAAATATTACACAAGTATGAAATTGTGTGAGCAGTTAGTGAGAAGATGGAATGTGATTGTTTTTTTAGAAAAAAATTTGGGAAGGGGATTATATGTTCTGGTTGACTATTAATTGATGTTTAAATTTCCCTTTTTTAACATTATATCAGTAGGATTATGTTATGAATACAGTGATTTATTTTGTTATATGTACATACTTTGAGGTATTAAGTCATATGTTTTTATTGTGCAGGTGTGTTTTGACTGCAGCATTGTTGCTTTTTAATTTCCTGAGAGTCGGAATTTATTTGTCTTGATAAAGATGGTATTATCTACTAGCCATCGAAACGCGTCGACGCCCCTTTGAATACAACCAATCTGTGTCACGGTCTGGGCCTTTGAGTATTCAACGAAGTGAGACATACCGGGCTCCAGCCCTAGAATTTGTGTAATCACTGATGGTTGATTTTCAATGACATATTATTTTTGTCTATTTTCATGTACTCTCATATGTGTTTTTTTTTAATTGTTTTTTGACGCATATGTGTATGAATTACACTTAGGAGTTTGTTCAAGCTCATGTAAATATTTTGTGCATTGTAATCTTATGATTTATGTCGTTGTGGTTTTATATGCTCTATGAGATTTTTTAATAAAAGATTTTGATATTTTTCTAAAAATGTGGAATTTTGTCTAGATTGTCTTTCAGATGTATGATCAGTCTTCCCAAAGGTATACTTGGAGTGATAGCATTTGAGTGTGTGTTGCATGACATTGTTAGGGTTAAAACTCCCAGTTTCACTGTTACCAGTAATTTAGTCCAAAGGATTCTCCTTCCTATACTTGTGTATGTTATGTCACATACACCCTGAGTCCCATGTGGGATGGTATGTACGTCACAGGGTGACCCATTGCCACAATTGTGATGGCCCTCCACAGTCTGTGTGCATGTTGTGTTTCAGATGTCTCGGATTCCATGTGCACAATGGGAGACAGTCTCCACATCCACGTTGTTTGTGCATCGACTTTGATGTTGTGCGTGTGTGTGTCACAGACGTCCATGTCTGTCCTGCAGAGGCAACAGGGGCCACTACCTGTGGGAGTCATGGTTGTTTTGCTCACGTGTACATGATACACCATGTCATGCCAGTGTCCATGTGGCAATACAGGGTCCCTGGGAATCTACCTGTCAAAGAGCTGTGATGCCTGGGGCACATCTGTCCTCACTTGTCACTGTGGTGTGTGTTTGGAACGTGACAGCAGTACATGGGTACTGTGACACAGCCTAATGATTTCCCATAGCACAACCTGGAACTTGTTGTCAACACATGTTGAACTGAGATGTTAGATGTTGGCCATGTAGGTGCCATATATGTCCATATAGAACGGCACACACATCAAGTACTTGTGTCTCGTAATGATGTATCATGTGATATTGAGTATGGTCAATGCCACATATGTGGGGTGACTGCAATCTTTCTTTGTTCACCTATGCACTGCAGGGCACCAGCTGTCCATAGACCATTCCCTGACCTTGCAACCATGGTTGAACGTGACTGCATCCGACGGTACCGCTTCAACAGGCCGCTTATTGAGGAATTGGCGGTGCGGTTGGCCCCACATTTGCAACCTGGCCGGCCATACCCTGCAGCGCTGACCCCCAAGGTGAAGGTGATGGCAGCCCTACACTTCTTTGCCACCGGTACCTTTCAACACACTGTGGCGTCTGCTGGTGGGATGTCACAGACCATGTTCAGCCGTGTGCTACGCGATGTTTTGGAGGCGATGTTGAGATACTTGAACCAGTACATCTATTTCCCTAAACGTCAACAACTCACTGACGTCAAGAGTGACTTCTATGCCCTGGGGAGGATGCCACATGTCATCGGCTCCATTGATGGGACACATGTGGCTTTGGTACCACCACAGGCACATGAGCAGGCATACAGGAACAGGAAACATTACCATTCTATCAATGCCCTGGTGGTATGTCTTGCAGATATGAGCATCTCACATGTGTGTGCACGTTTCCCCGGTTCTGCCACACGATGCCTACGTAATGAGGAGTAGTCGCATCCCGAGGATGATGTCACAGATGCAGAACCAGCGTGCCTGGCTTGTCGGTGTGTGCTGACTTTGTACCATTGTGTGTGTTCTGCAATGTTGTATTCCACCCTCTTTTCCAACTCAGCTAATGTGCAATTGTCTGTATGTAGGTGACTCCGGATACCCCAACATGCCGTGGTTGCTGACACCCCTCAGGAACCCTGTGACACCAGCCCAGATGCGCTACAATGAGGCACATGGTCGGACCAGGAGAGTGATCAAGCGGACATTTGGTCTCCTGAAGAGCCGCTTTCGCTGCCTGGACAAGACAGGAGGGGCCCTCCCATATGCCCCTGCAAAGGTGTGCAAGATTGTCATCGTCTGCTGCCTGCTACACAACCTGGCAGTGCGGAAGGAGTTGCCTCTCATCCTGGATGACGATGACCAACATCCACCACCTGTGGAGGATCCTGGCCTGGGCCACGATGCCAGTGATGATGATGATGATGAGGGGGATGTCCGCACACAGCTCATCACCAACTTCTTCAGCTGAATGTGAATATACAGAGTTGGTATGTCAATGATTTGAGTTTCCATGATATGTGTTGGTGGTGCTCTGTTGCTGTTTGAGTGTGGCCATGTGCTACTTGACTGGATGCGTGCAGCGATGTGTCCTTACAGGTAGTCTGTACTCCCCAACAGTGTTGACATGCTAACTTGGTTTTGTGTAGGTATCTTGTGACATGTATTGGGCATGAGTATTGCAGTTCTGTCCTGTTCTTCAGTGCTTTTGACTGTGTGTCATGTCTGTCCTTCACAGGGTACTTTCAGAGTTGTTTGGTCAACTCGGATCCCCCGACACCATGATTCAACTTCCAGGGTGGAAGCAGTCGTTTCCCTACAGGTGATGTGCCACACACCCCTGGACTTTATTTTTCTACACTTGGTGACTGTGTGGCCACTGCCACGTGGGATTACCTTGCATCTGTAGTGGAAACAACATGTTGCAAATGTGTAATAAACCTGTGCTTCACTTTGGGATGTGCGTTGTCTGTGGTCACACATCTGACTGACATTTGCTTACTGCACCTGTGGGCTAGTTAACACATACTCTGAATAGGTGTGGTGTCTGTGCATTCCACTGTATTTCCTGGCAACATCAGTGTAGGCGATGAGACAGATGGCCCTGGTGTGTATGTGTTGTGTAGCCCTAGTGGTGTGTCTCCCTCATATGTGTCACGTCGCCATGACTCACATGACGGTGTTGAACTTGCTGTAGCAGTTAGCATGCACAGTGTCATTTAGCAGATCATCATCTCCATGACAAAAACAACGTTGGAATCACAACAGAGGCAAGTATGGTGTATTAGTGAGTTTATTTACATACATGTGTGAGGATAGTGCACAGGATGGTGGGTGCTGTACATTGGGCTTGGAATCCAAAGTTCACAGATGAGTTGGAAGTGTTGGTAGCAGAAATGTCCTGAGTAAAGTCCACAGTCATTTGATACATTAGTCCAACTTAAACTCCCCATGTCATGTGGGAGAGTTGGGTTGCATTCGACAGGGTGAACAGTTTGCACACAAAGGAGAATTTCCAGAACAGGTGTTGGGTTCCTGGGGGATGTACATGGCCATCGGCCTCTCAATTTTCCTTCCTTGGATGACCCCTCTTCTTTCTGGGGGGACCCTCACGTGCAGGCTGCTGCGGTGCAGAGGACTCTCCACCAGAGTCATCCTCCCTCCCTGTGGCAGTTGCAGTTGTCACGGCACCAGATGTTGTGGGCACCCAGGGAGGTGTGGACATGTTGGTGCTAATCTGGCGGAGGCATGTCAATATGTCCCTCTGCACCGCTGTCAATTCTTCCAATGTGTCCCACTTGGACTCCATGCCAGACATGTGTGTCTCCACACGGGACATGTGGGAGTCCAAGCGGGCATGATGGGCAGCCTGCTGCTGTTGATTGTCCTTGAGGATCCCCACTACCTGGCTGACCTCTCCGGTGCTATTCTGGTACGCATCAGCAATGCGTACCAGTTGTGGGTCATCATGCAGTCCAGACCCCTCTGCAAACAGCGACCTCTGCCTACCACCCCTCCCACCACCCCTGGCCACACGTGCGGGACCTGCGGTGGCACGCACAGGTGAGCCTAGGCCCCCTTGGGGATTGGTACTGGGGTTGTTGTCCGTTGCTTCACGGTGGGCCGGGGTCCCTGTGCTGTTGTCATTCAGTGTCCTTGGTCTGTCCGTGTCGGCGGGGGTGGTCTGTGTGTTGGCAGATGTTGGAGGAGTGGGTGCAGGGGGTGCAGATGGTGGTCCTGCTGGTGCTGCATGATGACTCACACCGGAGGTGCCAGGTAGGTCTTCGCCATCCGAGGAGGGCAGAGGCTGTTCCACACCAGAGAGCTCAGGGGCCACCAGAGCCTGGGACAGGGACTCCTCATCATCTGCTGCTGTGTCCCCATCATCACCTGTTTTTGGAAGAGACACACAATGTATGTTATGTTTCTACAGGCATCAATGGTTCAAACACCTGACAGTTGTGACTGTACCGCTTTATGCGGGCCTGTACATTGCATTGTCCTAAGTTGTCACAGTCAGAGGTTGATATTGGTGTAGCACATTGTCCTGCCAACCTGAAGCATTTCAATGTGAATGTTGAGGTGTGTGCATGACCAGCATTGGTGGTATTTGGTTGACATCCGGACCTCCTTCTCCCCCCAGCCCAGTTATCCCACCATGAAGCATGCCACCCTTGCAGTGGGTGCAGGTTAACTCTCAGGATGTCAGTCAGTGGTGTCCTGCTGTTGGTTGGTGCCCAGTTCCCAGCAGGGCCTGGTACTCCCCACAACCGAGCACCATTGTCAGACATCTTAGAAGTGGCTTTTCACTCCCTGTGAGGTGTGCATGCTTCAGTGTGAGCTTGCTGGGCCATGTGGGTGGGGGATGTTGAGCTGTGACTACCACTCCCATCATGCTATTGCCTACACCCCCCTTCCCAGCATGCCAATACTTCCTTCCTTTTGACTCTGCTTCCCTGTGGGGTAGTGTGCCTGTGCTGACAGGATGGCTGACAGTGTTGTTCTGGCGTTTGTTTGGCTACAAGTCCCAAAAGTGTCCCTGTGCTTCACACAGCATAACCCAGTGTGGTGGTTATTTGTGGGATATTTAATTAGAGTGTGAGGCAATGCATTCTCCCAGGTGAGTTGTATGGAGTTTGTGTTAAGGGGGTGTGTGAGAAAAGCTGCTGGTAACTATGGTCAGAGCTGTCAGTCCTCCTTCCCACCCAGCTAGATATCCCGCCATGGAACGTGCTTCCATTGCAGGGAGTGCAAGTTGGCTTTCAGGATGTCAGTCAGTGGTGTCCTGCTGGTGCACAGTTCCCAGCAGGGCCTTGTACTCCCCACAGCAGTACTCAGTGTCAGCCATCTTGTCAGTTCTTTTCCACTCCCTGTGATGTGAGCATGGTTCAGAGTGGTGTTGATGGGCCAATTGTGAGGGTGACCAATATCTGTGACTACAACTCCCATCATGCTATTGGCTACACTCACTTCACCAGCATACACACAATTCCTTCCTTTCAGTGAGCTTCCCTGTGAGGTGGTGTTCTAGTGGTGGCAAAATGTCTGACAGTGTTTGTTGGTTAGATTTGTGCCACTGCCTTGCTCTATTTGTTGTTAGGTTTGTACATGTTATGACACAGTTACATATCACTATGAGATGGCAGGTATTGTGTTTGTCTAACTAACATACACATCTTGGGATGATTATCTTTTGGTTACTGTGGCTTTGCTAACGGTGCATGGTTTCACTATCCCCTTGACAGTGATCTGTGTCTATTGTCACACAATATTGGGTATATTGGTTTTGTACTCACCAGGCTCTGGGATGTTTGATAGTCCATGTACGCTCTCTGGTGGTAGGATGGCCCGCACCTTCTCCTCCCAGGGCCTGAGGTATACTGGTTTGGCAGGAGGGCCACTGCCGGTGCGATGACTCAAGGCGTAATCCTTCTTGAGTAGGTCCTTGACCCTCCTGCGCACATCATACCACCTGTTCTGGATGTCTTCCTTTGTGCGCAAACATGGTGATTGTGCGTTCACCCTGTCGACGATCCTCTCCCACATCTTGGTTTTCTGTGACATGGGGGTCTGTTGGACCAATGTACCAAACAACTGTGGCTCTACCCTGAGGATTTCATCTACCAGGACTTCCAATTCACTGTCTAGGAACTTTGGATTCTTCTTCGGGGGCATGGTGATGGGTGGTGGTGGGGATTGATGTGTGTGTGAGTGTGCAAGTGAGGGTGGGTGTGTGTAGGTTTTGCTGGGTGTATGTGAGGGTGCTATTTGGGAGGTGCTAATGGTGTGTGGCTTGTGTGATGGATGAGTTGTGAGTGTGTCTGTGGTTGCTGTCTGATGGTGTTCTGTGCTGGCAGGTCAGTTGAATTTGCAAAGGATCATGGTAGGGATTTGTGGCCTTTATATGGGTGGAGTTGTGGGTGTGTCTTTGTTCCATGTTTTTTCCCCCTGTATTTATTGACTTTGTCATTGCTTGTTTGGCCCTTTTTTTGTATTTTTTCCTTTGTAGTTTTTAGGCATGTAGGAGACGTTCTTCTGACTGAGTAGTACGCTGCAGTTGGCTCATGGGAGCTTCTCCGAGTCTTTCAAGCTGTGTTTCTGCTGGGTTTCATGTGCGGCGTATGCGTCGGTCGCGGAGTATTGGGTTGCTTCGGCTCCCTGTTTTGTATGCATGTCGGTCGTACGGCTTGAGCTCCGTGCGACTCGGTCTGGTTTTACACGCATTGCATCGTACTGCGCGGGTCGGAGTTCACGGGTACGTTTCTGTCGGGTTCATTCCTGGTGCGTGTCGGTCGGTTCGATTCGCGTCGTTTTCCGGCCGGATAGCTGGTTTCCGTGCGGTTCGGTCGTTCGGCTTGTGTTCCGTACGAGTCGGTCGTAATTCACATGCATTGCATCGTACTACGCGGATCGGGCAGCGCCGGTACGTGTCGGTCGGACTACATTCCCGTACCGAGTCTGTCGGTATGTTTTCCGGCCAGAATCGGAATCGGCCCCTAGGTCGGGAGGTAAGGCTCTCTCCTACCTTGGACCCTTCAACTGGAACAAAATGCCCCTCCATCTGAGAAACATTGAATCCATGCCCCTGTTCCACAAAAAACTGAAAACCTGGCTTTTCTCCTGCCCCTAATCTTTCTTCCTTGCTGCTACCTCTCAGCTTCAGCGCCAGGACACTCCTTCGAGTAGCAGTGCGCTCTACAAGTACTCCCACATAGACATAGACATATTACTTCTAAGGATTGTTTTACTTCCTGCACTAAAACAGTCCTTCCTTTAACACAGATATGCTTGCACAATGGTGCAAGGGTGCGTGCATTGGTGCTTACCTGCACACAGTGCACCAGAACTAGGATGCAGCAGAAATGTGACTTAAGTTAGTAGATGTCTCATTTGTGCTGTCTCCCATTAACGCAATGCAGTGCAGCAACTTTACTTGTTGCCCTGTGTGCAATATAATTAAATCTGCCCCTCACTGTCAGACATTAACGTGAGTGAATGAAGAGCTATCAAGTGTTCAATGGTTGTCAGGCAGAGTTAATTAAGGGAAGAAGAAATGTCTTGTATATCACCAGTCAAATAATGAAAGTAATCATAATGACTAAACCAACTGATTCATTTACTTGGATTATTTCATACAGTTGACCTGAATAGCATAGAAAAGAATATTTTAGATATTGCCTTCCTGCTTTCTTCTGTATGCAGAGGAATGCAGGAGATGTTAATGTTTGGTTTAATGCCCAACAAGATCTTATGGCAACAATGTTTTGTGGGAAGTCCTTCACGACCTCAGTGGCTAACTGACCTCACAATCCTCAGCCCATATCAAAGAACCCAACCTGAATTGGCTTTAGACATAACTGTCTTTTTTATATAAAATGCTGTAGCTTTATGTTTAACACTTATTAGAACATTGGAATGTTGGGAGCTCCATTGAAGACAATGGAGTAGCTCTGGGCTTATAATGGCTGGTATAAGCCCAGCACTCCAACATTCCAATGTTTGTCTTTTGTTTCTCCATTTTTAATTTAGAACATTCTACCCTTAGTGGGTGGAATGTTCTAATAGCCTAATAGCCCTTCTGCCTCAGGCTATACAAGTTGTTAAAGGCCCTCTCCCTCGTTTTAGGCCCTTGCCGCTCGGGATCAGGGCCTTTAACTTTAACAGCTGGTATAGCCCTTGGCAGCGGGCTATAAGGCTATAGTGATAAGGAAAGGCATTCAGATTCATATGCAAAATAAAAAACAAGTATTTATAATTCACCTGGTCATTAACCCAACATAACACCATGACATTTAATAAGAAGCAAAGTTGCAAAACAACTTATTTTCACCACTGATTCCTTCAGCAAGGTTACTGTGGGCATTTTATTTATAACGCTGTCATATGAGAAGGAACAGACCCTGAGCCTCTGAGTGTGACTGATAATTGTGACTGTGATCTGGCTACCTTCATAAAGGACATTACTCCCCTGAAGTTCAAAAAAATGAAGAACATTCCTATGACTGTCAGAATTTATCACACTGGTGAAAATAAAGCATTAGCTCCAAATCCACTTATAAAAATAGGTCTCAGAAGAAGTGTTAGTCAGTTTACAATAGTGTCATAATAAGTATTAGAACATTGGAATGTTGGGAGCTCCATTGAAGACAATGGAGTAGCTCTGGGCTTATAATGGCTGGTATAAGCCCAGCACTCCAACATTCCAATCTTTGTCTTTTTGTTTCTCCATTTTTAATTTAGAACATTCTACCCTTAGTGGGTGGAATGTTCTAATAGCCTAATAGCCCTTCTGCCTCAGGCTATACCAGTTGTTAAATACCCTCTCCCTCGTTGTAGGCCCTCGGGATCAGGGCCTTTAACAACTGGTATAGCCCTCGGCTGCGACTATAAGGCTATATAAGAATGCAACCAGGAGACACAGCAAGGTCTCCAAAGTATTGGGATAAAGGGCACAAGAGAGGAAAAGTCCTTTCTTAAGAAGACCCTTCACTCACCAACCTGGTTGGTGACATGCTTCATCATCGGGGTCCCACCCGAATGGCCGAATGCCAAACGGGTGTGCTTCAACACCTGATTACAGTGGAGCAGGTTTGTTTTCTGTGTGGGTGAGTGAAATGGTGATTTAAAAATTGGCCAAATATAACTCAAAATTAGTATTTTAATAATAGAGCACCTGGACAATATTAAAAACGAATCATAAGACACCCTTTTGGTTAAATTGACCAACTGGTATCTTTAAGTAAAAAAATGTGCAAAAAAGTGCGAAAAAAAGGGTTACATGTTTCAACCTATTGTCGGTAATACTAGGTTTTCATCAGGACCAAGAGTACGTGACCCGGGCGGTCTACACACGCTAAGGTGTACCCTGCCCTTGATCACTGTTACCTAACTCTGTACTCACAGTTAGGAGACCTTTCATTCGAATAGTTGAAAGGAAAAAACTATGTAACGCATGTTTGCGTGCTTCATGGGAGTAGGGGTCGTGGTGCTGGATCAGTTGCGCCTAGAATACAGACCTGCCACAGCTGCCGGTGACTGGTGACTCGCTATTACGCAACTGATCCAGCACCACGACCCCTACTCCCATGAAGCACGCAAACATGCGTTACATAGTTTTTTCCTTTCAACTATTCGGATGAAAGGTCTCCTAACTGTGAGTACAGAGTTAGGTAACAGTGATCAAGGGCAGGGTACACCTTAGCGTGTGTAGACCGCCCGGGTCACGTACTCTTGGTCCTGACGAAAACCTAGTATTACCGACAATAGGTTGAAACATGTAGACCCTTTTTTTCGCACTTTTTGTACATTTTTTACTTAAAGATACCAGTTGGTCAATTTAACCAAAAGGGTGTCTTATGATTCGTTTTTAATATTGTCCAGGTGCTCTATTATTAAAATACTAATTTTGAGTTATATTTGGCCAATTTTAAATCACCATTTCCTCACCCACACAGAAAACAAACCTGCTCCACTGTAATCAGGTGTTGAAGCACACCCGTTTGGCATTCGGGTGGGACCCCGATGATGAAGCATGTCACCAACCAGGTTGGTGAGTGAGGGTCTTCTTAAGAAAGGACTTTTCCTCTCTTGTGCCCTTTATCCCAATACTTTGGAGACCTTGCTGTGTCTCCTGGTTGTACTCCTCTTATTGTTTGTTTATTCAATTTAAAGGGGATCAGGAGTATTCCCCTCCACATTTGTGGAAATCCCTTTCTCTCTCTCATGTTTTTGTATATAAGAATGCAACCATAGAAGCCAAGAGCCAAGAGGCTGTTCCATGCAGCCAAAATTATTAATGCTGGTAACTCATCTATAAAGTTATTTACATTTTATAGGGATGTGAAATCCTTCTAGAAAGATAGATCTGTATTTAAGCGAAGCTTGCACTTCTCTCAGTTATAAGCTTGCCTCACACACAGACGTAATATAAACCTGAGATGGAAGTTAATCCGCCCACTGCAATAATTCATTGGTAGTAGCAGGTAATTAATATACACAAACTTTCAAAAACTTGATGCAGTGAAGACTGATATAGTGCTGGGATCACTGACAGAATATCGAGGAGCAAAATATCGACCTGCCAAAATATCGAGGAAAAAATATAGAATGCCAGAATATCGAATTCCTATCTACAAACAGGTAAGTACAAAGATATCGAATCCAAAATATCGTTGTAAATAATATAGTTTGATAAAATATCGAATTTTTTAAATGTCTTAAAAGTAATGTAAAATTAATGAAATAATAAATATAATTAACTAAAACATACTTAAAAATACTTAAATAACCTTAAAATTAATAAATATTTAATGTAAGTAAAAAAAATAAACATGCATTTTTATTTTTTAATACATATATATATTAACTTAATATTGATAAAAAATATTCAATATTTTTAGTGTAGGATAGCAGGAGGGTAAAATTGACTATTCCCACTCCAGTGAGTGCAACAGTAGGGAAAGCGTTGGATAGTGGGAGGGTAAAAATTACTATTCCCACTCCAGTGAGTGCAACAGTAGGGAAAGCGTTGGATAGCGGAAGAGTAAAAATTACTATTCCTACTCCAGTGAGTGCAACAGTAGGGAAAGCGTTGGATAGCGGGAGGGTAAAAATGACTATTCCCACTCCAGTGAGTGCAACAGTAGGGAAAGCGTTGGATAGCGGGAGGGTAAAAATTACTATTCCCACTCCAGTGAGTGCAACAGTAGGGAAAGCGTTGGATAGCGGGAGGGTAAAAATTACTATTCCCACTCCAGTGAGTGCAACAGTAGGGAAAGCATTGGATAGCGGGAGGGTAAAAATTACTATTCCCACTCCAGTGAGTGCAACAGTAGGGAAAGCGTTGGATAGCGTAGGGGTAAAAATTACTATTCCCACTCCAGTGAGTGCAACAGTAGGGAAAGCGTTGGATAGCGGAAGAGTAAAAATTCCTATTCCTACTCCAGTGAGTGCAACAGTAGGGAAAGCGTTGGATAGCGGGAGGGTAAAAATTACTATTCCCACTCCAGTGAGTGCAACAGTAGGGAAAGCGTTGGATAGCGCAGGGGTAAAAATTACTATTCCCACTCCAGAGAGTGCAACAGTAGGGAAAGTGTTGGATAGCGTAGGGGTAAAAATTACTATTCCCACTCCAGTGAGTGCAACAGTAGGGAAAGCGTTGGATAGCGTAGGGGTAAAAATTACTATTCCCACTCCAGTGAGTGCAACAGTAGGGAAAGTGTTGGATAGCGTAGGGGTAAAAATTACTATTCCCACTCCAGAGAGTGCAACAGTAGGGAAAGTGTTGGATAGCGTAGGAGTAAAAATTACTATTCCCACCCCAGTGAGTGCAACAGTAGGGAAAGTGTTGGATAGCGTAGGGGTAAAAATTACTATTCCCACTCCAGAGAGTGCAACAGTAGGGAAAATGTTGGATAGCATAGGGGTAAAAATTACTATTTCCACTCCAGTGAGTGCAACAGTAGGGAAAGTAATGATTTAATATTTAAATAAAAATAAATTATCAATACCAATAAAAAGAATATTAAAACTAATTACCAATTACAAAATATTTAATAATTAATTAATTATAAATACCAATAAATATTATTGATTAAAAATTAATTACCTATTAATAATGAATTAACAACCAATTAATTTTCAGTACCAAAAATTAATAAGTAATACATTTTTTACCAATTAATAATTAATTAACAGTACATTAATTATCAAAACACAAACATAATTTCAATAATTACTTAATTACAATTAAATTACTTCCCACCCTATTCCCCTATAAACCCACAACCCGCTCCAAATAATAAATTAATACAATTAATATAATTATCAATTAATCAATTAATAAAAATTAATTACCAATTAATAAAAAATGATTACCAATTAATACAAATTAATTACCAATTAATAATTAATTACCAATGAATTAATTATCAATACCAATAAATAAATAAATCACACAAAATACCGCTCGCCATCGTCCGAGTCTGAGTCAAACCGCCCGCCACGGACGGAAACACGCACGACAACACAAAACCGCCCGCCCACACGGCCGACACACCGCACGTGAAATTACGATCGCACCGCCATGAGCGCGGAAAAACCACAAATATACCGCCCGCCAGCGCAAACAACGCCGATGAGAATCGACACGGCAGAAGCCATGGCGCCAACGTACCTGCACAGAAACCATCCGCACACAAAACCAATAGCACACAACATGGCCAACAAGTCCACACAGCAAGGCACGCACAAATACACAAGCACAGTACACATCCCGAAAACACACCCCTGGACAAACAAAAAATACAAAGGCCAGAACCCCAAACACAACACACCTGAAAACAACAGACCATGAGGACACACCCACATAGGTGAGTACAAAAGCAGCACTCCCACAGACTACAACCCCTTGCTACATTGCAAACCAGAGAGGAGAGGAGAGGACACAGTGACACAGCAAGGACAGCAGCACACCACAGAAACGCACACATCACTACCACCACCACCACCACCACCACACCCCGGCACCACAAACCCCCTGCACATTACACAACACACACCGCACCAGCACCACAAACACCATGGCACCACAAAGGATGCCCAAGTTCACGCCCATGGAGCTGACGGTCATGGTCGACGAGATCATCAAGGTGTACCCACAAATCTATGGGAACATGGTCCAGCACACACCACTAGCCACCAGAAACAGAATGTGGAACCGGATCGTAGACCAGGTCAATGCAGTCGGGACCCTGCCCAGAAACAGAGTCGAGATTAACAAACGTTGGAATGACGTAAAGAGCCTGGTCAAGAAGAAGGAGGGCAAAAACAGAGAGCTGGCTGCCGTCACTGGCGGAGGGAATCCCGCGCTCTTTAAGACCTTCAAAGCGTGGGAGGAGAAGGTGCGAGTCGTAATCCATCCGGAGATCCTCGCCGGATTAGCAGGGGAGTGGAGGCTGGTAAGTACAAACTAATGTATACCAGCACACCGCTATGTACTCACATGCGCAACTACCATGCCACAGCTCCCAGGGACAAACACCCCCATGTCCAGCACACAATACACAACACATCACACACACATGCAACAGACACTACCACACACAGCCCAAACCGAACAACTGTAAGATGCGTGGGGACATGTGTACACTCAGCCAGCCACGTAACCACCAACAGGTCCCCAAATATGCCAGAAGCGCCACAACGAGCACCCACCACACCCATGTGTCCGCCACAGCTGCACTAACCGACAAGTAACAGGTAAGTGGCAGGAACACAAAGTGCAGTGGGTGGGACGGTGGACAGCCCAAGTACAACACACACCAGGCCCCAGTCCCACAGCACAGCAAGGAGGAGCATCCCCCACAGCCACGTGTCAGCCCCCGCAGTGCACAACGACAGCCGAAAGGCAGACATCACGGTCCACAGCAATCGGTGTCAGTGGGTGTCCAGCCACCCCCACGACCCACAACACCCCCCCACCCCCACAGACCTGCAACATGGAGCACCCCCGCTTAGAGCCATGTGGCATCCAGTACAGTGCACGCACGAACAACTTGCAGGTGGGAAACTGGACAGGGCTGGATTACTGGAGGCATGAGGACCATAACACGACCAACACATGGGACATGTCACGTAGCAGACGAACACGCAGCACCGCCCACCGTCACGAACAAGTGAACAATGTGCACACGGACATGAACAACAGACTCACACCCCACATGACCCATCACAGACATAGCAACACCCAAGGAGCCACGTCTGCATGCACAAGCCACACTGAATATAGTCCCATACGGCAGCCACTGTGCAACTCATCACACACAACCGAAACACCATTGAAGTCCTGTCCATGTAGCCCCTACTGCCTGTCAACCACACACCCCACAACTACGCCTATGTAAGACAAACAACACTAGACGCAACAGAGCGGAACAACATAAATGCACACGAACACCACTGAACCCATCAAACACACAGACACACCATGCACAAACAACATACCATCCATCCCATCCGTCAGCCCCAGTCTCATGAAAGGCATGTCATCCGCACAGCTGCCACACATACAGCAGTCACGCTGAGATACATGCCCATGACCAACCATGTGCCAGAAGTCAATGAAGCGCACGACACACTGTGAGCAACAACACACAACATGGGCCACACCCCCCGAGCACTGCAGTGATGCACATGGCACAGGGCAGCACGCACACCAAGGAGATGGGACAACTGCAATACGTCGGGTGGCACACAACCATCACTCACTCATAACGATGCGTCCAATGCCATGTCCAGTAATCACAACAGACAGCAAATATGCAGGCCATGTCAAGCATGCACACACCTCAAACCATGCACTGTCATGCTGCCACAACACATGTCACGTTCGGCACCCATGGCTCACAGCATGTACCCCAAAAGCATATACCCTCCCAAATGCGAATCTGGGGCATGGCCCCCATGTTGCCATATGCGTTCCTAAGCGTTCCATTTGAACCCCAAAAGCATATTCCCTCCCAAATGCGAATCTGGGGCATGGCCCCCATGTTGCCATATGCGTTCCTAAGCGTTCCATTTGAACCCCAAAAGCATATTCCCTCCCAAATGCGAATCTGGGGCATGGCCCCCATGTTGCCATATGCGTTCCTAAGCGTTCCATTTGAACCCCAAAAGCATATTCCCTCCCAAATGCGAATCTGGGGCATGGCCCCCATGTTGCCATATGCGTTCCTAAGCGTTCCATTTGAACCCCAAAAGCATATTCCCTCCCAAATGCGAATCTGGGGCATGGCCCCCATGTTGCCATATGCGTTCCTAAGCGTTCCATATGAACTCCAAAAGCAAAGTACAAACCAGACCCAGGATGGGCCAGGAGCCCGCATACACCAGAGTCACAATGAGTAGGGGCACAGCAACACACCCATCGGCATGGCCAATCCGTCCCATGCCACATGTGCACAGCACACAGTCCCATTGCCTAGCACACACAACTACAGATGCCACAGCCACACACTCGCCTCCGGGAAACCCATGTACGAGATTGCACGAACTGCCAATGTCAGACGACTAATACATACTTCGCCAGGTGCAACACAAAAACAAATCTCATTCTCTCCACAGGTGACGAACTGCTGGATGCTGGGGATGGAGACAGCAGCCAGCACAGCCAGCCCACAAGCCCCCAACGAGGACACACGGATCTGGAGGATCTGTCCTCCTCTTCGGACACGGACCACCAAGCTGGCCCATCTGGCGTGGCAGGGCCCAGCCGCTCCCCAGGACCCCTCCTACCCACCAACCCATCATCCAGGGATGCTGAACAGTCCCAGTCCCCTGCTGCCACTGTCGTTGCGGCCACACCCACGGTCATTGCGGCCACTACCACTGCCGCAACCGCCACCATCGCCGCACCGACCACCACCGCCTCCACCACCACCACGTCTTCGCTGGCACCAGCCCCAGCGCAGGTGGTGGCCCGGCCGACTGGATCCACCCTGGGAGCCACAGCGAGGACCGTGGTGTGCAATGTGGCTAGTGGGCAGGCCGGTGGCAGCAGGACTGGTAGGAGGAGCAGGGTCAGGGAAACGCCAGCCTCCCCTGGGAGCCATGCCCTGCCTCAAATGGCCAGAGTCCTTGGGTCCTATGAAGAGGCCCAAGGACAATGGGCCAGGTCTGCTACTGACACGCGGGAGGTGCTGGGGGTGCTGAGGTCCATGGACGCCCATATGGGCCAATTCGTGTCCCGTATGGACCAACTCGTGGACCTCATGGGCCAGCTGGTGGTGGCGGTGGGGTCACAGGCAAGGCCAGCAACACCACCTCCGCCACCACCTGCTAGGGCGCAGGGTCGGCCAGCAGTGTCCACTTCCCCTGCGTCCACAGCCAGTGAGCACACCTCACCCACCACCAGCAGGTCGCCACCACACACCCCCCTCCCAAACGTGGAAGGGGCCGTCCGAAGAGGAAACAGATCTCCCGGGAGGACTTCGCACGCTCCAGTCGCAAGTGAGGCAGCCAGCCAGCCTACCGCCAGCCTTCCTTGACCAGCCACTGCATTGACTTGCTCTACGATCCCACTCCACACAGCCAGCTGGATGGCATGTGTGTGTTGGACTATGGACATAGAACCAGTGGGTACACCCTGATCATCACGCAGCCATGACCGACAGCTCATTGTCACTGCACGCACCACTTTTGTCATCACCTTACACACAATCACATGTCACAGTTTGTAATAAATGCACCTTTTTCACTAACTGCTGTTTGTGCCCTGTGTTTTATTTGTACGGAATACAACGGCCACCTTGGGCGGAAAGGCACCTGATGCGTGGCATGGCAATGGAATCCGGAGGGCCTGTAGGGACCTAGGGGTGGGAGACAGAACAGGAGCACATTCAATGAGTGTGTCACACACCCATCACACAGTACATGTCAACAACTACAAGCAATGTACACACATCGCACAGAGCAATAGGGCACAATGCCACAGTCACCAACAGTGGCATACTACCCTGGCCATGGAGCGTTGACACACTGCACGCAGTGAACATACGGCCACCCTGACACAGCACACACACACCTGCACAGATACAGACACATCATCCGTCGTACATGGACACTCACCGTCAAGTGAAGTAGCGGGCGATGAGCTGCTGGCGCACATTCCCAGCTTCCTCCTCTCCGCTGTCCACCTCACTCGAGCTGTCCTGGTCTGCGGGCTGGGGCCCTGGTTGATCTCCGTCATCCACAATGAGGGGGATCTGCTTCCGAATGGCTAGATTGTGCAGCATGCAGCACGCCACCACTATCTGGCACACCTTCTGTGGGGAGTACGCCAGTGCACTCCCGGTGCGGTCCAGGCACCTGAACCTGGACTTGAGGAGGCCAAAGGTACGCTCGACCACACGTCTGGTCCTCCCATGTGCCTCATTGTATCGATCGTCTGCTGGGGTGCGAGGATTCCTCAATGGACTGAGCAGCCATGCCACATTCGGATACGCAGAGTCACCTGGGTGTGAGGGACACAGAGAACCGTTGCTATTCCAACTGGACAGGGGACAGCATCGCACAACCAGCACGCTACACCACTCCACATACTCACCGACAATACAGCCACGATCCTGTTGCAGATTGGCCATCAGTCGTGGCAAGATGCTGTTGCGCATTATGTGTGCGTCATGTGCCGAGCCTGGAAACTTGGCACACACGTGGGTGATCACCATGTCCGCAAGGCACACCACTTGCACATTCAGGGAGTGCGTGTGCTTCCTGTTGCGGTACAGGTGCTCAGTGGCCTGTGGTGGAACAAGGCCAACATGTGTGCAGTCAATGGCTCCCACGACGTGTGGGATTCTGCCAAGGGCATAGAATGCACCCTTCACTGCCGCCAATTCACGAGCCCTGGGGAATCTGATGTACCTGTTTCGGTACAGCATCATGGCTGCCAGTACATCCCTCAGCACCTTGCTGAACATGGGCTGGGACATCCCTCCTCCACTGCCCACTGTGTGCTGGAATGACCCAGTGGCGAAGAAATGCATGGCGGCCATCACCTTAGCCGTGGGGGTGACAGCAGTCGGATACACCCTGCGGAGACGGAGATGGGGCTCTAACATGGCACACAGTCGATGCAGAGTTGGCCTGTCCAGCCGAAACTTCCTGATTACCTCTGTATCGTCCATGTCCGCCAGCAATTGGTATGGGCGGTCAATGTTCGGTCTCCGCCTGGGTTAAATGGCAGAGGACACATGTCAAAGCAACACGGCACATAGCAATTTCGCATACACATCACTGACATGACTGAGCAAGCACATGAGCCACAGCCCAGCTGTCAAGCTGGGACGGCACGGCCACAATACACTTACACAGGTCTCCCAACAATGGCAATGGCAAGTGAGACATACCACTGCCATGTGCATGCACATGGGGATCTAGGCCCCAATGACTTGCGGGGCGTGCTGATGGGGACTGACTGCATATTCGTCAAGCGGCAACGCCACGGCAACATGAGTGTCTGCTGAGCATGGAACTGCTTCCGAGGCTGGATGAGTATGGCACACGACGACGACGATGTGGGCACGGGCTGAGCGGCCAATACAAGTGGGACCTGTGGCACGAGGGGATATGAGACAGTAGTAGGTGTCAGCACTGCACCCTATGTACAGCACTGTACAGATCACAGCTCCCGAAACATTGACTGGTGTCCACATTGACAGCCCCATGCCAAGACGGCTGTGTGCTTGCAGTCACACGTCACAGGTGAGAGGTTACATTGCACGTGCCAGGTGGCAGACGTACATAGTGGGAGCTGGCATGTGTGTGCATGTGTCTCCTGTTCAGGATCCACCAGATGGGCGCTGACTCTGTACTGACCATTGGACACAGCATGTTCCGTGGAAGGCTTGTGTGTGTGGGATGGTGGCACTGGATGTGCCTCCGTTGGGTGGGGGGCCATGCACAGGGCGGGTACGTCGATGATTGCGCATTGTTGGTCACGGTGGGTGCACCAACTAAGATGTGTTGCCCTGTGTTCAATTCCTATGTCCGCATGATGATGGACTGTGGATGTGAGCAGACTACACATTGGTCGATGTGCTGTCTATATGCATGTGCCTTCACACCAGGCACAGCTGCCCCTGCACATGTGACCCCTGCTGGACTCGCTGCTGGGTCTGTGGAGCTGATGCACCTTCTGCGCGTGGGGCGGACAGCTCTCCTCACTTCCCTCATTGCGCATGTCATGTCTTTGCCGCAGGTGACATGGATCATGGAGGGCCCACATGTACGCGTGGGTAGGCTACACATGATTGTTCACTGGTCGCCACCCCCAGTCAGTGTTTCGAATGGGAAGGTTGTCGTGCTGGTGGTATGTTCGATGTGGCGGATGGGCGGGCCTAGGTGCGGGCTTACATTCCGGACATGGGGGTAGTTGGATTGGCGACTAGTTGCAGTACACACGGGACACGTCTCTTCCTTTCCACATCTGGGTCATCCCTTGTACTAACTGACAGTGATACAGTCATCTTCGCCCCAGCCCTCATGTCCTCCCCTCGCCCCCCAATATGCATGCTCACCTGCGAGGCTAGCGCTTGCACAGGCAGCCCCATGCTCGCACCAGAGAGGGCAAGGAGTGTATGTGTGGGTCCAGTTGCACGAGTGGGCTGTCTCAGGGTATGATGTGTGGCGGGACGCCGTCCACCTGCGTGGTGCCCCAAATGGAGACCCGGCCTGCATGGACTATGCATCACAGTCTTCGCCTTCCGGATCCGCCACCTGCGACACCCAGTGGCTGTGGCTGCCCTTGCGGCCAGGCCGCGTCCGTCTGTGGCTGTTGGCCCACACATTCACTCTTTGGCCTCTCTGGGGAGGGCTCGGGGGTGGTGGCGCACGCGCTTGCACTTAGTCGCAATGGCATGTGGCGTGGTTGGTATGATGGGCAATGGATGGGATGGTGCGAGCCACCTCCCGTGACGTCAGTGCTGCTCGTGCTGTGGTGCGTCCCCCTACACTTCCATCTGACTTGTGCCATGCTAGACGTTGAGGTTCTATTGCCTGCGTGATATGACCAGGAGGAGCGCGAGGAGACCTCACACACACCATGCTCCACTGCCATCCCGTGCCCTGTATCGCCTGTGCGGATTGACTATGTTGGGGTTACACCTGGTCGACTGGGGCTGTGTGTGCCTTGTCAAGGGGCATGGCGGGCGCACAACAGGATCCAGCTTGTCCACAGAGGGTGGGCTGAGGTGCGCCTGGTACCGCTTTGTACGTGTGCCCGGCTGCTGTGCACACACGTGTTCACTCCCCCCCGACAGGTGTCCTCTCACAATGCCCAGGGAAGCGGTGGTGTACTGTTCATGACCCCTCCCAACACGGCGTGCTCCAACTTGGCATGTGCGCATCTACCCGTCGCACCCACCCACCTGAGCACTGCGTCCATACGACTTCACACGACACATGTGTGTCTTCCACAGTAGTGCTACTCATTTGCGTTGACATCCAATACCAGTGGACTACATGGTCATGTCACGACTGCCGTGTACTTCACATACTCTCATCCTCTCTCATTCGTACTTGTGAAATGAGTCAGCGGAGACAGTTTTGGTTTCAAACATTATATTGAGTCTTCTGTCCTCTGTGATGCAGTATAGTGGACACTACTGGCAGCGGGATACATGTTGAGGATATACTGAGCATGATTACAAATGGGATAGGGTGTGGGGTTACATCTGCTTGGCCAAGGCTGTGCTAATGTACATTTACGTATAGCTGCGGAGCTGCGGACTTTGACACAGACGGTATACATGTAGCCTACCAGACCGCTCGGCATCATGGGCACAGTCCATCTCAGTTCCATGTGACAGGTTTGCTGCGGTTGTTCCTCATGCACGCGTGCATGTGAGATGACATCAGGGCATGTGCTTGCGTGCATGCAGCGGCGTGCCACTTGTTGTTGCACTGTGGTGGTTACTGGACATGTCACAGTCACTGGGGTCGTGTTGTTGTTGTATGCACTTGTCGTCCATGCAAAGGTCCTGGTATGGGATTCCCGGGGCGGGGGTGGGAGGGGTGCAGCACCCACAGACTCCAGGCGACCTATTCATGTCCACTGAGCGGTGTGTGTGTCCATGTGCGCTGGATCCATGTCGTGTCCTGGTTGTTCGTGCAGTTCCGTCCATGTGGGTGCGATACACAGAGCCCATGCCACTGCCTCCCACGATGCATGCGGTGTTCCTGGATGTGATGGGGAACAGTGTGCATGTCCCGGTCATATCCGATGTCATGGCGATGTCGTTGATGGTGTGGTTACAGTTGCCGGTCGTTTGGTATGGCTGTTGTGGTGGTGACTGGCCAGTCCGTGCGGAAGCTGAGCATGGGTGCGGGGTTGGACTTCATAGGTCACTCGGGGAACCTGCGTTGTGGTCCGACGTATTTACAGGTTGTCAGGTATGCGATGCCGTCCAGCAGGGCTTCCATGTCATTGGTGGTGTACATGTTTGCCAGCCAATGAAGCGGATGGTGGCTGTCAAGGTGTTGTTCGTAGGTTGTCCCTTGGAGGACCATGATGGGGCATGCTGGGTGACATTCGATGTAGCTGTTCTCGATGATCCGTCGTGTGGAGGCACAGTGGTTCCATTTCAGTGCGGGTGCGATGTTGGCCACATACGCCATGCCCCCATAGGCAGAGCAGGCCCTGTCGTGTGCGTCCAGAGGGAGGAGTAGTGGTAGCAGGTCCGCCTTCAGACATGCCGGGTTGGAGAGGCATATCTCGACGGGATGCTGGTAGGGACACCTCCGACAGTAGAAGACGGGCATGACGCAGCTGAACAATGTGATGCGGTAAGTCAGTCGGTAACTTACGTTCAGCAGGGACAGGAGATCGCATCCCAATGTATGTATCGTGTTGGTTTTGTACAGCTTGAGCTGTTCGGCGTAGTTGGGTAGGTGTGTTGCGGTTGCCATTTCGCAGCGGTTCGTTGAGGTGGCGTGCTCCGGCTGTGTGTGCAGTCTGCAATGTGCACGCTCCGGGGTTGCTGTGAGCTCTGTGTAGTCGTAGGGAGACAGGACTTGTGTTCTGTTGGCTTGTTTGGAGGACACGGGCCCTCTTCCCACATGCTTCTCAGACAGTTCAAGGTCAGTGCTGTGTGACTCCTTCCAATTAACTTGCATGTGGCCGACATGGGGGAGTGTTTTCTTCTTTCTTCCCCGTCCGTTGTGTGCTTCTGTGATATGCGCTATCTGCCCTGTGGTCGGTCTCCTCGGCATGCCTGTGTTGGTCTATTCTTGGACAATGGCTGTATTCACCGGCTTCTGTCGTAGGGCTGTGGTTTCGGTGTTGGAATGGAAGGTCATTCAGTGCTGTCTGCTCTCCCTTGTGTGGGCGGCAGCCTGCCTTTCCGCTCTGCGTTGGGCCTTGTGTGTGGATGTTATTCTTGGGCCACCTGTTGTCGGTCCCCGGGCTCTTTGGTGTTCCGTTTCATGTGTCTTGTTCATATGTGCAGGGTGGTATGGGTTTTTCAGTGTGGTACTGGCGTCCCTCTTCCCGAAGGGGCCCTGCTTCTCCTAGTTGGTGTTGCCGCCGCTGTGTGCTACACCATGTTTGTTACACTGGGGTGTGTCCTGCTGTTGCGTGACTTCACTGACATGTGTGCGTCGGTTGTGTGGCGTTGGGTGTTGTCCGTGAATTGGGCGTTGGGGACATGTCTGTGGCCGGCCTGTCACGTGTCATGTGCGTTCGGGGTGGGGCTGATGTGTGTGCTGCTTGGTTGTGTCCCTGTGTCTGTGTGCGACGCATGCATGGCGCTGCGGTTGGCCTCTGCGTTGTGCGCATGTGTGGCGGTGTCATCGGCGCTTTGGGGCCGTGACGGGGTGGTTGGTTCCTAGTCCCTAGGTGGTGTGTACACATGTGTTCCGCGATGTTAGGATTTGGCCTGTGTGTCATATGTGGATGCAATGGTGGATGTGTAGTGTGCACGCGCTGGTGGGGGGTTGTCCGCTTTTTCCGCCCTTGCACTGTGTGCGCTGTTTGCGTGCACTTGTTGTGTGTGTGCCTACCTGCGTCTCCGCGGTACGTTGCGTCCTTGGTGGTGCATCAGCAGAAGCATGGGAAGGGCCTGCAGTGCTGGATTCATGCCCGGGGTGCCGCTTCTTCGTTGTCCGTGCTCTGCGTCCGTTTTCCGCCTCTCTTTCACGTGCGGTGTCTCTTTGCCGTGGGAGCCGTTTGTTTGCGGCATCGTAATTTATGCGCCGGGCGGGACGTGTTTCGTCGGACGGTGTGTGTCAGTTGTGCTGCGCCGCTACGTGTGCGGGCGCACTTTGATGGCGGACGGTGTTGCTGGCTTGCCGGCGGTGTTTGGCCTGCTTTTCGCATCGTAATTGGGCGGGCGTGTGGACTGCTGCGTGCCGGCGGTAACTGGTGGTTTTTGCATCCGCCAGCACGGCGGTTGTGCTTCCGCCCGCCATCGTAATGGGCCCCTTAATAACAATTAAATTACTTCCCACCCTATTCCCCTATAAACCCGCTACTGAACTAAAACGCAGAATTAAATTAAAAATAATTAATAATTCCTAAAAATTAATATTTAATTTACTATAATTAAATTACTTCCCACCCTATTGCCCTATAAACCCACAACCCGCTACGGAATTAAATTACGCAAAAATTAAATAACATAAAATTCATTACTTTAAAAAAATTCAAACATACATTACAAAAATAATACATACTTTTAACACATATACTAACACTTAAAACACTATAAAAAAATTAGATATTTTTAACAACTATATTATGACTGTCGATATTACTAACTTCGATATTATGGAAATCGATATTTCTTACCTGAATTTCGATATTCTGCACCACTATATTTTTGCAATTCGATATTCTGTCCATTCTATATAAAAAACTCGATATTCTGTCCAGTCGATATTTTTTTTTCGATATTATGACTGTTCACCATATTGCTGACATTCTCTGCCTATCCTCTTGGGCCTTATGTTAAAATGGTTAGCTAGTATGAGAAGTTAGCCTAGGCCACTAACATCAGTACATATTCTGGATTTTCACCTTTACCACAATCTATCGCTCAAAGCTCAGGCAGTTTTTGTTTCCAATTTGTTATTGTTCACTCTGAAGGTGCTTAGAAAAATTTTGCCAATCCTATCTGCACATTACATTTTCAATGACTTGAATTAATTTCTGCTGGACTACAGTACTCATGTCTCGCTTGGGACAGTGGAAAATATTTGACTGCCTATACCTTATCAAGAATTCAGCTGCAAGACTGCTCTTCAGCCTCGAAAAGTGACCACATTCTCAATGCACGTCTTGTCGATGAAAAAATGAATTAAATCCAAGACATTTACAATTGTACATAAAGATAGATATGAAAATTCTTTTGACTTTTTAGGTGTCTAGTTTAGCTTCTACTTGCCACTTAGAGTGATGAGATAAGGCAACATTGCCACGCTTCAGGTGCAAGCCACTAGGGCTGTCAAATGTGGGATTGATTTAATGACTGCTTGCACTTTCATTCCAAACCGGCATTGATGATCTTCAGTAAATCTGTTATGACGTAGCCATGTCATAGTCTGCAGACAGGAGAGGTTAACTATGTTGTTAGTTGTTCTATGAGGTGGGTCCTGTGCTCACTGTGCCTCTGGTTCCAACCTATCCTTTATTAACATGGCAGAAACATGTCTGGGGTTGCTTGTGGTCCCTTTTGGAGGTGGTCTTGGCGGGCAGTTTAGGATGGACTGCTACCATGAGGAGCAGGGTCCATACTGATTTGCATAAGGCAGTCCTCTAATTAGCGTGGCACGGTGGGAGCAAAATAATGGGTTGGGATGCTCCTCCGAGTAATTGCCAGTGGTTAGACTTTCTGCAAGCATTACTCCGATCACCTTTTGTGTGTTAGTTGGTCTAGGTCAGCACCGTGAAACTTCAGTAAAGTTGCACTTAACAAATCAAATTAAAATAACATCTATTTCGTGTGTGGGTGATGCAGCACTGCTGCTGCATAGGCTGTATCTGTTCTGTGTCTGAAGGAGCCTTGGAAGGATGCTGCCCATATTGTTAGTGGTTTGCAGTGGCATGGGTGGTGGTGGTGGTGGTGCTAGTGCGTATGAGATAAACATCAACTGCTGCTGCATGTGCAGTGAGAGAGAGAGAAAGGAAAGCCTGCTGTGCTGTTTGTAAGTTTGCACTACACTGGCGCTGCCCGTGCTTTATACTTGTTTTATGTGTGAGGGAAGTAGCACTTCTTTTACCTGTGCCGTACATGTTCTATATAAGCATGAAAGAAGCTTGTAATGCTACATGGCCTGGATTAGTGATAATTATGCACAGCATTCTAGCTTTACTATACTTACAAATATACCACTTACTTCAACATTTCAGTTAAAAAGCATATTGTTGTTTTAGTCAAAGGAGGCATAACAGGACATCTGCCACTGTATATTTTCATTGGGTGTCTCTTACTCCATGTTGTTATGCTTGCCAGTCATTGTATGTTGTGCTGTTTGTCTAAGACTGTGGTGTTGTTGTTGCACCCTGCAACATCTTCCTTGCAGTCTGTGCTAAGAGACGTGTGTTGCGCTGGCACTGCAGTTGTGGTTTTTTTTTTTGCATGTTGCAGTCCTGCAGTGTGGTGTGTGTGTGCGTCTGATCTATATATATCTCAAATTGATGCTGGTGTTACCAGCACTTGTGCCCTGCTGCCCCTTTGCTTATACACGAGGCATGCACATATGCAAAGAAAAAAAAATGCCTTTGACTCTCTCCAATGCACTACTCTGTCTCACCCAAGCCCTCTCTCAATAAATCCTCTAACTCCACTCTGACTCATCCCAAACCTCATTCTACTACTATCATCTCCAAAATCACCCTTTCTAGACTCTTTCCTCCTCTATCCCTCCTGGCTCACCCCAAACCTCATTTTACTACTATTATCTCCCAAACAACCCTTTTTAAATTTTTCCCTCGTGTTTCCCTCCTTTGACTCGTCCGAAACCTCTTTTTACTATTATGATCTCCCTAATCCTTTTCTAGACTCTTCCCTCCTCCATCTCTCCTTTTTACTCACCCCAAACCTCATCTTCCCTCCTCCATCTCTCCTTTTTACTCACCCCAAACCTCATCTTACTTCTATGATCTCCCAAATAACACTTTATAGACTCTTCCCTCTTATATCCTTTCATTGTCGTACTCAATCCAACTAACAGACTCTCATGACCACCGCTCAAAGTAACTCCTATATCCTAATACTAACCCACCACTAATCCTTTTGGATTCCAGAGTAGCGTGCTACTCGCCGAAAAGCACTTCAATGCCTCGTCAGGGGTAGTAAACGGGTATGAGAGTTAATTAGGAAACAACAGTGCTGGGTCGACACCGGGGCCCCTGGATGGAAACTCTGAAGCTGGATAAAGAAGGTCCAGTTAAATTAAATCACAAGGGATGCAGCAAGTAAAGTTACTGGGAATACTAATTTGCTCTCACTAAGGAGTCCGGGTCCTGCAGGAGAAGATAATCTGAAATCCGGTGACAAGCGGTGAAGACGCTGGAGCAGTCGCCGATTGGGAGCCTGCAGCGGAGACGCCGGATGCCTGGAAGCCTTCCTGGTCGCGTAAATATTGCCGGACCGGAGGGGAACTGGGCCGCTAACAGAACGCGCTGGTTGGAGGCGAGAGGAGCAGAAACAACGGAAGCGGACTACAGCGGGCTCCGCAGTGAACACAGTGAGTTGGACTTTGGTGACGGAGGCTGGGAAGCGGGACCCGTAGACTGCGCTGCTCTCGCCCGTATGCTGGGAGCTGAAACGGGAGACTACTCCTAGGGCCTGGATGTAAATTGGTGTCCAGCGCTGGGGACGAGCTGTTCCCCCTTGTAGATTCTGCTGCGGGAGCCGCTATGCACTTGTCCCTGTAGACTGTCGACCATTATTGAGTGGGGAGTCTTGCACTGGCCTGGCACTTGCGGGGGGACGCAGGCTTACTGTGTGAAAGTGTACCGGGCTCCTTTGGTATCTACCGAGGCTGGAGGGGGGACGGCTTGCCGCTCACACAGTTGCAGCACGAGTGAATAATTGTGCACTTGCATGCTGGTAAGCTGCCTTGCCGTTCACCTGCCCTGATATTAAGTCACAGGATACTGCAAAGAGAACGGCGGCTACCCATGTTGGACTAAAAATACTGCGACGGTCCTGTGCTGTGGTGATATAGTCAACGCATCCTGCAGGTGCCAGTGCAGATTAAGTGGCCTGCTGTATTGTGGGGGGGCTGATACGCTGGTCTGGATAGAGGTGAGCGGGGACTGCCATTCCTCCTGGACGCTGCTGTTGCTGCCTGCTGCTCATCTTTGCTGCCCCATCGGGGGTAACCGGCTGAAAACTCTGCCCCCATATAGAAGCACCACTTTGGGGTGGAAATCGACCGCTCTGCATTTCCGCAGTCACGCGCTATTCCCTGGTGGGACTACCAGTCCCAGGGTGCCCCGCAAGTCTAGCGCTACCACAGGTGTGTGGGGAGGAGCCCCACCTGCGCTTATCAGCACCGCCATTCTTCCCACAGCGCGGTATGCGCGCGGGCCGCGCCCGGGCCAAGGGCGGGCCCGTACTGCGCCCGTCAGCGCCAGGAAGAGGCAGGGCAGGGTCAGCCCTCTTGATTCCATTTTTCATCACTTTGTGTTACCGCCAGTGATCAGGTTTCCAACTCATAAGGTATTTCTTGCCACTGACTTGCTTCTTGTTTTTTTGAACCCCTCCCTGTTTGCTGCTGCACAGACTGTCCGTGTTGACGCTCCAAGAGGCCTGAATTCCTGCACGTTAAGCTAATCCAGCTAGCTTTGGTTCTTAAGTCTTGTCGTGACGCCCTTCTTCCGGGGATTAATAAAGATCTAATGACTGGCCGGCCCTTGAAGGACTGTTAGGCTGTGCAGGACTCAAAGTTTTTGGTGTTGGTGTCTTGGCACAACTGTAAGTGGTCGGGCTGGGCCCCCTATTGGGTTTAAGGAGAGTGGGCCACTAGCTATAGGATTTCTGTGTTAATTGATTCCCTGGTTGTAAGCTGGCTGTGGGCTCTGTTCTTAGAGGAAAAGGTGTCCAGATTTGATACCCCCAACGTTGGGTCGCAAGGTTCCTGCACATCGCAGAATGGGGAAGAGGCAGGGGCCTCCCAGATCTACAACTAGGGTTGAATCCTCAGTGCCTCAAACTTCCATAGATAAAATGCTTCAGAGGGCCATAGGGGTGGTTAATACGGAAATCGAGCTTACGGAAAGGAGGCTCTCCCTTACCCCGGATTTGTTTATTCCACCTTCAGATGCCCTTGCCCTGTATATTGAGACCCCACTCCAGTTAGAAGTTTACCCTTTACCATCTCCATCTCCAACCGCCTCTATTTCAGCAATTGCGGCCCCACCCCAGTTAGAAGCCCCCCTTTTAGTAATCCCTAGTGAGGCTCCCCTGTGCGGAAGAGGACAATTATATCTAGCATTCCCAAGTCAGGGAAACGTAAACAACAATCGGAGACTGGTCCAAAAAGAAAAAGAACTTGTGAGGGCCCTTTATCCAACTTAGAGGGAGCATATGGGGAAGTTTATAACCAGGGTGACTGTCAGGACGTTATCATCGATCACTCTTACCCTACGTGGGCCAAGAACCTGATGAACGATGTTCAGAGCATAGTGAGAGCCATAATTAGAGAAGAACTGGCCCCGGTCATTAGCCGTCTAGCTAATTTAGAAAGGATTTCTGTACCAAGGGAAGTTAGAAGAACAGAACAGCAAATATGCTCTCCTAACATGCTTAGGGGAGGGATTGACTTGGGCTGCCAGGCAGCCACCCAAATTACCATTACCCCCCTTGCAAAGGGAGCCCATAACAACTATGAAGCCCCCCCAGTCAGACATAAGACGAAGGGTCAGAGTGCTGCTACACAGCATAGCAGCACGAATTTAAGTTTAGAGGGTAGGGCCAAACCTAGCTCCGACCCCCCTAGATCTTTGGCCATCCAGAGGCCAACTGACCCAGGTCCTAAGATCAACCAGATGGGGCAACCATCACTTGTTGACACTGAGGAGAAGCATGCAAGTACAAGCTTTAACTTGCCCCACATAAACCTCCCCCCTGCATGCTCCCCCTTCGTGGCAATTCTGACAGGAATCCCTCCAATCGAAAATAGCAGTAAGGAAACTCACCTTGAGCTCCGTAACAAATGCTTATTCTGGCTTGCTAGACATAGGCAGTTTGATTACGCCCAAGCCGACGAGATCATAATGGTCCGTAGAGTAGGGTGGGTGGGCAATGGTGAAAAAATAAATCCTGGGGATTGTGCAGTTATCAATTTTAAAAAGCCAATCACTGTCACTAACGTACTCAGATCCCCTCCTTACTATCCTAATGCTCCAACTAGAATGAATCTCCGTCCTCTGGAATTTTTTTACTCTTCTCATCAGGCAATCCACAGGGGCCGTGTCATTAATTCCACCTTGACTGGGGGTCCCAGATCCCTAATCCAAGGATGCAGGGATGTTTCTCATCCACGATTTCTCTTTAACATCCCGGTTAACAACAGATATGATAGCTTGGAGGCGGTAGATTGACTGAGGGAAGGGACAATTATGGAAGGGAATCGAGGACCACACAGTCAGGACCTGAAGTGTAATGCTAGGAATTGTTTGAGGCAAACACTTAGGGATAGGAGTTCATACTCCCCCCAGTTAATAAACTCTCCTTGTGAAACCATCCACCTCAGGGGGCCCCTCGTTACCATCTCCAACGCCCCAGATAGTGAGCTAAGGAAAGACAGTAAGTCCCATTCTGCTCTAGATAATCCCCATTTAGTACAACAAGGTGATAGCGCGGCCCCTAATGACAGCGCTGCTGATGTCTTGAGAAGGAAAAGAGGTCTAGACAACAGTATTAAGGTTTTATCATGGAATCTGGCGGGCCTTAAAAATAAATTATCCTGTCCAGAATGGGGGCTTTCTGTGGCAGAGCAGGACATCTGTCTTTTTCAGGAGACATGGGCGAGGGAAGAGCTTCAGCAGGTGGGTTTTGCCTCTTTCTGTTTCTTTGCCACCTTTGGGGGTAGGGGGAGACCCTGAGGTGCTTTGTCTATCTGGGTGGGCACCCATTTGGGTTGTAGAGCCGAACAGTTGGTAACCCCTTCAAAAGACATTCAGTGTGTTCTCCTCACTTTTCCCTCCTTGATAAAAATTGCCCTAATTAACGTGTATTCCAGACCTGTTAGTAACAGCCAGGAATCTGTTACCATCGATCAGCTATGGCTTTTTATTCCAACTCTGGACCCAGCTATCCGGCTCATTGTAGGGGGCGATTTTAATTGCCAATATGAACCCCTTACTGATCAGGATCACTTCATGCTCAGCGAGGAGGATATTCTATGGTCAGTCCCTGATCCACAGATCAGTCCCATCAGGATCTGGTCACCACTGGCAATACAAATCAACTCACTTTCGCTGGCTCTGTCATTAAGGGCATGCAATGGGCGTACCAAATCGGACCGCTTACATTTAATCGAGTAGGTCAAGCATCCTTACTTGACTATATTCTAGTGGAAACAAGATCGTGGGGATGGGTCCTTGACTTTCGAATTACTATTAGACATGATAGTGACCATAACGCCTTAATCTTGAGCCTGAAAGCAGAGGACCTTGGTGTTTTTAACTCTGCTGGCCCAGTAGATAGTCCGCCCCGAGCACTAACATTGACAAACAACAGAAGAAATGTTAGATGGGGCTACATACAACACTCACCCCCTAAGCTGGCCAAAGTCTATCAGGCAGTCATCCCGTCATGGACCAAAATGTGGGAGGTAGTGCAGGCGGGGGGCCCCCTACTGGAGCTGGATAAGGCAGGCCTTACGCACCAAGAGCTACTGGAGAAGTTGGTGGACGTATTCCATCCCCTGGTGCGTAGGAGGGAACCCAAACGTTCCAAATGTCCCTGGTTCAATAACAAGTGTCGAATGGCCAAGTTAGCCCTATTAGAGGCACTGAAAGCGAAGGACAAGCCCTCAATTAAATCCACCCGGGCCGGTTATAAAGAGATAACCAAACAGGAAAAGAAGAAGTGGGAAAGTGACAGATGGGAATCTCTTAGAATTGCCCTAGACAACAAGGATTTGAAAACCTTTTGGGCAATAGTAAGCTCTGGCGATAGAGAAGGAAGCTCGTTGATAGATCCAAACATAGCTCCCGAAGTATGGGAGTCCCACTTCGAGTCGTTGTACTCGATTAGGGAAGACAGTTTCGACTGTACCGGCAACCCCGCTGTAATATTAGAACCTGACAGTGAGGGGATCACTGAGATTACCATGACCGAAGTGGGTAACGCTATCAACAGACTCCACAGCAATAAAGCGCCGGGCTTAGACAAACTACCAGGTGACCTTTTTAAAGAGGAACCCAAAATCTGGGTACCCTACCTGTGGGTTTTATTCAATGCCGTTATGAAGGGCATGAAGCCCCCGGACACTTGGTGTGGGGCAGAGATTGTTCCCATATACAAAAAAGGCTGCCCTCTTCTCCCAATAAATTATAGGCCGATCAGTTTAATCGATATTACCCAAAAACTGTTTGGCCGTGTCCTTTTAGATCGACTTCAGGGCTGGATGGAGGAAAAGGAGATCTTGACCCCGTATCAAGCTGGCTTCAGATCAAACATGTCAACCGTGGACCAGATTTTCAGACTCCAACTTCTTTTCTGGAAAACGGTGACAGTAGAGGGTGGCAGCCTCTACTTAATCTTTGTTGATCTGAAGTCCGCTTTTGATCTTGTACCCAGAGAACGACTCTGGGAAGTGCTCAGAGACCTGGGAATTCCATCTTATCTCCTCAATGTCATTGTAAGACTCCATCAAGACAACTTTGCCCAAGTGAGATGTGGAAAACACGGGAGCTTACCCCGCGCTTTCCTGTTAGGAAAGGGGTTCGCCAGGGCTGTGTCTTAGCCCCCACTTTATTCTGCCTCTTTGTCAACGGGCTCATTGATCATCTCAATAGAATTAAAGACAACGATGCCCCAAAGTTAGCCTCTGGGAGGGTGCCGGCGCTGATGTTCGCGGACGACACCCTCCTACTTGCTAAAACACCAATGGGTAGTCAGCGTATTCTCGACGGGTTTGCCAATTTCTGCAGGCTCCGGGGATTGGAGATCAATATTTCAAAAACAAAGTACATGGTCTTCAACCCCCTAAAACTACTCGCCCTAACCCATCTCTCTATGGAATTCCCCTGGAAAGAGTTAAGGTGTTTGATTATTTGGGTGTAACTTTGTCCGAACACTTTGAATGGGGGCCACAGATGACAAAGGCAAGGCTCAGGCTTACGCAGACGGTGGGTGGGATTATGAAACTATATAGCCCTTCTGCATTCAAACCGGTGGGTCCCGTGGTGGAAGTTTACAAGGCACAAGCACAGGGTGCTACTCTATATGGGGCAGAACTGTGGGGGCACCGCCCCTCTTCTGATTTGAGTAAGGTGGAGAACAGCTTCCTGCGGCAGCTCCTAGGCCTTCCTCGTAGTACTCCCCTACTGCCTATTCGCATGGACTTGAGTATTAGGCCTATAGATGAGGAGATCGCCCTTAGACCCATCACATTTTGGCGCCGTCTATGGGCGACCCCGGAACTGTCCATTTTTAGGGCTGAGCTTAAGGAGTTTTTAGTCCCCTGTTCTCTTAAGAAAATTTCCTGGTTAAACCATATAAGAGACCACGCTTTCAAGTTAGGTATGCCAGACTTATGGAGGTCACCTGAGATAACATGCCCAATGACCCCCAGGGTGGCTCTAGTTGGGCGCTATAGAACTTATAAACTAGCGGCCACCCAGGAAAGTTCTTCTCACGGTCGTTTGACTATGGAGTTTCTCCAAGTCAAAGACGTGTATAACAGAGAATCCTTTCTGGATACTATTGAACCCCCTTTAGCCAGGAAACTTTATGTTCAGTTCAGGATAGGGTCCCTTCCACTTCGCTCTTTTACCAGTAAATGGGCTAAAGAAAGCAATAGCGAGTGTCCCGCCTGTAAGTACAGGGAAGAGTCGATTACCTATATTTTCTTTTTTTGCCCAGCCTATCTTACGCCGCGCAAGCGTTGGTTAATCCAACTGTGCAAGAATATCGGCTTTGTGCGTTGCGTGGAGGCATTGAGGGTTTTAAAATATGTAACTCACCCGCCAATAGTGTTTGCTGTCTCACGCTTTTTAAATTCAATGTGGTTCATTAGGCGGCCTTTTTTAATGCAGTTGATTCCGGGAGGAGAGAAATAGTTGATCACGCATAGGATTGTTTTCCTTCACCTATGCGTCCCCCCTGGATCTAGACTGTATCCATTCCTAACTTTGAATAACTTTTATCTCTATTCTTATTGTATCCTTTTTAAATCTTTTCTATGATATTTAAAAAAATATATATATATTACCACTAGTACGGCCGACTTCCCTTTTTTATGTGTATCTTTGTAAAACTGCTGTGAATTTAATGATAATGAACTCGGTAATATCGAATGTGCTATTGTAAATATTTTTCAAGCGTTTTGATGTTTTATTGTCATATGTACTTTTATGGTCTCTTGTGGCTGAAATAAAGTTTATGGAATGGAAAATACAATTACAATTACAAATCTCTATGGGCTCAAGCTGTTAACCTTATAGATTTTAAACTAGAACAAAAGCTGATTAACCAACCGGTGTCATATTAACGGTTATTACACATATTGATCAGCTTTAAACTTTAGAGCGCTCAAACTCTTGGTTGGTTTATTGTGAAGCTTACTAATACCATTTGTGATTAAAGCAGTGCCATGCCAAATCGATAAATAAATACATTGATTGAGAAAGTATAAGTAAAGTTTAAAGCTTCCGGTTCGGAGGCCCTAAATGGTTTAAGAAATTTGGTATAAAAACTTTGAGAATTTGTTAGTAGTGATAATGGGAGATATTGAGGCTTCTCCATATACTTATTATTGTAATACACACACAACTCTGGGGCAGCCTCACTAAGCCAAACTCTCTGCTCTAAATCTAAGCAATAGTAACAGAGGGGGTGTTTTATGATTAAGTGATTTATTATTCGCGAGCTGAAATACACTTGTGCTAAGTACTACCGTAAATGCTGACTCCAACCAAAAAGGATTTTTCCCTTACATTGAATATTCATGCTTGAGAGATTTTTTAGGGAGGAGAACATGGAATTCAGGGGACTACAGTGGATGGCACTTGTGCTACATTTGCTGCTTGTCCTACAAAACAGTTCAATATCTTAAAAGCAGTTACATCTTGGGCCATAATTTATGAAAATATTGTTTTATACATAACTTCCAGCAGATCTACAAAAAAGCTCAATATTGTATTGTACATTATCCCTCCAGGCCGATACTCCGAGAATAGGCAGTAGGTCAGTGTCAGTTCTGCTGTACGCAGATGACGCTGTGCTTATAGCACATACTCCCAGGGTGCTGCGAGTTCTAATAGATGGGTTTGTCTCCTTTATGAACGGGTTGGATTTGTCCCCTAATTTTACCAAATCATTTGTGATGGAGCTAGGTTGTCGAGGGACTACATTAAAAACCTACAAGGCAGGCACTTTTAGCCTAGCCGAGGTCCCGGCTTTCACATATCTTGGTGTCCTATTTGATGCTAAACTAAATTGGAATAATCTGAAGATGGAGAAGCTAAGGGACTTTAAAAAATCCTTGGGAGCTATAGCAAATTATGCACATAGCTTGGGCACATGGTCCCCGGGGGTGATTTTAAAATTATATCAGTCCTTTTGCATCTCCAAGGTCCTTTACGGGAGTGAGATTTGAGAGTACATGGCAGCCGAAAAATTACAGAAGGCGCAAAATAAATTTCTAAGACAGATCTTGAAAGTCCCCCAGGGAACCCCTGTTTACTCTGTACATGACATTTTTACGAAATACGATACAGTGAAACGATAGGACAAAAATGTGATTAAAGACTTGTTTTAAAAAAAAGCCACTGCAGAGAGCGAGGGCATGGAGCTCAGTAATCCCATGGTAAGAGCACATGCTCTAGTCAAATCAGGGCAGGGCATGGAGACTTAGCTTACTATTTTAACTAGCACCCATGATAGATTTTTAATTACTCATTTTAGATTAAATATGTTCCATCACTTAGTGGCATCTCCTTCAGGCTTTGTTTTACGAGTTGAGGATAGAGAACCCCGTGGCTGCGACAATAGGTCCCCACAGGACATTTTACATTTTGTATTTTTATGTAAATATTTTACTCATCCTAGGCAATTGTATCTTAAACCATATTTAAAAGAATTGGGATTCAGGCATGCCCGTATTGCACTTTTGCACTTGCAACTTATGCAGAAAGTTCGCACACTGTTTGTGTTTATGAATTTTTTAAGAGCAGTATTAAGATCAAAAAACTCAGGACATGATTGAGATAGATAGGGACCCCTGTGATTTTGTACAGTGATGAAATATTGTTTTAATGGATTTGCTATTGAAATTTTATTCTATTGTATCTTTTATGGCTGTGAATACTGCCGAATAAAGATTATTATTAATTAATTGTATTGTACATTAGGTATTTTAGTTACCTGGTAGGACAATGATTTTTCGAGAGCAGAGGGGTTCATTCTGCAGTAAGTGGTCCTCCATAGGGTCATAAAATATATTATGCAAATTGCAATGGAGAATAATTTTCTAGAAAATCTTTTGTAAAATAGGTGAAATGGTAAGGAAATTAGCTGAAACAATAGCAGAAATAATGATGTTTCTCGTTTCTCATGGCAAAAGATAGGTTAAAACATTTTTTGATGTCTGCATTTTCCATAACTAAATTAATGATGAAATTTTGAGAACATCCGAAGACACCAAAATATGAAAAGTTACAGAAGGAAATACTCAATACAGTGACTACGGAACAATTTGTTAATATGTTGAGTATTCAAGCATAAGTTTGATTTCATTCTGGATGTTCTTTTTTATACTTAAATATTCAAATTGTCCAAAGAGATTTTGGGCCTGATTTAGGGTGCGGCGGAAGGAGTACATTCCTTCGGCATGTCAGAGTACTTTACGACCACCATGCCAAGGGTACTCTGCCTGCCGTACTTAGCAATGCCCGAGGGTACTTTGCCTGCCATATTTAGAGATGTCTGAAGAGCAAGCGGCCATCTCTTACATTGAAAGTGTGCTGTGTGGCTCTGTAAACATGATGGAACTGCATTGCACAGTTTCAATATCTATTTTTATTGTCAAAAAGAAAATTAAAAAACAATGACCCCCCTCATCATGGGAGTTATGTCCCATGGCATGGGGGTTATTAAAATGTTTTTATTTCACTCACCGCCACATTTTGGATGGTGGCATGTGAAAGTAAAAACAATCCCAGTCGGTCTTTGGGCAGACTTCCTTTTGTCTCCCCTGCCGTCTTTTCCTTCATCCTCCCCCTTCACACTTCCCCCTTCCCCCCTCCTCTCTATTTGTCTCACCTTTCTTTCCTCTCCCAATTTGTTGCTTAATTTTTGACGTAATGTGTATTTGTTTTCATTCTCGGTAACATTGTGTAGCCTAATGTAAAGTGCTCTGATACCTACGGGTCTAGCCAGCACTATATATAACTCTTAAATAACGTTCCTCTGAACTTCTGATGGACCTCTGATGACTGTTTGTACTCACCTGGATACACGAGCAACCTTGGCTGATGCCCGGTGGAGCTGTCATATGCAGCTAAAGTGGAGTCTGGCCCTGGTTTCACCCCCTCGGCCGTCACCTACCCAGCCGGACATCTGTCATTGTTTTCCTCGTTTTTCCAGTTGTGTATTCCCTCCCTCCCCATCCTCCTCCCCCTATGACTCTTTGATTTAAGTGATGTAACTATGTAACTTGTAACTCGCTGTAACTCATGTAAAGCGCTCTGATACCTCCGGGTCTAGTAGCGCTATATAAAACTTTTCAAATAAAATAAATAAATAAAATCTATTTCTTTACCCACCTAAATAGGGCTGGCGGACAAATGGCAAAACCTCCAATGGTCCTTATTCCTTTAGACCGTCAGAGGTGTATATTAGTGGTGATACAGAGTAGTCTCCATCTCTGACATACTGAAGGTCTTCCCGACTCTAAATAAGGTCGACGAACCTTCAGTACGGCGGAAAGGATACTCCGTTTCTGCTGTGGCAGAGTACCCTTTCATCCGCAGTCTAAATCAGGCCCTTTGATTGGTTGGCAGAATGGAATATTATGTGATATATTGTTTCTATTATTAGTTGTGTGATGTAGGGCTGTAGCTGCTTTCTATTTATTTATAATTGTATAAGTAATAAAAATGTTTATGCAGCCCATAGCGGCGCTGCTTGAGCCACATCCTCGTCAATGGCAAATGTCTTTTGATGATACCCATACTTCCATTGTACTGCAGAGTAATCTGAATAAACAAGGGAGACAGAAGAACCTATCCAACTACCAACTACCAAACTACAACAGTCAAGACGTTATCTGGAAGAAAAGAGGGGGTAGAGGCAGGGTGCTTAAAACATTGCACGCTGATATTTGCGGATAAATGACTGGATTTAATGACAATGGTAAGGTGATTCTTGGGGACACTATTAATGTATTTTTTACTAAATGACAAACAGATGTTTGGAGTATCTACCTAATGGTTCACTTTCCAGTCCTGCTCCATGTATATTCGTAGCCTTATTTTATGAACATTAATGTACTTGGATAGGAAGGTATAGTAAAATGAAATGTGGAAAAGAGAAGAGGTGTTTTACACTTTTTTTAAAAAGATATGAGGACCTATCAAATTGCACACCTAGCTTTTTTAATCTTCTTGTAAAATCTATAATTTTGACACAATTTTGGAGGTAAATTGCGCACTAAAATGTACCATTGGCCCTTTCTTTAAATATGTTCTGGGGTACAGAACCCTCTTGGCCACTCGGTAGACCATGAAATATGGCATATTTCATAAGGGGTCTTTCAGAACGTCCTGTAAGAAACTATGGCTTTCTATTCTGTTCCAAAAGTAGTCTTTCTCCTGTGATTTTTGTACAGAATACTTTTGAAGCATTTCTTTCGCTACCGCGTTTATCTTTTTGAGCCTCTATTAAGTTGCTATTTTTCTCCCTCTTCTGTGGTGATGCTACAGTTGCAAATACTTGTAAAATTAAAGTTTGTGGCAGGCATATCAGGAGAAGGAGTGTTCCCGCTGCAGCTGCTATGAATGAGGGAGGTCCGCGCGAGGGCAAGAGAGGCAGAGCGCAGGTGTCTTGTGGGCAGGTAGAAGTTCAGTCGGTGGCTGATGTAGGATGGTCCTTGGTTGTGTAGAGCTTTGTATGCATGTGTTAGGATCTTGAACTGGCATCTCTTCTGGATGGGAAGCCAGTGGAGGATTCCGTGGCGAGGCGTGATGCAAGTCTGTTTGGGGAGGTCCAGGATGAGTCTGGCCGTGGTGTTCTGTATGGTCTGGAGTCTATCAAGGAGTTGGGTGGGGATTCCAGCGCAAAGGGCGTTGCTGTAGTCGAGGCAGCTGGTGACGAGGGCCTGCGTGATGGTCTTCTTGGTGTTGACAGGAATCCATCTGAAGATTCTCCAAAGCATGCGGAGGTTATGGAAGCATGTGTGATCTGTCGGTGTGGGTCCGAGGTCTGCCGGCCACCAGCTGTGGTCCCATGCATAGGTGTTATTCCCAAAGATCAGAACTTCTGTTTTGTCTGGATTGAGTTTACAGCAGCTGTCTTTCATCCATTTGGCTACATTGGTCATGGTCATTGGAGTTTGTATTGGGTATGGAATTACATAGATGCTTGACAGAATCAGGTTAGCAATTAATCTGAAATTTAGAGCAGATAAAAATGATTATTTTGTAAATGAGAATTCTACAAGAAACCAAAAGCAGAACTCACTTGCAATAAAGTTTTATGTATTTGGTGCTCACAAATGAGGGCAGTGCAACACATACTAGGTTAAAGGAACACAAGAAGCCTTAACAAGGTAAATATGCTGTAAGTGCAGAAGGTGGATTATGGCATTGCTTCAGTTTCCAGGGCATTTCACTTTTACAGAACGGCCCACAAATGTGGCACAGCCAGGCACCATATGGTGTCTACCACAAATAGTAAACCTTCAAGCTCGAGGGGGGCAATCCCCATGTGGGTGAGGGAATATATCTTTGCCAAATACATTTGGCTCTCAAAATACACACCTGACTAAACCACCACCTAAGTGAGGCAGAGAAAATAGATCACTGTGTAGTTGATTTTATTTTGTAGAGGTGGGAGAATTGTAACACAGAACCATGTCTGCCTTTCATCCCAGGTAGAAGGTGCTAGCTTGTATTGCCTCTCCTGGTGTTATTCCCCTTTCAGGAACCAGTTTGGGGTTACTGGCTCCTTGCATCCATTAGTTTAGGTGAACTTGGCCAGGCACCGCAGAAGGAGGGTGCAGCTGTCAAACACACATTCTCATGAGAATTCTCTAGATACTGCAAGGGCTTTGGCCATGCCCAAGCACACCCTCGCAGTGTGCCAGTGACACTAATTTAGTGTGTGCAAGCACAGACGTTCAGGATGTTCGGAAATTCCCATTGCCTAACAGCACATTAGCAACCACTGTTGGTTTTATAATCTACTGCCAGAGGACTAATGACCACTGAAAAATGAATTCTTATTATGGAATCCTCTGAGGTGCTACTTAGGGAGATACCTACCACCAGTATGGAAACTCTATATTTTTTATTCCCTTCTCTAATTTAGTTAGGCATATCTCTGGCTAAAGCTTGCCTTCAGAAAGATGTTTTCAAAACAGCACAAACATTGGTGACCCTTGTGTGTCCTTCATTTAAGTGGAGCTCTTGTTGGTTGAGCTCCCTTGTCGTGTTACAGAGGTTCTGCCTGTCATCATATGATATCTTCCCCCTTTTTCAGTTGAAGGAATCTCTACATCGGTTCAGTGAGTCGCTGTGGACATCTGATTGCCTTTGACAACTTACAACAAACAACCTTTGTGTTTTGCAGGATTGATTTCTCATGGGATTATGCCCCATTTATCATTTGAACCACCTAATGTTGGTTCAGGGAAATAAAAGTTGCAACTATAAGCCAGTTCGGATATGAGTAGGTTTTTAGGGTGTAACAGTTTTCGAGTGCTTTGCACCTGTTAGATGATTTGACAATGTTGCCCACCATAGCATTGAATCCTGGGAACCACACATTCTCCCATAGTGATCTTTTGGTGGCTACAACTCCTCTACGCATGGGGTCTCAGTTGTTTGCCCTGGTAGGTTCCTAGTATCATCATCAGCTGTCAGTGAGAATTCCTCGTGTGTCCACCCATACCACCCACTGGACATCCTAGCATCACAAACATGTCTCCACCTTTGCTAGGTGTTGAACATTAGTGCGAGGTCTTATGATGTCTGCTCCGCATTCTCTTTCAGAGGTGTTTGATCTGAAATTAATTTTTACATTATGAAGGTGATGTGTTATTCCAAAGTGACTAGTGGGATCCGGTTTGTGGTAGAGATTGGCTGGAGATGTAGTCCGATGAAATATATTCTTCTTTGTCTGGTTTGTTGACGATTTTGAAGTCATGCTCTATTATGCGTATCCCCCAGCCTAACAATTGATTGCTATAGAATCAAAAAACAGGAGTAGACCCGTTAACCCAGTCGAGACCCGGGTAGAGTATGTAGCCAAGAAACAATGTCTCAACCGGTAATCATTTAATAGGGCAGATACAAGGAGAGTATAAATCACTCGGGGAGGGGAAGAAAGGGAGACCACAAGAGGTTTGTAGGTAGAAAGTAAATTCTTATTTGTAAGTAGTTGTTTCAGCACTACAATACAATGTATGCAAAAGTAAAATTTTTGTTTAGGCTGTTTAGGTTGACCACAGTGACGCCAGAGGTTCCGCTGAGTGACCACTCAGCGTAACCTCTGGCGTCACTGTGGTCAACCTAAACAGCCTAAACAAAAATACTTACCCTGTATATATTTTTCATTGCATCGTTGACTACCTATTTTGTTGTATATTCGCTTGCGCCGCTCACGCTGTTTTTTCACTCCCTTGTGTTACTGCGCCGTTCACTGTCACTGTCACAAGCACATTCAGTGCACACTCATGTGTTTGGTTACTTTTGCATACATTGTATTGTAGTGCTGATACAACTACTTACAAATAAGAATTTACTTTCTACCGACAAACCTCTTGTGGTCTCCCTTTCTTCCCCTCTCCGGGTGATTTATACTCTCCTTGTATTTGCCCTATTAAATGATTACCGGTTGAGACATTGTTTCTTGGTTACGTAACAATTGATTGCAACATCTTTGCCTTAGGGTTCATGGAGCTGCTCAATAAGACTTGATGTTCTGTCACATTGAGGAGAGGTTTGCTGTATCGAAACGCGCTGATGCTCACAGGCTCAAACCACTGCCTAGCCTTCCTCTTCTAAGAGGAGAAGGATGCCCAGGGTAACATGTCTTGTAGGGACTTTCTTGCAATCTCTTATCAAGGAAGTAATAGTTCAAAGCACGGGCTGACATCACTGTGACCTTATGGTCTGGTGGCGCGTGGGCCTACCAGGCCAGTACCATATCAGAATATCATGGTCTAAATATTGTCTGAGAAAAAAAATGTGCGCTAAATTTTGTTTACAAAAATATTGCACCATTGGAGTTAATAATAGAAAATCTACACCCAGTGGAGCAATATTTTTATGAACGATATTTAGACCATAATATTTATGTCAAATGATATTTTTGTTATCAACATTGAGTCGTCAAATCAAGGGTCTCTGAGCTGGGGCTCTACCTTTTGAAACCTTGTTGTTTGCCCAGTTGTAAAAGGGGCAGGGAAACCTTCAGTTTTATTGGCAGGTGCGACATCTCCACCAAATTCTCTATCACCCCTTTAGCACAATTCAATTAGAGGTACAAATACGGGTTGAGGAAGAGAGCCTATTCCTCCACCATGAGGACCCTCTTAGTGGGCCCACTCATTACTAAGCTATGAAAATGTATCAGTGCCAAGAGCCAATAGAGAAAGTGGTTCTATTAAAAAAATCCATAATCGGACAAAGCAAAAAATGTTTTGGTGGATATTAATATGTTTACAGGACGCCCGCGTACATACATGCTAACATCTGGAAACAGACAAGAGGGATAATTAGAAGAAAAATTCAGGGGAATTTAATGTTCGCACTTACTTGCATTCTGGTGGACAAGGGTTTAAGCAGAGAGAAATTTAAGAGGCTTCCGCCTACACCGGGAGTATTGGCATGCATGCTTTATGTAAAGGTGCATGCTAATCTGCCTTCTGTGACAAGTATCTGTAGCTGTAATGTGGATGATACTGGAAAATGCAAAGTCCAAGGCATCCACAGGAAAATACTTGCTCTTGAAAAAGAGCTGGACACAGAAATGTGACTGGAATGATTGATGACGACCTTGGCGGTGCTTGTGAAAGGTCTGCCCATGTGATTTGGGAATGCAAACTAACTGTCAAACTTGGCTTGTTCAGTAGAATTCTCTTTGAACAGTGCTTGGCCAATTTAGTGCGGACTTTTGGATGCTCTGGTCAAGCCAAATGTGGCAAGACGTATGCCTGTGCGTGGGAGCAGACATTGTATTACACAGAACTGCAGAGTGTCAGAATATGGCACAGTTCCAGTGCCTTAAGTGGGATGAAAAAGAAGCGGGTGTGGCCATGTCTACTTAAGTTTCGACTGTCATCTCCTCCTCCAGTGGCGTAACAATAGCCCCAGCAACGCAGGAGGGACCCCGAGCTCTTGGGGGCCCCCTCTGGCACTGTGCACAGCTGCAGGCCTCTGGCCTAAGAGCTCCTGACTGGGTCCGGAGCATGGGGGGGGGCTCCATGTACTTTGCAGGGGGGTCCTCAAGTTTCGTTATGCTACTGCCGTCCTCTACCTTCTATTTAAAGATACGAAGGAAAATACTTCCATTCCTAACTGAAAACGGTAAAAGATTAGCGGTCTCTGCTCTTAGGGTCCTGTCTACATTATGCTAACTCCATCTATCTAGGGAGAACACTCTACCTACTACATAAACTTCAATCCATTCCGAATGCAGCAGCCATTTTAACATTGAATGGGCTCAAATTTGCTCACGCATACCCAATACTTTCTCATCTTCATTGGCTTCCTACTAAACAACTTATTCAAATCATGACCTTGTGAATAGTTCATAGATCTCTTCACCATCAGCCTCCCGTCTTCGTTAATTATCGTCTGAAAAGTTACACCCTTCGCAGATTGTTTTTAAAACCCTCCTTTCTTAGGGGTATATTCACAAGAACGTGTGATAACTACCGCAAGAGTAGCGTAACGCAACTTTCAATAACGCAGCCCATCACGGGAAAATAACCCAGTGTCAACGTGGAATTCACAACAAGGCGGTACCATGCGATAGTCACCAGATAGCGCGTCAAATGCCAGCGTAGAAATCAACACCACGGCCAAAAAATGCAAAACACGAACGCGAGAAATCATGCGATGAGGCCAATTGCGGTACAAAAAGCTGCGAAAAGCAGCCTCAGGCCTGCAACTCCCACGCGTCTGGCGGGCAATTGCACCATAAAAACCACAGGCACAACACACCCGAAACAAGCCAAAGCACGTAGCAACATCCATGCTCCCTGACCCAGCGCAGAGGGCAACGCGAACACCACAACCCCCACAGACCACCAGCAAGGAACAAGTGGGTCGGGGAAGGCCAAGGAGAAAATGGAGAGGAAGACGGGGTGCAGACCGCAGGAAAACAAGACCAAGGCCACGGAGGCGACAGAACACCACCAGCAAATGACCCACAAGCAGACCGCCTAAAATGCAGTCGCAGAGCCCAGGAGGCCAATCCTGGAGGCCAAGAGGCTCCGCCAGGACGTGACAACCTAAACCAGGCACAAACTCGCTGCCAACAGGAAGGCGGCAACAGGAGGTGGCAGTCCAGCAACACAGGAGGAGCAGGAGGAAAGCCAGGCCACAGCCATCAGTGTGGAGAGGGTGCAAGGAGTAGGGAGTACGGACACAGCTCGACAGGACCTGACACAACAACAACAGGGTGAGGATCCAACAGGGACTGGGGGACGGGGGTGATGGGCACAATGCCACACATGCACAATGAGGTGTAGCACACTGCACATCCACAATTACCCAGGGACATGTCCCCCATCCCCGTAGCACACTGCAGCACACACACATAGCAATCACAGCACATACCATGACAATGTGGCACAAAGTGCAACACCCACACTGCAGAACAGGGGACACAACTGGGTCCACCCAGGCGCAGAAACAGAACAATCACATTGGACAGAGCAGGGAACTGTGAGATGCACATCTACCCCTACAACCCCACAGCAGCCATGTAGGCCAAATGGACATTGTCCCAACTCAAATAGCCACCACCGCCCAAACAGTCACAATGTACATTGTCACACAGTCTGCATGTCGACAAGAACAAGGCGCCAACACAATGCCAACATGCACCTCCCCTTCACAATGCAGAGGGACAAACAACACCTCCAGCAGGTCTGAACAGACAACCCATCAGTGATGCCCGAGACGAACACCACACCCCCGACACCGACGCCCTACAACAGCCCATGGACATCCCACACAACCCACCACCAGGACCAGGGCAGACAAGCTACTCAGAGGAGAACCCAGACCCTGCAACAGACCACACAGCATGAAGCACCCGCAATCACGGCTGCCTCACAACACGTCACCCACCCACACATGGCATCCCAATGCCAGGTGGCAGAACGCCAAAAGGAGGTGGCCCAACAGGTGAGGGTGTTGCCTAAACCATGGAATGCGAAGTAGAACACATACGTGGGTGTCCAATACCCTTCAGGGACCCCCTACACCCCACAAAGGAGACCCACACCCCCACAGAGACACATGCACATATCATGTTGAACTGGCTACGGGCACGTGCGCCCGGCCCCTTTATTGGCAGGGCCACATGTACAGTGACGCCTGTGCTGGATGTGTGTTGGGTGAGTATAAGCCAGCCCGCATGGAGTGCTTGGAGCTGGCAACAACCTGAACAGTGGACACCAGTGTAATGGAAACAGAAAACACCAGCAAAACAGAGTCAAATGCAGAGCAACATGGAGGGATCCGGAGTAAGGACAGAGGACACCCAATATTCAGTCAGGAGGTTCCGTGAGTTGCAGTGCACTGAGGTAGGGGCACTAGAGATGAGCGCGCACATGTGCAGAAATTGCTAGGATTGTGTCCCTCCGGGTTAGTCCTGATGCAGATGCAGTGGGGTGTGGTACACCTGCACCAACTTCCTCATCAACGTCCCAGGTCTTCCGCACTGCATGAGGTGACACTGCTGCGCTACCTCACAACAGCACATAACTCAATCAGTAACGGACAATGGCTTGCGGTGCACTGAGTCACTGGCACCTGGAGTGCTGAGCAGGGCAGCAGGCCGATGATGGCATCCACGACAGGTCTGGGCAACTCCGTAGGTCTGTCAGGACCACCCTTTCGACTCTGGCAGATGGCGGTTGAAGGTGGTCCTTGCGGTGGTGGCATGTGCCTCCTGCGGTGATGCGACGTCCGGGCCGGTCAAGACTCGATGCCATGTGTGGGCCCTTGTGGCCCGCAGTTGGGGCCGGAGGAGGCGGACAGCGCAGGGCCACAGACACATGGCGTTGATCACCCCAAGGCCATCGCTACAGAGGCCATTCAATGTCCCAGAAGGAGGGGTCCCAGACCTGACCAGTACAGAGTTAGTGGCCCCGGATGCACTGCGGCCGGCACAGGCACCCAGCCACGGGACGGTGACTTGCGGTGCAGTCAGATGGGCCAAGCGACCTGAGCGGGTCCCCATCAATGTCCTAGGTGTATGTTGCGGAGGGTTTCGGGGGACAGTGGAAGGTGTCCTCCAGGGCATGATGCGGAAGGTCTGATGTTATCTGGAAGCAGCAAATGGAGGAGTGGAAAGCGCAACCCTGGTTTGCACCAACAATTCAGTATCAGCTACATGAGGATGAAAACTAGCCCCTAGTCCATAGACTCAAATGCCACCAATGTACGACCAGTCAGTGTCCATGAATGTCGGGGAACAAACTTAGTGGCACAGGTGCTGAGAGGGGATGCAGTCTGCGATGATGCCGGTACACAGATGTGAACTCCGACATTGCCAAATCAAGACTCTGTGAGCTACTGGACCGCAGTGTAGGCCGGAGGCAGCGGTCAGCAGTGGCCCATTGCCATGGGTCGTTGGCTCGCGAGGCACAGAGTTTGTGACACAGTGGCAGTTGTCGGTAGTGTTCAATCACCTCCGTGACGCTGATCCTGTTCCCTCCGGACTGCAACGTGTCATCCTCTTACGCCCCGCCGTGCGCGCGAGGAAATGTATTCTGCCTTCTGAATTACCGATGTTCAGTTACAAATCAGTGATCCCACTCAAGCGCAGTGTAGGCCGAGGGCAGCGGTCAGCATGGGCCCACAGACACGTCTCGTGTGCTTGTGATGCATTTGTTTGCTTTACTGATAGCAGGGAGTTTAGTGATATCACCCCTGCAGTAGACATCTGGTCACTGCCATGCTGTAATCAAGACTCAGTTCCAAATGTGTGACCTACCTGACCGTGGTGTAGGCCTGAGGCAGCGGTCAGCACGGCCCATTCACCGAGTGTCGCCGGCATAGGTTGGATGGCCCCACCGGCCTGCGTAGTTCAGGTTCAGTGGCACCACGTGTTGCTGGCTGGCGTTGAACAGGGTTAGTGGCACCTTCGTGTAGCCTGCTGGCGTTGAACAGGGTTAGTGGCACCACGTGTTGCTGGCTGGCGTTGAACAGGGTTAGTGGCACCACATGTCGCAAGATGCCCATATGGAACTATGCCTCACTGATCGGGGGGGTCTGGTGCTGTGGCCGCTGGCCCGGATTTGGGGTCACTGCCATTCATGACTCAAGACACAGTTCCACATGTGGGACCTACTGGTCCGAAGAGTAGGCCGGGGGCGGCAGTATAGTACGTCAACGGAAAAGGAATAACGCGGGCCGGTGTCGTGGCAGCCGTGATGGTCTGAGGTGGCTGCCAAGGTCTCGGGCCTCGGGCATGTGGCTTGCGCCGGCACGTGGTGGGCCCTCCTTGACACACGCCGGTGTCGGAAGGTGATCAGTGTGGTCTGGCTGCGCAGGGGCTGGCCTGACGGGTTCGTGGACCAGCGTGCCGGGGTCCGGCAGGCGCACGGCATCTCAGGCAACTCTGCTCACGGGGATGGCGTCGGCCTCGTGGCGAGGTGGGAGGCGCCGCCCTGGCAGAGACGTGGGTCTTTCCGGAAGTGGACCACGCCCAGGCCTACGTGGTTTTTATTCACACCCCTACGCTGGCGTGGCGTACGCCGGGCCATCCCACTCCGCTGACGCTTAGGGGGGGCGTAACAGGCAACATTTCCGCGAGGTCCCCCACTGGCTGTGGTGACATGGTGGCGTCCACTGTCCACTACACTCCATATGCAAGCGGTGTATGTCGCCATGGATATGGGTGTGTTCTGCATACTGCGAGGTGTCCAGCACATCTCCGGCACTCTTGGCATTGTGTACTTTCCCAATCATGGTTCTACTGCATCCTTCACACATGCCTGGTTGCCACCTCTCCCCACATTCGGCTTGTATGTGGCTGGGGTGCCATGCCATTGCTGGCTCATTTTCAGGGCTTGCCCATGTGGACATTGTAAGTTGTTCTGTCGTGTCTGGTGGGTGGGCATATTGTTGTGCCTGTTGTATGTGATTTTGTGGCGTGTGCATTGCCCGAGTTGTGAGTTGCATGGTTGTGGTTTTGAGGTGTGTGGGGTGTTCATTTGTATATTGCCAAGGGGCTGTACATTTCCCTTGTTGCCATCCTGGGAACGCTGGTTGATGATGGACTATCGGAGGATGAAGGTATCATGCACACTGGCTGTGTATTTGAAGGCGACATTGTTGGGTGTTCCACGGTGTTCTGTTGTTGCCTGCACATTGGTGTGAGACGTGTGCTTCCTGTTGGGGTGATTGTGTGCTGTGTCACCAGGGGGCACAGGTAGTACATGTGTGCTGTGTGTTGCCCCCAACACGTGCGTGCATCCTGCTATGGCATCTGGTCCTAGCTTGGTCTCCAGCGGATCCTGCGCATTGTGTTGTACGTATGAGGACTGGGGTACCAGGGTGATGGTGACGTCCAGGACAGGTGTGGGGGACTTGGATGTGGCTGGCTGTGGGACTCCTCCGACTCTGGCGGGTGTTGGATGGGGGGTCTCAGGGGCCAACAGGTGCAGCCACGCCATCAGCTTTGTGTGGGGTGGGATGTTGGTTGTCCGCTGTGTTGTTGCTGTAGGCCTGTTAGGCGATGATGTTCAGGATTCGTAGGTTGGTTGTCCCTTTCAGCCTGTAGTGGAAGGTGACATTGTCAGATGTTGGGTCTGTGCGGCTGGTACGTTTCCTGGGGTTCCGCTGTCTTTGTCTGCGCTGCGTCTGTGTTGGTCCGGGGGGGGGTGTTCCGGGTGTGGGATGGGGTCCTGGGGTGGTGGGGGTGGGTGTTGTGGCCCTCTTGGGTGTCCGGGCCGCATGATGTGTGGCTCCATGGCATCTGATGCCCTTCGGATGTGGCCCTGGACAGTGCTCCCTTTTGTGGTGCTGGCTGCCGTCTGACTTTACACCAGGTCAGAGCAGGTGTAGATTTCCTGGTGCTAACGCGCCTTATCGCCTGTTTTGTGTTTTTATCGCGGATGTGGCTGGTCGTTGTGAATGTTGAGGTGTGCTGTTGTCTCTGCTTTTGTCACGGGAACGCCTACTCTGCATCTCATTAGCGATATTTGCGAGGGACCTCTGTGGCGATGTTTTTTGCGGCTGCTATCGCGGGTAAACTAGTGCTGTGGGCTGTTTACACCGGCTTGTGAATGGGGGGGTAAATTTATCACGACTTTGGCTGCGATAAAGTGCCATTAATTCGGCGATAGCTCCTTGTGAATATGCCCCTTAGTCTCTACATATGAAGTTGTTTTTCAGCCATTTTTCACTTGCTCTAACTGCAGTGATAGTAACTTTGCAGCTTGATTAGATTTGCAGCTGTGGTCAATAACAAACGTATGGCTCATTTCCGCTGACTATTTCTAATGGTTGTTTCATTCTGAACATTTATGGAGCTAATGTAGAAGAGTTGCTTGAGTTCTCTGATTAACTGACTGAGTGATTAATTTTGCTCTACTGTGAACTGTAGTTATCATTCCTTTTTAGGTATTTCCTGAGAAGGCGCGCATGCGATGTCGGAGAAATCTGTTGTTGAAAAAGAAGCTTAAAACTGACTGAAAGCCCGCCCATTTCTTACCAATACTTAACATTGATTGGCCACCATGCCACTCTTGTTTCCTTGCTTCTTATTGTTCACGCTTCTTGCCTCCTCCTGACTGCTTGCCTCTTCCTGCTTTCTCCCAGGACTTTTGCCCCTGCCATGAAGCATGGAACTACTACAACTTCCTGTTTGCAACCAGTGTCCTTCCACTGACGCGCTCCACCAGCTACTTTATTTTTTTACTTTTTGCCATGCATTTTATGAGTGCTTGGCACTGTAGGTCACCCCACCCCCCCACTCTCCATTGTTGCTTCTCCCTCCCCATCCACCACAACTCCCTCATGTTGCTTTCCTGTTGCTTCTCACCCCACACCCCACTCCTGCTTTCTGTTGCAGCTCCTCACTCCTCCTGTGCACCTCCCTGGTGTTGCTTCCCCCCGCTCGCTGTCTGTTGTTTCTGTTCCATCCCTCCTCCCCCACACCTCCCTCTATCTCCCCTTCATAGCATTCTTTTCTTTACTTTAAACCATGTTGCAGAGCAGCCTGCACTGCTGTGCAACATGTCTAATAAACATTGACAAAGCTAATAGATCTTGCACAAGCGAAACCTATTGACTTTGCCAATGCTTGTTATTTTACTGCAGACTTTTCAACTCACATGGTGCCACCGTGTCACAGAAAATATTGACTCCTTTCAAACTGTCTCCAGAGAAACAGTTCATAGCACACAGTGGCACAAAAGATGAGCTGGAAACCCCTTCACAGAGTGGGTTTCCAGCTGTGTTTGGAGGCCCTTCAAAGCCAATGTCCATTACGTGGTGTGAAACCCCCTTCCCTCCCAGTACATTGGCAGCAGACTTTGAAGCTTTTTTTTTTGTTTATTTTTTTTTAATTGAGAGGTTGGGACGGGTAGCAGTGCATCAGGCTATTCTCGCACTAAGCCCCGCCCACCAAGGTTCCGCCCCATTTTGGACATGGTGAGATTTTTTTGTAGTTTGGCAGATCTGTTTTTTTGCATTGGGATTTCACTGTGCTCAACAGTTTTCTGTTTTTATTATTACTGTTTCCACGTGGCTGGTTGTTATTTTTACTGAGATGGGTTTTGTTAACTATTCAATAAAGAGAATTCTGAATTCCCTTCTCTACCAACCTATTAGTCATCCTAAAATTGAGAGATGATGTGGCCTAAGGGAAAGAGTAGCCAGTTTTGGAACAGAAGAACCAGGTTCGAACACTGAACTAAGCTCAGCATCCTGCGATGTGGCATAACGGTCAGAACTGCCGACTTTGGAACTTGGCAAGCAGGTTCGAGTTTCCGCATCAGCTCAACATCTTGTGATTCTGGGCAATTCATTTAATCTCCCCGTGCCTACCAAAAAAAAGAATGTATCCTTGTGCAACTTAACTGGTGCTCATGTAAAGAGCTCCAATACCTTCGGGTCGAGTTCACGCTATATAAAACTTTTTTTTTTAAATCTTCTCTTGCCCAAAAATATGTAAGTAATCTAGTTCTCATGTAAAGTGCTCTAATGGCCTTTGGCCCAATTTGTGCTATATAGAAGTGAAAAGAAAATCTATGAAGCCAAAGCTTGTGACTGTAGCTTCTCAGTCTGCTTGGCCAAGCTATGTAATTTTCCTCCTGATGAACTTTGCCACATAGCCACTCTTAACAGCTTCAGACATTCCATTCCATATGATCTCTTCCTTGCTCCTATGGGGGTCTAGTGCCAAGTATGGTAACATATGGTAATTGTGTGCTTATGAGTTTCTTTAACATAACATAAGAGGCGTGCCTATGGAACTAACAGCGTGGCTTAATATTCCTGGAGTGGAATCCCTACCTCACATATTTATCAGGGGCGGTTTCTCTGTTTGAGCGGAGGAGCGTAGCCCCGCCTGCTGTGAACGCAGTAGGCACACACAAATAACTAAAATGGCATGACAATGCCATTTTACTTAAATACCGCAGTGCAAGGGCAGGGGGTGGGGCTGAATCCTGCAATTGCAGGATTATAGCTGCCCCTGCAGTGTGCATGTTGAGTTGGCCGGCTCTATTGCTACAGTCAGCCCAACATGCCCAGTGCAAGGATAAGCCTCTAAGAATACAAAAATAGGCCAGGTTGTTAATGAGTCTGCTACAATGCACTGTGTGTGACCTACAAGTTACAAGGTAGCTCAGTAGGTTGAAGCAGAAATCCTAGTGCGACCTGCAGGTAACCAGTGCCTATCTTGGTAAGATAGCTCAGCTAGTTAGATGTACAGACATGGATGTAATGTGGACATCACAAAATGTGTGACCCTGCAGAGCTAACTTGTGCTTTCATTCCTCTAAAAGTAAAACGAAGAGTGCAGTCACGTTTGGTGGTCATTACAAGTATTAAGTGCCTAGAAACAATTATTTTTCTGTAGTGCACTAAATACATGGTGCTCTTTATTAGAATTATTCACCTAAACCTAGTGTCATATTAACTATTTTTGGAACCCTCGGCAAGACAAAATTTACCCACACCCCCTTCAGAAGAAATTTTAATTGTATTATCCGTTTTCTGCTAAGTCAAATCTGCATAATGACAAATAAAGCTGAATTTTTCATTAAACCTTCCGAAACTGTTACACAAAAATAGCTGATATATGTCCTGCAACGGGCTCCAAAATAAACAGAAGATGGCAGTCTGTAAAGAGAGACAGAGTGAGAGGTAGACAGAGGGCGAGAGGTTAAGACTGAAGAATAGACAGAAGTGAGATAAAGAAAGATCACTCTCCCAAGTGGCCCTTGGCAGGTGGAGGCCCGGGGCAACTCTCCACTTCACTTTGCCTTAAAACGTCTCTGCCTTAACCTATAATTATCTACTTGTATCGTGAATTCAGGAGACATATAGCTTTCCTTCCCGCCTGAAGTTCAGCACAAGAATGACATTCGGCTCCACCAAGATTTAGTGTTAAAGACTGAGAAGGAGAGTGATGCATAGAACGCCCATGCTGTGTCTCCACCGGGGCGCAGCTACCAGTGGTGCATCCGGTGCAACGCACCGGGGCCCAGAGGTGGAAGGGGACCCAACTACAGCAGCCCTTTGAAGCCTGGGAAGGCACCCATTAGCATTGGCTCTGGAGGTAAGGGTGCGGGGCTTGCTGCAGCACAAAATAACCATGCAAAAGTTCCGAAAGGTGCATGATCATTGAGGATGACTATAAATTCGTTTTTAGGTCTCGCCTACGCAGCGCGCATGCGCTGCTTTGCAAAAAGACCTTTAGCAATCGCTTCGGCTTTTCAGCCAAAAACGTGCACGCGTTCCATTGACTTCAATGGCAACGCGTGCACGTTTGGCGATTCATTTGCGGGAGCGAGCGGCGCCATATGGTGGCAATTATCGCTCCTGGCGCTGCTCGCTCCCGCAAGTGAACCGCTTTCACTTTTGCCGACACTTTTGTTTTACTTTTAGCGCGCGCGCGCTTGTTTCAGATGCTACTTTTTTCTTTGTTTTTCAGGAGTCTACCAGAGTGCATCTTTTTTATATGTCTCCCTTGTGGATGTCTCCCCCCCTTGTGTTCCTCCCTCCGGCCAAGCCCCTGCCATCTGTTGTGTTGCCCACATCCATCGTCCTTCCATATTGCCCCACAACATGCTCTCCCTCCCTTGCCCAAGTGGTCTCTCGTACACTCTCTCCTTCAGCTATTAGTGTTGCCTTTTGCACATGCTTTGCCCCAATGTTTCCACTCTCCCTCTCCTGTTGTCCGTGTTGCCTCTCGTGCCCTCCCTCTGTTGTCCATGTTAGCCCTTGCACCCATTTTGCGGCTCCCGCCCCATCCCCTGTTGTCTGTGTTCCTCTGCCACCCCCCTCCCTCCGTTGACCGTGTTGCTCCTGCCATCCACCCTACATTTCTGCCCTCCCTCCATGTTGCCTCCCACCCTCCCTCTAGCAATAAAAACAAGCATTGGCATAGCCAATACGTCTCACTTTTGGGACCTTATAAGTATTTAGTTATGCAACTGTTGCATGGCTAAACACTTATAAGGTCCCAAAGGCGAGACCTATTGGCTATGCCAATGCTTGTTTATCCTGTCACATTTGCTGTGCGTTCAAAGACAGAGGCCAAATGTCTGTCTAGTCTTCTGACAAACTGCATTGAGAGAAAGAAAAATAAACACCACGCTCCGTGTTAAAAGAATAAGCAGCAAAGTGTGAGGAGTTTTTAAGGTGAACTATGTGACAATCTTGCTGGTGTGAAAGAACAGGCTGTAGGATGTCATTTTCTTCTAATACACTAGCAGCGGCTCCCCCTCTATGGAGGAGGAACGTCGCCCCCACCTTCCAGCAGTGTAAAGAAAAATAAAACAATATTAAACCGTGGTTTATTATAATTTTATTTTGTGTCCGGGAGTCTTGGGTGCAGGGCCAGGGGGTAACCGTCATGCGCACTTTGCATGTTCTCCACGCAGGCTGCATTACAGCCTGGGTGGAGAACATACCCAGGCTCACAGTCCCTGGCTGAGCACCAAACCACGGCGCTCAGACCAATCACAACGCTGCACAGCAGCATTGTGATTGGCTCAGGGGAGCCTGGGTGCTTCCTGCTTCCGGCCGGACAACGGAGGAGGGACGACGAGAAGAGACATGGGGCAAGGAGGTAAGTTTATTTTTTTACTACTTCTATGGTCCCCCCGATCCGTGCCAGCCGCCACTGCAATACATCACAAAATGTAAATACCTATAAATTAGCTGTACAAATATTTCGAAATAAATAAACTGTTTGGAATGCACAAATTAAGCACTTTTTTAAAATTCTGAGTTGTGATTTTAATAGGGCCAAAACAACAAATAAAGGATACTTTACTTGGTGATGTGCAAATGACAAATATTTGATGAAACCCAATTTCCACACATTATCGTTTGTGCGCTATATAGTTTTATAAGTAAAACTACTTGTCTGTGCACAATTAGTGCTCATTTCAATGGGAAATGTGCTGTCTGTATATGACAGTGGCTACCATACCATGTTTTAGTCTTTATTTGTGACAGCGTGTGCCTAAATGAAACACCATTTACATACTAAACCCTTATACTCTCTTGCTGAAGCGGCTTGGCTCATTGCACCACTTGTTCTTTCCGTGATGCTTGGGTCCCTTGAGTTTAGTAATGTAGCATCAATGGGAGCACCCTCAGTCTGAAAATTGTTCCAGTGACACTTCCTACTAGGGCCACAGCAGCTCTTGCAGCACAGGGAGCTTGCTGATGGCTCTGTCTGATTCTCTCAGCGACAGGAGGTGGACTCTAAGCAGCAGAATCCGCTGAAGCACTTGCAGGGTCACTGTGAAGGCAACATTACACGTGCACAGAATGGCCAAACAGCACTCCTGCTCACGTTTGTAAATGCAGAGTACGCCATTCTGCCCTGGCTGCCTGCGGTCTGCAGTGGCCAAAGAAGAAATTATGCCCATGCTACTTTTTGGCTTCTGAAGACAAAACAGTCATAGTAATCACTACGTTCAGCCTGACTGGTCGTGTGCATCCTATATGTAGGCTATGTCCTCATTTTACACGGAGAAACATTATAGTCCATTGAGTCACTGTTGGACCTGGCCCTTTTTGAAGGGTTATCCCCAAACATTTTGTCTTCCTCCTATTTTTCTGTCCCATTTTAGCTGGTTTTAGAACTCTGGGTACTTTGCCACTGCTGTTCAGTGCTAAAGTGCAAGTGCTCTCTGTGCAAATTGTGATTATGATTGTTTATCCATGATTGGCATATTTGATTTACTGGTAGTATAGTGAACTGTGTGTGCCCAGCGTCTGTAATTCAAATGCTGCTAGTGGGCCTGCAGCACTGATTGTGCCACCCACCCGAGTAGCCCTGCAAACATGTCTTAGGCCTGCCACTGCAGTGTCTGTGAGTGGAGTTTTAAACTGCCATGTCGACCTGGCAAGTGCACCCACTTGCCAGGCCCAAACCTTCCCTTTTACTACATGTAAGGCACCCCTAAGGTAGGCCCAAGGTAGCCCATGGGCGGGGTGCAGTCTATTTAAAAGGTAGGACATGTGCTGGTGTGTTTTACATGTCCTGATAGAGAAATACTGCTAATTTCATTTTTCACTATTGCGAGGAAAATCTCTCTCATAGGTTATCATTGGCCATGTGACCTCTTACAAGTGTAACTTCAAATTGGGAAGAGAAAAAGATTTGGAGTTTGGGGACCCTGAACTCACCACAGACCATTACCAGAGAAAAGTATCCTTCTTGGCTATATAACAATTATTCACAGCATCACACTTTATCTGCATCAACATGTCAACGGCAGTAAGCAAATTAGGTACGACATTACACTTTAACTTTTAACTCGGCCGTACACTAGAACTTGGCCGTACATTTGAACTTGCCCGTCTCGGCCCACCAATCTCCCACTCTGCTGTGCACATTGTGCCAGCTGGCCCCAACGCGCTACAGCCAACAGTTGCACTACTTGACATCCAGGGCACCGCATACCGCACCGGCCCACCGGGGTACCTGAACAAAGGCAGCCTCCCCAAGATTCTACTCAGTCCATACGTTGTGGGTTAGGGCAGTAGAGTCCAGGACCACCAGCAGGTCAGTCCCTCCTCCCCGCCTACCCACTGCACACGTGGAATCTACCCCCTCCTGGGGTCCATCGAACGGCTGCACCTCCATTGTTGTGCATCCCCCTTTGTTGTTAACTGTCAGCGCTCCGCCTCCGTGAAGCCTTGCTCTTCTGCCGGGTGGGTGGGTGGTCGACGACGCTCCTGTAGCCAGGCTGTAGTCCGAGGGGACAAAGAGAATGAAACCCCTGTGACACAGCCTTAAATACCTGCTAGGTTTCTCTGCGCCTCATGATGACGGCAACTCAGCCAGCCCTTCCTTATCCAGCCCCCCCCCCTTTTCTGGGCCCCGGAGGAGGCTCATCCCCGTGGCGCTACTAAGGGCGCCCCTCCCCTAGGCGCGGGGGGCGCCTGCTCAGGCTCACAGTCCCTGGCTGAGCACCAAACCACGGCGCTCAGACCAATCACAACGCTGCACTACAGCATTGTGATTGGCTCAGGGGAGCCTGGTGCTTAATGCTTCCGGCCGGACAACGGAGGAGGGACGAGGAGAAGAGACATGGGGCAAGGAGGTAAGTTTATTTTATTTTTTTACTACCACCTATGGTCCCCCCGATCCGTGCCAGCCGCCACTGCAATACATCACAAAATGTAAATACCTATAAATTAGCTGTACAAATATTTCAAAATAAATAAACTGTTTGGAATGCACAAATTAAGCACTTTTTTAAAATTCTGAGTTGTGATTTTAATAGGGCCAAAACAACAAATAAAGGATACTTTACTTGGTGATGTGCAAATGACAAATATTTGATGAAACCTAATTTCCACACATTATCGTTTGTGCGCTATATAGTTTTATAAGTAAAACTACTTGTCTGTGACAGTTAGTGCTCATTTCAATGGGAAATGTGCTGTCTGTATATGACAGTGACTACCATACCATGTTTTAGTCTTTATTTGTGACAGCGTGTGCCTAAATGAAACACCATCTACATACTAAACCCTTATACTCTCTTGCTGAAGAGGCTTGGCTCATTGCACCACTTGTTCTTTCCGTGATGCTTGGGTCCCTTGAGTTTAGTAATGTAGCATCGATGGGAGCACCCTCAGTCTGAAAATTGTTCCAGTGACACTTCCTACTAGGGCCACAGCAGCTCTTGCAGCAAAAGGAGCTTGCTGATGGCTCTGTCTGATTCTCTCAGCGACAGGAGGTGGACTCTAAGCAGCAGAATCCGCTGAAGCACTTGCAGGGTCACTGTGAAGGCAACATTACACGTGCACAGAATGGCCAAACAGCACTCATGCTCTCTTTTGTAAATGCAGAGTATGCCATTCTGCCCTGGCTGCCTGCGGCCTGCAGAGGCCAAAGAAGATATTATGCCCATGCTACTTTGTGGCTTCTGAAGACAAAACAGTCATAGTAATCACTACATTCAGCCTGACTGGTCATGTGCATCCTATATGTAGGCTATGTCCTCTTTTTACACGGAGAAACATTAAAGTCCATTGAGTCACTGTTGGACCTGGCCCTTTTTGAAGGGTTATCCCCAAACATTTTGTCTTCCTCCTATTTTTCTGACCCATTTTAGCTGGTTTTTTAGCTCTGGGTACTTTAGCACTGCTGTTCAGTGCTAAAGTGCAAGTGCTCCCTGTGCAAATTGTGATTATGATTGTTTATCCATGATTGGCATATTTGATTTACTGGTAGTATAGTGAACTGTGTGTGCCCAGGGTCTGTGTGGAAAAGTGTAAATTTTACGTTAGCATAAGCGACAGCCATTTTTGGCTGTGGTGTCCATTTCGCTTCCTTCGTAATTCTTTCGTCCTCTGCTGTTCGCCTTTTCACCCTGCTTGTGTCATCAGCTTTAGTTGACCTCTTTCGACATGGCTAAGCAATGTATTGTATTGTAATTGCATTTGTATAGCGCTTACTACCCCTGACGAGGCGTCGAAGCGCTTTTTCGGCGAGTAGCACGCTACTCCGGGACCCATAGAGGATTAGTGTTGAATTAGTATAGTGAAACATGCAAGTAAATTTTAAGTGGTGGATATGTTAGTCAGTTATTTGGATTCAGAAGGATAGCGGAGGGATAGAAGAGGGAAAAAAGGTTTGCATATATATAGCGCTTCTAACCCCTGATGGGGTGTTGAATTGCTTTTTTTGGGGTTTTTTGGGGCGAGTAGCACGCTACTCCGGAAACCCATAAAGGATTAGTGGTGAATTAGTATGGTGAAATATGAAAGTAATTTGAGTGGTGGATATTAGTCAGTTATTTGGAGTGAGAAGGATAGTGGAGGGATAGAAGGGAAAGAAAGGTTTGCATTCATATAGCGTACGTGCTGGGGGGTTTGTAGCTGCCGGTGCACCTGGTCTTAGAGGCTATCTATTGACCGTTTACTGCTGCCACAAACATTCCTGCTCCCCTTTCTTATTTGCTGACCAAGTGGTCATCCATCTGCCCTTGTTTGCTGATAGCTATTTTCTGTGTCTAAACTTCGCTCTTTCCATTTCTGTCCATATGCTTGCATTGCAACAAAATTGTATATAAGGACGATGGTTTGTCAATTCAGTGTACTTCCTCCCACAACACTTGAGGGTGTTGTTCGGACGCAGTCCTGCTCATGAGCATTTAATAAACTTGGTTTGTTTTACTTCACTCCAGTGCCGATCTCTCTTTTGTTAGTCTTCGGACCCGTGGACGAGATTGTGACCCTGCACCAGTGTGCCCTCACGGGGGTACATTTCCACAATTGGCGCCCAGCACCTGGGGCCCCATCGGAGACACGGCCGTCTGAAGGAGTGGTCTTGGCGGAAGTTCGAAATTATCACTGAGGACGCGCACTGCATGAGAAGACTTTTGTCTTTGCAGCCAACGTGAACTTTCCGGTTTTCTTGACTTGACCCTCCGGGTGGTGGCCGGTCTTGACTGGGGCTTCTTTGGCGAATTTTGCAGTGACCATTAGGTTGACCAGAGATCGGCAGGTGGGAGTTGAAGACTTCTGTTTGGTAAGGTCGCTGATGCGGCACTCTTGTTTGTTTGGTTTGGTTTTGGTATTCATTCTTTGCAAAGACTGAAGGCAGGTAATGTGGGGATTTTTCTCCTTTTGAAACTTGTTTGGATAAGTAATATTTTACATATACTTGTAAAAACATGCCTGTTATTAGTACACTTCGTAAGTGGTGCTGCTGCGGCAGTATCAGAAGTGTTTTGGAACGAAGTCAGCCGGCCCCTCTAGAAGGGACGCCGAATAGAGATATATATATAAAATATGGTATTTGTCCCATAATGTATGGCTCATTGTGGCACAAATACACAAAGAAGGAATCCGATTTACAGTGGCCAGTGAATGGGTCATTTGGTTTTAAAAAGGTTCAGTATGTGGAACAGTGTTTGTTCAAAAGGAAGAGTAGGCAGGATATGTTTGATAGTTTGCGTATGTGGGATAAGGAAGTGCGAGAGAGAGCGAATAAAGTGGAAGCTATAGCACAGAAAGAACAGCGGAAAACGATGTATCAGAAATGTGTTGAATTAAGAGATAAGGAGATGCAGGGAGGGATAGAAAAGGTAGAGAGAGAACGTCAATTGCAGGTAAATGGCCAGTACCCTATTAGACGTCCTGTCTATCCACTACTTAATAAGCCTCATGATGACTCTATTTTATTAGAGCGACCCCCACCCCCGTATAAATCTCCTGATCCGAGTGCCCCTGAGGGAGGTGCTTCTGATGAGGAAATCTCCTCATCAGATGATAAGGACAAAGATCAGCGATCCATGCGACAGACTCGCTCTACTCTGTCTAGCGCAGATAAAGATAAATTGAAGGGCAGTGCTAGAGAGGAATCTCGTCGGAAGACTACAGCGACGATCCTCACAACTACAGTTCAGGCTTTGGAAGACGCAAAACAGTTATATTTTTTAGAAAAGTTCTGTTGGGAAATATTATATAATTGGCAACATATTTCTGATGAATCAGGCCCAAATGATTTGAAGACAGATTATAGGCAGTTAGGAGATGGGACTTACCCTTTCAAAAACATATCTGACACAATTAGACAAGCGGTTAAATTACGGGATGATACATTACAAATGCAAAAGGAAAAAGAATTAGTTAAAAACAGCAAGCAGGCGTTGAGACAACAGAATCTCAGACAGAGAAGACGGATATTCCGGTGGATGCGAATGATCCCAGCAGTAGTGAATCTGCTATGAGACCAATGCGTGAAGCTGCACCCCTGTATGTTCCCCCGAAGGGTGCGGGAACAAATGATGATAAGACTTCCGATGATGCAAAGGGATATTTTATATATAATTGGGTCTATACTCCCTGGAGTAGAGCAGATGTTATGGCCCTTAAGGCTGCCTTGCCTGACCCCGGAAAAATCCCGCCGCCTTCTATGAGGAGGTGGAAGGAGCCATTAGTTCTTGTACTATGACATTAGCAGACATAGATATGTTCTTTGGGCTTATTTTGCCCCCTGATATGTGGATCACATATATGCAAAATCAATGCATATATGTGATATATGCAAAATCAATGACGCTGAGGCATTTGGTGACACTTGGGTAAAATTAGAAGAAATAGATGCGGATAGGTTACCTGCCCAGAAACCCCAACAGGAGATATTAGATCTTCCTAAAGCTATTGTGACTAAGTTGAAGACTCTCATACCCCCTAAGAAAATAGATTGGACTACGTTAGCGTCCTGTAAACAGAAAAAGGATGAGTCAGTTTCTGATTTCTCTTCAAGATTTGAGGAGACATTCCATGATTTTAGCGGCCAGTCATTGGCCGATGATACGGGTAAGCATTTGTTTGTTGACAAATTTGTTGCTAATATGTTACCAGAAATATCTAGTCGCCTTAAAGCGAGTGAAAGTTCTTGGACTACTTCCTCCCCAGTCTCCCTTTTGACAATGGCACAATATTATGAGCAACAGGAACTAGAAGCGAAGGGAAGGGAGGATAAAAAGGTTAAGGAATTGAAAACAAAGGTGATGATGGCTCAAGCGTATGGTCCACCATTTAGGAGAGGTGGAGGGGCCGCACGTGCAATGCATGCACCAGGAGCGTTCCCTCTCATTCGGGCCAATTTGTCTCCTGATCAGTGTGCCTATTGTAAAGAAACTGGGCATTGGCGTTCTGAGTGCCCTCTTTTGCGAGGTCAGCAGTACCAGCGGGGAAGGGGAAGTATGAGAGGACGCCCAGGGAATTCAGGAAACAGGGGAGGTGCAGGAGCTTGTCCCAGGTTTGAGGCAGTTGAACAAGGACCAAATTATTCTAATACCTTTGATAGACGAAATCAATACCAAATGTCTGATTATTCTGCTGATGCACTTGCAGATTCCGATTACGCATAGGGATGCCTAGGATGGGGTAAGGGACCGGTTGAGGTGCCAGTAGATCAAATGGGTCCTTATGTTGACGCAAATGTCTTGGGATCTACTGATCGGTTTCTGGTTGATACAGGGGCTACCCGTAGTGCTCTGTCTAAAAGATTGGTTCCTAGGGCTCCCCTGTCCGGCGCAATGATAACATCGATAGGGTTCGATGGAACACCTACACCTAGCCCACTATCACAGCCACTTGAATTCAGACTAGATAAATTCACTACAGCATGCCCATTTTTGCTCTCCCCTAACACTCCAGATAACATTGTGGGTATCGATATGCTTAAATATTTTCGTGCTACAATACGTTGTTCTCCGGAAGGTGTGCGTGTTATTTTGAATGACAATTATCCAATGGTTGAGAGATCCTGTCTTATCAATGAGGATGCCGCTCTGGCGTCCCTACCTTGTACCTTGTGGGCTAGATCAGATACTGATGTGGGTCAAATGATTATTCCACCTGTGTAAATCCAAGTAAGGGAAGGTGCCTCATTGCCTCGTTTGCCTCAATACAAGATATCTCGAGAGGGTGAGGAGGCACTAGCAAGTATTGTCCAGGACTTGATTAAAGTAGGTGTAGTGGAAGAGGTTCCCTATAATACTTGCAATAGCCCTATCCTTCCCATTTTGAAAAAGGACACTGATACTAAGATTTACAGGTTCATTATTGATTTGCGTGAGGTCAACAAAATTGTGGTGCCCCAATATCCGTTAGTTTCTGACATAACAACCTTCCTCACTATGGTTCCTCCCACTGCCACCACATTTTCGGTCATTGACTTCAAAAACGCGTTCTTTTCAATACCTATTCACCCTGAAAGCCGCTATCTTTTTGGATTTACACTAAAAAATAGATCCTTCCGGTTCTGCAGAGCTCCACAGGGCTATACAGAGAGTCCTAGTATTTACAGTCAGGCTTTGAAGAGACAACTTGATTCCTTCCCCGTACCAAAAGGGGTGGCCCTCATTCAGTATGTTGATGACATTCTATTAGCTGCTGACACTCCTGAGCAATGTGAAGAAGGTACATTGTTACTGCTATCGTTTCTTGCATCACATAATCACAAAGTCTCTAGAAAGAAATTGCAATATTGTAGACAGCAGGTTACCTATCTTGGTCACCTCCTGTCTAAGGAGGGACGTTCGCTAACACCAGATCGCATCGAACCATTCTAGACACTCCTGTACCCCGTACTCAAAAAGATGTCCGTGCACTGATTGGCCTTACTTCCTTTTGTAAGCAGTGGATCCCCTGTTTTTAGCATATTGTCAAACCTTTGTTAGCCCTTTTGACCAAACACACTCCGATGCCCCTCACATGGACTACTGAATGCCAGAGCGCCTTCCAACAGTTACGTCAAGCCCTTTGTTCTGCACCAGTATTAGGTACCCCAGACTACACTAAATCTTTCACGCTCCATGTTCACGAAAGGGAAGGTTGTGCCCTCTCGGTCTTAACACAGACACACGGCGATAAACAACGCACGTGTGCATATTTTTCAGCTGTCCTTGACCTAGTCGCTCGCCCGCTGCCTGGATGTTTCCGAGCGGTGGCAGCAACGTCTGTATCTATATGCCAGAGTGAAGGAATAGTTCTGTCACACAAACTGCTTGTGTTAGTACCCCATTCAGTTGATGCTTTGCTAAATCAAACGAAAACACAGCATTTGACTAGTGCTCGCTTGACAGGATATGAATTGACACTTTTGGCCCCTCATATCACATTGAAAAGATGTTTGACACTAAATCCTGCTACACTACTACCATTTCCAGCTACTCAGCCTCAGTCGCAAGAATCACATGATTGTATATTTCTCACTGAAGAGCAAACAAAGGGTCGTGTTGACCTACAAGATACTACTCTCTCTATTGTTGATGGGGAGTTATGGGTTGATGGGTCATGTTTGAAATTACCCGATGGCACCACATCTGCTGCCTATGCTATTACGACACTCCAGACAGTAGTTGAGACAGCTCGCATCCCACAGAAATCGGCCCAAGCAGCTGAGCTGATTGCTCTAACAAGAGCGTGTGAGCTTAGTACAGACTTACTTGTCAATGTCTACACTGACAGTCAGTACGCGTTTGGGGTAGCGCACAATTTTGGCCGCTTGTGGAAGGAACGCGGTTTCCTCACTTCACATGGAACGCAGATAGTGCATGGAGAATTAGTGCACAATCTTCTTACTGTCTTAACTTATCCCAAGAAAATAGCTATCGTTAAGTGTAGTGCACACAAGAAGGTGACAGATAAAATAGGAGCAGGTAATGCCTTTGCGGATCGCACAGCTCGTGAGACCGCAACTCAGCGAAGCACCACGTCTATGTATGTGGTTAAGTCGCAAGCTGAACGTTGGCATGATGCTAGACAGGAAGTGCTGGATATGCAACAATCTGCCTCCTCTGCGGAATTAGACCAATGGTCTAAGGAGGGAGCATTGGATGATGAGGGCTGCTGGAGGAGCAAAGATATGACTAAATGGAAGTTGCCCACTGCATACCTATATCCTTTGATTCACATGGCACATGGGCCGGCACATGTTGGTGCATCCTCAATGGCAAAACAACTCATGCAAGTTTGGGATCATCCTGATGGTTCCCTGATTAAATATCGATGTAAAAAATATAGTTTACAAAAATATCGTGGTAAAAATATCGAATACAAAAATATCGCCTCCCTATACTTAAACAGGTAAGTACAATAATATCGATACAAAAATATCGAAGTAAAAAATATAGATGTAAAAATATCGACTTAAAAAAGATATATAACTTAAATAAAATATATTAAATAATATTAATATTTTTAACAAAATAAATTACATTGAATATATATTTTAACTAAATATAACAAATAAACTTAATTAAATAAAATATAAACACACAAAAATGTGTACAAATACATATATTTACTTAAAAACATTTTATTAACTATTATCTTTACTTAATTTATAAACTTTTTTAATTATATAAAAATATAATATATACATATATGAATAATTTAAAATAAAACTAAACATTCTATAACTAATTAACACATTAAACTATTAAAAGAAATATTAAAAATACATTTTGCAACACAATAAATACAACAGTAAGGAAAATGTTGGATAGCAGAGGGGTAAAAATTACTATTCCCACTTCAGTGAGTGCAAAAGCAGGGAAAGTGCTGGATAGCGGAGGGGGAAAAATTACTATTCGCACTCCAGTGAGTGCAAAAGCAGGGAAAGTGTTGGATAGTGGAGGGGTAAAAATTACTATTCCCACTCCAGTAAGTGTAACAGTAGGGAAAGTGTTGGATAGCGGAGGGGTAAAATTACTATTCCCACTCCAGTGAGTGCAACAGTAGGGAAAGTGTTAGATAGCGGAGGGGTAAAAATTACTATTCCCACTCCAGTGAGTGTAACAGTAGTGAAAGTGTTGAATAGCGGAGGGGTAAAATTTACTATTCCCACTCTAGTGAGTGCAAAAGCAGGGAAAGTGTTGGATAGCGGAGGGGTAAAGATTACTATTCCCACTCCAGTGAGTGCAAAAGCAGGGAAAGTGCTGGATAGCGGAGGGGTAAAAATTACTATTCCCTGAGTGCAACAGCATAGAAAGTGTTGGATAGCGGAGGGGTAAAAATTACTATTCCCACTCCAGTGAGTGCAGCAGCAGGGAAAGTGTTGGATAGCGGAGGGGTAAAAATTACTATTCCCACTCCAGTGAGTGCAGCAGTAGGGAAAGTGTTGGATAGCGGAGGGGAAAAAATTACTATTCCCACTGCAGTGAGTGCAACAGTAGAGAAAGTGTTGGATAGCAAAGGGGTAAAAATTACTATTCCCACTCCAGTGAGTGCAACAGTAGGGAAAGTGCTGGATACCACACCAATAAAAAAATAAACATCAACATTTTTATTAAATTTTATTTCCATTATTAACATAATTAATATTGAAATTTAAATATATTATTATTTAAAAAATAATAAACATTCATTAATTACACATTGTTTAACACTATAATATCCACAACACACATCTAAAATTAATTACACAATTACAATTAATAATTAATAATTAATTAATTCAAATTAATCAACAAATTAATTAATACAAATTAATTAACACATTAATTAATGCAAATTAATTAACAAATAATTAATAAATCATCAATAAAAATTAATTACTTCCCACCATTTACACCTATAAAAACCACAACACACACCTAAAATTAATTAAACAATTAACATAATTAATTATTTATTAATTAATTTAAAATAATTAACTAATTATCAAACAATTATTAATAAATTAATTTACACATTTATAACTCTATAACATCACAATTATACAATTAGGAATAAATATAAATTATTAAATAAATTTCATATAATTAAATTACTTCCCACCCTATTCCCATATAAACCCACAACCCGCTACGGAGCTAAAAACGCAAAATTCAATTTAAAAAAATTATTAACTACTATAAATAATAAATAAAATCTATATAATTAAATTACTTCCCACCCTATTCCCCTATAAACCCACAACCCGCTACGGAACTAAAACGCAAAATTCAAGTTAAAAAAAAATATTAACTGCTAAAATTTTAACATATATAATAAAAATACAAACAATTCTCATACAAAATACTAAAATACATAACATTAATAATGAATCGATATTTTTAACAACTATATTTTTGTAAACGATATTTAACACTTCGATATTTTTGCAATCGATATTAATTACCTAACAATCGAGATTCTTTACCACAATATTTTTTACATCGATATTTCTTACCCACGATATTTTTCCCTCGATATTTCTGTAGATCGATATTTATACATCGATATTCTTGCTCTGTACCCATCCTGATATTGCCGGCACTGCTAAAAAGATAGTCCAGTCTTGTCTGGTCTGCCTCCAGTATAATTCTGGAAAGGGAACGCGAACTCCAACAGGAGGGTTTGCGACACCATCTGCACCTTTTGAGGTCCTGTAAATGGACTACATTCAGTTTGAGCGCCGTAATAATCTGAAATATGTCCTAGTAGTGGTTTGTGCCTTCAGTAAATGGGTGGAGGCGTATGCTACGAAGGATAATACAGCTCTCACGACAGCGAAAGTTCTCTTAAAGGAGTTCTTTCCCCGCTTCGGCGTCTGTCGGGTCCTATGGAGTGACAATGGACCTCATTTTATTGGGCAAGTTGTAGAATATGTCATGAAAGGGTTGGGGATTAAGCAGAAATTTCATGCTGCTTTCCACCCACAGTCAGCAGGCCTGGTGGAGCGTTACAACTCCACCCTGAAACTCAGTAGCGGCTCGTGGTGGGAGTGCTGCGGGTCGGTGGGGCGGGGGAGGAGCAGGGTGGGGGCAGTAAACTACGGCATACGGCCGAACAGAGGTAAGTAAACAAATAAATCATTAAAACGAATTTCGTTGCGCGCGCTGCATCGCATTTGGCAATCCAGCGCGCGCAATGAAATTCGTTTTATTTATTTATTTGTTTACTTACCTCTGTTCGGCCGTATGCCGTAGTTTACTACCCCCCACCCTGCTCCTCCCCCGCCCCGCCCCACCGCCCCGCAGCACTCCCACCACGAGCCGCTGCTGCTGAAACTGAAATTGGCTGATGCACTGCCCCTAGCCTTGCTTTCTATCAGATCGATACCACATACACGATCTGGCCTTATGCCACATGAGATCGTCTTTGGGAGGCCCATGAATATTTGGGGGTCCCTAAGCCTCGCCCTATAGATGATGTTCCCCACATGTTGATGAGTGACTATTTGTCCCAGTTAACTGATAGCTTGTCTTCTATTTATCAGCAGGTGCGGGAAGCTCTTCCAGACAGGTCGCAAGGTGATGGTCATGATCTACGGCCTGGAGATTTTGTCCTCACAAAATCGTTTCAACGGACAAGTTGCCTGGCACCTCGCTGGCTTGGTCCAGAGCAGGTCCCCCTTGCTACCAGAACTGCAGTCCGAGTGACCAACAGGAAGAACTGGGTCCACGCCAGCCACTGCCGAAAGATTCCGCATACCTTCGTGAGCCCTGCTGTGCTGACAGATCACCACGACATTCTGGTCACCGAGAGAGGACGAGCTGCGTCACCTGAAGGGCCTGAGGAAGTCTTCCCGGACCACACGATCCCCGGCGCATCTAGATATCTACTTCGATCCAGGAAGAGGGACACTTCATCGCAAAAAGAGACTGTTTGAGCCACTGTCCTGGGTGGTTAAAGACTGACTACAAAGGGGAGTAGCCTTTTAGTGACTACTCGTCTCAACGTTAGTGAAGAAACCAACACCTGCCCAGGACCTTAGGGCATCATCTATTTTGTTGTTTGTCGACGAGATGAACATGCCTGAGGAGAAGAAATCAAATGCTACAAAGATCTGTAGCGGCTGCACAATGTTTATTACTGGATTGACTTTGACTGCTGTCATCATTGCTGTGGTAATGTGGGTTGTGGAGGAAGTAACTCCGGCTCAAAACTTATTGCCTGCTACTTCTCCTGTCCCCACGGAACATTATTACTTCACTCTTCCCTATCATGAAAAGAAGCAGCGAATGTCATATCTCAATAACACTTTCATACAAATGTTGCATCATACTCATAATGCTACGAATACTACCAATTGCTGGGTATGTGGAATGATGCCAGCCCATCAGAAGAAGGGAGGAACGCTTCTCATTCCCCTGCCATTTTCACACAATGGCTCTTGTAGAGCCTGGTTCGCACCTTTGTGGGCCTCTGAGGTTAGTAATATTGCTCTAGCTGATGTAGGAGGACTTAATACACAGTTAAATAAAGTTTGTTACCCTGATGATGCAGGCCTCCCACAAGCCAAAGGAACTATATGGGAAATGGAGGAGTATCGCAAAGGAAATTCCTCCGCAAGCTACATTTTCCCCAATACTCGAACGGCCAAGGGTAACAGGCCTCCTGTTATCGCTGTTACTAGAGCCCAAGCAAATCTTTGTGTGAGCAGTTTTGGCAGTATCCCTGTGGGAAAAAGTGACTGTACTACAGTATTGAATATCACTGGAACGAACAATAGCAGTTTTCTATCCTCACATAACACTTATTTCATTTGTGGAGGTAAAGGTTACTATTATCTACCAATTGGATGGTCTGGAATATTCTATGTGTCCTTCTTGCTTCCCCCTGTGTTCTTAGCACCTGCATCTTATCATAAAGATCAAAAATTGTTTAATGACATTTCCTTGAACCGATTCAAAAGAACTATAAATAATGATGAAGTGGATCAAACTGATAATGCATTACAGCAATATGTTGACTTTAATTTGGGACTCTTTTTCTTTGTTGGTGCGGCCTTGAATAGTAGAAAAATAAGACGCTTGACCCGAGTGGTAGAGGCAGTGACTAATCAAACAGCGATGGCTCTTGGAAATATTACAGAAGAACTCCAAATCACGAGAATTGTGACTTTGCAAAATAGAATGGTTTTAGATGTAATATTAACTGATCATGGTGGAGCATGTTGCATTATCGGGAGTAGCTTTTGTGTGTTTATCCCTGACCACGCCCCTTCTGTTTATGATGCCATTTCCAAACTGCATAAAATAGCCACTGAGATACATCAAGACCCAGGAACATGGACTTGGACTGGATGGTTCTGGAACTTATTTTCTGTATGGGGTCTGAAAGTATTGTCGGCCCTATTCATAATTAATGCAATTATCTTCTCTTGTTGTTTATGCATACAATGTGGATCAATGCTCTGTTCCCTCTGTATTTCCACTTGTACTACTTGTGTACCATCTAAAACGAATGTCCAAAATGCAAATGCCCGTTTAGCAATAGAACGAGAAATTTGTGAAATGATGTTAATTGATATTCACGATGTATATCATACCCCTTAGAAGGGACAAGAAACTGTCTTAGCTTATGCTAAAAGGGTCGTCTGTGGAAAAGTGTAAATTTTACGTTAGCATAAGCTACAGCCATTTTTGGCTGTGGTGTCCATTTCGCTTCCTTCGTAATTCTTTCGTCCTCTGCTGTTCGCCTTTTCACCCTGCTTGTGTCATCAACTTTAGTTGACCTCTTTTGACATGGCTAAGCAATGTACGTGCTGGGGGGTTTGTAGCTGCCGGTGCACCTGGTCTTAGAGGCTATCTATTGACCGTTTACTGCTGCCATAAACATTCCTGATCCCCATTCTTATTTGCTGACCAAGTGGTCATCCATCTGCCCTTGTTTGCTGATAGCTATTTTCTGTGTCTAAACTCGCTCTTTCCATTTCTGTCCATATGCTTGCATTGCAACAAAATTATATATAAGGACGATGGTTTGTGAATTCAGTGTACTTCCTCCCACAACACTTGAGGGTGTTGTTCGGATGCAGTCCTGCTCATGAGCATTTAATAAACTTGGTTTGTATTACTTCACTCCAGTGCTGATCTCTCTTTTGTTAGTCTTCGGACCCGTGGACGAGAGGGTGACCCTGCACCAGTGTGCCCTCACGGAGGTACATTTCCACATCTGTAATTCAAATGCTGCTAGTGGGCCAGCAGCACTGATTGTGCCACCCACCAGAGTAGCCCTGTAAACGTCTTAGGCCTGCCACTGCAGTGTCTGTGAGTGGAGTTTAGTAATGTAGCATCGATGGGAGCACCCTCAGTCTGAAAATTGTTCCAGTGACACTTCCTACTAGGGCCACAGCAGCTCTTGCAGCAAAAGGAGCTTGCTGATGGCTCTGTCTGATTCTCTCAGCGACAGGAGGTGGACTCTAAGAAGCAGAATCCGCTGAAGCACTTGCAGGGTCACTGTGAAGGCAACATTACACGTGCACAGAATGGCCAAACAGCACTCATGCTCTCTTTTGTAAATGCAGAGTACGCCATTCTGCCCTGGCTGCCTGCGGTCTGCAGAGGCCAAAGAAGAAATTATGCCCATGCTACTTTTTGGCTTCTGAAGACAAAACAGTCATAGTAATCACTACGTTCAGCCTGACTGGTCGTGTGCATCCTATATGTAGGCTATGTCCTCATTTTACACGGAGAAACATTATAGTCCATTGAGTCACTGTTGGACCTGGCCCTTTTGAAGGGTTATCCCCAAACATTTTGTCTTCCTCCTATTTTTCTGTCCCATTTTAGCTGGTTTTAGAACTCTGGGTACTTTGCCACTGCTGTTCAGTGCTAAAGTGCAAGTGCTCTCTGTGCAAATTGTGATTATGATTGTTTATCCATGATTGGCATATTTGATTTACTGGTAGTATAGTGAACTGTGTGTGCCCAGCGTCTGTAATTCAAATGCTGCTAGTGGGCCTGCAGCACTGATTGTGCCACCCACCCGAGTAGCCCTGCAAACATGTCTTAGGCCTGCCACTGCAGTGTCTGTGAGTGGAGTTTTAAACTGCCATGTCGACCTGGCAAGTGCACCCACTTGCCAGGCCCAAACCTTCCCTTTTACTACATGTAAGGCACCCCTAAGGTAGGCCCAAGGTAACCCATGGGCGGGGTGCAGTCTATTTAAAAGGTAGGACATGTGCTGGTGTGTTTTACATGTCCTGATAGAGAAATACTGCTAATTTCATTTTTCACTATTGCGAGGAAAATCTCTCTCATAGGTTATCATGTGACCTCTTACAAGTGTAACTTCAAATTGGGAAGAGAAAAAGATTTGGAGTTTGGGGACCCTGAACTCACAATTTAAAAATACATCTTTTAGTGAAGTTGTTTTTTAAATTGCGTGTTTGAAAATGCCACTTTTAGAAGTGGGTATTTTCTCGCTTCACCATTCTGTGCGTCTGACAATGGAATCCCCGTCTGAGGGAGAGTGACAGTTGGGCTGTTTGTGCATTCACTCTAGACAGTGACACAAAGGGAGCTGAGGTGTGCCCTGCTTATCCTGATGGCCCACCACCAGGCTGATGAGTCTTCCTGAGCTAGAGTGGTGGGAGGAGTTGTCACTGACACCTGAATAGGGCTGTGCCTGTCCTCACAATAAGCTGTCTCCACCCTCTATACTGTGTCTGGAGCCAGGTCAGTGAAAGGCAGGGTCTTGTGCACTACAAAGAATTTCCTTTGAAGTTTGCCCACTTCAAAGGGAGAAACTGGTATAAGTACTGGAGCTGTGACACCATAACTTCAAAACACTTCTGAACTAAGAGGACATTCTGCCAAGTAGAAGAGCTGGAGAAGCTGTCAGGAGGGACTACCACTTTGTTGTGTGCTGTGCTGTGTTGGCCTGCTGCTTGCTGCTTCTGTCTTGGGCAGTGAAAGGACTAAACTTTGCTTTCTACATCCTACTTGTCAAGGTTCTCCAAGTGCTTGTTTATGATTGCCTCCAGTTAAGAAGTTTCAGGGCCATCAAAGACTTCATCGGCAGCCCCATAACTCTTCTGCTGGGAGTTCTGACCTGCCAACTGGTGCCAACTCCAGTTCTGGGCCCTTGGAGGTGGTTTGGCTGCTAAGGAACCAAGAAAATCCAAGCATCGACTCTCAGCGCCTGTTTTTCCTGATGCATCACCGCCATGTGGTTGAAAAACCAACGCATTGCTGCGGTTTAGCCGAAGAATAGGCACAGCGCCTGCCGTGCAGCTGAAAGATCACTGCAGCCCGAGTCCCGAGCACTGCTTCACCGACGCCCATGGCGCACGCTCCGACTCCGACACGGGCCCTGCTGTGAGGCTGAAGAAATCGATGCATCACCTGCTTCGCAGTTAGGAAACCATTGCAGTGCCTGTTCCGCAGCATCGACCCAGCATGTCTTGCTTTTCAACGCATCGTCACTGTGCGCCAAGTTCTTCATCGATGTGGCCCAGCAGTAAGGAACCGAGGAAGCATGTCCAGAGATCGACACATCATCTCCCCTCGCAGTAAGGAATTGACGCATCGCCTCCCCTTACAGTAAGGAATCAACGCATCACCTCCCCTCACAGTACGGAATTGACGCATCACCTCTCCTGCTCTGCAGTATAGAACCGACGCTTCACCTCCCGGGTGAGTTAGGAATTGACGCATCGTTTTGCTTTTCGGTGCCTCACCTCCCCTGCGCCTGATTTCGTCTTTGATTTTGACGCATCCCAGGTACTTTGTGATAAAAGTGACGCATCCATAGTTTCCTATGGACTGAAATGTTTTGAACATTTTAAAAGTGATATCTTTACTTGTGTATGTTGGATTTTTGTTGTTTTGGTCTTGTTGCATTCAGAAAAATATTGGTTATTTTTCAAAACTGATGTAGTGTCCATTTGTAGTGTGTTCACTGTGTTACTGTGTGGGTATGTGCAAATGCTTTACACATTGCCTCTGAGATAAGCCTGACTTCTCGTGCCAAGCTACCAAGGGGGTGAGCAAGGGTTATCTTAGCTGTGGAAATCCCCTTACCCTGACTAGAATAAGGGTTCCTACTTGGACAGGGTGCAAACCTCTGCCCACTAGAGACCCCATTTCTAACAGTCACACAAAGATTTCTGCACAACACACATCCTCAGGTATTTCAAGGTTTTCTCATTTGCATTAATGGACAAAATAGGAGGCTTGATAAAATAAAATAATTGCTTAGGATCAAGCAATTTGGTCAAATGGTCAAGCCAGGATTGGTACCAGATTTTCTGGTCTCAAACTGTGTAATTCAGCCAATAGATTGATATCCCTTTCTAGTTACTGTTTGACATCAAAGTTTAATGCTAAGTCTTTCATTCTAGGTGCATGAGGTTAGAATGTGGGTCGCAGGCAAAAGTCACTTGAAAGCTAAGCTCATTTTGGGCTTGATGGCTCAAGAGGAGCTCAAGCTGAACCAGAACCTGTCATTTGGCTCAAGCCTTCAGTGGCTCACCCACCTGTTTATTTTAATCTGGGTATTCTGTGCCTGAAGTAAGCTTAGATGCTGCTGCCAGTGTGATACCTGTTTTGTTGGCGAGGATGTCTTAGCTTGCACTGCTGTGACTATCTTGTGCCTGTGTTGTGTGTGAGGGGAACTTACACTGCTGCCAAATGCTGCACATTGTGTGTATATGTGTGTGTGTTTACAAGCAGGCTTGGGCTGCTGCTGCAGCTGCTGTCCATGCTCTGTGCATTCAAGGGAAGCTTGCATTGTTTCTGAGCAGATCGGTATGTGTTCTACGAGTGTGAGGGAAGCATGTGCTCTTGCCTGGTGCTGTTCCTATTTTGTGTTTCAAAATCTTGCTATGTGTCTGAGGCAAACTTGCACTCAGATACCCCAGTGCTGTTCCTTACACTTTTACCGCATCTTAAATCCTGCTTATTTATTGTATCTGAGAGAGGCGGTAAATGGTACTGCCCAGTGTCACACTTGTTCCATGTCTTTGAAAGAAGCTGTGGTTGAGCTGCAGTACCACACTTGTTCCATGTCTTTCAGGGAAGATTGTGAAGCTCTCAATCAGTGCTGTATTATGTCTTATTCGTGAGCACCAAGAACCCGCTGCATTAAGTCTCCAGGTGCTATATCTATATCTGTGTGTTTTATTTCTGACCAAAAGACTGTTTTTGCTGTCTCACCAGCCTCATGTTTTCTCAAAAATAATATGTAATCTTGGTTAGAGAAAAAGGCTTTAGATATGCCCACTTCAGTTATGATAATGAAGCTCTGTCTGATGAGTGATGGTTCAGCCCTTCAAAAAAGCATACATACAATTGGGCAGCGAATCAGCCCTCTTAAGCCACTGGCTTTGTTGCTAATTTTTGGCTCTTCCTATTAGGCAACCGCTGATCTTTAGGATGTCAGGTAGCCTGAGTAACAGTATTTTACCTGCTTACTTTGCAAGGCTGCGCATCCAGAGGAATCCAACCTTAGGAGATATTTCATTTAGTTCCTACCTCATCAGTTCACTGCAACTGCAGACTAGTGCTAATTGAGTCATGAGAGTACCAGCAACTCCGCTGCCATTGCTACTGGGCCATAACTTTCTAATGCAGAGCACCAGCATTCACTGCTGCAAGCTTCAAAACCATGCCACCATCTTGAAACAGTATTCTACATACTCTATCATATTTTACTATTCCAAGATGGCAGGCCAGAGCAAAGCTGTACTTTTTAATATTTATATTGAAGCTCATGTCCTCCCCATTTAGTTGGCATATTTTTTTCCTTATATGCTTTAACTACAAAGAAAACCACCATCTTGTTTTTAGAAGACAAGTGGGATTTTTTGTGCGAAGAATCTTCACCACAAAAGTTCACAAAGATCAGACTCACATAGTTTGCGATGCTGGTCCAAGTGAGACTGACCGAAGGTTAAATAACCTCAGTGGACATTCGGGCTTCAGTGTAACTTACCTCAACAGACTTAAATTGCAATAGTGGGATGCACCAGCTACTCAACCTGTGCCTCCTCTGCTCCTTCCTAGTGAGCGGTGCACCTATGTGTTAGCAGTGAGCTTGTGTGAGTGCAGGATAGCCACAATTGTGCATTGTGAGAGGTGTACATGTGCGAATGCAGGATTAACATTGTCTTTGTGAGTGCAGAGTAAGTGGTCTACAGGTTGAAAGTTGTGCCTGCGTCAGTTCAGTGAGGCAGATGCCTATGTGAGTGCAGTGTGAGAGGTGTGCTTACGTCAGGGCACTAGTGTGAGTGTGGAGTCCCTGAATGTTATGTCTGTGTGTGCACACAATTTACAAGGGCAAAACCTATTGACTTTGGTTATGCTTTTTAAGGTTATGGGTATGACTGCCAATAATGCAGAGCAGGGAGTGGACATACAATAGTGTGTATATGAGAATGGTAGTGAGTTTGATATGGCAGATGCAGACTATGGTGAAGGCGGTGGAGCAGTTTCAAGGGAGCTGGCAGACTAAGAGGTCACCCTAGTGAGGAGTCCCAGTTACTTTGCTTTCACTAGGGCCCATGGCAACCTAGCTAACCCACTGGTCTCCACATTCTTCTTTCTTCTGCAGTACACTGGCATAGTTACCAACATTTGAAAAAAAATTCCCGGGACATTTTGCAGCACAGGGCTGCTGCAGATAGAAAGTTCTTGCTTGCGTACCTGTGTGTACTTGCCGGGACTGTCCCTGCAAAAACGGGACAGTTGCCAACTATGCACTGGGTGAACACTCTGCTGTTTTGGCAGTACACTTAACTACTTAAAACATAATTTTAAAAATGTGCTAAGCAATTATCTGCAGGTGTGCAGTTACTGAAGAGACTCCTGGTCGTTTCGATTTTGTCTTGAATTAAAGTAAACCTTCTTAGCTTCACTGTCCGGTCGCTCCATTTTTTTTTTTCTATGGGCCTGAACAAAAACGAGGGATTGGTAGGGACTCGTTTGAAGGCCCATTTATTAGGTCTCTCCTACAAACACCATTTAAATGGATATAAAACTATTCCAAGATGGCTTCCCGTGTGTGCAGGCACACGTGCAGTAGCCATTGTTGAATAATTTTGGGTAAAACGAAAGAGAAAAAAGCCCACGATGACCACCGTACCAGTGTGCAGGAACAAAGTCCATTTGAGGGGAAAACAATCATTGGATCTCACAAGTGAGACGTTTTGACTTTGCAAATGCTTGTTTTTACTGTAGAGATGAGCTCTGATATAACTTTCGTCAGCGAGTATTTTGCATAAATTGTACTGGTAGCATCAGTACCTTTGCACTGGCACTTGCATCACACGACAGGAACATAAAACAACCTTTGTGCGTTCATAGGTCAAACGTCAGTTGAATAAACAAAGCACACAAGAGATCTTGTTTCCTGATACACCACAAAGCATGCTGTTGATAATCCGTTCGCGGGGGGTCGGGACACGTGAAATGTGCACTAGAATGTTTTTATTTGAATTCGAATGTGTTTTTTTCGTCCCAGCAGCGGAAGTGATGCTGCATTCCTGGTATGCAGTTCTCACTTTAGTTACCAAGAAGTTCTCAGCTCAGCAGAGAGTCCTGCCCCAGCCGCCTCTGGTGATAAGAGCGGGAGCGGCTCTCGCGCCTGCCCTGCCAGATAGGGAGGCGGTGTGAGCTATTTGCAACCCTTATCTCTGAACGAAGCTCTCTTCAAGCGGAAACATCTGCTTTCTACCACGGCGAAGGGTGCGCGGAGGAATATCACACGGTGGCGGGTGTAAAAGCAGCAATAAAGCTGAGGGAGTGCGTGAGCAGCTTTTATAGAGAATCAAGGAGCCGCTGTCGGAATGCCGAGTCTGCATACTAGCCCTCTTCAGCAGTAACAAGGGTCAGAGGTGGAATCCACAAACGAAAGCACACAACAATGACATTAATGCGCTGGTTTACTGCCTCTGCACTGCTAGAACAAGCCTGCATTGCAAGAAGCATCAGCAGTTTGGACTGGGATTGAGGGAGGTGGCTGTCCTCACCCCTTCACGCCTGCGCACCATGGTAATACTAAGGATCGCCTTCTGTAGGGTGCACGCGCAACCCATGACAATAGGTGATTCCCCAGATTGGCCCAGGTAATACTGAGTATTACCATGGTGACTGGGGACCCTGTGGCCCTGGGAAGTCCAGGGATTCCCCAGGGGTCTGAGGTCTCCAGCAAATGCAGTTTTCACCTCGTGGCCAAAAAGAACAGTGATGCCATGGTGATACTTACACAGGCTCAGGATCCTGTGATTCTGGGCAAATCATTTAATCTCCCTGTGCCTACCAAAACAAACAAGCATTGGCATAGCCAATAGGTCTCGCCTTTGGGATCTTATAAGTTTTTTGCCAGAGCTAATGGCTTTGACAATGTGTTTAAGCTCTGTTGTACACCAGTGTGGCTGCTGTGCAGCATGTTTAAAAGTTATAATAAAGTGTTCTAAGCATTTTGTTACCTTATATATAACCAAGTAAACATTATGTACAAACGAACGACCCTATTAAAAGAAAATGAACATATACAATGTCTTTCAGTTTGTCTATCCTGGTGCTGAGGTAATGCTATGCTGATGCTCAGGTGATGCTGAGTTATACTGACATGGTGCTGAGGTGGTGGTGTGCTTGTGCAGAGGTGGTGCTCAGGTGGTACTCAGTGATGCGGAGGTGGTGCTGAGTGATGCGCTAATGCTGAAGTTGTGCTGAGGTGGTGCTGCGCTGATGCTGTGATGGGGCTGCGCTGGTGCTGAGTTGGTGCTTTGCTGGTGGTGGTGCACTGATGCGGAGGTGGTGCTGTGCTGATACGGAGGTGGTGCTGTGGTGGTGAGTGATGCTGAGGAGATTCTGAGCTGGTGCAGATGTGGTGCTGAGTGATGCTGTGCTGGTGCTACGCTGATGCAGAGGTGGCAGTGCTGCACTAATGCCAAGGTAGTGCTGCACTGGTAGTGAGGTGGTGCTGCACTGGTGCTGAGGTGGTGCTGTGCTGGTGCTCAGATCATGCTGAGTTAAACTGAAGTAGTGCTAAGGTGGTGGTGTGCTTGTGCGGAGGTGGTGATCAGGTGGTGCTGAGTGATACTGAGGTGTTGTTAAATGATGCTGAGGTGGTGCTGAGTGATGCTTTGGTGGTGCTTTGGTAATGCTGTGATGGTGCTCAGGTGGTGCCGAGTGATGCTGAGGTGGTGCTGTGGTGGTGTTGAGTGATGCTGAGGAGATGCTGGTGCTGAGTGATGCTGTGCTGGTGCTGAGGTGGTGGTGCTGCACTAATGTTGAGGTTGTGCTGTGTTACTAGTCAGGTGGTGCTGAGGTGGTGTGCTAGTGCTGAGGTAGTGCTGCGCTGGTGCTGAGGTGGTGCTGCGCTGGGGCTGAATAATGTTGAGGTGGTGTTGTGCTGATGGTTGTAGTAGTGCTCAGGTGCTGCTGAGTGACGCTCAGGTGGTGCTGCTGAAGTGGTGCTGAGTGACACTGACTGTGGCTGAAGTGGTGCTGCGCAGATGCAGACACGGTGCTGAGGTAGTGCTGCACTGATGCATTGGTGTTGCGGTGGTGCTCAGGTGGTGCTGTCCTGGTGCTGAGTGATACTGAGGTGGTACTGTGCTGGGGTGGTGTTGCGCTGGGGCTGAGTGATGCTGAGGTGGTGCTGTGGTTGTGGTCGTGCCCAGGTGCTGCTGAGTGAAGCTCAGGTGGTGTTGCTGCAATGGTGATGAGTGACGCTGACTGGTGCTGAAGTGATGCTGTGCAGATGCTGGGGAGGTGCTGCGATAGTGTTGCACTGATGCTGAGGTGGTGCTGTGTTGATGCTGTGGTGCTAAAATGGTGCCGTGATCAGTGATGCTGAGGTGGTGCTGAGTCAAGCTGAGATGGTGGTGCTGTGCTGGTCTATGACATTTATTTTCTGAAATTCCGTCTGTTTACAGTGTCTTAAACCCTCTGCAGAGGATAAAGTGCAACACGTTGGCAGTCAAAACAATTAAATAAACATACATATAAACCATTCAGGCAATATTTCTTCCAATGGAGGGTGCGAAAAAATGAAATTTCGCACAGTTTACTCCCGCGATTCGTGGCAGGTTTTCTTGCAGAAAATCCTGGGAGCAAACATTTAAGATGTGATTTGCACCCTAAATTGTGAGTGGCAGTAGCGTAGCCAGCGTGTCACGGGCCTAGTGCAAGGAATGGGCCACCCTGGCTGCTGTTTGAATTATAAAATACAGCAATAATCAGGGCTCAACGGGCCCCTCAGGCCTCTGGGTCCCGGTGCCACTGCACCTGCTGTACCAATGGAAGTCACGCCGCTGAGAGGGAGGAGGGGAGGGGTTTGGGAGTTTGCATCTGAAACAGAATTAGCATCACAGTTGTAATTAAAAACTTGGACCTGAGAAATGTACAGCTGAAACATAACACAGTGGGGGAGTGCGGGAGAATGGACTTTAAAAAAACCTCAGCTCTTGTGTAAAATAGCGTGGTGGGCTAGGCCCCTGCTGCTGTGATCTTGTACAACCTGCAAGTTATCAGTTTGGAGCGCAGCAGACCCTCGCTGCCTTCCGATTAGGAGATAGTAATTGTGATTGGTTTGGTGCAATAGTAATCAAGAACAATCAGCATTTATAGCGCCGTGAACTTGCAAGCACATGTGAAATGTAGGCTGTACGTTTTTTACTAATGGTTTCACAGCACAAACTCTGAAACTGAGCCTGTCTGTTAGAAATAAAAATGTTTCTCGCGTTGGAACCGACTTTCGACTACCAAGAACCTTTACAATTTTGTGTGTGTGTGGGAGGGGAGGGTCCAGGGTGGGGTACCAACTAGGCGTATTCCGGAACCGAAAGACTTATCCTCATATGCTCTAGATAAGCCAGTGGAACAAAGTACACTGAAAATACAAAACGAAGTGCTGGTAGGCGCTATTAGTTCCCAGGCCCCTCTGGCACTCACTAAGGAGTCTTTAGAACTATAGCTCAAGGGCAGTGCACGCGCCTACTGTAGCTCTTTGTAACCTGAATGGTGCGAAGCAGACTCTGCCTTTCATCCTTCTCAAGTCAATAAAATGAGAACTTGAGGTTGGTAATTGTTACTCCTGTTTTGAGAGCGCTGAGATACCCGGGATATTTTTACAGTTTGAAGGAAAAGACAAAAAGTAAAAGGGAAGAAATAAAGATTAGTAGATAGTAAGGGGGAGAAAGGGAGATTGTGGGAAGGAAAAGTGGAAGCAAGAGAGCAGGGAGGGAAAAAAGGTGAAAAGAAATAGAGTTAGGCATTGTGAAAAGAAGGAAGAAATGTGAAAAACGACAATGAAAGAATGGTAAAATGTTGGATAGATTAAATTGTGAAAGAGTTAATGGAGAGGTGAAATGATCTATGTCTGAAAGGAAGGGTAGGTGGATTGCGGGAAGTATGGGTAAAAGGAAGGGTTTATAGAAGGCTTAAAGTCTGGTTGGATGGAACGATGATCAGAAGGGTTTAAGGATGGAGAGAGGGATACATGGATGTATTGTTTGATGAATATATATATATGTATTGATGGATGGATGTGTTAATGTATTGGTGCACAAATGGACAGTTGGATGGGAGGAGGATAAAATGAGAGCCTGTAGATGGATGGTTTGATGGAAGGTGAAAATATGGATGGACAGATAAATTGAAGGAAGTATGGAAAAGTGAAATGAGCTCCTCTAGTGAGGTATGAGCAGCACACTAAACAGACTTACTGCTATTAAAAGGTATAATTCAAATTTGGACGTATTTTAATTTTATGGGCACTCTCTTGGACTTACAAAACTTAATATTAGCAACTTTTTGTCTTTACCAAAAACAATTGAGCGCATGACCGATAAACTGAAGCAGATTCCAATGAAGCACTTACAAAGCCAATAGTTTTTTTTTTAACGTTCACATTCCCAGAGACATTCAACTTCCATGTAACCTCTTCATGACAAACCTCCCACATGCTGGATTTTAAAAGTCGACAAATGTCACCGCTGTTGTCATATTTTTGTGGTGACAAAAGTGATGCGAGAGTTTTGTTTGGTACATTATCATTCAACTTGAATGGGGTGTACCCTGCTTGGAACACAAACTGCAGGGTGGGTAGGTGGTTTGATACTGAAGGATTGCCGGGCTGGTTCCTTTCACCCCGTCGGGGTTCAGATAGCAGGAACCCTGGTGTCATCTGCGCGGGGTGGGGTACATTCGGCAGATCCCAGGATGTCTGCAGCGTGCCTGCCTTTTGTTTCCCATCACACGCCTCTGGGCAGTCTGTAATTAGCAGGAAGACGCAGCGCAGCCTGTGATTACCAGCCCCAGTGATGGCAGTCAACCCGGCCATCCCTGCCAGGCTTTATAGCCCTGCATTGTCCTGGACCAATACAGCGGGCACTAAAAAGCAGCAATGGCCCGACTCTTATGTCTTCGTTGCCTGTCCTTTCTGCAGCTAATACCATTTTACACCTCGCCTGGGAATGTCCATCTAACACAATCTCCGTGCTCTGTGGGGGTGTCTCTCCCTCAGAGCACTCCTGCAACGAAGCCAAGCATCTTTACTTTTAAAGCCTTAACTGCCTTTATGGTGGCTGTCGGAATATCCATTTCGCCAGTTGTGAATGGTTTATATGGGCTCCGACTGCTGAAAAATAGCTAACAACATAAAGCACTCATTCGGAAATAAAAACGCATAACCTCTATGCGGCCGTAAACGGGCTGCAATGCTATTAGCACGCAAGCAATAGTTAAAGTGCCGACAAGCATAACCTCTATCTGCTCTTAAAATTTAAACAAGCGCGCGCGCCTCGCGCTAAATTAAAAAAAAAAAAAAAAGTTTGACGAGGAGGAGGCAGCAGGGGAGAGAGGAGGGGGCCTGGGCCGTTTTCCCTTGCGGGAGCGAGCAGGAAACATCTGTTTGTAATTATTAACAGATGGTTCCTGCTCGCTCCTGCAAGTGAATCGCCAAACGTGCATGCGTTGCCATTGAAGGCAATGGAACGCGTGCACGTTTTTGGCTGAAAAGCCGAAGCGATCCCAAAAGGACTTTTTTCCTATGCAGCGCATGCGCGCTGCGTAGGCGAGACCTAAAAATGAATGTGTCCTTGTGTAAGGTAACTGGTGCTCATGTAAAGCGCTCCAATACCTTCGGGTCGAGTTTGTGCTATATAAATCTGCAAAAAAAAAGAAAAAGAAAAGCTGATCCCTTTCTGTGTGGCTCTGCCTTTTCTCTCTCACCTTGGGTGGCCAGGCGTCCAGGGTTTGCCGGAACAGTCCAGGTTTTTCACCAGCTGTCCCGGCAGATTTTGAGAAATTCAGCTCATGTCCCTGTTTTTTAGGGAAGATCGACTGAAAACAGAGGAAGGTGGTTTTTTATAAGCTCAAAAGCAGGACGAGTTAGTAGCTCTTAGCAGAGCATAATTTAAATAACACCCATGAGGCTGGGTTAAAAGTTGCTTTTAATATAGTTCCTTAGTGCCTCCTTGTTTCTGTTTCTGTGTTGATGCGCACTGTCATTTAAGTCTTTTTGTGACCCTGGGCTGATGTAAAACGTGTAGTCCTTCTTCCATGTTTTTCTAAATGTCCTGTGTTTTGGTTTTCAGAATCTGGTCTCCCTACTCTGCCCAGAATCATGATTATAACGTATTTTTGATTCTGATGTGCTGCGCATCTTTGAGCATTGATTGGGAAGTTTGCCTTTGTGTGCATATCATGTCCGCTGTGTGCTTTGGACTACTCTGCGTCGGTGTCTGCTCTGTATTCCTGGTAAGTATTGTTACTCATGTAACGAGGTAGATAATGCAACTAATACGCTGCAGTTGGTGATCTTGGATAACCGCTACACCTGACGTTGCTGTTTAATATTAAAACTGATATATATGGATAAGTTTTGTGACTAACTTACCAGGAGTCGTATTGTGACTGATGTACGAGGATAGGGATTTCGACTATGTATCTAGGTAATGTTGCAACATTTGTATCTATGTAAGCATTGCACCTGATAAACTTGGACAGTTATTGTGACTAACATGCCTAATATATTTTGTAAATTTTGCAACTAAAATACCTGGATACGTTTTTTGACTGGTGCACTGGGATATGTACTGCAACAGTTGTGTCTATGAAAGTATTGTAATCAAAGGGACTGTGCGCCAAGTATTGTGAATGTTTTTCCTGGTAAGTATTGCAACAATGAACCTGGATAATACTCCAACTGATGCCTGTGGATAACAACTTTGACTGATGCTCCTCGATAAATATTAAAACTGATGTAGTCGGATAGATACTGTGAGTCATGTACCTCGGTTAATATTGAAACTGATGTTGGAGGAAAAGTATTGCTTCTGAGTTACTTGGTTAAGTACTATGACTGATGCACTTAGATAAGTATCATGACTGATATTTCTGGATAATATTGCAGCTTATTTAACCGCCAGACCTTCTTCCAGATCAGGGAATAAAAGAACTTGGTGAACAATATTGTCACATGATTCTTACATGGCGGGGTCCTGGCTCACTGGTAGGTGTGGAGGTGGAGGCAATATTCTTAAACATCCCACCTGTATTGTAATTGGAGGCAGTAACTTGGTGGTCGGTGGATACTGCGCACCACCACAAATTAAAAATGCCAATAGGCATTCTGTACAAATGAACAATAGTGACATGTTATGACGGTTCACATAGAGCAGGCAATTCGATGATACGCGCCTCCTAGGTAATGCTTGTAGGATGCCGGGCGAATGGAGATATTTGTTTTGCTAAATTGGTCCTGAAAGTGGGTAGGGTGAAACAGACGCACACATTTGAGGGCCTGAAATTTACATTATAAGGTTTCAAACAGGTAGAGTGTGTGAAGGATGGATTGGGTGCAAGGTAGCTTGGTTGGTATGAGCAGGTGAAGGGTGGCAAAACGCAAACATCTAGGTGGATAATGGCTGGAGAGAGTTTCTGCAAGTTAAGGGGTCATTCATAATCTACTTTGAAACACAAAGTAAAAAACAAACATCTTGCGTCGACACTGTAAATGTACAGTGGCGTAGCTAGACCCACTGCCACCCGGGGCGCCCCCTAAGTCTGCCGCCCGGGGCTGGTAAGAGCAGGGGGCGGTGGCGGCCGATGGCCGACTTGTTCTGGGAGTCGACAGACACGACTTGCTCACCTCTGCCGCCCCTAAAAAGAGTGCCGCCTGGGGCGGACTGCTCCCCCCCAGCTACGCCACTGTAAATATAACTTCAATGTACCTATTTTTGAATGTAACAATGTTCAATTTTTTAAGACTAATCTATAGAAATCTGTGACATGTGGTGTTTCACAAGCGCTCTAGCAAAATCCTTTGAGGTGCTGTAACAGGAGGTGAAACGAATGTTTTGTTGTTGCCAGATTAATTGGAGACCAAACTCTCACGCCCTCCCTTCTAAATTTAGTGTTGTTTTTCTGCGCCCATGTGTTGTGACATCGACGCTCAGTCGTGAACAACAATACCTGGGCATCTTGCCAAGCCAGCAGACAGAGCATTGCTGAGAATGACAACAAACTGGGCCAACGCATGAAAGAGTCCTGCTGCCAGCCACCAGGGCCTTGCAAAGCTCTGGGGATTGCAGGGTTAATATCCAGTGCAGCACTGCATTTTTTAAAGTAGGAAAAGATGACAAGCAAGAGAATTGCTTTTTGTGATGGAAACCCTTTTTCTTTTTTCACTGCTTCCTTTATTTAGAGATAAGCACAGTTCTAAAAATGGACACAAACGTTTTAGCACTTCGCTGATAGGACGTGGACAGCTAATTGTTTTTACCTAGATTTTGGACTCCATTTTACAACCACGTACTGCATCATGCAGGTGTGCGTTTGCTGTGTGCTTGTTTTTATCCATTGCACTTTCTAAAGCAGATACATTAAATGCAAAATTCCATCGAGTTAATGTATACGTGCCGGACAGCACAGCTCGGAAACAGAGCGAGACGACCATGGCTTACGACCATTGCTTACGGAAACAGAGCGAGACGACCATTACTTACGACCATTGCTTACGGAACAGACAGTGCTTTAAATGGGGAAAAATAAGTGCAGGTACTCATTAAAATAGAGGTGTGGCAAGTGGGCAGGGCTAGGGGCGGGGCTAAGGGCAAAATATCATCATACATGACTTCTGTACCAGTTGCAGCACATATTAAAACACATGAGAATTGTGTTTATGTCAAAAAACACAGATTAAATCATTACACAAAATGAAAGTCATGATGGAACTTTCACCGGAATGGTCGCTGCGCACCTGATTGACAGTGCAGGGTCTATATAGAGAGCCTGTCCTGTTAATCACAGCGTGACACAAGCCCTCTCACCCCCCTGCAGTTTGGGGACATTCAAATGGGCGATGCTGGAATCTTCACCAGCAACTCTGCAAAAGGATACTTCAGCTGAGTTAATTACAAGCTCCTCGGAAGCAGAGCGGCCTCTGCCCTGCACTGGAGCAGAAACCTAACCTGAGCCTGCCGTGCCGTGGATCAGGGTACCGGTACTCTCCCTGGCTACAGAGAAGTGCCGGTACTGACGGCAAAAAACTTCGGAAGTGCCGGTACTCAGTACTGGTGAGTACCGGCCCTTTTAAAGCACTGGAAACAGAGCGAGACGACCATTGCTTACTGTTTCCGAGCTGTGCTGTCAGCAGAGCATGCTCTAACTCGGGGTTAAATGTACGTGCTTTGTTTAGACTTTTCCAGTCACATAAAAACAGGTGTGCAGTTGTGCAATGCAGGAAGGCACACCTTTATGATATGCTTCAGCTTTCATTTGGTGGTAAATTGTGAGCAAATGTGTTAAAATGTCATATCAAAACATTTAATGGTTTGAAATGACATTTTAACACCTTGCTGTACAGCTAAAATCAGTGCATAAACCTGTTTGCGCACTGGTTATAAATTGCTCACTGACTTTTTTCAAATGGAATCGGATTTTGTGAACCTGCTAACATACCAATAGGTAGGTTTACAAAATAATGAATGGCAGATGCTGGCCGAGCAAACTATGTCATTAATATTCTTTCGAGAGGTCACAATTTGTGACTTCCTGTGATTGCCTCAATCGCAGGGATGGTGGCCTGCAAGAGATGTCAGACCACCATCCCTGTGCTCGCATTCCAAAACTGAGAACTTTTTTAAACAAGCATTGGCATCCCAATAGGTTTCGCCTTTGGGACCTTATAAGTGTTTAGCCAGAGATATTAGCAATGTTTTTAAGGTATGTTGTAGAGCAATGTAGCTGCTGTGTTCAATACTGTAAATTTTGTTTACAGTATGCCTCTCCCTGCATTGGAACAGGGGCAGGTCATTTCTCTTTTTTTCTCTGCAAATTTATATAGCGCGAACTCGACCCGAAGGTTTTGGAGCGCTTTACATGAGCTCTAGTTACATCACACAAGGACACTTTAATATGCGGCCTACCAGCGTGTGCTGAGAGAAATTTCGCAAAACTGCCCAATGATTAACATGGGTTTCTCAAAAACAGGCATTTTTTGTGAGTAAGCACAGTGGTCGCACAAAGTAGCGTTAAGCAGTGGCGAGGTAAAGCCGAGCAAAAGATGTATGTTTTTGTGTTAATCTAGGATTTCTGCTAATTATATAAATTTGAAAGCTTCATGCAGCCCGTGACATGCCAGCTATGCCGTTTCACTGATTAGTTTTGAAAAAGTATGAATATGATAAGGAACTGTGAATGTGTGTGCGCTGCTGGGATATCTAATTAACAGGATATGCGGCCTACCAGCGTGTGCTGGGAGAAATTTCGCAAAACTGCCCAATGATTAACATGGGTTTCTCAAAAACAGGCATTTTTTGTGAGTAAGCACAGTGGTCGCACAAAGTAGCGTTAAGCAGTGGCGAGGTAAAGCCAAGCAAAAGATGTATGTTTTTGTGTTAATCTAGGATTTCTGCTAATTATATAAATTTGAAAGCTTCATGCAGCCCGTGACATGCCAGCTATGCCGTTTCACTGATTAGTTTTGAAAAAGTATGAATATGATAAGGAACTGTGAATGTGTGTGCGCTGCTGGGATATCCAATTAACTGGAAGTTATGTAGTTAACTTTCAAACAACACCGCGCCCCCCGGCCCCCGCCCCCACCTTTACAAACCTTACCTGATGCACGCGCTGCACGGAATTCGGAGCATTAGGTGCGCAGCGGTCACAGGGCTGTGCTTGGAGCATTAGGTGCGCTGCGGTCACAGGGCTGTGCTTCAAAGCGCCACAAAGCTGCAGGCCCCACCTGTAGCACTGTTTACAGTATGCCTCTCCCTGCATTGGAACAGGGGCAGATCATTTCTCTTTTTTTTCCTGCAAATTTATATAGTGCGAACTCGACCCGAAGGTTTTGGAGCGCTTTACATGAGCTCTAGTTACGTTACACAAGGACACTTTAATATGCGACCTACAAGCGTGTGCTGGGAGAATTTTCGCAAAACTGCCCAATGATTAACATGGGTTTCTCAAAAACAGGCATTTTTTGTGAGTAAGCACAGTGGTCGCACAAAGTAGCGGTAAGCAGTGGCGAGGTAAAGCCGAGCAAAAGATGTATGTTTTTGTGTTAATCTAGGAAGTCTGCTAATTATATAAATTTGAAAGCTTCGTGCAGCTCGTGACATGCCAGCTATGCGGTTTCACTGATTAGTTTTGAAAAAGTATGAATATGATAAGGAACTGTGAATGTGTGTGCGCTGCTGGGATATCTAATTAACTGGATATGCGGCCTACCAGCGTGTGCTGGGAGAAATTTTGCAAAACTGCCCAATGATTAACATGGGTTTCTCAAAAACAGGCATTTTTTGTGAGTAAGCACAGTGGTCGCACAAAGTAGCGTTAAGCAGTGGCGAGGTAAAGCCGAGCAAAAGATGTATGTTTTTGTGTTAATCTAGGATTTCTGCTAATTATATAAATTTGAAAGCTTCGTGCAGCCCGTGACATGCCAGCTATGCCGTTTCACTGATTAGTTTTGAAAAAGTATGAATATGATAAGGAACTGTGAATGTGTGTGCGCTGCTGGGATATCCAATTAACTGGAAGTTATGTAGTTAACTTTCAAACAACACCGCGCCCCCCGCCCCCACCTTTACAAACCTTACCTGGTGCACGCGCTGCACGGAATTCGGAGCATTAGGTGCGCAGCGGTCACAGGGCTGTGCTTGGAGCATTAGGTGCGCTGCGGTCACAGGGCTGTGCTTCAAAGCGCCACAAAGCTGCAGGCCCCACCTGTAGCACTGTTTACAGTATGCCTCTCCCTGCATTGGAACAGGGGCAGGTCATTTCTCTTTTTTTTCCTGCAGATTTATATAGCGCGAACTCGACCCGAAGGTTTTGGAGCGCTTTACATGAGCTCTAGTTACGTTACACAAGGACACTTTAATATGCGGCCTACCAGCGTGTGCTGGGAGAAATTTCGCAAAACTGCCCAATGATTAACATGGGTTTCTCAAAAACAGGCATTTTTTGTGAGTAAGCACAGTGGTCGCACAAAGTAGCGGTAAGCAGTGGCGAGGTAAAGCCGAGCAAAAGATGTATGTTTTTGTGTTAATCTAGGAAGTCTGCTAATTATATAAATTTGAAAGCTTCGTGTAGCCCGTGACATGCCAGCTATGCCGTTTCACTGATTAGTTTTGAAAAAGTATGAATATGATAAGGAACTGTGAATATGTGTGCGCTGCTGGCATATCTAATTAACTAGAAGTTATGTAGTTAACTTTCAATCCAGAAAGTTGTGGCACTTGTAATGTGCTGTAAAAAAACAGAAGGAACAAGAACGGCCGCAAAAGTGAAAGCAAATTGCGCGGAAAATTAATTAAATAAACAAGCGCAGTCCCCAAAGTGAAAGCGGACTGCGCTACAGATAATAACAAACAAGGAAGAGTGGGAGGGGGTGCAAACATGGAGCGCAGGCTGCAAATGAAAACAAGCAGCTCAAGAGGAGTGGTGGGGGCGGGCACAGGAATGCAGCTGCCGCCCTGCGCGCCGCTGCTCGCTCCCAAGAGCAAAACGCCGTGGGAGTCAACGTTACAAAATGAGGTGGGACATGCACCCGCCTTTACCCATTTGCGTGCTTTCATTCTTGAAAGACACACGCAAAAGCCAATCCTATGCGTGGGAGGAGTCAGACCCACACGGAGTAGTTTTGAGTAGTTACAAGAAGCCTCGCAGGGCAGCGCATGCGCGCTGCGCTAGGCTCAACCTAAAAACAGCCCTGTGCCTTAAAGCAACCTATGCTGCTTTAAAAAAGAGCTATCTAGTTAGAAAACTTCAGGGGAAGGGGGCGTGCAACCACCCCATTTCTCAAAGAAGAATTCTCTTTGCTCATGAGTTACCACCTCCTTGAAGGTGTAACTGATCAATGGTTTGCGACCAGAACTGGGTATATTCAATACCCAATCAAATTTTTGGAAGGAATGTCTCTTCCATGCCTTTTCCAAGTTGCAATTTGGTGTAGGTCGTGGAAGACATTTTAGGAAGCAGAAAAACCTTTCAGACTCTATAAGTGGGGTTTGTACATTTGACAGTGCCCATTTGCAGTCTCAAAAGCTCTTAGTACATTTGTCCCTTTATTCCCCATTTTCATTACCAAAGTGTAATTCATGAGAAAAAACTCAGAGGACACATGACATAAATATAATTTGAACGAGTCCGTTTTTTCTGCTCTGGTGTGACGAGGAGTCTGAAAGAGGCAGCCTTTGAATGCTGCAGTGACAGACCTCATAAAACGCGCAATGCATGTTCTCCTACGAAGTCCACAATCTGCAGATTTATTTTTTCCCTGAACTTCACAAGTAGAGACACACAACATGCACTGCCTGGTGAGAACACACCACATCAATATACAAATCGCTCAGTGTTTGGGTGGGCGATATTGTATTTATCACTTGGTTTTCTGATATAAAAGGCTAAGAATATTGGCGATAATTCCTTCTGCTTCCGGGGACATTGCCGTTACTCCTTGTTGATCCCAGGTCATCTTACTCTACACTAGGGCGTTTCCAGGACTCACTTCCTGTTGATCTCCTGGGCAGAAAGTGATGTCCGATGTCACAAGAATACTAGGTCCTTGCCCAGAATGGTTGTGACACTATTCCACACACTATTCCAACCATGTATGCAAGGTTCGGCTTATAAACAATCCCAGACAAGGTAGGCATGCCTTGAATGCAACCAGGTGGGCAAGAGATGCTCGCAGCAGCTTGCAGGTAGTCAGAGAATGCTACAACACTGTGAGACTTAACTTATGATAGAGACACACACTAACAATACAAACGCTTCACACATCTGCAGCTGCTAGTTCACTAACACAAGTTGCATTCTTCCAGCATCTCTTCCACTAAGGCATCTCGCCTTGGAAACCACATTGTTTCTTGAAGTACCTTCTTAGTGGCCGCTATTCCAAGTGCATGGCATGTCACTGGATATTTTCATCTTTTATGATTGGTTATGCAGGTGTCCCTTAGCTTAATGCCATTGGTCGTTCTTGATAGGCCAGCTTTCACATGCTTAATTGCTACAATGCCTATAATGACCAAGCTTTGGAATGTTTTCATTTATCAGTTACATGTCTGTACATGGTCTGCACTTGCCTGTACATGTTCTGCTTTGGCTAGGTGCTTGACCATTGTTGGACTTGGCCCTTTTTGCAGGGTCATCCCTGAACTTTTGCCTTCCTCCTATATTTTCTCTGACCTGTTTTTGTTGGTTTTATGACTCTGGGCACTTTACCACTGCTGATCAGTGCTAAAGTGCATATGCTCTCCCCATGATAAATTGTGTTATGGATTAGTGACTCCATGATTGGATGATTGGTTTACTTGTCAGTCCCTAGTACAGTGCACGGAGTGTGCCCAGGGCTTGTAAATCCAATGCCGCTGGTGGGATTGCAGCACTGGTTGTGCCACCCACAGAAGCGGCTTGTAAAATGTGTCTCAGGCCTGCCATTGCAGAGCCTGTGTGCAGCCTAGGACTGCCATGTCGACTTGGCAAGTGCACCCACTTGCCAGTCCCTAAACCTTCCCTTATCTTCATATCAGACACCCCTAAGGTAGGCCCAAGGGCAGGGTGCATTGTAAGTATAAGGTAGGACATGCCCTGGTGTGTGTGGCATGTCCTAATAGTGAATTACAGCCATTTTCGTTTTTCACTATTGCAAGGCTACCTGTTCTCCATAGGCCAGAATGGGCAGTTTTGATTATTACACCTTATAATCCTAACTGACCCAGAGAACATGGTAGAAAAACGAATTTAGTATGCCTGAACTCAGAATGATAAAATACATCTTTTAGTGAAGTTGGTTTTAACATTCTTTGTTTGAAAATACCACTTTTAGAAAGTGGGTATTTTCTTGCCTAAACTTCCAAGCCTGCCTCTGCTAGGTTGTGTATTCCTTGTCTGGAGATTGAGTGACAGGGGCTGGGGGTGGCTACAGGAGACAGGGTGAGTCAGCACAGGGCTGAATAGGAAGGTCTGCATCCAGAGTGGAGGGAGGAGTTGCACCTGGGTCTGAATAGGGCTGTGCCTGCCTTCCACAATGCTGGCTCCACCTCCTGCCGGGCGTCTGATGGCTCTGCCCCTCACTCACAAAGGAAAGAAGGAGTCAGAAAAACAAAGTGCTCCAGGACTGACCAGAACTGGTTTTGGACTAGGCAGAGGCCTCTCTGCCTTCAGAGAACAAAGGGAAAAGGTGTATAAAAAGGGGACCCAGACCCCTAGGAAATTAGATCACTTCTGGGAAATCAAGAAACCTGTTGCCAAGGAGAAGAACCGGAGAAGCTGAAGGAGGAGTACTGCCCCTGTGCTGTTTTGCTGATTGGGGTTGGCCTGCAGTGGTTGCTTTCTGCCAAGGACAGGAGAAAAGACTTTGCTGTGCTTTGTCATCTTGAAGAAGGGAATCTCCAAGGGCTTGAACTGAGCTTGCCTCCTGCCTGAAGTCACAGGGACACAAAGACTTCACCCCTTCTGTTTGCCTGCATCTGGAACTGCTGTTTTAGCTGCTAACAGAGGGAAATTGCAACACCGACGCCGGCGAGCGACGCCGTAACCTGCACCGAAGCCGTGGGCACCGCTCGTGAAGAGCACGACGCACCGCCCCGACTTGCACCGTAGGCCCGACGCCTGCCGACGCCGTGCGACATCGACTCCGAAGCCGTCATCGAGGCCGCTGCCTGCACCGGAGCCGAGGACACCGCTCGTGACGCTCACGACGCACCGTCCCGACTCGCACCGCAGCCCCGACTTCACCGACGCCAGGGCTTCATCATCGCGGAGCCGATCCTCGACGTGGGTGACCCCGAATCCATCGACGCCGCACCATCGTAAGGAACCGATGCCTCGCCGCCATCCGTGACGTCACCTCCCCGACACAGTAAGGAACCGACGCCTCACCTCCCTGCGCTGCAGTAAGGAACCGAGACATCACCTCCCCTGGGGTCGTAAGGAACCGACGCCGCCGGCGCCAACGAAGCATCACCTCCCCGACGCCGTGCACCGTCTTTGTTTTCATCGAATTCCAGGTACTGTTCTTTGTGGGTCTGCTCGACTCCGGGCCCGACGCCGCGCACCTCGCGGTCGGCGCCGTACTTTGGGATTTCCACCGGTCACGACGTCGTGATAACTCCAAGTGGAGTTATTTGTTGCTACAAGCTTTATTTGATTGACTATCCTATTTTTGACGATAACGTGAACTGTCTCTATCATTTTAAGTCTATTTTTGAGTACAGTATTGTGGATTTTTGCTATTGGGTCTTGTGATAAGTCTATATAAAGATTACTTATTTTTACATAAACAACCTGTGTGGTGTCCATCTGTAGTGTTTTCACTGTATTACTGTATGTGGTCACAAATGCTTTACACACTGCCTCTGAGATAAGCCTGTCTGCTCGTGCCAAGCTACCAGGGGGTGAGCAGGGGTTATTTTAGGAGTGTTTCCCCTTATCCTGACTAGAAGCAAGGGTCCCTATTTGGACAAAGGTGCAAACCATTGCCAACTAGAGACCCCCAGTTCTAACATTGGTGGCAGCGGTGGGATTTGGACTTGCATTTGTGATTCATATACAGTGATTGGTGTACACTACTAGTGAGTGCAGACCAATACGCGACCACATACATTTTGATAGGACTTTTTTTCCTTGGAACCTTTATTTTTGTTGAGAACTGCCAATTTTCACCATGAGCAAAAAGGATCCATTGCACCTGCAGATATTGAATTTGAAGAAGATAGGGTTGATACCTACACTGTGCCAGAACTCAAAGCTGTTTGCAAAAAGTTTAAAATCTCTATGAGAGGCCTCACCAGGAAGGAGGAGTTTCACAAGGCGCTAAGGGCCTGGTTGGAAGCACGGAATGCCAGTGGGCAGTCCGAGGAGCCTGTGGAGGAGGCAGAGAATTTAGATGGGCAGCTTGAGGGGCCATTGGGCTTACCTGGGAGGGGAGTGCCTTCCAGGGAGGGCAGCAGTGTTTCTCAAAGGGCCTGTCTCCAGAGGAGCTGGAGGACAGGGACAAAAGCAGGATGCATGAAATGGAAATGGCCAAACTGAAACAGGGAAGCCATGATAGCCTTGAGCATAAGAAATTGGAGTTGGAAAGTAAGAGGTTGGCCATGGAAGAAAGGAAGATGCTTTTAGAGCATGAGAGAATGATGAGGGTGTTGGAGTTCAAAGCCAGGGGCTTAGGGATTCCTCCCTCTGGTGGCAGCAAAATTGTATTACCTAGTGCTGAGGGAGTAGTACACACACCCAGAGATGTGGTGCCTGACTTGGAGGGGGTTAATATACACCAGGAGGTTCAAGGACATGAGGTAGCTCCAGTAGTGCGCAGTGTCCCTGAGAGGAATAGGGAAACTGACGCAGGGATTCATGGTCCTAGTAGCAGGAGGGACACTCTACTGACTCTAGATGGGAGGTGCAGGGAGAGTGGTTCCCCCATGTTTGAATTCCTGGGGTGTGAGTGTGAAGACCGCCCAGAAGAGTGTGGGTTGAGTGACAGAGACAGTCAGATACTGTCTTGCCAATCTCAGCAGAGTGGTGTGGGGTACATGTGTGAGGCACTGGATGGTGAGGTGAAGGATAACTTGGTTAACACCTGTGAGGGGTTGTGTGATCCAATTGTGGGAGAGCATATTGTAAGTCCCTGTTTTCCAGAGCTATGCCAACGCCTGTTGGAGAGTGAGTTCTCTGACCCCAGGGAGCTCACGAGGGAGGAAGACCTTTTGGTGGTTTCCAGAGGGTCTGAAAAGGCATTGGGGAGTGACCCTAAGAGGAGTGGCTCAGGTATCTTCCAGCCCAGAGTGGTGGAAGTGGTTCAGAGTAGCCCAGCTAGGTCCCGGTGTAGTGGGAGGGGTGTAGGGGCTCACGTCCTGTCTCAGTGGAGAAGGAGTGAGTGTGGGGCTGCGTGTCCCAAGGTGCCCGAAACCCAGTCTCAGAGCCTGGATGGTTCTTTAAGGGAACACCAGGTAGGGAGCCTAGGCTGTCCTGATGGGCCGCCTGTTGAGGAGGATCTCCTAGTGTCTAGAGAACCTGGAGCGTCTGTAAATGGAGCTCCAGTGTTTCTGGTATCTGGCAGTGCCGCTCCACTTGGGAGGGTGCAGAAGTCCAGAGTGAGGGGTGAGAGGGGGAGAGAGTCCCCAGTGGAAGAACCAGTGGGTCAGGGACCAGCCAGAAGGGCTGAGTCACCAGTGAATGACCATGGTGACACCACTTCTGTCCTGGGGGATCTTCGCGCGCTGTCAGATGGACAGGGGTCGGGAGATCTGCGCCAGGCGGACTGTCACACAACACATGAGAGATGTGTTACCCTCTGGGGGCATGCGTGCTCCCCAGGAAGTCCTGGTGCGCCAGGCAGATTATTACACAACTCTAGAGGAGTGTGTTTCCCTTGGGGGGTTGGTGTACCCTCCCGGAAGTCCTGGGTTGCCAGGCACAGGTCCAGCCTAAGGGTACAGACCCTGGGTTGGAGGACCAGGTTCAGGGTGTCCCCCTGACCTGGAGGAAGGGGCAGCTGCTAACAGTGCCCCTACCAGTTTGTCTTCTGGGGGCACCGCTCCAGGTGGGAGGGTGCAGGACCCCAGTAAGGGGGCGGGGAGAGGACAGCCTCACCCCTGGCCTCTGCCCAGTCTAAGGGTACAGACCCTATGCTGGGATCCCAGTTACAGGATAGAACCCCTGAACTGGTGGGCGAATTGTGCAGGACCCCTGCCACAGGTGCCCTGACAATTCTGGAAGGGGGTACAGCTCCAGGTGGGAGGGTGCAGAGCCCCAAGGAGGAGGACCAGGTGTGGGAGAGCCCACCCCAGTCTCCTGTCCAGCCGCCGGTTACAGGCCCGGGGCTGGTGGGTCAGTGTCAGGATGTCATACCTGACCTGACGGTTGGGAGAGTGGACAAAGGGTGCCAGGCACCTGGGGCTACTGCCCCCGCTCTCTGACACCACAGAGGTTGGAGAGCCATGAAAGGCCTGGGGCCTGGCTCTCATCACTGACGGCTGTCAGTGGCCACTGTGGCTTGCTGTCCTGGTGGACAGAGTTGCCCCTGGGAGGGGACAGAAGTCACACCCCGGGGTGGACTAGGCCACACATTTGTGTTGGCCATGTGGGTACTGTCTGTCGGTTGGGACACACCTGTGAGCAAGCTAAGGTTAGGTGCTGCACAGGTGGTGTCCACAGTTGAGGAGAAGGGTTCCCCATGGGTTAGCTGGGTGGGCCCTGAGAGTATGGACAGAGGGATCCAAATAGGTTCAGATTGGCGTAGAACTGGAGTATGCCCCTGCTGTTGTGGGCCAGGGTCCAGGTTCTATCGCCCAAAGCAGAGAAGCCCATCAGGGTAGTGATTGGTCTCCCCTGCGTTTTGGCTGGAAGGGGGTTGTGTTGGACTTGGCCCTTTTGCAGGGTCATCCCTGAACTTTTTGCCTTCCTCCTATATTTTCTCTGACCTGTTTTTGTTGGTTTTATGACTCTGGGCACTTTACCACTGCTGATCAGTGCTAAAGTGCATATGCTCTCCCCATGATAAATTGTGTTATGGATTAGTGACTCCATGATTGGATGATTGGTTTACTTGTCAGTCCCTAGTACAGTGCACGGAGTGTGCCCAGGGCTTGTAAATCCAATGCCGCTGGTGGGATTGCAGCACTGGTTGTGCCACCCACAGAAGCGGCTTGTAAAATGTGTCTCAGGCCTGCCATTGCAGAGCCTGTGTGCAGCCTAGGACTGCCATGTCGACTTGGCAAGTGCACCCACTTGCCAGTCCCTAAACCTTCCCTTATCTTCATATCAGACACCCCTAAGGTAGGCCCAAGGGCAGGGTGCATTGTAAGTATAAGGTAGGACATGCCCTGGTGTGTGTGGCATGTCCTAATAGTGAATTACAGCCATTTTCGTTTTTCACTATTGCAAGGCTACCTGTTCTCCATAGGCCAGAATGGGCAGTTTTGATTATTACACCTTATAATCCTAACTGACCCAGAGAACATGGTAGAAAAACGAATTTAGTATGCCTGAACTCAGAATGATAAAATACATCTTTTAGTGAAGTTGGTTTTAACATTCTTTGTTTGAAAATACCACTTTTAGAAAGTGGGTATTTTCTTGCCTAAACTTCCAAGCCTGCCTCTGCTAGGTTGTGTATTCCTTGTCTGGAGATTGAGTGACAGGGGCTGGGGGTGGCTACAGGAGACAGGGTGAGTCAGCACAGGGCTGAATAGGAAGGTCTGCATCCAGAGTGGAGGGAGGAGTTGCACCTGGGTCTGAATAGGGCTGTGCCTGCCTTCCACAATGCTGGCTCCACCTCCTGCCGGGCGTCTGATGGCTCTGCCCCTCACTCACAAAGGAAAGAAGGAGTCAGAAAAACAAAGTGCTCCAGGACTGACCAGAACTGGTTTTGGACTAGGCAGAGGCCTCTCTGCCTTCAGAGAACAAAGGGAAAAGGTGTATAAAAGGGGACCCAGACCCCTAGGAAATTAGATCACTTCTGGGAAATCAAGAAACCTGTTGCCAAGGAGAAGAACCGGAGAAGCTGAAGGAGGAGTACTGCCCCTGTGCTGTTTTGCTGATTGGGGTTGGCCTGCAGTGGTTGCTTTCTGCCAAGGACAGGAGAAAAGACTTTGCTGTGCTTTGTCATCTTGAAGAAGGGAATCTCCAAGGGCTTGAACTGAGCTTGCCTCCTGCCTGAAGTCACAGGGACACAAAGACTTCACCCCTTCTGTTTGCCTGCATCTGGAACTGCTGTTTTAGCTGCTAACAGAGGGAAATTGCAACACCGACGCCGGCGAGCGACGCCGTAACCTGCACCGAAGCCGTGGGCACCGCTCGTGAAGAGCACGACGCACCGCCCCGACTTGCACCGTAGGCCCGACGCCTGCCGACGCCGTGCGACATCGACTCCGAAGCCGTCATCGAGGCCGCTGCCTGCACCGGAGCCGAGGACACCGCTCGTGACGCTCACGACGCACCGTCCCGACTCGCACCGCAGCCCCGACTTCACCGACGCCAGGGCTTCATCATCGCGGAGCCGATCCTCGACGTGGGTGACCCCCGAATCCATCGACGCCGCACCATCGTAAGGAACCGACGCCTCGCCGCCATCCGTGACGTCACCTCCCCGACACAGTAAGGAACCGACGCCTCACCTCCCCTGCGCTGCAGTAAGGAACCGAGACATCACCTCCCCTGGGGTCGTAAGGAACCGACGCCGCCGGCGCCAACGAAGCATCACCTCCCCGACGCCGTGCACCGTCTTTGTTTTCATCGAATTCCAGGTACTGTTCTTTGTGGGTCTGCTCGACTCCGGGCCCGACGCCGCGCACCTCGCGGTCGGCGCCGTACTTTGGGATTTCCACCGGTCACGACGTCGTGATAACTCCAAGTGGAGTTATTTGTTGCTACAAGCTTTATTTGATTGACTATCCTATTTTTGACGATAACGTGAACTGTCTCTATCATTTTAAGTCTATTTTTGAGTACAGTATTGTGGATTTTTGCTATTGGGTCTTGTGATAAGTCTATATAAAGATTACTTATTTTTACATAAACAACCTGTGTGGTGTCCATCTGTAGTGTTTTCACTGTATTACTGTATGTGGTCACAAATGCTTTACACACTGCCTCTGAGATAAGCCTGTCTGCTCGTGCCAAGCTACCAGGGGGTGAGCAGGGGTTATTTTAGGAGTGTTTCCCCCTTATCCTGACTAGAAGCAAGGGTCCCTATTTGGACAAAGGTGCAAACCATTGCCAACTAGAGACCCCCAGTTCTAACAACCATCTTCAATAAAACATTTGCCACTTTTGCCTCTGCACTCGTCTCAACGATACTGCAGTCAGTACTGTACTGTGAGATAGAGTTTAGCTTTAGCAATTATTTGTCTAAGGACTGGCATATAGGCATTCCTTTACATGGTGTTTGGTCATACAAGGACTGATTTAGAGTTTGGCGTGTAGGGTACTCAGACGCAAATGTGACGGAGTAACCTGCCCGCTAAACTAGAGGTCTGCCCGCCTCATTTAAAGTCCTGCAGACCGTAAGTATTGCTTTGACAGAGTCCCTGTTGTTTCTCCTTATGAAATACTCTTGGATGGCCTGACAGAGTAGGGGCTGTTGGAGGAAGACCATAATACCATCTGCCTTATTTGGGCGAACGGCATTAAGTGAGGGTTTTTTCATGTCTCTCACTGTCAGGTAACACCTGGCATTGAGCGACACGAAAAAAATAATAATGGCTCCTGCATACTAGGAGAAGTCTCCCAGGGTGTTTGGGCCCTTAGTTTTTTTTATTTTTCAAAAACAAACTTCCACTTTGATAGTTTGTATTTTTCAAAAACGAAGTCCCGCTTTGGGAGTTTGTTTTTAAAAAAGAAAAACTTTGTGAAAGTTTGATGTCTACTATTATGTCTGACGGTACCATCAAACGTTTTCTACATTGACAGGAACCACCATGATGGAGGTTCCTGTCAAAGTAGAGAGATGTCCCAGGGGCCGATGGACAACTCTAAATGTGGCATAAGGGATGTTCATCAGGTGACAGAGTAAAGTATTCACGGCCGGACTGGGAACACAAACCAGCCCTGGCAATTAACTTGCACCTGGGGGTGCTGGTGGTGCTGGTGGATGCTGGTGGAAACACTGCTGCTACGTTACAGGGTGCCGATATTGCAGCGCTCTGCAAAACCGGCCTCCAGTAACAAAAACAGCCCCCACCAGTCCAAAACCGACCCCCACCCTTCCGGCCCACCGGGAAATGGCTGGTGCCCGGTACGGCCAATCTGGCCCTGAAAGTATTCTGTCATCCTGCCGGTCACTATATCATCCACCAAACTCTAACTCAGGCCCGTAATTGGCTGGATTCCTTTGCTTGCCTGCATTATTGTGACATAGTCATACTCCTGAAGTTGGATTTCTCATCTTCCTATTCTGAAAGGTGTTAGAAATGGGATCTCTAGTTGGCAAGGGCTTGCACCTTTGTCCAAGTAGGGACCCTTCTTCCTAGTCAGGGTAAGGGTGTTACACTCGTGAAGTAACCCCTGCTCACCCTCGTGGTAGCTTGGCACGAGCAGTCAGGCTTAATTCAGAGGCAGTGTGTAAAGCATTTGCACATAACCAACAGTAATACAGTGTAAGCACTACAAACGGACACCACACCAGTTTAGAAAAATAACCAATATTTTATATACTCAAGACAAGACCAATTACGACAAAAATCCACAATACTATACTTTACGAATGAATGCTTGATACGGTAACTTCTTCTTTGCAGGAATAGCACAAAAGCAAAGTTCGTACGAGTCGGTAGCTCCGTCCGAGCCTACCGTGATGCTGAAAACCACAGAGTCTAACAGTTCCAGCCGACCGCGTCGATACGGGCCAGCAGAGTCATGAACAGACTCGGTTACAGTACCTTTCTCGTTGTGGCTGGTACGGAGTGTACGAGCCGGTCGGCGTTCGTCGCGGTTGCGGTGCAAGACGGAGCGATGCAAGGTGCGGTGTCCCTCGATGCGGTGCAGGCAGCGGCTCGATGAGCGTCGTGCAGACGGAGTCGGTGAGTCCAAGGCGTGCGATGCAGGGTGAGACGATGCTCGATGCGGTGCTGACAGGTTGCGATGCAGGCGACCTAGCCGGAGTGCGGGAGCTGGCGTCGGACAGCGGTGCGAGTCGGAGCGGTGCGTCGCAGACGTGCGAGCGGTGCCCCAAATGCGGTGCGGTCTCGACTCTTGAGCCAGTTGCAGCGACCGCGTCGGTCGGGTCCGGTTGGTTCAGTGAAGCGATGCGATGCGAACTGCGGTGCCCACAGGTCACGGTGCAAGCAGCGGCTCGATGTTGGCGGCGTCGGACGCCGCCACGGTGAGACCAGGGTTGCGATGCGAAGCGGGGCGATGCGGTCTGCGGTGCAAACAGGTCACCGGCCAGGGATGGATTCGGTTGACGGAGTCGGTTGCAGTTCCCTTCCTCTGTGGCAACTGAAACAGCGTTCCAGAAGCGGTACCCAGAGGCTTGTGAAGTCTTTGTAGTCCCTGAGACTTCTTAACAGGAGGCCAGCTCGGTTCCTGGCCCTTGGAGATACTCAGCACAAGTTTGTAGAAAGTTCAGTCCAGTCCTTTCACTGCCCAAGGCAGAAGCAGCAGCTGCAGGCCAACCCAACAAAGCAACAACACAGCAAAGGGGCAGTACTCCTCCTGGCAGCTCTTCCAGCTCTTCGTCTTGGCAGGTTCCTTGATTCCAGCGAGATCTAAATTCATGGGGTCAGGGCCCCAATATTTATATCCCAAATTCCTTTGTTCTCTGAAGGCAGAGAGGCCTTTGCCTAGTCCAAACCAGTTCTGGAGCACTTTGTTGACAAGTCTCCGTCCCTTCTTTCAGTGAGTAGGCCAGGGACATCAGACGCACCACAGGAGGTGGAGCCAGCATTGTGGAGGGAAGGCACTGTCCTATTCAGGGCCCAGGTGCGACCCCTCCCACCCATCTACATGTAGATCTTGCTATTCAGCCCTGCGCTGACTCACCCTGTCTCCTGGCATCCCCCAGCCCCTGTCACTCACACTCCAGACAAGGAATACACAACCTCGCAGAGGCAGGCTTGGATGGTTAGACAAGAAAATACCCACTTTCTAAAAGTGGTATTTTCAAACACAGAATGTTAAAACCAACTTCACTAAAAGATGCATTTTATCATTCTGAGTCCAGGCATACTAAACTCGAATTTCTACCATGCTCCCGGGGTCAGTTAGGATTATAAGCTGTAATAATCAAAACTGCCCGTTCTGGCCTAGGGGGAACAGGTAGCCTTGCAATTATGAAAAACGAACTAGGCTGTAATTCACTATCAGGACATGCCACACACACCAGGGCATGTCCTACCTTTCGCATACAACGCACCCTGCCCACAGGGGTACCTTGGGCCTACCTTAGGGGTGACTAACATGTAGCAAAGGGAAGGTTTAGGGACTTGCAAGTGTGTGCACTTGCCAAGTCGACATGGCAGCCCCAGGCTGCGCACAGGCTCTGCGATGGCAGGCCCGAGTTACACTTTACGGGCTGTTTGCGTGGGTGGCACAATCCAGTGCTGCAGCCCACCAACAGCATTTGGTCTATAGGCCCTGGCACTCGCAGTGCACTTTACAAGGGACTGACACATAAACCAAATAGGCCAATCATGGAAACACCAATCCATAATACATTTTATACGGGAGCACTTGCACTTTCCCACTGGACAGCAGTGAGGAAAGTGCGCAGAATCATCACACCAGCAAAAACAGAGTCAAAACCGGGAGGTCAGAAAGCAAAAAGTCAGGGGAAACACGCCAAAAGATGCCAAGTCTAACACATGTCCCTCCAGCTGAAAGTAGGGAGAACTACCCAACCCCATTGGAGTTCTCCTCACTAAGGCGGAAGAACCTGGACAGACCATCTGCGTTGGCGTGTTCTGTACCAGGACGGTGTTCCACCGTAAAGTCCATTCCCTGTAGGGAGATGGACCACCTCAGCAGTTTTGGATTCTCACCCTCATTTGCATCAACCATCTGAGGGGCCTGTGGTCCGTCTGAAACCGGAAGTGAGTCCCAAACAGGTATGGTCTCAACTTCTTCAGTGCCCTAACCACAGCAAAAGCTTCCCTTTCTATGGCACTCCACCTCTGTTCCCTGGGAAGTAGTCTCCTGCTAAGGAAGACTACAGGCTGATCCAGGCCCTCTTCGTTCAGTTGTGAGAGCACCGCTCCCACACCTTGCTCTGAAGCGTCAGTCTGCACGACAAATTCTTTGGAGAAGTCAGGTGCCTTGAGCACGGGCGCCGTGCACATGGCTGCCTTCAGGGCATCAAAAGCTTTCTGGCAGGACTCAGTCCAGATCACTTTCCTGGGCTGCCTCTTAGAGGTCAGCTCTGTTAAGGGGGCAACGATGGTGCCATAGCCCTTAACAAATCTCCTATAATACCCGGTGAGACCTAAGAAGGCTCTCACCTCTGTCTGGGTCTTGGGGGCTCCCAAGCCAGAATGGTGTCAATCTTGGGTTGTAGGGGCGCCACCTGGCCGCTTCCTACCTGGTGTCCCAAGTACACCACAGAACCCTGCCCGATCTGGCACTTACTGGCCTTGATCGTGAGGCCTGCTCCTTGCAGAGCCCTCAACACTTTCTCAAGGTGCTGTAAATGTTCTTCCCAGCTGGAACTGAACACAGCAATGTCATCCAGGTAGGCGGCACTGAAATCCTCCAGCCCAGCCAACACCTGATTGACCAACCTCTGAAAGGTGGCAGGGGCATTCTTCAATCCAAAGGGCAACACCCGGAATTGGTAATGACCTTCTGGGGTTGAGAATGCGGATCTCTCCTTGGCCCCATCGGTTAAGGCAATCTGCCAGTACCCAGACGTCAAATCAAACGTGCTGAGGAACCGGGCAGCTCCCAACCGATCAATGAGCTCATCAGCTCTGGGGATGGGGTGCGCATCAGTCCTGGTGACGGCATTGAGCCCACGGTAGTCCACACAAAACCGGAGTTCTGGAGTGGCACCGGGCGCCGCAGCCTTTGGGACCAAGACCACTGGGCTGGCCCAAGGACTGTGGGAGGGCTCAATCACCCCTAACGCCAACATCTTAGAGACCTCCTCCTTGATGCTGGCTCTGACCCGGTCAGTCAACCTGTAAATCTTGTGCTTCACAGGAGGGCTGTCACCAGTGTCCACGTCATGGGTACACCAGTGAGTAACACCGGGGGTCAGAGAGAACAGTGGGGCGAACTGTCCCAACAACTGGCGACAGTCCCCCTGCTGCTCCTGAGTCAGAGTAGGGGAGAGGATCACACCCTCTACTGACCCATCATGCTCCTTGGTAGACAGGAGGTCAGGGAGAGGCTCACTCTCCTCTTCCACCCCATCATCTGTCGCCAAGAGCATACTCACTTCGGACCTCTTGAAGTGGGGCTTGAGGCGGTTCACGTGAAGGACCCTCAAAGGGTTCCTTGGAGCCTGCAAATCCACCAGGTAGGTGACGTCACTTTTGCACTCCTTTACCTCATATGGCCCAGTCCACTTGTCCTGCAAGGCACAAGGTGCCACTGGGGCCATGACCCACACTTTTTGCCCAGGTTGAAATTCGACCAGAGTGGCGTTCTAATCATACCATCTCTTCATTTCTTCCTGGCTTGCTTCTAGGTTCGCCTGAGCGAGTTTCCTGAAGCGGGCAGTTTGGTTTCTAAAGGCCAGCATGTAGCTAAATACATCCTGGGGAGTTTTCCTGGGAGCCGCCTCCCAGCCTTCCTTAACCAAACTCAGAGGTCCTCTGACAGGGTGGCCATACAGGAGCTCAAAGGGGCTGTACCCAAGAGACTTCTGAGGCACCTCCCTGTATGCAAAGAGTAGGCATGGCAAGAGGACGTCCCACTTACGCCTCATGGGTTCTGTTAGACCCTTGATCATGCCTTTCAAGGTCTGGTTGAATCTCTCCACCAGACCGTTTCCTTGTGGGCGGTAAGGAGTGGTGAACTTGTAGGTTACACCACACTCCTTCCACAGGGATGTCATATACTTCGATATGAAATTGGTCCCCCTATCAGAAACCACCTCTCTGGGGAATCCCACATGGGAAAAGATCCCCATTAACGCCCGGCCCACCACTGGCGCCGTCGTTGTCCTGAGAGGGATTGCCTCCGGGTACCGGGTGGCATGGTCCACCAAGACCAGGATGTACCTGTTGCCCATGGCTGTCTTGGGATCCAGTGGCCCCACAATATCCATCCCTACCCTTTCAAAGGGTGTTCCAACAACAGGAAAAGGTTGGAGAGGAGCTTTGACCTTCCTCCCACTCTTACCACTTGCCTGGCAAGTTTGGCAAGACCTACAGTGTGCATCTGACTGCCTTCGCATTTGGGGCCAAAAGAAGTGGGTGACAAGCCTGTCAAAGGTCTTGTCCTGCCCCAAATGTCCTGCCAAAGGCACGTCATGAGCCAGACCCAGTAGGAAGGTCCTGAAGCGCTGGGGTACCACCAGCACACGGGCTGACCCAGGCTCAGCAACCTTAGGCTCACTGTATAGGAGACCACTCTCCCAGTAGATCAGATGTGACCCGGACTGATTACCAGCTGCCTGGTCTGCAGCCTGCCGCCGCAGACCCTCCAGAGTAGGGCACTCGTTCTGCTCCCTGCAGAACTCCTCCCTGGTGGGACCCCTTCTTGCTGCCAATGGGTCAGCTCAGAGATGTCTCCCAGTTCGGCTACCTGCTCCCCTGTAGGCACCGGGCGTCCCCTCGAGGTCCGCCTCCTCCCGGTCCGTGGGAACTTCGGGGGCAGGTTTCCCGCGCCCCTGCCCTTTCTCTTGGCAGGGACTTGGGCCACTGTTTCAGGCTCCAAGTCCTCTTGATCACCCTTTTTGGCTGCCATTGACCGAGTAGACACGCATGCCCACTCTGGCAACCCAAGCATCTCCAAGTGAGACCTGAACTCAACCTCCTTCCATAAGGACTGCTCCAGGTCGTTTCCTAGCAGACAATCTACAGGCATGGTAGGGCTCACAACCACCCTCAAGGGACCTGCGACCCCCCCATTCAAAGGGAACCTGCGCCACCATACATTGGCGCTCTGAGTTGTCTACAGCAACTACTTGGTGGAATGCTCCTGGGACTACTTGCTTCTCAGACACCAGGTGACACCGGACTGAGGTCACACTGGCTCCAGTATCTCTGAGAGCCTCTACCCTGTTCCCATTAATGGTCACCCAGGTGCTATATTTCTTTGTGTTAGGGGCACCTGGTATCCTGGGACCATCTCACTGTCCCCTAGTGAGACAAGGGTCATTTCTGCGGGATCCCCACCCTCCTGTGGGCACCCCTCCTCCCCAAGCGCTACACTAGCCAACACTTTGGACTGTCCACCGGTGGGTGGCTGTGTCCCCTTCGGGCACTTGGGGTCCCTCTTAAAGTGACCTACCTGGTCACATGCATAACACTTGTGGGGCCGGTCTCAACAGGCTTCCCTGTAGAGACCCCTTTCTTCTTATCACCGGGGGCTGGGAACCTTTACCCTGGGTACTAGTTTGGGGCCCTTTAGAGAACTCCTGTGCTTTACCCTTGTCCCCCCACCTTTCTGCTGGGGACCCTGCCCACCTTTGGCTGAGTCTCCCCCAAACGCTTTCTTGTGGACCCTGGTACTCACCCAGCGGTCCGCTTCCATAGCAAGCTTCCTGGGGTCAGTTAGCTTACTATCTACTAGGTGCTGGCGCAGATCTGCAAAACATAGACTAGACAAGTGCTCCCATGCAATCAAGTTGTAGAGCCCCTGAAAATCTGTTACACTACTGCCCTTCACCCAACCATCCAGAGACCTGCAGAACACATCCACACATTCCAACCAAGTGTTGGCATCAGACTTCTTACTGGACCTGAACTGATCCCTGTACTTTTCAGGAGTAAGACCATACTTCGTGAGAAGGGCATCCTTCATGTCAGCATAGGTGAGGTGATACCCCTTACCCAAAGCTATCAGAGCATCCCTTGCTTCTTCAGGGAAAAGTGGCCACAATCCTGCTCCCCAATTCTCCTCAGGGACCCCATTCATGTGTATGGCTGCCTCATAACCCTGAAACCACCTTTGTATGTCATCCCCCTTCTTGAACTCCTTGCCTACGTTCTTGGGAATGTGCACAATCCTGTCTGCTTTTCTGGACGAATTGCTGCCACCATCTGAGCCTGACTTACTCCTAAGTTCTAGCTCCTTCAGTTCTCTCTCATGCTCTAAGAGCATCTTCCTCTCCTCTATGGCCAATCTCTTCTCCTCCCGCTCACTCTCCAGCCTGAGCTTCTGCAGCTCAAACTGCCTTGCCTCCCGCCTGTCCTCCAGCTCCTCTGGGGACAGACTGCTACTGCCTGATCTGGCGGGTTCCCCCCTACCAAAAAGCACATCCACCCTGGAAATAGGCTCCTCCACCTCCTCACTGAGATTACCAGGCTGCCCATTGGCATGTCTGGCTGCTACCCAGGCCCTCAGCGCCTTCTGTAGCTCCTCCTTCCTTGTGAGGCCTTTAATTTGGACTTTCAGGTTTTTACAAATCGCTCGTAACTCCTTTACGGCGTAGGATTCCAACCTATCCTCCTCAAAGATAACTTCCAGAGATGCAACGGATGATGCAATTGATTCAGGCATGACAAAAGTAGTGAGTTGAAAACTGGCAAGATCAAAAATAGGCCAAAAGAAAAAGAACCAGTATGTGGTACGTAATGGTCTGCGATATGGTAGTAGTGCACACCAATCACTGTAAGTCAAGTGCAAACACAAGTCCTATCCCACCGCTGCCACCAATGTTAGAAATGGGATCTCTAGTTGGCAAGGGCTTGCACCTTTGTCCAAGTAGGGACCCTTCTTCCTAGTCAGGGTAAGGGTGTTACACTCGTGAAGTAACCCCTGCTCACCCTCGTGGTAGCTTGGCACGAGCAGTCAGGCTTAATTCAGAGGCAGTGTGTAAAGCATTTGCACATAACCAACAGTAATACAGTGTAAGCACGACAAACGGACACCACACCAGTTTAGAAAAATAACCAATATTTTATATACTCGAGGCAAGACCAATTACGACAAAAATCCACAATACTATACTTTACGAATGAATGCTTGATACGGTAACTTCTTCTTTGCAGGAATAGCACAAAAGCAAAGTTCGTACGAGTCGGTAGCTCCGTCCGAGCCTACCGTGATGCTGAAAACCACAGAGTCTAACAGTTCCAGCCGACCGCGTCGATACGGGCCAGCAGAGTCATGAACAGACTCGGTTACAGTACCTTTCTCGTTGTGGCTGGTACGGAGTGTACGAGCCGGTCGGCGTTCGTCGCGGTTGCGGTGCAAGACGGAGCGATGCAAGGTGCGGTGTCCCTCGATGCGGTGCAGCCAGCGGCTCGATGAGCGTCGTGCAGACGGAGTCGGTGAGTCCAAGGCATGCGATGCAGGGTGAGACGATGCTCGATGCGGTGCTGACAGGTTGCGATGCAGGCGACCTAGCCGGAGTGCGGGAGCTGGCGTCGGACAGCAGTGCGAGTCGGAGCGGTGCGTCGCAGACGTGCGAGCGGTGCCCCAAATGCGGTGCGGTCTCGACTCTTGAGCCAGTTGCAGCGACCGCGTCGGTCGGGTCCGGTTGGTTCAGTGAAGCGATGCGATGCGAACTGCGGTGCCCACAGGTCACGGTGCAAGCAGCGGCTCGATGTTGGCGGCGTCGGACGTCGCCCACGGTGAGACCAGGGTTGCGATGCGAAGCGGGGCGATGCGGTCTGCGGTGCAAACAGGTCACCGGCCAGGGATGGATTCGGTTGACGGAGTCGGTTGCAGTCCCCTTCCTCTGTGGCAACTGAAACAGCGTTCCAGAAGCGGTACCCAGAGGCTTGTGAAGTCTTTGTAGTCCCTGAGACTTCTTAACAGGAGGCCAGCTCGGTTCCTGGCCCTTGGAGATACTCAGCACAAGTTTGTAGAAAGTTCAGTCCAGTCCTTTCACTGCCCAAGGCAGAAGCAGCAGCTGCAGGCCAACCCAACAAAGCAACAACACAGCAAAGGGGCAGTACTCCTCCTGGCAGCTCTTCCAGCTCTTCGTCTTGGCAGGTTCCTTGATTCCAGCGAGATCTAAATTCATGGGGTCAGGGCCCCAATATTTATATCCCAAATTCCTTTGTTCTCTGAAGGCAGAGAGGCCTTTGCCTAGTCCAAACCAGTTCTGGAGCACTTTGTTGACAAGTCTCCGTCCCTTCTTTCAGTGAGTAGGCCAGGGACATCAGACGCACCACAGGAGGTGGAGCCAGCATTGTGGAGGGAAGGCACTGTCCTATTCAGGGCCCAGGTGCGACCCCTCCCACCCATCTACATGTAGATCTTGCTATTCAGCCCTGCGCTGACTCACCCTGTCTCCTGGCATCCCCCAGCCCCTGTCACTCACACTCCAGACAAGGAATACACAACCTCGCAGAGGCAGGCTTGGATGGTTAGACAAGAAAATACCCACTTTCTAAAAGTGGTATTTTCAAACACAGAATGTTAAAACCAACTTCACTAAAAGATGCATTTTATCATTCTGAGTCCAGGCATACTAAACTCGAATTTCTACCATGCTCCCGGGGTCAGTTAGGATTATAAGCTGTAATAATCAAAACTGCCCGTTCTGGCCTAGGGGAACAGGTAGCCTTGCAATAGTGAAAAACGAACTAGGCTGTAATTCACTATCAGGACATGCCACACACACCAGGGCATGTCCTACCTTTCGCATACAACGCACCCTGCCCACAGGGGTACCTTGGGCCTACCTTAGGGGTGACTAACATGTAGCAAAGGGAAGGTTTAGGGACTTGCAAGTGTGTGCACTTGCCAAGTCGACATGGCAGCCCCAGGCTGCGCACAGGTTCTGCGATGGCAGGCCCGAGTTACACTTTACGGGCTGTTTGCGTGGGTGGCACAATCCAGTGCTGCAGCCCACCAACAGCATTTGGTCTATAGGCCCTGGCACTCGCAGTGCACTTTACAAGGGACTGACACATAAACCAAATAGGCCAATCATGGAAACACCAATCCATAATACATTTTATACGGGAGCACTTGCACTTTCCCACTGGACAGCAGTGAGGAAAGTGCGCAGAATCATCACACCAGCAAAAACAGAGTCAAAACCGGGAGGTCAGAAAGCAAAAAGTCAGGGGAAACACGCCAAAAGATGCCAAGTCTAACAAAAGGCAGTTGTGCATTTGGATTCCTGAACATGGTGCACCATTGTGCGAGTTGTTGTCATTGGGAGCTTTCCACGCATAGAAACAGAACAAAATGTGCATATGCCCAGGTGGCAGCCAGTCTTGCCTTTGCTGCCTACAAGTATTACGTGGTGATGTGGCATTAAACAGGTCCTACCTGCTGTGACTGTGACCTACAGGCCTAGCATGCACTACAGATCAAACAGACCTGAACCTGAATGGCTATAGAATCTTGGGTGATGGCTCTGCTCTCCAACTACAACATATTCCCTTTCTTTTAAGTTTTTGCTTGGATACAGAGACTCATTAATTTGACTGGGCTGAGCTAGGACTGTCGCTACTCCAGCTGGCCTGGCATCCACCACCACCTCCACCTAGCATACTGTTTCATGTCATTTGCATCAGTCATTTCTATTTTGAATGTGTTGATACATTTCTTTGCATTGTGAGCTCTTGCAGCAGTGTGCTAATCATTGTACATAGTAATTTAATGGTATTGTCTGAAGCAGGGAACATTAATGGGGGTTTGTGGATTACCAACTGCTGCCACCTCTGCTGCTAATGTTTCATGTTTCTGTCTGAGAATTTGTGTTTAAACAGTAATATTTTTTATGAAGTTTGATTCATGTAGAGCTGACATACGAAGGCACTCAGCAGGTACACCGCTAGTAAATAGTATTCCACCCAGAGATTTCACCTGCTTCTACCTGAGAAGCCTCAATGTGGAATTCCAATGACAACTATATGTACATCAGTCCGGTAAATTTGAGTTCGACATTTATTCCTCAAAAACTCATGATCTGATATTCCCCCCCAAATTCCTAGATCACCATGTAACTGGCAATCAGAGGGAAGGTAATATGGGGTTTATATGGGCTACGCGTGATGAAGTCCTCAGAAGAATGCCTTTTCCACTCCGCTATACCAAAGGGGATGATGGACGGAGCGCTTGAGCTAATCAAACACTCACCCCCAGTCAACTGATCTGGGTTTAATCCATCATCATTCTTTAACTCACTCCACCACCCCAGTTCAGACATGGCCATATGCAAATCAGTCTGACCCTGTGCCTCATGGGAACAGTCCAGCCCGAACTGCCAAGCCATGTCTTCCCTGGACCGGAAACAAGCATCCTGGGACCGGTTTCTGGCATTTCAGCCGTCATCAGCCAGGCTAGCTTGAATCCAGTGGCAAAGTGAGCAAGGGACCCACGTCTGGGCATACCCTGCCAACTTAGGGCGAACAAAGCGATACCAAAGGGCATGATGGACGGAGCGCTTGAGCTAATCAAACACTCACCCCCAGTCAACTGATCTGGGTTTAATCCATCATCATTCTTTAGCTCACTCCACCACCCCAGTTCAGACATGGCCATATGCAAATCAGTCTGACCCTGTGCCTCATGGGAACAGTCCAGCCCGAACTGCCAAGCCATGTCTTCCCTGGACCGGAAACAAGCATCCTGGGACCGGTTTCTGGCATTTCAGCCGTCATCAGCCAGGCTAGCTTGAATCCAGTGGCAAAGTGAGCAAGGGACCCACGTCTGGGCATACCCTGCCAACTTAGGGCGAACAAAGCGATACCAAAGGGGATGATGGACGGAGCGCTTGAGCTAATCAAACACTCACCCCCAGTCAACTGATCTGGGTTTAATCCATCATCATTCTTTAGCTCACTCCACCACCCCAGTTCAGACATGGCCATATGCAAATCAGTCTGACCCTGTGCCTCATGGGAACAGTCCAGCCCGAACTGCCAAGCCATGTCTTCCCTTGACCGGAAACAAGCATCCTGGGACCGGTTTCGGGCTGGACTGTTCCCATGAGGCACAGGGTCAAGACTGATTTGCATATGGCTGGGTTCAAACTGGAATGGCATGGTGAGCAAAAAACGATGGATTTAGGCCCAGATCTCTGTACTGGGGTGAATGTATGACATTGTTCTGCATTCTGTCCATCAACTGTTGTTTTTGCATTTGTCACCCCGAGTGGGACGGGTATGCCCAGACGTGGGTCCCGTGCTCTCCATGCCACTGGAATCAAGCTATCCTGGCTGAAGAGGGTGAAACCCGAAACCGGTCCTAGGATGCTTGTTTCCAGTCCAGGGAGGACCTGGCTTGGCAGTTCGGGCTGGACTGTTCCCATGAGGCACAGGGTCAAGACTGATTTGCATATGGCTGGGTTCAAACTGGAATGGCATGGTGAGCAAAAAACGATGGATTTAGGCCCAGATCTCTGTACTGGGGTGAATGTATGACATTGTTCTGCATTCTGTCCATCAACTGTTGTTTTTGCATTTGTCACCCCGAGTGGGACGGGTATGCCCAGACGTGGGTCCCGTGCTCTCCATGCCACTGGAATCAAGCTATCCTGGCTGAAGAGGGGTGAAACCCCGAAACCGGTCCTAGGATGCTTGTTTCCAGTCCAGGGAGGACCTGGCTTGGCAGTTCGGGCTGGACTGTTCCCATGAGGCACAGGGTCAAGACTGATTTGCATATGGCTGGGTTCAAACTGGAATGGCATGGTGAGCAAAAAAACGATGGATTTAGGCCCAGATCTCTGTACTGGGGTGAATGTATGACATTGTTCTGCATTCTGTCCATCAACTGTTGTTTTTGCATTTTCCACTCCGTTGGCACCAGCGGTGGTGCCTCCATGAGGACGGAGGAGCAGCATCTCTCTGCTACGAGTGCAGGAAACGTGAAAAATAAAATATTAATTAAAAAAACTGTATTACCATTTTAGCAGCAGAGTCTGAGGGCGGGGTCAGCAGCAGGGAGGAACAGTGTGCACATTAGTTTAAAGAGCGCATGTCACTTTGGCCAGCTGTCTTGCAATGGCCAGCCTGACATGCGCATTTAAACACTCTAGCCCGAGCTGTCTTAGACAGCTGGGTGGAAAGCAAGCACAGGCCCCCAGTGACTTAACGAGTGTCGAACCAGCATGCTCCAGCCAATTCTGGTACTTCTCTCATGCTACCTGAGCAGCAGAAGAGAAGCATCTGGATTGGTAGAAGGGAGTTGGCTGAGGCCCTGGGAGCCTGTGCTGGAGCCACCGACTACCGAGATGAAGAGGATCAGCGAGCACTCAGCAGTGGGTAAGTAGATCTTTTCATTTTTAATTAATTTTACATTGATTTAACTCACTGACAGGCACTGTGAGAAACTTGCAGTGCCTGCAGCCTCAACTCAATCGTGGCCAGTTATAAACACTGTTTAAAACAGACCAGGTTTAAGAACTTTGGTTTAAAGCCTAAGGGCACTGCTGGTTCTTATTAGTGCCTGTCAGTGGGTTACATATTTCCCCACCAGTTTTAATTCCCACTGGCCGCCACTGCCTGGCCCATTGTTCTGGAAACCTGTGCGTAGATGCTGTAGTTGAATACATTCAGGACAGGAAATATTACACAACAAATGTCCTCTAATAATGTCTCAGCCACTAATGACATTCCAAAATGCAGGTGCTTGTATCTAAAAAGATTGTGTAGAGAGAAATGTCATCTATCTTCACCTGGTGATACCCCTTGTCGTGGTCTGTCCTCAAGAAGACTAGCACGATTTAGATGTGTGACCATGTACTTGAGGTTCCCTGTTATTTGCTTGAAACTTTCTGAAGCTTTTAAGGATCAGCGCACAACACACAAATTTACATCTTTCCCTTTTTTTGCTACTTCAGGACCACAATAATTGGGTAAGCTGAAGATGATGGCAACTTCGATTATTTGAGGATATCAAGCCTCAATAGAGTCTTAACTCTTCTTCCACTGCCTTCAGAAGCTAAAATATCGCCTTTCTATATCTTTGCACCATACAGTAAACTGTCTTCTTTATGTGTAAGTCACCTTGCAAAATGTTCCTTTAGTCAAGATCCCTGAAGTACACCTGAAGATTTTGATGTGCAATATACAGTCGTCTAGCCTACATTTCATTTATCAATATCAGGCCCATTTACTCCAGTGTAGTGAAACTCAGAAGGCAGTATGCTGTCCTATTCTCTTTTTGCCATATGTGTGATTGTTGTTTTTTACGCATCCTGATATTGCATCCAAGTTATAAAGCAGTACCTTCAGTGGCCAAGCCAGTTCCTCTGTGTATATGCAGACATCAATATTCTGTATGCTCGATGACCACAGAATACTTGTAGCAGCCAGCTCACGAGGGCATCATTCACTACATTATTTGGTGACATCTAGAACATAAAGAATGTAGAGCCATATGAATGACCAACCACTGGTCAAGCTTCACTACCAAACTCAAATGATCTAAGAGTGCCACAGGCCACAATTTAATCTGAAGTATAAGGACACTCACTTGATGTAGATGAAGCTGACAAATTCAAAGATCAGCTTTAGAACAAACCTGCAAACTATCACTAAAGGCCCTTGGTACACTGGCAACTAAAAGAGATTTACAAAATCATCAAGTATATTGGGGCACGATTACCAGAAGTTAGACAAGCTTCCAAGCGTTCTGTATTCCTTTCTAGAAGATTGAAGCCTGTACCTCTACGCTCTCAATTTAAGCCAGCTTCCTCACAACTTCAATGGCAAATCTTGAAGCTTGAAAAAAAAATATATGATTGATGAAATTATTATACAACTGCCCCAAAAGCAGCAGTACATCCTGAACTGCAAGGTCATGATCTATCTGCAGGAAATATGTTTAGACATTGATATGAGGTGCAGCTTGTGCCATATGGCAAGTGAGCTATGGGAGCAACATCTGGGCAAACCCATCAATTTAAGACATCTTATTTTAAATTATAGTCATTGATGATATTTCAGGGCCACATTACAGTCTGTCATTTTGTGCACTCTGTGCCTCTACAAACATGGCCAAGCATATGTAAATCAGCCTTTTTCTACTTCAAAAATGACTATCCAGTACAAACTGTGAGGCCACATTTCCTCTGCATGAGAATATAGGCAACGACAAACAGGTTTTGGCCTTGATGCCTCTCATCATTGAGGGCAAGTGAGTGTCTTATAGCACAGTGAACTGTGAGACTGATCTCTGGGAATACTCATCACAATGAGGGTATCCTAGAAAAACAAAATGGCAATGGATAGGAAACGTGAATTAATCTCAGCTCTAGTAATTACTTGAGGCAACATTCAAGTTCCTATTTCTATTCACTGGGTCGCTGCTGACAAAGACCAACAAAATGCTTATCAGTCTTGGGCCAGATCAAAAGGGACAATCCAGCTAAAACTGCTAGCTCATGTCTCCTCTGCACAGAAATGTAAACAACGCCAGATAAGCTCAGCCATTAGTGAGAAGCAGCTTATACCTTGTGACACAGTGATATAGGCTACCCACATGTGGGCATCTTGAAACCTCCAATATTATACCAAATGCTATGACAGCAAGTTTTAGGTAAGAAAACACGTAGGGCCTATTACGAGTCTGGCCATCTGAGGACCACCAGACTCGTGGTGGCACTGCAGTGGCAGTCCAGCCACCATCGCACCGGTGTTCTGACCGCCCCATTAAGACTTGGGCAGTCGGACCACCATGGGACTTCCGCTGCTGCCAGGAAATCGCCATTTCCTGGTGGTGATGCAGCGGTCCTGAGGCTGCAATATGCTTGGTGGGACCACCATGGTCCCATCAAGCATATAACGAGTTTCCTCTCTGCCACGGTTTTTATGGCGGTTCCACCTCCATGAAAACCGTGGCGGAGAGGAAACAAAGTGGACCCTACAGGGCACCCTGGTGCCTGACACCATGTGGATGCACACAGGGCCCCCCTGTGTGCATGCACATCAGTTCCTGCACGGCATGGACTTTACAGTCTATGCCGCGCAGGAACTGTTTTGGCCGTTTCCATTGCGGTGCCCATTTTTAGAGGCACTACTGTGGGAACGCCAAAAACCAGCCCGTCAGACAGGAGGAAACTCCTAATCTAGGGGGTGGCCCGACCATGGCTTTGTCGCAGCAAGAGCACTGCGGTGGTGTACCGCCTGCTCCAGCTGCGCCAAAAGTCGTAATTGGGCCCTTAAGGATAGCACACAGCAGGACGTGAGGTGTGGGAGATACAATCTAGGCTAACGTGGGGATGCCTGACAGAGCATACTCGGTAATTAAGATCCAGGCAGGAGGCCTGCCAAACCACTTGCACCATCCCCGCAGCAACAAGCTAAAAATACATTGTGACATGGAATCTTCGCCGACACAATGAGCGTACTTTCAGTGACAATGTGAATGTCAACTAATCAACCATGTCATGGTAGCATGACGGAACAGCTGGCAGTCATTTTTTGTTTTTCACGAAACTCCCAACTTGGGAATTTATTTCAGAAAAACAAACATATCATTTGTCTGATATTTGAAGCAGGAATTTTATCCCTGCAATTCAGGGACGTTTGTCGATTTTTGCTGCTTGGAACCACCACTGTGGTCTCAGGAAGGAAACACATAATTGAGAGGGCTGCCCTGAGAAGGACCTTCCCACAATCCAAAGCTAGCAGTCCTATGGCGGATGGACCACCAGCAAGGGGACTAATTGAGTTGGGAGATGGCGACTGTGTGCAACTTGGCATCCCACCACACTATGGGTGACCCAATAAGGAAATTATGTCCCTAGCACCAATAAGTCTTTGGGGAAGTTTACAAATACACAACACAGAACAATTCAGTATATAACTAAGCAAAATCTCTGGGAATCAAGGATTGTCTGTGTTTAAGAAAGTTCTCAGAAAATAGATTTAAATAATATTTTATAATTGAAACATGCCTTACAATGAATTTGTCAGGAAATATTAAAACGTTGAGTGCAGAGTTTGTATGCCAGACTGTTGATTACAGAAACATAGTGGTACAAGCATATCGTAGCAACAACGTTGACAACCAAACTATTGTGGAGGTAAGTATATAATAGTAAAGACAGCTTTATTAATCTTATGTCTACATACTTCGAAGATATATATCGTCAAGGTACGTATATGTGGAGTTAAGAATAGTAAACTTATACTTACCTACATATACTTACCTTGTCGATACTTTGGTTGTCAGTATTTTTTAAAACTCAAAATTCTGGTAGCATACCCTGAGGGATCCGAAGGAGTTCAACACACTCAAGAAGCTGAATGGTAATGGGTTTGGAAATACTTTGTACTCCCTTTTTCACTATTGGTCAACAAATCTTAACCTTTAGGGGCTGGGTCGAAAAACTGGAATCAAGGTTTAGCAATCTCAAAGACTTCAACATCAAGCAACACCATAAACTCTCATGGGGAAAATTATCAATGGCTATCACTTCATGAAGACAGAGGCGCTGTACTTTCAGTCCGGGTAATACAAATATTTTTTGTGGGATTGTTGGAGACCAAGAGGGTGTGCATCCTCGGGGCCATATTGTGAGACTGCTATTGAGAGCGGTACAAGAGCAAAGAAATCGGGCTATAACACAGAGGTACAAGTTGACCATGAAGTGCACTATCAGAAAGTGCCTGATGTGAATTGTACGTTTCCATGATTGGTTGGTCAAGGGGCTAAACAAAAAACAATTACTGGTTTCTTATCAGCTACTCTGACACCAGCAGAGATTAATATAAAACTTGGCATAAGATTAATGTATTGGGAAAGGGGGGCGGTCGGACTTTGTTTTGCAGCTCAGTGAAGAAACTGACCAGTTGCAAGTGAACTGTGGCAATTAGCAATTCCTTGACTCCACTACAGCAGAGCTGATTGCTAAATGGTGCAGCACACATAGAAGTTGTAAATCGTCATTTTTTTAAATGATTGTTTATATGCAGGAAGGGACACTTTCCTGCACATAAACAATAATTCATGGCATTTTGCTGTTTCTACGTGCGCTTCACAATGCAGCGCACATAGAAACAGCAAAAACAACGAGAAATAAAGCATTTCTCCTCATTTCTCCATGTTAAGACCAGGTTTTCCCTGGTCTTAATTTTGGTGCTACCTCCTATTTACGCCACCCTTGTAAATAGGGGGCAGTGTCAAAATCAATGGGTGTTTTACTGCGGAATGGCCACTGCGACTCCCATGAACGCCCTTTTCACGCTAAGTGTAGCGTGAAAGGGGGCCTTATTTACAAGGGGGCGTTAAGCCACATTAATTGGCTTAACGCCACCTTGTAAATAGGGCGAAGGGTTTATGGTCACAGGAACGTCACTAAAAGTGACCTTCCTGTGGCGATAGGGGCTTGTAAATATGTCCCTTTGTGTCTTAGTCATGTAAATAAAATAAGCAAGCTACAATTACAGAAGACGCTATCAGTGTCCCACTCTTGGAACACAGTAGTAACACTGAGATTAAACAACAGCATGAACTTTTTCCCTCTCCCAACACTGCAATCCCACCTGAAACCTCCTTAAGTTCCACTTTGATTGTTGGATTGTGGGGTTTCTGATGTATTTATTTATTTATTTATTTATTCATAGAGTTTCATAATGTCATGTGATGCCACTTTGTTATGTGAAGCAATGAGTGCGGAAGATTCATAAAGACTCGATACCAAGCTCACATTCATTTACTTCGCCTGTATTTGTTGTGCAGGTGTCCCAGCAAGTGAATTTGGTTTCCTGCTTGCTAATCATGCAATTGATGTTACCTCTGATTTGCTGTTCTTACCTTTTGGAGACATTTATTTCAATGGAAGAAGCACTGACAAAGCTGTCAGGTCTCGCAAGTAGTGGACATTTTTGATGCATTTTCTTCAAGCATAAATATACGCATTTAAAGAAGCCACCACACATGCATGCATACGCACAGGCGGCCATCTTTAAATGTTTGAAACAATATTTGAAGATGACCAACCGCCAATACAGTGGTGGCCGGTGCTCAAAAGCAAGGGGCTGGGAAGTAATCAGGTGTTGTGGGATAGAAGGTTGATATTCAAATTCAATGAAGATGAGGGTTGGGGAGAAGAGTGAGATAGAGAGGAAGAGAACATAGTCCATCATATGACCTGCAGTGCAGAATCTGACATCAGACTGTCTTCCAATTAAAAAAAAAAGCGAGACCAAAATGTGCTTTGGCCGAGATGAACACAAGAATAGGGAGGAAAGACATTGAAACTGTGGCATAGAAGTAAGATAGACAAGAAAATCATCCAATCAGTAGAAAGAGGCTGACCCTAAGCGCACTGTATATATAATATTGTTCAAGATAGGGCTTCAAAAATGGTTTGATACTAATTTTGAAATTGTTCAATAAACAACTTTAATAAACAAGTTACAGTCTGATGGTGTATAAGTGATAACTCAACGTTAGGTAAATCAAGGTCCTCGACACAGGTAACTACTATGCAGGAATTAGGAAATAGCTTTAAAAGTCCTGGGACCAGATTACATATTTTTATTTCCAGTCTGGCAATTCATCAAGCTCAACACATTAAGGGGCTTGAAAGTTTTTGAAAATCACAATGGGCAGGGAAGGCTAATTCACATAGCACTTGGCTACTCACAGACAAACTAATGCATTTCTAAAAACAAAAATAGGTTGTATCATATAATTTACGATTCATTGTGAAAATTAACAGTATTGCAATGTCTTCCTTAAAATTAGAACCAGAGATCTGTTCTTTACTTTTTTTGCAGAAGAGGAATCTTCCATACAAGTGGAGGAGCATAAGGTGGAAAGTAACTTCATTGTAAGTGTACATTCTGCATCAAGAGAGTCTTGTGATTCACTTAGGAACACAACCCTGCACTGGATCTGCCAAGAGCCCACCACTAGGATGGATGTCTGGGCTTGCTCAGCTAGCGAAAGAGCCCCATGGGCAAAATGAAGAACAAACCACAACCCCTTTCCCTACACAGACTCACTCAAGTATTGTTCCAATACAATGGAGGAAAGAAGTCAGTTCTTCATCACTTACTGCTATAAAACAGCAAAGAGCCAAAAACATCCAGTGCACCATCTTTAATGCAAGTTCATTAGTGAAAAACTGCTATGAAATCAAAGACTTTATAGAGCAACATGACATAGACATATTGTTTGCAACCGAAACCTGGTCCAATGCCTCCTCGGGTCCGGAATTAACCATAGCCACTCCCCCTGGATATGAAACAACCACACATGACCGCATTGACAATAGAGGTGGCAGAATCACCATTATCTCTAGGAATACCTTCACAACTAATTGTTTACTGCTCCCGCACAATCCGGAATGTGAAGCACTTGTTTTTAAAATAATTCTCGACGCAAAAAACACTTTTAATGGAAAACTTTTGTACCGGCCTCCCGTTATAAAGTCTCACTTCCTGGAACATGATGGCAACTAATTATCAATTTTGGCTAAGTAAGACCATAAATGCATTAGCTCCACTGACCATCTCAATCAGCCAATGTAAAAGTCCTTCTGAACTTTGGTCCTCACCCAGTCTCAAAGGACAAAAAAAGGTCCGCCGTAAGCTACAACGGAAGTGGAGATTACAATATATCGAGGAGGATAAAATTAAATCTAACCAAACTCTTAAAAAGAATAAATCAATGATTTTTGCAAATAAATCTGCCTATTTTTCGGAGAAAATTGAATAAGCAAAAGACTCAACCAAGAAACTGTTAAAAACGGTTAAAGCCTTGCCAAACACATCTCAAAATTAAGCAGGTCAACATTAGTCCAAAATTTTGTATTGAGCTGGCAAAACCTTTCAATTGAAAGTACTTGATGTTTTTTCCACTTTTTCCACTAACTTTCCCAAACCAGCTAATGACCAAAAGTCCCAACCAGAAATCAACACTCAATGTTGTTTTTCTAACTTTTTACCCGTAACCCAAGAGCAAGTTATGACCCTCCTATTTAGCACTAAATCAGGTTCCCCCGATGGCCCATGCCCACCCAAAGTGCTACATATCGCTATACAGATAATCTCTGGACGTCTCACTCTCGTCTTTAACGAAATTATACGTGCAGGCATTTTCCCCAAACTATGGAAGAAAGCAGCAACAATCTCCCTCATAAAAAGACTAATCTCCCAGCATCAGATCTCTCAAACTATCACCTCATATCACGGCTACCTTTGCCAGCCAAAATATTAGACACATTTCTTAATCAGCAACTATCCGTTTTCATAAAGGAAAACTATCTATTAAATGATTCGCAATTTGGATTCCGGAGCCAACACAGCACCAAATCTGCTCTCATAGTTGCTGCAGAAATCATCAAATCTAACGTAGACAGAGGAGAAAACGTGGCCTTGATACTGTTGGATCTCTCAGCGGCATTTGACACTGTCAATCACAACATTTTGCTTAATCGCCTGAATGAGCTTGGCATTAGAGATAAAGCCCTCTCCCTGTTAACATCATTTTTAGCGGATAGAGAACAATACATCACCCTAGAAAACATTTAAACCACTACCTGGAATTTTCCCTGTGGAGTCCCTCAAGGGGCTTCACTGAGCCCTACTTTATTTGATCTTTATATTGGCCGTTTTGTAAAACTCATCAAGACCTTTGGTTTCTCCGTTGTTTTCTACGCAGACGACACGCAAATCATTGTGTCAATCACAGGAAATCCAGCACACACAGGCGCCCAATCCCGCCTCTGTATGGATTAAATCGGAACCTGGATGGCAGACTAAACTCAGGCAAGACCAAGATATTACTCTTCGGATATAACACAGATTTTTGGTCCCCAGCATGGTGGCCACCTGATATGGGCCCTATTCCATCCCCAGTGGGAAAAAGTTAAGAATCTGGGTCTCCTCTTTGACAAAAACTCTCTTTTAGGAGAACCAGATCAATCAAACAGCATCTTCGATTTTCTTTCTTCTAAAAACTTTGAGAAAAATCCTACCTTATATTCGCCCAAATCTACAAACATCGATCATGTCTGCATTAATTCTGTCCAAACTAGACTATTGTAATGGCTTATATATCGGTCTACAACAAAAAGTACTATCCAAACTCCAGACCCTTCAAAATGCTGCAGCCCACCTCGTTTTCCAACCTCCCCAAATTTCTGTCAGCATCCACAGCATTGAACAAATTGCACTGGCTGCCTATGAAAAAAAGGATTGTATTTAAGGCCTTGTGCACTTCCTTTAAGGCACTTCACAATATTTGCCCAATGGCTCTTAGAAAGTATTTCTGCTGGTACACACCTTCTAGAACATTACGCTCTTCGAAATGTCGAAATGCGTAAGTTCAGACTAGCTCAATGGGGTGGCAAAAGCTTTGTGATCTGTGCGGCTAGACTGTGGAACTCCCTTCCTTTAGAACTAAAAAAATTCCCAGGCCCTTTCACACTTTAGGAAAGCACTGAAAACATGTCTTGTTTAACACCTAAGAGTCCATATCTGTACCTAGTCCGCCTCACTAATCTTCCTTATACAGCGCCAAGACACCTTCGGGTACAAAAACGCTATACAAAACTCCGTAACATAACATAACAATGGCTCTATGCAGGTAAAGAGGAAAAGTTCTGCACACCATAACTGACAGTGAACACTATCCAAATGTTGTTCTTTAGGTTGATCAGCAAGTGAATGAAGTGACAGCAGCTAACTGCAGAGGGGGGCTGACCCTTTTACCCCTCTAGAATATAATTGGTATAAGCTTTTGCTTGACAGCTAATGCATTCTCTAGCCAGACTTGTAGATCAAGTTCCTTTGTAGATACTACGTCATCAAGTGTTAGAAATAATGCTCCTGTACTGAAATTATCCAATTAAGCACACAAAGCAAATCCCCTGTGCAAGAATCATGCCATCAGCTTTACAAATACTCAGAACAGCTCTCCTGTGAAGCAATTATTTCAACCAGAATCAAAAAGCAACTCTGTTGTTCACAAATCATAAAATAATATTTTCTTTCCTGTGCGACAGCCTAGTTATCGAAGCTCTAAAACAACCCGGCGGTTTATTTATTTATTTATGGCATTTGTAGAGCGGAGAATTAGACACTGGAACAACAGAGCACTTTAGTTAGAACCCAACATAGCTACAGTAGGATTAGTGTGAGAACCTAGAGTCAATCAACCAATAGAACCCATAGTACAGTCAAACAAAATAATAGGAGGAGGGTAACAAGAAGGATGTAAATGAAGGGCAACGCCACTGAATCTGGTAGAAGGAGTTTGAATAACTACTTTTTGAGTTTTTCTTAAAGGGGGGGAGATTCGGAAATAAACTGATATTTTCGAGAATCTTCTTCCAAAGTCTTGGAGCTAAACAAGAGAAAGCCTGTTTTGCTGTCTTGCTCCCTCTTGTTGTTGGGATCACCAAGATAAGGCAGGATTTACCTGTAATCAGTTGTTCTCTTCTGGCGGTCTGCTGGTTGTCTCCGAGGCAAAGAGTTAACTGCAGAGTCTTGTGTGGTTTGTGGGTTGATTTAAATGTAGTGTGTTTTTCTAAAGGTAATCAGTAGAGTTTCTTTAGAATCGGGATGATAAGGTTGTGTTTTATCACTGGAAACCAGCCGTCCTACAGCGTGTCGAATGGGTCTGAAAGATGTCTTGGGAATGCCGGATAGAAGAGTATTTCCACCTTCAGTGTGGGAAAGAACCAGGGCTGCTGACCTGAAGTCACAAGAAGGAATAGTGTTCTTGATCTTCTTTGGCAGTTGCGCTTGGGATGATGCAGCTTTCTCCAAGCTAAACACATGTTCAATGAGTGATTGAGTCTTTCTTATTGTTAATTAATGAATTCACCTGTGCAGAAATCATGTCACCAGGTACTACAAGATAATCCTTGTAAACATAGTACGTCCCCTGGTAGTAAAGCCACTAGATACCAGCAGAAAGACTCTCCTATGCCAAAGACATGTAAAGGTCTAGAAACAACTCTCCTGTGCAGAGGTCATGAATGTACTGTAAACAACACTCCTGTGCAGAGGTCATGTAAAGCACTGTAAAAAAAACTCTCCTGTGCAAAGAACATGTAAAGCACTGTAATCAACTCCCTTGTGCAGAGGTCATGTAATGCACTGTAAACAACTCTCCTGTGCAGAGGACATGTAAAGCACTGTAAAAAGAATTCTCCTGTGCAAAGAACATGTAAAGCACTGTAATCGACTCTCCTGTGCAGAGGACACGTAAAGCACTGTAAAAAAAACTCTCCTGTGCAAAGAACATGTAAAGCACTGTAATCAACTCTCCTGTGCAGAGGTCATGTAAGGCACTGTAAAAGAAACTCTCCTGTGCAAAGAACATGTAAAGTACTGTAAACAACACTCCTGTGCAGAGGTCATAAACGTTCTGCGCACAACTCCCATGTGCAGAGGTCATGTAATGCACTGTAAACAACTCTCCTGTGCAGAGAACATGTAAAGCACTGTAAACAACTCTCATGTGCAGAGGTCATGTAAACCACTGTAAATAACTCTCCTGTGCAGAGAACATGTAAAGCACTGTAAACAACTCTCCTGTGCAGAGAACATGTAAAGTACTGTAAAAAAACTCTCCTGTGCAGAGATCATCTAAAGTACTGTAAACAAATCTCCAGGGCAGCAATTATGTAAAGTACTGTAAACAAGTCTCCAGTGTAGCAATCATGTAAAGTACTGTAAACAACTCTCCTGTGCAGAGATCATGTAAAGTACTGTGAATAACTCTCCTGCGCAGAGGTCATGAAAGTATGGCACACAGCTCTCCTGTGCAGAGGTCATAAAAGAACTGGAAGCTACTCTCCTGTACAGAGATCATATAAAGTACTGTAAACAAATCTCCAGGGCAGCAATTATGTAAAGTACTGTAAACAAGTCTCCAGTGCAGCAATCATGTAAAGTACTGTAAACAACTCTCCTGTGCAGAGATCATGTAAAGTACTGTAAATAACTCTCCTGTGCAGAGGTCATGAAATTATGGCACACAACTCTCCTGTGCATAGGTCAGGAAAGTACGGTAAACAACTCTCCTGTGCAGAGGTCATAAAAGAACTGGAAGCTACTCTCCTGTACAGAGATCATATAAAGTACTTTAAACAAATCTCCAGTGCAGCAATCATGTAAAGTACTCTATACAACACTCCTGTGCAGAGAGCATGTAAAGTACTCTTAACAACTCTCCTATGCAGTGGCCATGAAAGTACTGCACACAACTCTCCTCTGGAGAGGTCATGTAAAGTCCTGCAAAAAAAAACTTTTTATGCAGGGGTCATGTAAAATAATGCAAACAACCCTTTTATGCTGAGGTCATGTAAAGTACTGTGTACAACTCTCCAGTGCAGAGGTCATGTAAAGTACTGTACACAACTCTCCTATGCAGAGGGCACGTAGCAGAAGTCATGTAAAATACTGCAAACAACTCTCTTGTGCAGAGGCCACGTTCAGTTCTGCAAACAATTCTCCTGTACAGAGGTCATGTAAACTACTGCAAACTACTCTTTTGTGCATGGGTGATGTAAAGTATTGCAAACAACTTTCCTTTGCATAGATCAGGTAAGATACTAAAAACAACTAGATGTATATGAAGCAATGTTCTGTCATCATGTACTACAAAATAACTCTTATACAGAGTATATATAACTATGTACTACAAACAACTCTTTTCTGGAGCGTTTTTGAGTGCGTGAAACATCCACCTTCGGTTGAAGCTGTATTTGTGTGAACAGATACAAATCAGGCTTGCAGAGAAGAGGTTGACACTTGCCATGGTACAGGACAGGCTTGGATATTCTCTGCAGCTCACAAATAGTCTTCTGATCCGAAGTGAGGGCAGTGGTCATGTGTGTGAAGTGTCACTCAAGGAGGTACTCCCTTGACTCCCCTGCCAATTGAGGCAGAACTAATGCAACATTGTTTAATCTAGCCTCACAATATCCCATATCCTGCAAATGCAAAGTTTACAGAACAAGCCATCCGGATGTATCTGCAGCATTGAAAGCACTCCACATGCTTTCAGGGGAGCAAAGAATAACATGGAAGACCCTCTGAAAACTCCAGAAGAGGTTATGAGCACTACTTAAGGCACTTGGTTCACTAGGCAAGGTCCAATTAGCACTAAACGTGGCCTTATGTGCACTACACTAGGTCCTATTTGCACTACATAATGTCCTATGTTCACTATACAAGGATCTATGTGTGCTACGCACTGGTCTATATGCAACACAAGCACAACAAACCCTATGTTTACTACAAAAGGCCTGATACGCATTACGAAAGCCTTAAGTGTACTGGACAAATCCTAATGGGCACCACACAAGGCCCTACATGACTTTCACAATGTGTTAGGTGAGCTACACAAGGTCCTTTCTAAACTGCAACAAGGATTTTTATGTACAACACAAGGCCCTATGAACATTACACAATGTATTATGTCCACTCTACAATGCCTTATGTGTACTACAAAATATCTTATGTGAATCAAAGGAGGGCTTTTGTGCATCACACAATGTCCTATGTGCACTACACAATGACTTCTGTGCATTACATGAAGTAGTAACCACACTACACAAGGCCAGAAGTGCACCATTCAAGGCATATGTTCAGTACACGGGTTCTTTTCACACTACGCATGGCTCTGTGCCTTATCAACCTTGAGATAGTGCGCATTCTGGCAATTATACGGCACCATACCACTTTTGGTTGTCGGTAGACTTTTCACATGGTTGTGGGGATTACCATCATAGACAGGAGTCTAATTCAGCTTGTAGTGTGTTACTTGTGTTGTCTTTTTGGTCATATTCTCGGTTGGAGGTTATGTAGTGTATTCAAGCAAGAGCGCACCAGTGTGGTGTATTTGTGTGCTGTATTTGTTGGCTGCGACTGCTGTTAGGTTCCATGATAGCCGAATGCATGGTTTATGCGGGCCTTGTTTAGTGTATATTTAGAGTTTTGAATCCAGTAGGATGTTAGATTGGCATGTCAATATGGGAACTTCCGCTTTGAGCAGAGGGACAGCCAAATATATGGCATATGCAAGGTGGTCTGTTTAATGTGCTCTGTTGAAAGTTTTGTGTGTTTGTTCACACTTGTGCTGAAGTATTCATTACTGCTACCAGTGGCGTAACGCAAACTGATGCCCACCCCCCCAACTCCCCGCAGAATGTGGTGACGGGCCCCTGCGTCTCCCATATATCACAGAAACTCATAGGCCTTGGGGTGATAAGCGCCACCTGAAATGCTGGGGCCCCCTAAAGAGTTGAGGGCCCCCGTGCGCCTCAGGGGCCGCAGGGGCTTAGTTTACTCCCCTGACTGCTACAATGTTGGCGTTTGGGCTTCTCACCTATAGGCAACTAATAGCACAAACATGGCCCGAGGGCAGCGAGGCGCTGCATTTGTTTTCACTAAAAGGCCATGATCACAATAGGCACAGTAAATCAGCGAATGACAGGAGCAGAAGCAAGGCACATTCTGTCGCAGGGAATCTGCGGAATGAGTGAAGTTCAAATTATTCCAAATGAGAAAAACAGTAATTCTAATACAAATTAAAGTTGGCTACCTGAGCAGAAGAGTTTGACGTTTTTAAAGGAAGTGATAATGCACACTGCTTCGCAAATACGTCAAAAGAGCAGGATAACAATTGGAAAAACAATCAAAGTTAGCGACCTGAACAGAATCTAGTCAAGCATTTGAAGGACCAGCTTCCGCCTTTTTATCTTGGGCTGAAAGAGACTAATTTTTAGCTGAGAGGGAACTCCAGTGAGGCAAGCCCTACTGAGGTTAAGGGCCATAACTTATGGCAGACACACACTGCTGGCAGACTGGCACCCTGCACAAGTGAGGATGAGATATGAAACGTTTGGTAAGTTGCTGCCCTGGCAGGACAAAACTGGTCAGGCCCTTACGAGGCCACTCTCCTGGACTCCCTTACTAGACCACTCTCCTGGACTCCCTTACTAGGCTACTCTCCTGGACTCCCTTACTAGGCCACTCACCAGGACTCCCTTACTAGACCACTCTCCTGGACTCCCTTACTAAGCCACTCTCCTGGACTCCCTTACTAGACCACTCTCCTGGACTCCCTTACTAGGTTACTCTCCTGGACTCCCTTACTAGGCCACTCACCAGGACTCCCTTACTAGCCCACTCTCCTGGACTCCCTTCCTAGACCACTCTTCTGGACTCCCTTCCTAGGCCACTCTCCTGGACTCCCTCACTAGGCCACTCTCCCGGACCCCCTTACTAGGCCACTCTCCTCGACTCCCTTACTAGGCCACTCTCCTGGACTCCCTTACTAGGCCACTTTCCCGGACTCCCTTACTAGGCCACTCTCCCGGACCCCCTTACTAGGCCACTCTCCTCGACTCCCTTACTAGGCCACTCTCCTGGACTCCCTTACTAGGCCACTCTCCTGGACTCCCTTACTAGGCCACTCTCCTGGACTTAGTTACTAGGCCACTCTCCTGGACTCCCTTACTAGGCCTCTCTACGGACTCCCTTACTAGACCACTCTCCTGGACCCCCTTACTAGGCAACTCTCCCGGACTTCCTTACTAAGCCACTCTCCCGAACTCCAGTACTAGGCCACTCTCCTGGACTCCCTTCCTAGGCCACTCTCCTGGACTCCCTTACTAGGCCCCTCTCCTGGACTCCCTTACTAGGCCACTCTCCCAGACCCCCTTACTAGGCCTCTCTCCCGGACTCCCTTACTAAACCACTCTCCCGGACCCCCATACTAGGCCATGCTCCCGGAACCCCTTACTAGGCCACTCTCCCGGACCCCGTTACTAGGCCACTCTCCCGGACCCCCTTACTAGGCCACTCCCCCGGACCCTCTTACTAGGCCACTCTCCCGGACTCCAGTACTAGGCCACTCTCCTGGACTCCCTTCCTAGTCCACTCTCCCGGACCCCCTTACTAGGCCACTCTCCCGAACCCCCTTACTAGGCCACTCTCCCGGACTCCAGTACAAGGCCACTCTCCTGGACTCCCTTCCTAGGCCACTCTCCTGGACTCCCTTACCTTACCACTCTCCTGGACTCCCTTACTAGGCCACTCTCCTGGATTCCCTTACTAGTCCCCTCTCCTGGCCTCACACCTTCACGGACACCCGAAACTTTATTTTAGATCCCAGTCACCCGTGTTGCTTCATGTTTCTTGTGTCCTGAATTAAACCTTACTTTTAGACAATTCATCTTTATTTCAAGGCCATAAACACAAGCAGGCAAACAAAGACTAAGCAAGGCGGAGCTAAAGAGATGTCCCCTGCCTTCCTCCCCCTCACCCTGCTTCCATGGGACTGCAACATAGGAAAGAGTTGGTAAAAGGGTAGTGTTTCAATTGTAGCCTAGCCTTGTTCATTCTGAACGATTTCAACTGATAACCTTGTAAAAGTCAGTGAGCTTTTTATATTTCGAGATAGCAATCTTGACAGCTACCTCTACAATAGCCACTGAATGTAAACATTTATTGCTCATTCTTCGCCATTCACACACACGAAACTGACTGTCTATGCACACTACACAAGGCCCTGCGTGCACTATAGAAGGCCATATGTGCAAACACAAGCACCATCACTTACGACAAGCAGCTCTCCTGTGCAGGAATAACACCATCACTCGCTGCCAACAACCCTATGTGCAACAATAATACCGTTACTGAGTGCAAACAGCTTCCTGTGCAGAAATAACACCATCATTTACTGGAAACAGCTGTCATGTGAAGGAATAATACCATCACCTATCACAAGAAGATCTAATGTGGGGCAATAATGCCATCACTTGCTGCAAACAACCCTGGTGTGCATAAATAACACCGTTACTGAGTGCAAACAGCTCCCTTGTGTAGAAATAACACCATCGTTTACTGGAAACAGCTGTCATGTGAAGGAAGAATACCATCACGCAACACAAACAGATCTAATGTGAGGAATTAATGCCATCACTTGCTGCAAACAATTGTCCTGTGCAGAAATAAAACCATCACTTACAGCAAACATCTCTCCTCTGTAGGAATAATCGCATCATTTGCAACAAACTGCCCTTGTCTATAAAAGTTATGCAGTACAGTGCAGACCCCTGCATGCCAGTGAATAAACGGCATAATTTCTGACGCAAGGAAGCATGAACCGTGGTATTCGGATGTGTTTGAGATTAAATGACTTTTGCTCAGACCGTAGATAAAATATGTGGGGATTCGCCCCTTTGCTCTAAAGAAGTCTTGCTGAATAGCACCAAGAGGTGGTTGTGTATGTGATGCATACTTTACAAATGGCCATACTCGCTCATTCATCATTCATTCACTCACCTCACTCGTTCACTAACTCTCCCAAACATTCACCACTGACATGGTCACTCATTCCCCCACTCCATCACATACGCTCACTGAGGTATTAACTCACTAATCATTCACTCACGCACTCCTCCCACCATTCATGCACTGCCACGCTTAGTTGGTCACATATTCACTTTCACTCCCACACTTATGCATTCACTGACATGCTAAATCCCACACTCACTTCCTCCTACAGATAGAATGAGTTGCACACTCAGAGCTGGAGGATTGCCAAACACTTCTAAGATCAAGAGCATTTTATTCGTCTATAGGCACCATCTCCGCCCACTCCTATGGCCGCACTTCCTCAACTCACTCACTGCTCCTAAGAATCAGTTCTACAATTTTGGTAACTCATTCAGCTCACACTGCCTTCTACGCTACAAGTCAATGCAGTTACTAACTATTCCTTCCACCCTCTCTAGCAGAGTCCTTGAACAGGAGTCTACCTTCTCAGATGCAAAATAAAGCTTGAGTAGTTTCCACCAAGGCCTCCACGTTCATCTCAGTACAAGAAGATAAGATGGATGGACTAAAATGCACCCTGCGGTTCGGGTTAGCTCAAGTATTCCCATCCACCAATTTGTGTTGTCTCAGTGAGCCGCTTTCAATGACGTGAGTTTATCCAGATGCGCGTCCCGTGTTCATTGTGCCATAGGATCTCGGGCAGCATCGCACTCATGAGGCCTGATAAGACTGACACTTGCATGAGGTTGCTTGTGTCCTCGTTCAGAGGTGATGTGGTATAGCTGTCCAGACTAGACTGTTTACTCCTATTGAATCAGGACCAAGGCTGGTTTGTGTATGCTTTTTCCTGCTCCACCTAAAAAACAATGATGTGGATGCTCCCTGAGTAGTTGCTATTGGTTCAGATTTATTCAGGTATTTCTATCTCTGTCTGATGTCTCATTTCCAGCCTCTAGAACTGGGTCTGCATTACAACAGCAAGTTAATGGCACAAAGTATTGATTTCAAGGCACTTTGCTTCATCCACAAAGTGATGTATGGCCAAGCACCCTGGTGTTTAGCCAGTACCTTCCAACACTTTCAGTCAATAGGATACCTACAGTCAGCTTCCCAAAACCTGTTTACTAGCCACCAGCCTAAGTAAAAATGTTTTGGGGGGTACATGCCTTCACTACCGAGGCTCCTCCCTCCCGAATTCCTTCTTGCTTCATCTCCGGCTATAACCAGACTGACTGAGCGCGAGCGGACAGGTGAAGACCTTGGTGCTCTACTCCGATTATGGCGCCTACAAACATTCTCTGCCACCATTGGCTGCCCTTGTTATTGTTTTACATATTTAAGCACTCTGACTCATCCGGGAGGTGAAGTGAGTTTCAGCAATTGACCTTAAAAACAGGTATATAAGCACCCCATCAACTTCAAGGGTTTTAAAGTGTTTATTTTCTTGGCCTCCGTGACCAAGCTGGCCCATGACAATCTGAAAGACTGCTTTCAAGGTGCGGTTAGGCACTTGAATTCATACCATGACAAGCATCCCACCTTTGTTTTTGGCATTCCAGGCTAATGGGTATATTGTGAAAACAATCAACTGGTAAGACCAGTCTAAGCCCTCAGGCAGCAAGTATGGAAAAAGGCCTAAACTCCAGCAATGTGGCTGACACTTACACATGTGCAATGTCCCCAGTCTTTTACTTTTTTGTTGTTAACTGAATCGTATTCAAAGCGTATTTGGACATTTTTGCTATTACATTTTTCTCTTGCTGTTGGTACAATCAGATCTTCATTAAATGTCTTGATGCACACATCTGCCTCCCAAGGCTATTTCACCTGTATTCAAATAACAAAAGTCATTAGTAATTCACATAAGGGAAGTAGGAGCCTTCCTACTGTACATAAAGTATATGATACATTTCTTGGCCTTGATCGAGTGGCGTCCGATTTAGATATATATGTTTTCCCTCTCTTTGGACTTCTCATTTGATTAATGCTTTAAATGGGATCTTGCACACAGCTGTAGCTCAGCTACTATGGGAAAAGTCCGTTTTTAGAAAGAGGACTAGCCAGGACCCCGCATGCGCAGTTCAATATCTTTAATTGATTCACAAGTCAATTTGTTTTTCAAGCTGATGTTCACCTTCAAACATGGGGAGAAGTGGAGATCCTCTTTGAAATGCAGCCTCGCTTCACAGAAGGCTTGGAGAATACAGAAGTGTTGAGCCTCTGAGGTGAAGTCTGGTTTCTCAGGAGGTGTGGAGGCTACTGAAACATGGTTGTGATAACAGTAAGAAAGGTCGGAATGGGTAGAGTTGGGACGGGGCAGTACAGACATAAGGGAGAGGCAAAGAAAGTTGAACAAAAAATCTGGGGCAATCGTCGGCAAACACCAGTTCCGAGCGGTTCATGTAACTGCTTCAATGCAACAATTTGACATTAGTGTAATAACAGTGAGTTAAAGTCATCATAAAAGAAGGCCGCCATAAATGAAGCACACTTCAAAGGATCAGCAAAAAATTAAGAAGGCATTTCTCCTCAAAAATGAACATAGGACGAGAAAAGCTGAAAATAAGGAAATAACTTAATAAAGGAAAAGGAAGATGAGTGGCTGGACAGGTGGTGGAGCACTGCCCCCCTCACCAGTCGGTGCCCACATCAACACCACAGTAAACCAAGATTTGAGCAGTCCCACTGCCTATGTGTCCTACAGGAAGGAAGGTGTAATTCCATATGGACAAATATGCCTCACTCTAGAGTAGGACATCGGGGCCAGCTGTTGTGTTCGTAAATCGCGATATTGAGAACGCATAAAGCAAATTGCCTGGATGCTGAAGACTGGAGACTGACGTAGCTCCCCCAAAGAGATTTCAAAGTGGACCTGTGGCAAAGGTAAAACGGTGAACTCTAGAAAATCTCTATTAGTGCTTATCTTCTATTTAAATACACAATATGGTGTATGTGAAAGAATCACAGCATGGCCATTTAATGACACAAGGCCAGATGTACTATCATTGTTCGTAAACGTGAAACTTTTTTGAGGTTCGGCTTGACAGTGGCTCTGCATGATCGATATAGTATTACCAATAGAGTGGGCTTTGGGGTCGCTCCGAGGAGTATTTCTTTCTCGCTTCATACTGTTGGCTTTTGGTGTATTATTCCTCCTTTTAAGAAGTGCTCGACTGGAATGCAAAAGGAACTATTTCACTTTTGAAAAGTATCGTGTGTGCAACAAAGTACCCTCTCTGTCTAACTTAAATCATCCCCTATGTTTTCACAGTTTGTCACATTTAATTCTTTATCTACTGTATGCATTCTATACAGAAAGCACTCCTGTTTTTCAGCTGTTTTTCCATAGCACTGATAAAGTCAAAAGACCTGGGTTTAATGTGCAAACAATAATCTGTGCCTGCTGTGCATACAAACAGCATTCTTGCATGCATGTGTTTGAATACAGACATATTGACTTTGCCAATGCTTGTTTATAAGCAGTTGGTGTCACTTAAAGGAACATACACTGCTTTTAAAAAATGTTTCCCATATTTGAAGACATCAGGGGGAGTATAAAGTGATATCTGGCCCCACTGTCTGATACCCCTCACCCCTAAGGCCGACCGACACAATTCTTTGGGGATAAGTTCCCACCTTCTTTGAGGATTCGGTAACATGTCTGTGGTTTTGTATCACAATTACAGTTTAAACTATTAATATATACCATTGTGACACACAATTGGGAGAGTATGTCCCCTTCCAAATTGAGAGTCTGGATGGGTTGCAAACCCCATTTTGTGAGCCAGAAAGGAGTTTCCTACTTGAAAAAGTAGTTTAGTACTTGCCCATCACACTTTTGTTTGCAGAAGCTCTGTGACTGAGCAAATTGCAGAGTTTCTGAGCACAAAAGTGTCTATTACAACAGACCCATGGATTGGAAATAAGTCCATTAAGCATAACATTGGCAAACAAGAAGATAGTAGCCTTCCTTCTACATGAGAATGTCTTATTATTGTGATAAAGTTACCTTAGAAACTGCTCTACACTTTATATTGTTGGACCCTTTCTTGGAGATCTTAGGAGTAGTTTTATTTTATCCTTATTTAGACTCGGTAAGATCTACTGGCTTTCTACTTCCTTAAAGCAATTTATAAATGTTCAAGTGTATTTTGGATATGCATTTTCTCCAAGTACATTAAATATTCACACAAAAATAGAACTAATATTAATGTATGAGCTTGATAATAGATTTTAAGTGAATTGTTACAGGTGTTCCATGACCGGTTTTGAATTTTTGCTGAAACTGTACGAATTATATAAATGTAACCTATCTGTGCATGGACTGTGGGACATAATTACATTGTTTAATATTACCTGCTTTTATTTATCTACTTTTGTGTGTGTTTTTCTATGGATTTGAAATATGCAGTAAAGAAACAAGCAATGTCATGTTTTTATACACAAGGAGGATTATTTATGAGCCCCTTGCAGCACTTTTACGCCACCAGCACATCACATTGTTGATGCACTGGCGGCATAAATAATGCGACAAGTTGCGCCATATTTACAAAGTGACCCATCTAGGCAGATGCGTCACTTTGTAAACCCCTGCGCTACTGATGGAGCAGGGAAAATACATTTTTTAACCCCTAACAAATTTTATAATTAATTAAATAAAATGTTCGTTTAAATGTATTAATCAACACTGTATGTGTGGGAAAGGTAACATGCCAATGTGTGTGCTAAATAATCTATTAATGGATGTCCGTGTGTCTAATTATAACATAAAAATAAATGCGTACTAATTAAAAATAAATGCATGTTTTTTGTGCTTCATAGAAATAAAACGTGTCGTTGCAAAAACAATAGTGATGGTAAGTAAGGAACAGCTTAAATGTTGCTTTCTGCTAGGTAATAACTAATTGGGGTACGTAGATGACGGGAGGGAAACGAAAAGGCTATTTTTCTCTATTTTAATTATGTTTTGTTTGCCTCAAATTAGTGCTTCTAAAGTATAACCGAGTGGCGATATAAAATGGCCGCCAGTGGGAAGATGTGCGCAGGCGCAAGGGGACATGTGACACGGGATGAAGTCGGAGAAAAACTAACCTCGTGATGTTACTGAGAGGCTAGGATGCGAGAAATGGTCAAGGCTGATGTGACCTAATTGAACTGATAGTGTGCCGTGGTGATCAGCAGAAGACCCGTGGGAAACCAGTTTAAGAGAAAGGACAATGACTGCGGAGTTCTCGAATGTATCGAAAGAAGTTACAAATGTACTGATCGAAGCGGATGGAAACATGTCTTGAGCGTATGGGAAAGGAAATGATCCAAGGACCATTGGATCCAAGAGAACTTGATTAAAAGAATGAATAAGATGACATGCATGGACCAATGAAAGAAAAGCGTGTTATTAATGTTGCAACAATTAGTTAGCAAAGTTAGAATTAGGGTATAAGAGGGCCTACTCTTAGTGGGAGGGGTTCAGTCGCAGTCACAGTCAGGAGCGGAGTTGGAGAGTCGTGTTGGTGTTGGTGGCTTCCAGTGCTGGGTGGTCCTGATCGATCCCTTACTGAGCGGGAGATGCTGAAAGACTGTTAGATGAGACGGGTTGCAGGTAGCTGATGCTGACGAGCTGAAGTTGCTGTTGCTGTCTTAATTTTCCAGTTGAGTATGAGAATCAGGTTATTTCTAATTCTTAAACTTAGGTTAGAAATCATTAGTCTAAATTAGGAAGGTAGGCAGGTAATTAGGGTTTTGGCTTCATGACAAAAATTTCCTTTCTGCAATAAATTGATTATGCTTAATAAATATTTGAATTTAAGAATGAATAATTGAATAAAGTTTAAATTCTTTCTTATGCTTTTTAAAAATTATATAAAAATTAAGATTCTTTAAACCAAAATGACTCAGTGGTTGTTTTCCTAAATGATTGTGACATCAGTAATTGGTTATTGTGATTCAGCTGGTCTTAATCACTATGAACTAATTTCTTACATGAATGATTCATCGACAAAACAATGAGCAGGAATATCTTAAGAAATAACTAAAAGAAAGCGACAAGTTAAGGTAATAAGATATCCCGGCTCCTTCCAGCGGTACATAAATGGTGTTCTCCATTTAGTTCTCATGCTTCTCCTAGGAGTACAGAATTTCATAAAGGTGTAAAGGAAATCCAGGTGTGTACGTGTGTGTTAGGCGATGTTTATGGGCCCCATCGTCATGTGGATGTGAGAAAATATAGTTTGCCCCTGGATGACCTATAAGTGACCTGGGAGGAGAATAGTTTTTATTGTACGCGCTGCATCAGATTTCTTGGTAGCAGAGTTATGGTTTTCTATAGATTAGTTTAGTGATTATTGTTTATTGATTATTGATTATTTTTGATGACTAACACTATATGTTGAGTCGTGTTATGTTATATGTGAGTTTTCACGCTTCTGGGATGTAGTAAGTGGAACACGTGTGGCAAGAGAAGTCACATGGAATTTGGCACATGGTCTGAATTCATTTTGGTAATAACACAGGTTGTGTTATGTTAGGGATTTTCTGTGCGAAAAGTGTGTAATTGAAATAGCAAATCACGTTTACTTGTGAAACTTTGGCCTTAATTCTCAGGAGCCTAGTCTCCACATGTGTCTTATCCCCAGAGAAACGAGTAAATTGTTTGCTTGAAAGAAGGGTAAGGTAGAGGGAAGTGCTACTTTATCGGCGAGAGTAAATAATTCTGTGGTAGGGTAGAGGTAAGCGCTGCCTACTGGAAATACAGGATTCTTGTGTAAAAGGACAAAGCTGTCACTTTTGTTTAGCGAATCAGACTATGGAATTGTTTTAATTGTTGTAACTAACGAAGAAAACAGCGAAAAGAAAAAAATTGCCGATAAATTTTGTAAAGGAGGGGTAAAAGAGTAGAAGTGACGTGGAACAGTGCCGCGCTAGGATTGGATAGTGCGCTAGTCACGTGAACACAGAGCAGGAGTGACGTAGAAAGTGCCGCGCTAGGATTGGTTGGTTCGCGGACGGAGGGAATTGTTCTGATTGGTACGTTAGTGTGAGTCGCGCTGTAATTGGTCAAAGTTCCGTACACAGAACAGCGTTAGCGTAAAGAGAAAAACAAATAGAAAACATGCCGTATTACGAGTATGAAAGGGAGAGAACGTCATGGACAACAAAATTAAAGAATTTCTTTAAGAAAGACAAAAAGGTTGTGACTAGAGAGGGACAAGTAATTCCTCCGCCGAAATCAGCAGCTTCACATATGATGCTGAAATATGGATATCATACGTGCATATGGTTGGAAAATTGGGCAAAATATACGAAGAATGATGGTGCTTTAGCTTTCCCTGAGAATGGTTCATTTAGTGTAGCGGTTTTGCGAAATTTGCGAGAAAAAATGTGTAAATTGGAACCTAGACCTAGACCAACACAGTTTGAGGCTTTGACGGAATGGGAAGATGAGATGTATGAACGAGAGAGATTCAGAGGAATGAGAGATCATGAGTTTATGCCTGGAAGATTGTGGGGAGTAAATCATGAGGACAGAATAAAACGATGGAGATGTGCTAACATGACAGGAGGTTTGTTTCCAGCTTTTACAGTTGAGGAAGGGACTAAGAAAAAGCGGACTGAGAAAAAGAAACATATAGAGAGAGAAACATATATGCATGAGAGCGAAACGGATGACGAGTTGCTGGAAGATATTTTAAATAGAAATCCACCTTTGTATCAGCAGAGTTCTACAGTGGTGACACCAAATGCGCCGCTAATAGAGACTATGCGAAATAAAAGCCCGGAAAAGAGAATTGAAGTAAATAGGTCACAAGAACAAATGAGATCTTCTCAAAATGAAGGAATAGAAAGCGACAATGCAAGCGAATTAGCAAGGACCACAAAAGAACTAACTGAGAAGATTAGAGAATTAACGAAAAATATGGAAGCAGTTACTGTGCCTGTAACAATAGGTCCAGTAATACCCGTTTTTGAGAATCAGAAAATTGATGAACGATCTTTGGTAATTCCCATGAGTTCACAATTTCAGAGAGAAAAAGAAAGGATGGAACAAAGTGCAAGTACAAGTAATTTGGCTAGTACTTACAGACCAAGTCCACCTACAAATTTGACGGTAAATGAGTGCAATGGTAGGAAAATGCATATGGTAACAGAATCTGCAACAGAAACCCCTGAAAAGAGTGGTAATTGGATAGAACTAAATAATACACCCATAGGTCCGACTCCTGATGAGTTAAATGAGTGGATGAAGGCATTTAAAATAAAAGAACCAGAAGAAAAACCATTAGATGTAATTAGATTAAAAATCGATATGGAAGAATTAATTCTAGGAACAATTGGTACCGAAAAGATAAAAAATTACCAGGATGATGAAATAATGTTTCTGTGCAAAAGTATTACATGGAGGGCAAAGAATTTACATGACAAACTAGAAGAAGTAGCCAGTGAGATTGGAATAGACTTTGCAAAAGTGAAAACGTTGCAGAAACCATACAGAGTAGACTTTTGTGAAAAGGATATTGAAAATTTGAACACGGCAGGAAGGCTGACACAGATAAAGGAGTTAATTGTGTTGTTGAGAAAATGGGGTGATGTGGACAGATGGAAGGTTAGATGGACAAAGAAGAATGAGAAAACTACAGACAAAGGTTCATTGGCCTTTATGATAACTGAAAAAGAATCTGTTGCCAAAGAATACCCCATGAGAGAAACTCCAGGTGGTAGTTACGTGCATGTTCCCTGGACTAGGCAGGAAATACTGTCATTTACCAATGACTTTCCAAAGTTAAGAGAGAAGCCAGTTGAGTGGTACCGACAAGTAGAGAGGTTTGTAAAAGTCTCAAAAGTGTTGTGGATAGATTTAGATGGATTGTTTGACATAGTGGTACCAACAGATTTGTGGTCAGAATGTAAGATTACAGTTGACTGGCCAACTACAGAATATCCAAGAGATCCTAAGACAGGAGCTCCAGGTCCTGATGTGATGAAGAAGTACGATAAGATGATTACCTTTTTGAAGAATAAGATTCCTCCTAAAGAGACAGATTGGGTAAAAATCGATAGAACTACACAGGAAAGTAAGGAGTCTGTACATGCATATTATGAGCGATTGTTATTAGTTTTCAAACAGTATAGTGGTTATGAAGAATTGATTGAAAAAGACATGAGTCATTTTGTATACCGATTTGTGTTTGGCCTGAAACAAGAAATAAGTGATATGATTAAGCAACACATGATAAACTGGCAGAATGGAAGTGTAGATGAGGTGCTGAGGTATGCTAAGTATTGTAGTGATGAAATAGAGAGTAAACAGCGTAAGTTGAAAGAGAAGGCAATGTGGGCACAGGTGAAGGTGGCAGAAAAACAAGAAGCTCAATTGGACAATAATAATGGAAATGAAACAGGACAGAATAAAATGCGACCGAACGTAGGTAAAGGAAAAGGTCAAGTGAGTCTAGAAGAGGCAAAGAAGAAATGGCCATGTCATAATTGCGGAAAATTAGGGCATTGGAGAAACGAGTGTAAGTTCCCACCTAAACCTAATCCGGAACATCAATCATTAACTCCACAGGTGCAGAATGAGGTAGTTGTTCAACAAAGTCAGGCGCCGCAACCACCACTTCCCAACACTGTTAACCAGCAAAGATACAGTACAGAAACAGGATTCTACGGAGGAGAGCAGGTAACACAGTTGCCGCGAGCAGCTAACATTTCTCAGTATTGGTTGCGTCAGAGTGAGGATGACCCGGATGAAAGATTCTGACGGTGCCCAGGAGAGGGGAAGGAGTGCGTGCTTGGCGCAACTCTAGAGGTAGATCAGTCTGGTCCCTTTGTGGATGGAGAAGTGAATGGTGCAAATGTAACATTCCTTGTCGATACTGGAGCTACCCGTTCTACTGTTAGATCAGTGGAAATTCCAAACCTTCCTCTCTCAGGTGAATACATCCAAGTAGTAGGAGTAGCCAATCAGCAGATTAAAACCCCACTTACTGAATTGGTGGAAGTAAAAATTGGTTCTTTTAGCAAAATGCATAAATTCGTAGTGTGCGATTGTAGTCCTGTAAATCTTTTGGGTCGTGACCTTTTGTGCAAGATGAATTGCACAATTTATTGTACGCCAGATGGAATCGGATTTCAGACTTCAGATGAAGATGTTTTGTATAAAGTAACTTTGATGAATCAGGAACCTGAAACGAATGGTTTGTTTCCTGCATTTGATGCAGAAAAACTTCCAGAAGAACTAAAAAGTGCAGTAAAAGAAAGTGTGTGGGATTTTACAGGAGAAGACATTGGATTAATGAAAGAAGTTGATCCCGTAAAAGTGACAGTAAAAGAAGGGACAACTTACCCGAATACGCCACAGTACAAATTAACTCCAGAAATAATTGAAGGAATAACTCCTGTGATAAATAAGATGATTGAACAGGGAATTCTAAAAGAAATCATGAGCAGTCCATGTAATTCACCTATTATGGGACTGAAAAAGCCAAATGGAACATATAGAATAGTACAGGATTTGAGAAAGATCAACAAAATAGTTGTGCCCTGTTGTCCAATAGTGCCAAACCCTGCAGTAATTCTATATCAAATTCCACATGAAGCTGAGTGGTACACTGTGATAGATTTGTGTCACGCATTTTTCTCTATTCCTTTGCATCCAGATAGCCAGCCATTATTTGCGTTCCGGTTTGGAGAACGTATTTTGGCATGGTGCCGAATTCCTCAAGGGTATACAGAAAGCCCCTCAATCTTTAATCAGATTCTAAAGAAATCTCTGGAAGATTTGAAAATGCCAGAAAAATCAGTGATGGTGCAGTATATCGATGACCTGTTGGTGGCATCGAAAACCAAAGAAGCATGTGTAAGTGATACAATTGCTTTACTGAACCATCTAGAGAAAAGAGGACATAAAGTGTCTCCTTCAAAATTACAGTTTTGTCAGAAAGAAGTCCAGTATTTAGGGCATAAAATTGAGAAAGGAGTGCGAAAGATAGCGACAGAAAGAGTAAGAATGATTCAAGGAATGAGAGCACCAATGACTCAAAGAGAGGTAAGAATGTTTTTGGGAATGGTTGGATATTGTCGACAGTGGATAAGTGGTTTCTCTTTGATTGCAAAACCATTACAAAAATTGACCAAGAAAGATGTAAAAGACCCTTTTGAGTTAAACAAAGAAGAAATGAAATCTTTCAAAGAATTGAAAAAGAAACTGTGTGAGGCACCTGCATTAGGCATGCCTGATTATGAGAAGGATTTTGAGTTGTACTGCAGTGAAAGAGATGGATGTGCGTTTTCAGTACTGGTACAAAAGCATGGAACGACAAAAAGACCGATTGCTTATTTTTCAGCTGTTTTAGATCCTATCGCAAAAGCATTGCCTGGATGTCTGAAAGCAGTTGCTGCTACTTGTGTAAGTCTGGAACAAAGTGAAGGTATAGTGATGGGGTATCCACTGAGAGTATATGTTCCCCACTCAGTAGAAATTCTTTTGACAAGAACAAAAACACAGTACATGACACATAGTCGGCTGACTAAGTACGAAAAAGTCATCTTGAGTGCTGAAAATGTGACCATAGATAGATGCATGAATGTAAATCCTTCAACATCATTGCCAGATGAGGAAAATATAATTGAACAGGACGAAGTAGATCATGATTGTCTGAACGTGCTGGAATATTGCACGAAACCAAGAGCTGACATAAAAGATGAACCGTTAAAGGAATCTGATTATGTCATGTTTGTGGATGGCTCATGCTTGAGAACAAAAGAAGGAGTTTTAAGCGCAGCTTACGCGGTGTGCACAGTGGCAACTGTAATGGAAGCGTCTTGTCTGAAAGGAATAAGGTCTGCACAAGTTGCGGAACTGATTGCTTTGATTCAAGCATGTAAATTAGGAAGAAATGTACGAGTCACGATTGTGACCGATAGCCAATATGGTTTCGGCATCGTACATGACTTCGGTCAGATTTGGTCACAAAGAGGATTTTTGACATCTGCAGGAACACCTATCAGAAATGGAGATTTTGTTAAAAAGCTGCTTGAGGCGATACAGTTGCCTAAACAAATAGCTGTAGTGAAGTGCAAAGCGCATAAGAAAAACGAAGATTACATAGCCGTTGGCAATAATTATGCTGATGAAATCGCTAAATATTGTGCAGAGAACATGGTGTCCATGAACAAAAATAGAGAAAGGGAGCATGTCTCTTGTCCTTTGCTTTTTACTAATACTGTCGAGACATGGGATGAAGTAAGGCAGTTACAAGAAACTGCAAGAGATGAGGAAAAAGATTACTGGATAAAAGCAGGATGTAGAAGACAGGAAAATAATGGTGTGTGGGTATACAGAGATGAAAGACCAGTTATGCCTGATAGCATGATTGCAGACATGGCACGGATGTACCATGGACAAGCTCATATTGGGAGAGATGCAATGATCAGACTTTTAGACAAACCTGGTATAACCCAAAATTCAGAGCCATTGCTGAAAGTCTTTGTCAAAGATGTCTTATTTGTCAGCAGTTTAACCCAGGAAGAAAAACAGTAGTGAGTCTAGGAACAATAGGACGAGAAGGAGGTCCATTCACTAGGATGCAGTTGGACTTTATAGAGATGCCCCCTAGTAACAGACTAAGATATGTTCTAGTGGTCGTCTGTTTGTTCTCTCGTTGGGTGGAGGCATACCCCACAAGAAGGAATGATGGAACAACAGTGGCAAAACTTATGCTGCGAGAGTTCATTCCAAGGTATGGTTTTCCAGTCTCGGTTGAGACAGATAGAGGAACACATTTTCAAAATGAGTTGATCCAATTGATTTGTGAAGCATTGAGTATTAAACAAAAACTACATTGTGCTTACAGACCAGAGGCTTCTGGGGTAGTAGAGCAGATTAATGGAACAATTAAAAACAGATTGGGAAAAATGTGTCAAGCTACAGGACTCAAATGGCCGGATGCACTGCCTCTTGTTCTGATGACCATCAGAAGCATCCCTGAAAAGAAAACTGGACTCAGTCCTCATGAGATGATCATGGGACGAGCAATGAGACAAGCACACGTACCTGTCAACAAGTTATTAACTATAACTGATGATCTAGTACTGGATTATTGCAAAGGACTGGCTGATGTGGTGCGTTCTGTGTTTCATCAGGTTGGACCGGATGCGACCACTCTTGAAAGAAAACCAGCCCACGACTTGAATCCAGGAGACAGGAGAAGAAACTGTCTAGTTCCTCGCTGGGACAAACCACAACAGGTAATCCTAGTAACAACGACTGCAGTCAAGTGTGCAGGAGTGAAGAACTGGGTCCATGCCAGCCACACAATCAGAGTTCAAGAACCTACTGATCGACATGTGAGTCGACGTCTGGAAGTGTGGGATAAAAGTTTAACGGCTGGGACAACAAGGATAAGAGAAAGGGTGCCAGAACTTGAAGATCGACCTGAAAGTCGACATCTGGAAACCCCAACGGCAAACACCTCTAGAGAAGAAGAGGAAGAAGAAGAAGAAAGAAATTCAGAAATTCCAGAACTTGAAGATCGACCTGTAAGTCGACATCTGGAAATATCTGACACAAATTCAGAATCTGATGATTCAGTTGAAAACCGTGAAGAATTCCAAAGGAGAACTTGGGGTTATAAACCAATTAGAGAAGAAACTGAGCAAGAAATTGAGTTAGATGAACAACCAAGTACAAGTTATGGTGGAAATCCTTCAGAGATAATATTAATAGATGAAGTAGGGAAAGAAGTACACAAAAAGTTAGAAAATCGAGAAGAACCCCGAGGAGCAATAGGGACAGATAGAGAAACAGAAGAACAGGGAAATTTAGAAGCAGAAAGGGAGGAAAACACCAAATCGGAAGAACACAGAGGAGGGACAGTAATAAGGGAAAACAAGAAGGAAAAGACAGATCCACCAGTAGGAGATGACGAGATCATAAGTTTCAAAATAAGAGACAATAGTGAAACAGTTGAAACAGAAACAGAAGAAAGTGGAGAAGAGGAAAAGGCAAAAACTGAATCAAGAAAAAGAAATTGGAAATCAGAAAGAGAAGAAAGAGAAGGTGAAGCCAAAAGGCCAAGAAAAGGAGATAATTGGCCCAACAGCTATATAAGAAAATTGAGATATAGAATAATAAGAGCGGGAGACGAAAGTGCTGAACAAGTGAATGAAGTAACAAGTCAAAAGGGACAAGAAAAACCCAGTGGAAAAAGATTACAAAAGTCCAAAAGGACAAAGAAAGTGAATGCAAAGTATAAGTCACCTGAGTGGCTGTATATTGCACTGACAGATTACAAAGAAGAAGAAAACACTCACGAGAACCAGAGACTGAGAAGTCGGATGGGAAAAGGTGAGATGCAACAAACTTGAAGTGAAGACTTATAGTGCTTCTGCCGGACATGACAATTTTACTGGATGTGACAAATCACCGGATGTGACAACGAAAGAATTCTGGAGAGAATTAAAAGAAAGTACCAAGCAAAGACTTTTTGAGAGCAGAGTGGCATCTGAGTCATTTCTGAGGTGTAGTGACACAATTATCTGAAACTTAACAAATAGAAAAAAGAAAAATGGAAAATAATAGGGATAGAAGAGATAAATGTGTGTTTATAAAAAGATGGTGCAAAATGTGCTGCTTTTGTACAGGGTTATTAATGACCATATGGATAGTTTTAGCAATCACAATTCCTATTAGTTTAGCTGTGATAGAAGCAAAGAATGATACTAAACCAGAAAAAGAAACTAATATTAAAGAACCAGTCATTTTAAGAAGTAGTGCAGAGTTACATAAGGATAAGTCAGTAACATACTTTTCAAAAAATGTTTTTACAAAATTGTTGTACGAATATGTAGAGACAATGGATGTGAGAGATTGTTATGTTTGTATGCAGTTGCCTGCATCAGTGTCAGAAGGTGTGACTTATCATCACCTTCCTCTAACTTATGGAATAACATGTAGTGTAATAGCAAGTTTATTTTATAAAACAGGTAGATTAGAATCTTATTATACTGACATAGATAAGATTTTTGCAAACATTCCAGTAGTACCAGAACTTAACAAAGTAAAACCAGCAAATGTTTTAGGAGAATTTTTTTTAGAACATAGAAAATTAACGTTAGAAGAAATAGTTAGTAACAACCTTACCTGTGAGTTAAAGAAAGAAGAAAAAGTATTTTTAGAAATGGTTGAAGAAAGAAGAATGAAATTTCAAAAAGAAGCAATAAAAGAGGAAGGAAAACATCTATGGACGTTTGAGGAAGGAAATCATGAAGGGAAAAGATAAATGCAGCAATGACATTAGATTGGCCGCAAACAGGAAAGTTGTGTATTAGGAGAAATAAGACAGTCTATGACAATTACTTTGTAGGTTCCAGTATCTGCCATGACAATTATCAAATTCTGGGAGGTTGGGGATTCAAAGGTGGAAAAGATCCAATATTTCCAGGTATCTATTATATTTGTGGGAATAGAGCTTATTACAGGTTACCGGACCATTGGTATGGAACTTGCTATGTAGGCCTGGTCTTTCCAAAAATCTTTCACATGGACAGAGAAGAAAAGGGAACATACAAGATGATTAATAGCTTTACACGTAGAAAGAGGGAAAGTTTTTCAGAAATTGTAGGTGATATTTTTGGAGCATTGATACCAGCAGTGGGAATATCTTTGAATGCATTTAAAATTCGGAAGTTATCCACAGTAGTAGATCGTTTGTCTACAGATACTGCGGGAGGGTTCTTAATGGTAAATACCGAAATGGTTGCCATGAGAGCTATGGTGATGCAAAATCGGCTTGCCCTTGATATTCTTTTGGCAAAAGAGGGTGGAGTCTGTGGAATGTTGAAAGTCCAACATTGTTGTACTTACATTCCTGATAAAAGTGAAAATATACAGAAGTATATTACAAATATTACAAATTTGCACAAAGAACTAGTTCCACTGGAGGTTGAAAGTGTTTTGGGAAAACTTGGTAGAGGGTTTTCTTCAGTAGCAAATTGGTTGACCAGAATGAGTAGACTAATGATAGGGAAAGTTATAATAATAGCAACTGTAGTAATACTGTTAGCCATGGTGTTGAAAATAGTAATAACGTGTATAAAAAGAAAAGTAAGACAAAATAAGATAAAAAGAAATAACAGAATAATGAAAGAGAGAGAGAGAGAAATGGGTGAAATTGAGTTGGAGAAAATGAAAGAAAGCATGTATAAGGAGACAAAAAGGCAAGATGAAGAAGAACCAGATGTGTAAATGACAGAAAGCAAAGGGTAAGAGACATGCTGCCTGAAAAGAAGTATAACTTGGGTTTTATGTGGTGATTTAAAAATCACCAAAGGGGGGAGTTGATGGAGCAGGGAAAATAAAATTTTTAACCCCTAACAAATTTTATAATTAATTAAATAAAATGTTCGTTTAAATGTATTAATCAACACTGTATGTGTGGGAAAGGTAACATGCCAATGTGTGTGCTAAATAATCTATTAATGGATGTCCGTGTGTCTAATTATAACATAAAAATAAATGCGTACTAATTAAAAATAAATGCATGTTTTTTGTGCTTCATAGAAATAAAACGTGTCGTTGCAAAAACAATAGTGATGGTAAGTAAGGAACAGCTTAAATGTTGCTTTCTGCTAGGTAATAACTAATTGGGGTACGTAGATGACGGGAGGGAAACGAAAAGGCTATTTTTCTCTATTTTAATTATGTTTTGTTTGCCTCAAATTAGTGCTTCTAAAGTATAACCGAGTGGCGATATAAAATGGCCGCCAGTGGGAAGATGTGCGCAGGCGCAAGGGGACATGTGACACGGGATGAAGTCAGAGAAAAACTAACCTCGTGATGTTACTGAGAGGCTAGGATGCGAGAAATGGTCAAGGCTGATGTGACCTAATTGAACTGATAGTGTGCCGTGGTGATCAGCAGAAGACCCGTGGGAAACCAGTTTAAGAGAAAGGACAATGACTGCGGAGTTCTCGAATGTATCGAAAGAAGTTACAAATGTACTGATCGAAGCGGATGGAAACATGTCTTGAGCGTATGGGAAAGGAAATGATCCAAGGACCATTGGATCCAAGAGAACTTGATTAAAAGAATGAATAAGATGACATGCATGGACCAATGAAAGAAAAGCGTGTTATTAATGTTGCAACAATTAGTTAGCAAAGTTAGAATTAGGGTATAAGAGGGCCTACTCTTAGTGGGAGGGGTTCAGTCGCAGTCACAGTCAGGAGCGGAGTTGGAGAGTCGTGTTGGTGTTGGTGGCTTCCAGTGCTGGGTGGTCCTGATCGATCCCTTACTGAGCGGGAGATGCTGAAAGACTGTTAGATGAGACGGGTTGCAGGTAGCTGATGCTGACGAGCTGAAGTTGCTGTTGCTGTCTTAATTTTCCAGTTGAGTATGAGAATCAGGTTATTTCTAATTCTTAAACTTAGGTTAGAAATCATTAGTCTAAATTAGGAAGGTAGGCAGGTAATTAGGGTTTTGGCTTCATGACAAAAATTTCCTTTCTGCAATAAATTGATTATGCTTAATAAATATTTGAATTTAAGAATGAATAATTGAATAAAGTTTAAATTCTTTCTTATGCTTTTTAAAAATTATATAAAAATTAAGATTCTTTAAACCAAAATGACTCAGTGGTTATTTTCCTAAATGATTGTGACATCAGTAATTGGTTATTGTGATTCAGCTGGTCTTAATCACTATGAACTAATTTCTTACATGAATGATTCATCGACAAAACAATGAGCAGGAATATCTTAAGAAATAACTAAAAGAAAGCGACAAGTTAAGGTAATAAGATATCCCGGCTCCTTCCAGTGGTACATAAATGGTGTTCTCCATTTAGTTCTCATGCTTCTCCTAGGAGTACAGAATTTCATAAAGGTGTAAAGGAAATCCAGGTGTGTACGTGTGTGTTAGGCGATGTTTATGGGCCCCATCGTCATGTGGATGTGAGAAAATATAGTTTTCCCCTGGATGACCTATAAGTGACCTGGGAGGAGAATAGTTTTTATTGTACGCGCTGCATCACTACATTATACCTGCATCAGGTATAATGTATGCAGGGTGGGCGTTCCCCCGCAAGAAAGCATCATAGAAGTGGCGTAGTGAAATCTATCAGATTTCACTGCGCCACTTCTAGGACACCACTGCGTCAAAACCTTACGCCTGCCTCACAGCAGGGGTAAGGATGACGCATGCCCTTTCAGGACACATTGCTGGAGTTGGGTCTCTTTTCAGAGACACCCCAGCAATGTGTCACTTTTGCGCCTACAGATAAGTCAGGATTCCTGACGTATCTGTAAATCCCTGCGACATGGAGCGCCATAGAGTAAATACGGCACATCCAAGTTGTCGCAGTGAAGCAAAATTTTTCAGACATGAGGCCCAATGTCTTGTTTATAGAAATGAGAGGAGGAGTGCCTCATACAGAACTCGGAGGCCATCAAATATGTGCGGGTAGATACTTCACAAGATCAGCTTAAGGAAAGTGTCATAGAAAAGGACAACTCAGTTACAGTCAAGAAAACAATCACATGTGCCTCTTAAAATGTTCCTCCCTTTTGGCCCAGAACCTCGTTCTGATATAAATGTCTCTCTTTCAACTCCGAATTTGTGCTTCACATAAAGGTCTCTATTTCAACACGAAACTTTATGCTTGTATAAAAGCCTTTTATCTGATCAAGAACTTTGTCCTGATATAAATTCCCCAATTATGACAGAGAAGTTTTTCCTGATAAAAATGCCTCTTGTGACCCAGATCTATATGCTGATATAAATGCCCCTCTTTCATCCCAGAAGTTTGTGCTGGTATAAAATCCTCTCCTTTGACTCAGAACTTAATCTTGATATAAATTACTCTCGTTTGACAAATACCTTTATCGTGATATAAACGCCTATCTGTCGGCCCAGGCTTCTCTATGATATAAACTCCTCCCTCTTTTGACCCCAGGCTTTTTGAGATATAAATACAAAGCAAACTTTATGTAAGTGTTGTAGTAATAGAACAATTTTAAAAAAATTCAAGTTCAAGCTGAGGAGTCCATGGATGAGAGTAGACTAACATGTTTAGGGCTTCTGTGTCCCCATAAAGATAGCTCCGATCCCTGTAACAATTTCTTGGTGAAACATTAGCGTTTTGAAGGAAAAGTTAAAGTCACCAGTGCAGATTTTTCCGCTGAAAGCACAGATTTCATAGCTTCCCACAGACTGTAGAGGTTTTAGAAATGTAATGCTGATATTATTATTATTATTATTATTATTATTATTGTTATTATTATTATTGCATTTGTTGTTGTTGTTGTGATGATGATGATTATATTTCTGATGATTATAGTGCAGAAGCATCCGATGGAAATGAGGAGTGACGGGCCAACAAGCAGTTAGTTCCTCAGCTGCTTCTCTCCACAAAGGCTAGTGGCATTGCTGGCACTGGCACTGGACACAGCTCTGGTACACGGTTATGGTACAGCCGAGTGCCAGGCAGGGCTTGAGCGGCCATACAGAACACAGGGAAAACACGTGGGAGGCTAAGGACTGATAGAGCGTAAGGGTGCTCTTTTCATTTGTAGGGGCACATCATAATCGTGAGTAGTTTGCACCTGCATTTATTCTTTGTCGTATTAACATGAGGGTGTTAGAAATGTATCGTAATAACATGGAAATGATGTGTTAAAGTCGTATTTACAAAACGTGCACAAATTAATGTTGCAGAATAATTTGTGGTTGCTTGAAAGCAGTAACGTGTAGAATTTTGTATACACCACTTACAAGTATTGACATATTTGATGTGCTCATGTAACGTGATGATTCAGAAATGTTCAGTAAAGTATTAATTTATATGCAATGTTGTAAGGCTTGTATACCTTTTTCTTATGTTGGCCGATTTCTGTAGGTCTGAAAATGCTTTTCGCCCTGGATGCTCTGTAAAGCGGGGTTGAACGTGCTGGTTTGAATTTCATGTGCATGTTAGATTGTGTTCTTTCTCACGTTCTGTTGCAGGTGGTGAATTCATCGTTGTTAGTTAGAATAACGCTTTTGTTTTAGGAGTTAGGCTTAGGGAGGAGAAGATACAATGAGAACATGAGAAGCTGATAGCGAATGACGGTGTTCTTTCTCGCTGGAGAAGGCCTGGGAATCAAGGTCATCGGATCAGGAATGTCATGGACATGAAGAAAGGTCCGCAACTTCGCCAAATCACCTATTGCACCCAACAAGGTCAAAGTGACAATGGTAACCTGGGGAAGAAGGGAAACAAAACAAGGAGAGATAAGGGTCTCACGTCGAACCCCAGGCTGCAACAGGACCAGGTAAGGACAAGGCACAACAACTGTAGACAAGAGAAAAGAACAAAAACTGGTAAGAATGTAGTAGGGTATCTCTATCTCTAATTCTCTCTAATGGGTTGTTTCATTCCTTAATGGGTTGTTTCATACCTTAAAGTTTCCCTTCTTCTTAGTAAATCAAATAGCTAGGGTTGTCAGGCACCTGTCTGGTTCTGGTAGGAAAAAATAGAGCACTGCTAGTTAGAGGGAGATAAATAAAAAGGAACGAAATGAAATAAAAAGGCCCTAGGCAAGAACCCACCTTAATCACCAGACTTCTGTATGAGTAATATTCCTCATCAAAAATAAATGTGTCTAATTACAAAATAAAATTAGCCTTAATATTCAGGTAATAAATCTAATGTCTTTTCTTTCTTCTTGTACAGGTTACTAAATCCCAGAGAGAGAAGGAACGGATGCCCACAGCGTCAGGAACACTGGATCAGATAAGTATATGCAGGGGCGAGAATAATAGAAATTAATGGCAGCGCAAAGCGCTGTTACCGTCATATGCCAGTAATGCAGCTTTCTTTTTTTGTTTTCTTTTCTTTCAGGGCAGCGTGTAATTGAAGAGGACGGATTTCCGTAGGCAGAGGCAGCTCGCCGAAAACATGAACGCCGAGAGAGAGATATCCAGGAAGAAGAACAACACCCCACGGAAGCAGGATGCGGTGGAGACCCCCGACGCCTCGGAAGCACTGAGAAAACCCGGAAGGTAAGGCCCAACTCCAGAGACTGGAATGCGAAGCGTTGCCGCTCGGGGATGGCTGCGCTTTGACCTGTCTGGTCTGCTGCTGCGCATGCGTGTCCCCGTGCGGCGGCCATTTTAGTAGTTCACGCGACTCCCAGTCCGGCAACCGTGACAGTACACCCCCCCCCCCACGGACCCACCTACCGGTTTGGGTTTATCAGGATGACGCGTGTGAAACAAACGCACTAACGGAGGAGCGTGTACCTGACTAGCTGGCTCCCAGGTACGTTCCTCAACACCATATCCCTTCCAATGTATCAAATACTGGAGCCTGCGTCTCACTCTACGTGAATCGATGATAGCCCCTACCTCATATTCTGGTTCGTTATCCAGCATCACGGGGGCTGGGATTGTAGGGAGACGCATACCAGATGATACCGGTTTCAGAAGGGAAACGTGAAATACCGGGTGTATCTTCAAGGAAGCCGGAAGGTCTAGTTTCATAGCGACAGGGTTCACCACTTTCAATATCCTGTATGGACCTATATACCGGGGTTTGAATTTGCAAAACCCTCTTAGTGCAAGATTCTTTGTGGATAGCCACACCTCGTCCCCTTGGCTATATCCAGGCTCTGTGCGTCTGTGGAGATCCGCTCCTTCTTTATAGCCTGCTTTAGCTTTGTCTAGATTCACCTGTGCTGTCCTGTGTATGTTTTGTATCTCTTTTACAAAGTCTATGGCTGCAGGGATAGAACTACGGGAAGGAAGCGGAGATAACATGGTTCGTCGGTGAAAACCGTAAGTACAATAAAAAGGGGAATAAGCAGTGGAAGAGTGATAACTGTTGTTATATGAAAACTCAGCTATCCATGCCATCTCATCCCAATCAGAAAGAGAGTGTAAGACTTGGCACCTGATATACTGTTCAAAACACTGGTTCACTCTCTCAGTTTGGCCGTCTGTCTGAGGGTGGTGGCTCGAGGACAGCGGAACGTCTATCTGCAATAGGGCTCACAACCCCCTCCAAAATCTAGAAATAAATTGAGCCCCCCTGTCAGACAACAATACAGAAGGAATGCCATGTAAGCGTACAACATGTTGAACAAACACAGAAGCGAACACCCTGGACGTGGGGAGTGCCTTCAACGGAATAAAATGGGCCATCTTGGTTAATAAGTCTACTACAACTAGGAGAGTAGTGTTCCCTTGGGCCGTTTTCGGTAAATCTACTATGAAGTCTAAGGATACTGTATGCCAGGGACTAGGCGGAGTGGGTAATGGCTGTAACAGTCCCACGGGAGCTTGGTGAGAGGCTTTCCCTTGGGCACACACATGACATGTCTGAATATAATGTTTTGTGTCCCTCCCCATGCTAGGCCACCAAAAGTGTCTCTGTAGTAAATCCAGTGTTTTCTTGTACCCTGGGTGTCCAGCAAGAGGATGAGTGTGGCACCACTCTAAAGCCTGTAACCTCAGATTGTGAGTGGGAAGCACTAAACCCCCTTGGACGTAGAACAGGTCTTGTGTTTTAGTGACTTCTTGGGTACCTACTGTCTCTTTCATAGCTGCAGATGCTTGTGCCTCCTTAAGTGTCTTTAGGAAGTCATCTTCAGAATACAGAGCGCCAATTATTCGTTCTCTAGCTATTATAGGGGAGGCTCACCTTGTGGTTCTATGGGTTCGTAACCTAAGCGGGATAAAGCATCTGCTTTCCCATTCTTTTTCCCTGCTTGTAACTGTATAATGAAATCATAATCACTAAAAAACTGAGTCCAACGTAGTTGTCGCATGGATAAAGCCCTTGCGGATTTCAAGAATTGCAGATTACGGTGATCCGTGAGGACTGTTATCCTGTGATTAGCCCCTAACAGATACTGCCTCCACTCCTCAAAAACCCTCTTTATGGCCAATAGTTCTTTGTCTCCTATAGAGTAATTCATTTCAGCCGGAGCCAATTTCCGTGAATAATAAGCTACGGGATGAAGACGTCCTGTGATAGGATCTGCCTGAGAAAGCACCCCTCCAACTGCCACTTGAGATGCGTCAGCCTCAACCACAAAGGGTCGTGAAGGATCTGGATGCCTTAGTATGGGCGCTTGTGTGAAGGCTTCCTTTAGTTCAATAAAGGATGCATCTGCCTCGGGAGTCCATTGAAACTTACTCCCTTTTTTCAAGAGCCTAATTATAGGGGAGGCTAAGTCGGAAAAACTGCTAATAAAGCGTCTATAGAAATTGGCGAAGCCAAGGAAACTCTGGATCTCTTTAACAGTTTGTGGTGCTTGCCAACGAGTGATGGCTTCTACCTTCTGAGGGTTCATACTAATTCCCTGTGGGGACACCATGAATCCAAGGAAGCTTACTAATTGCGTATGGAAATGGCACTTCTCTAACTTACAGTACAGATGGTTGTCTCGCAAACGTTCGAGGACCCTCCTAACATGAACTTCGTGTTCTTGCATGGATGGAGAATAAATCAGGAGGTCATCAATGTAAGCAATGACAAACAGGTCCAACATGTCCTTTAAGACTTCATTGATAAAAAAACTGGAAAGCCGAAGGGGCATTACACAGCCCGAATGGCATCATTAGATATTCATATAACCCATACTTGGTACAGAAAGCCGTTTTCCACTCATCTCCCTCCTTGATTCTCACAAGATGGTAGGCCCCTCGCAAATCTAACTTGGTGAACACTTGAGCATCTTTTATCTGATCAAGGAGGGAGGATATCAGTGGTAGGGGATACTTGTTCTTGATGGTGATGGCATTTAATGCCCAATAGTCTATACAGCATCTAAGACCCCCTTTTCTTTTCGGTATAAAAAAGAGAGATGATGATGCCAGTGACCTGGAGGGACGGATAAACCCAATCCTCAACATTTCGTCCAGATATTCTCGCAAATACACGTTCTCCTTTTCTGTTGAGGAGTAAACCCTGCTACAGGGTGTGCGAGCTCCAGGCAGCAGATCGATCCGACAGTCATAGGCCCTGTGGGGTGGAAGGCTAGTGGCCTTTTCCACATCGAAAATTTCCTTGAGGTCCTGATAAATGGAAGGTAACGCAGATTCGTCTGTACTGGTGAGTGCGATGACTTTCTCTGGATTGCTTGTGTCATGAACAATATGTTCCATACAATAGTCGTGGTTAAAGGTTACCGTCATCATCTTCCAATCAATAACTGGACTATGTTGACATAACCAGGGCAGCCCTAAAATAGCTGGAAACTGAGGGGACTGTATGAGATCAAATGCAATGAGTTCATGATGTCTCTCCTCAATGATTAAAGTTAAATCGACAGTAGCATGTGTAATGGGACCAGACTTCAAGTTGCTGCCATCAATGGTTGTGACTTCCTCCCAAGAGGGTTTAGACACCCAAGGAATTTTTTTGCTCTGTGCCCACTGTGAATCCATAAAGTTACCCGAAGCACCAGAATCCACCATTATTTGCACTTCTACCACCTGGTGCCCCCATATCAAACGTGAGGAGAGAAAGAAGTGACGTGGCAAAGATGCCGGTACCTCCGTTTGGGAGACAATCAGTCCTGAATTACCCGAAGTCCTTGTCTCCTGAGACTCCGGGCTCACTAGTTTTCCGAACGCCTTGTCTGTTTAGGCTTTACGGGACAGTCTCTAAGGAAATGGCCCTGCTTTCCACAGTACAAGCACAATTTCTTGTCTCGCCTTCTCTGCCTCTCTTCTTCGCTAAGGGGCCCTCTTATACTCCCTATTTGCATTGGTTCTGGTTCTTCAACTGTTCTTTCGGGGTCAGGCTTTCTGTCTCTATATGAAAAAACTTGCCCATCTGACCTGCCTCTTTCTCTCTTCCTCTCACTGATTCTATGGTCTAATTTGACCACCAGGTCAATAAGGGCAGTGCAGGACTCAGGAGGGTCAACCACTTGTGCTAACAAATCTTTTAAATCTTCTCTCAAACCCCTGTAAAACAAGGTGCGACGCTTTTCCTCGGGCCACCCCGCTTCTGCTACCAATCTATTAAAAGTGGAAATGTATGTGGTTAAATCTTTAGTTCCCTGTTTTAAATTCAAAAGCTCAGTGTCTACCGACTGCGTGAAGGTATGTCTGTCGAATAACTTCCTGAGTTCTCTTTTGAAGGCGTTATAGTCCTGTAGCAGTGGATCGTTTCTTTCTATTAGAGGTATGGTCCAATTGGCAGCAGACCCCCCTAGATAGGATATAACAAACGCCACTTTCGCTTGGTCTGTTGGAAAGCAAGCGGCCTTACACATGAAGTGAAGCTGACACTGACTGATAAAGGCTGCGAACTTAGCAGGATCCCCCAAAAAACGCTCAGGGGGGACCAAAGGAATGGACTGTGGTGCGGTGACTTGTATTACCGGGAAGCTAGTACCAGGATTCTGGGTCCCTGCACCTGAATCAGACCTCAATCCCCGTTGTATGGAATCCACCCGGGCTGACAGGGCTTGGGTTTCCTTCTGAAGGTTACCCAACATGTGGGCTAAATCTGCTAGGGACACCTGACTCATCTCCATGACGTCCGGGCGGAAGAGAAAACTTTTCTCTATGGCTTCGCGTTCTGTCAGGTCTCACCTGTGTTTCCACAGAAACGTCATGGACATGAAGAAAGGTCCGCAACTTCGCCAAATCACCTATTGCACCCAACAAGGTCAAAGTGACAATGGTAACCTGGGGAAGAAAGGAAACAAAACAAGGAGAGATAAGGGTCTCACGTCGAACCCCAGGCTGCAACAGGACCAGGAAAGGACAAGGCACAACAACTGTAGACAAGAGAAAAGAACAAAAACTGGTAAGTATGTAGTAGGGTATCTCTATCTTTAATTCTCTCTAATGGGTTGTTTAATTCCTTAATGGGTTGTTTCATACCTTAAGGTTTCCCTTCTTCTTAGTAAATCAAATAGCTAGGGTTGTCAGGCACCTGTCTGGTTCTGGTAGGAGAAAATAGAGCACTGCTAGTTAGAGGGAGATAAATAAAAAGGAACGAAATGAAATAAAAAGGCCCTAGGCAAGAACCCACCTTAATCACCAGACTTCTGTATGAGTAATATTCCTCATCAAAAATAAATGTGTCTAATTACAAAATAAAATTAGGCTTAATATTCAGGTAATAAATCTAATGTTTTTTCTTTCTTCTTGTACAGGTTACTAAATCCCAGAGGGAGAAGGAACGGATGCCCACAGCGTCAGGAACACCGGATCAGATAAGTATATGCAGGGGCGAGAATAATAGAAATTAATGGCAGCGCAAAGCGCTGTTACCGTCATATGCCAGTAATGCAGCTTTCTGTTTTTTGTTCTCTTTTGTTTCAGGGCAGCGTGTAATTGAAGAGGACGGATTTCCATAGGCAGAGGCAGCTCGCCGAAAACATGAACGCCGAGAGAGATATCCAGGAAGAAGAACAACACCCCACGGAAGCAGGACGCGGTGGAGACCCCCGACGCCTCGGAAGCACTGAGAAAACCCGGAAGGTAAGGCCCAACTCCAGTGACTGGAACGCGAAGCGTTGCCGCTCGGGGATGGCTGCGCTTTGACCTGTCTGGTCTGCTGCTGCGCATGCGTGTCCCCGTGCGGCGGCCATTTTAGTAGTTCACGCGACTCCCAGTCCGGCAACCGTGACAGGGAGCTTAGAGTGCTGAGGTGGAGTGGAAATTCACCTATGAGAAGGTGTCCAGTGGGATGAGTCCATCAGGAGACCCAAATGGCTGTGTTTTGTGACTCCGATGTTGGAATTAGGGACAGTGCCCCGGGGGATGAGAGAGAGAGAGAAGAGAGGAGACACGAAGAGGAGAAGGAGCATCTTAGAACGAGCTCCGTAGCTTATGCTACTTGACCCATTCAACATGAGTGTACTTCTTATGAAGTCTTCACGTGCTGACACCTTTTTCCTGCTCTTGCCTGGGAAATGTTAAGTAGGGATTCCACTTTAGGGATAGTGTAGGGATAGACTAATGCTTTTCACTTACGAGCCTCAGATGAAGTCTGACCTAGACGTGGGGGCTCTCATTGCCTGCGTCCTGGTTCTTGAGTTTGTCATTCTGTTTATGCAACACCGAGTTAACTTTGTTTGTCGGTTTGCCTTTGTATTAGTTCCAATGTATCTTTACAACCTCGTCTTGAGGTGCTTGTATGTCCAACTATTTTTGGCTTTGTAATAAATAGACTAAATGTAGATCCAGAGTCTGTGATTCTTTGGAGTCATGAGTTATTGGGCCGCAAATTGCGGCATAAATTGTTCTTGTGAGAAGTCTCTTCCCTCTACACTGCCAATCAGGAACCAATGATCCATCTGCCAGAGAGTGTTCCAGAAGTAAATTGTAGTGTGGAACCTCACCCCTAACAGGACCAAGAGGCAGTGGCGTAACAAGGGGGGACGGCACGGGTTTTGGGGACAGCGGCCCTCCTCCCCCACTTACCTGTGGCATCGCCAGCACTCCCCCGCTCTTACACTCTTACTTACGGCCGCAGGTATCGCCAGCCCCCCACCCGCTCTTACATACGGCCATACGCCACTTCCAAGAGGCTGCTTTTACGAGGTGGTTGGATGGTGGGATCGCCAGCTTATCTGGCCTGGCAAACAGCCCTGAGTAAAGGTACACAATTTCCTTGAAGACATGTATATACTTTTTACCCCTCTGACCCCACTGTCCCTCCCAAAAAAATATCCTCCTGGATACAGTCAGACTCACTTGCTACACTCAATGTAATTTGGGGCTGGCCAGGGTTGCTTTTATCTTCCAGTCCCCAACTGGTACCAGGCTAGGCTGAGCAGTGAGCACTAACAGGAGTGTAGCTTCAGGTGGGTGTTTGGGGTGTTACACCCCCCTAATAAATGTATTTTAAGATGAATGGTTGGGTGCAGGTGCTTTCAGTTGGGTATCGGGATGTGCCTGTCGGATTTTACCTGTGATTTTTGAATACACACACTGACAAAAACACACACACACTCTCTCATCTCTATTTTGAAAGCCCTAAAAATATTTATTTTACAAAATATTGTTTCTCTCATTTCGTACTCCTATTAATCCGTATTCCTCTCTCTTTCCACTGCCTCTTAAGCCCCTCTCATGCGCCCCGCTTGTCATATAATGTATTTTAGCATTATATGCCAGCGTGATGCCGGCAAATCTGATGCTCACACTGCCCCAATCTTACTGGCCAAGCTGCGCCCCTGAGCACTGGCACAGTGAGCTTCTGCGTGATGCTTATACTAGACGCCACCTTATTCCTACTTGGCTGAATAGAGCAGTCACTTGCCAGTTAAACCTAGGGCCACAAACACAGAAAGAGGACTGAGACAAGGGGTGCTACAGTGCCGACGTCATGGAGTGGTGAGGCTGGCTGGGTGGTGGAGGAAGGGTTGTCTACATGCTCAGGTGAACACTGGAATTCTCCAGTGTGTCACCACCAGGCTACGAGCACCGTGGCACGCTGATGGTTTGCCCTTGTGTTTCTAATTACGCCCTGAGCTGAGCTTGCAAATGTAAACTTCCTTTAAGAAGAAGGTTGATGCACTGAGAATGGTTTGGGCTGAACTTTAGTTTTCCCACGAGCGTCATGGGAATGTTTGCTAAAGCACAGGCCTGTGGCCTGGCTTGCCTAACTGGTTAGGCAGTAAATAAAGGCCAGGCGGCTCGTGGTTATGGGACACGCCACCACTGCACGTGCTGCGCATAGACAGGGACAGGCAGCCTGCAGCCGGTTCCCTGAAAGGGTGCACTGTGTTTATCAAACAAGCTAAATAGCTCCTTTTATCCTAATACTTTGGTTAATTGTTAAACTCTCGGCAGCAATGCACTGCTTGAAAGCTGGCGGGTCAGAGTTTAGAATCTGCCTTTCTCAATGCCATTGTGGATCTGTTAGCCAGATTTGGTTTTAGCAAGGAAAAGAATGAAAAAAGGCCCAGGCACTTGGGTCAGATGTCCTAAAATTGGATTAGCAAAAATCTGTCGAAATGTGTACCAACCTTTTGCGAATCTAGTCTGATTATACAAACCGACCTATGTAGTAATAGGTCAGTTTTTCAAAATAGGGAATTACAGTGGGCCCCAGAACTACCTGCCCAATTAATATTCATGAGGCAGTTTACAAATTGTGATACCTTGTGATTGGCCTCAATCACAGGAATGGTAGCATGCCAAGGACCACAGATCACCATCCCTGTGATTGCATTTCAAATTGGAAAACGTTTCTTGAAAGGAAACTGAAGTGCTTTTAAAAAAATATCCATTTTTAAACACTTTTAATGACTGTTGGCAGCGGACCCCTGGCACACTGCACACTTCCCCAAAGTTGCCACCCTGTTTCCCAAAGGGGAAGATGTCCAAAGGTGACCACCTCCCCTTTATGAATCAGTTACCATCCCAACTTGACCTTCGGTAACTGATCAGTGGTTTCCGACCTGAAATGCTGTTAGAAACCATTGATACATTCCTCACCAACAAGTAATTTGGAAGAAATGCCCCAAATATGCCCCTTCTGACTTGCAATTCAGTATGGATTGAAAACCCCACTTTACAGTTCGAAAAACTTTGGATGAAGAAGGTGAGGAGGAAGTTTACAGGGTCCAATCCGTCCAAGGTTCCTACAGAGCTATCAACTCCTGTGGCCAAGCCACCATAGACCAAACACGTAGAGACGGCCTGGCTTTCATAAAAGTATAGAAAATGTCCTACAGCCCATTTGGACCACTTTTTCTGACAGGCCAATACTACTGAGACAAACGTATGTCACATGCAGGGGCGGCTCCTCCATTATGGCGGAGGAGCGCCGCCCCACTGCTTTCTCGAAGTGCGAGAAGCAGAAACATAAAATGGTATTTTTAATACCATTTTATGTTTCTGCTTCTCGCGCTTCGAGAAAGCAGAAGACAGGAGTATGCCTGGTTGGGGGCGGGCGAGAGGGTATGCCTGGTTGGGGTGGGCGAGTCGAGCAGGAGTGGCTTGCACCACTCTGAGTACCCTGACTGTTTGGTCGGCCCTGGGGCCGAACAAGGCAGTCATGCGCACTCTACATTTTCTCTATGTAGGCTGCATGCAGCCTACATAGAGAAAATGGCTTCCCTACAGGTGCCCGGCTGGGCGCTGTCCGCGACTCTACACCAATCACAATGCTGCCATTGCAGCGTTATGATTGGCTTACAGGAGGGGAGGGAACATGCCTGTTCCTGTTTCTGAACTTCAGGAAAACGCGGAATGCGGGACCCGGCCCAGGAGCAGAGGCGGCGCGGGACCCGGTCAGGTAGGTTTTCTTCTTTTATTTTAATTTTAACCCCCCTCCCCCCCACGGTAACCCCGCGCCACCCCACCCCTCACCCCCCACCCGCGAGTATTGCGAGACGCGACTGGTCACATGCAAAGCTATTACCTGAAAGGGAGGCTGAGCTGGGAAATGATAGCCATGTGTCAGGCAGACCCTGACATTTGACTGACTCTGCCCATACCCGTTAGACACTATAAGGGACATAAACCTGAAAGAGAAACAGTAACCCAGTTTGCCTCAGCTTCTCATATCCACACAAACCTTCTTTCTGAATCTTACGTTTTCATCCTCTTATATTCCCACATGTCTTCTTTTTGCCCCACTTCTTATGTCTAACCCCATAACCTCTCCCTGATCTCTCTGATCTTTTTTTCCTTCACTTCTTACTCTTTATCACCTCTTTAAATGCAACCGATTTCTTTCCCCATCTCTTCTTTTTCCACCTGTTCTATCCACCCTACTATTTCCCTTCCATTTCTCTTTGCTTTTTTCCACTCTCCTTTGCCCCGCTTTTCTTTTGTTTTCTGGGAATAGGCCACGTTACAACGCAGTCGTTACAACGGGCGCGTTGTTACATCGCATCCCATTACAACGCAAGTCGTTACAACGAATTGTTGTAGGGGGTGCGCTGGATTTTGGAATAGTATAATTTATTATTCCAACTCCAGTCTGTGCAACAGTAGGGAAGGTGTTGGATTTTAATCCAACACCTTCTGCCCCCTACAGCAAGGCATTGTAACGACTTGTGTTGTAATGGTTTGCGATGTAACAACGCGGTCGTTGTAACGACCGCGTTGTAATGGCATGCGATGTATCACATGCGATGTAAACGATGTTTCCCGTTTTTTGGAGTTCTGTTTTCATTTCCTTTATTTGTACTCCCTCCCTACCTGCTCTCTTTCATCCTTTCTTGTCTTTTCTTTTGTCCACTCCTGCCACTTTATGGTTTCTCTGCCCTGAATCTCACAGGTGTCATTTTCCTCTTTCAGTTCGACTTACAACCTCATGGCCTCTCTCCTGTCTTACAATCTGCACTCTCCGTCCTCTCCCACCTGAAGACTAGCCATTACACCAGCTGCTTGGGAAGTCTCACCAGGCCCGTAAGGCTGAAAGCCAGTGAGGATTAGAAAGAGCCACTCATGTATGATCTAGAGCCTTTTACACAAGGCTTGAGGTGAATGATTCTTCCCCAGCCCAGGCGGACTTTCAGAGGTCTGGGAAAGCATCACTCCTGCCTCTGAACTGGACTGTGGCTGAGGAAGGAGCAGACTGAGGGCTGTGACATTTCTTTTTCAGTTCTGTATCGGGCGTGCTCCCACAAGACCCCTCCTCTTCACTTCAGTGGATGAGACATGCCTGATGCTGCTTGGTTGGGCCCCTGTTACTGTTCCACCTGAGTGCAGATGCGTGATGCCTCTGCTCGAGCCGCAGTCACCCTTTCCATTGAACCTGACCCCCCTCTCCTGCAGTTCGCACATCAACAGGTTCTTACCTGTTTCAGTGCACCCTTCTGCCTCTCTCTCGTCCATCTCACAAAGTTAGCACTGCTTCATATGCACAGATGCCCCGATTACTTACTGGTAATCTTCATTACTTCGAGTGTAGTCTTCCTCGCCACATGACTAACGTAGTGAGCTCTATTAGGGCATCTGCTTATCTCTCCTACACCATTCAGTCTCTTTTGAAGGACTATCAGTCTCTTGCTGAACTCATGGAGCGGGGGGGACCTCATTCCTACCCTGCAGTTATGGAACAGCAGACAAGCATGTTATCAGACATTCTTTTGATACCTTGGGGGCTGCAGCTGCTACTGCAGGCGCTGCTATTCAGGCCCGGCACCAGGTCTGGTTGCACCATTGGAAGGCCGAGGTGGTGCAGAAGTCCCTTCTGATGAAGATTCCTTTTTCGTGGGCTAAACTGTTTGGCGCTCCCCTGGAGGAGATGGTGAAGAAATCGGCAGAGGAGAGGAAACTGTTGATTCCCATTCGTCCTTCTATGGGTAGATTCTTTGAGGCCAAGAGGGCCTTCTGACCGTGTTCTGCTCCTAGGGGGAAGCTGCCCTTTTGGTGGAGGGGACGTGGCTAGGGTGTCCCTTTCTCCCACAAATCCCGGTCTCACCAGTCGGATGGTGGTTCCAACCCTTCTTTGAAGTCCTGACTATCCAAGGGGCCCCGTGGGTCAGCTCCCTGTGGTGGGAGTCGGTTGTTAAATTTCGTGGAGACTTGGGAAAGGTAAATCTCCGACCAGTGGGTCTTGCGGATTGTCAAGAAGGGCTACACGATTGTCTTCGATTCTCGGCCCACCAATTTTTTTGTTCACACTCCTTTGCAATCAGCAGTGCCAAAGAGGGAGGCTCTTTTGGCGGGTATTTGGGATCTTCTCAAAAAAGGGGGCATTTGTCCTGTTCCAGCCTGTCAGAGGGGTCAAGGATCCTTTTCCTGGTAAGAAAGGTTTCGGGGGACTTCCGTCCTGTGCTGGATTTGAAAAGGGTGAACTTGTTTACCCCTCATGTTAAGTTTAGATGCTGTCTTTGCAGGAGATCCTTCCTTTGCTGGTTCAGGGGGACGTGGCGGCTTCCTTGGTTCTGCTCGATGCCTGTCTGCATGTGCCCATTCACCCGGCATCCCAGCAGATCCTCAGGTTCTGTGTGGGGCCCAAGCATTTCCAGCTCCAGGTATTGCCCTTTGGTTTGTCCTCTGATGTGAGGGTCTTTACAAAGGTCCTGGCCCCCTTGGTTGGGCTCATCCTTAGAGAGGGTTTTCAGGTGATCCCGTACCTTGATGACTGGCTGATTTTCGCCTCTTCTTTTTCCAAAGGGACTCTTAAGTCCAGAGGGTCTGAGAGATTCTGATGGTCCATGGCTTCCTGATCAAAGAAGTCGCATCTGGTTCCCACCCAGGACTTGTTGTTGTTCATTAGGGGTCGCCTGGACATGGTCAAGGGACTGGTGTTTTTGCCAGCAGAGGAGGACAACCTTGAGGAGGGACCTGGTTTGTCTGCTCGCTCTGGATTCAGCCCTGGTGCATCTGTGGTTGAGGTTACAGAGTTTGATGTCTGTGCCGATCAATGTGTTGTTGTGGGCCCATTGGTGAACTGTCTCCTGTCCCATTGGTCACCTTGTTCCGCCAAGTACGATCTTCAGGTGATAGTGTCCCCTCAGATTCAGATCGCACTGGGTTGGTGGATGGAGGAGTTCAATCTGGTGAGGGGTCTTCCATTTCAGGTGTCCCCCTCCCGGGTCGTGACAACGGATGCCAGCAAGTTGGGCTGGGGGGTGACGTTAGATTCCTGGTCTGTGCAGGGTCTCTGGGATCACATGCAGGCCGGTCATTCTTCCAACCGACAGGAACTGAAGGCGGTTCAGATGGCTTGTCTGGAGTTTGCATCAGCCTCCCGGGGGCATCATGTTCTGATCCGGACGGACAATCAGGTTGTGATGGGTTAGCTCAATCACAAGGGGGGTTACAGGCTTTGGCCCTTGTGGCTCCTGGCTCAGGAGATTCTGACCTGGATGGAGGGCATTGTGTTGTCTCTGAGGGTGGTGTATATCCCGGGGAGAGAGAATTGTGCGGCGGACCACCTGAGCAGGGTTTTGCCCCCATGAATTTGATTTCTCAGTCAACAGAGGTGTTCCTTGTGTTGCAGACAAGGTTTCGGTGTCCAATGGTGGACTTGTTTGCGGCCAAGGACAATGCTCTACTGCCCCGCTTCTGCATGATTATTCCCTGTCCGGAGGGATGGCGAGTGGATACAGTGTTGTTCAGGTGGCATAATGGCCTGCTTTAAGCATTTCCTACAATCCCCTAGATTGCCAGGGTACTGTGCAAGATCCGCCTGGAGAAGGCCTTTGTTCTGCTGATTGTGCCAGGCTGGATTCGCCACCCCTGGGATCATCATCTGAGGGAGCTTGCGGTTCAGGAGTTTTGGGCGATTCCCGACCTTCTTCCACATCCTCTGAGGGGTATGCCTCTTCCTGCGGGGGTTCTGCGGCAGCTCCATCTTCAGGCCTGGCTATTGGAAGGATGAGTCTGTTGTCCCGTGGCTTCTCAGCGGAGGTGGTGGACCTACTTCAGGGCTCCAGACATCCGGTGACTCCTCGGTCTTATTCCCGGCTTTGGGGGTCCTTTTCTAGGTGGTGTGTCACTAAGGGGCTTGACTCTGGTTCAGCGGATCCTATCAGGATACTACATTTTCTGTCTGGTGGTTTTTCATTGGGACTGGCTCCGTCTACTCTTTGGGCGCAATGGGCGGCTTTGTGGGTGTGTCGTAGTCCTCATTTGGATGAGCTGTATCCATTGGTGGCCCAGCTGATGCATAGTTGTTTTCTTCAGCGTCCTTGGGAGATTTGTCCTGCCCTGGTCTGGGATCTCCCATTGGTGTTGCAGACACTGCAGGCAGCTCCTTTCGAACCCTTGGGGTCGGTTGACGTGAAGTTCTTGAACATTAAGATTGTGTTTTTGGTGGCCATTGTGTCTGCTGGCCGGATTAGGGAGTTGGGGTTGTTTTGCGGTAACCTCCTTTCTTGCGTGTATTGCCGGATCGCATTGTCCTGCACACCGATCCTAAGTTCTTGCCCAAGGTCCCTTCCATTACCAATAATTCCAGGGAGGTCGTTCTTCACACCTCCTCTCCGGTGCCTGGGTCTGGGGTGGATGCTGGTTTCCTGCTATTGGATGTCAGAAGAGCGGTGTTGGTGTATCTGGTGAGGACCTTGGCGTTTTTCAAGTGTTATAGTCTGTTAGTCACTTTTGGCCCGGAGAAGTCGGGTCATAAGACTTCTCTTTCCAACTTGAGTAGGTGGTTTAAGCAGATGATCCTTCTGGCCTACGGGTCAAAGGGGTCGAAGGTGTCTGTCAGGTTACAGGGGAGGTCTACCCATGGTATTTCGGTCTCCTGGGCTTCTTTCAAAGGTGTCTCGATTGAGGATATATGTAAGGCCGCGACTTGGGCCTCTCCTCACATGTTCATGGACTACTATCGGTGGTGATGGCAGCCGCGGCCGTTGCAGGTAAGAGCGGTGGGTCCGGGTGGGGGGGATTTCGAGAGACGACCACGAAGGAAAATTAATTATTTATTTAATTTTTCCTCGTGGTCGTCTCTCAAAATCCCCCCACCCGGCCCCACCGCCCCACCGCCCCACCGCTCTTACCTGCAGCGGCCGCGGCTTGGTGTTGGGTGGTTCATCTGCTGGGGGTTTTGCTGAGGCTGTTCTGCAGGATGGCTCTGCCTGTGATTGATTGCCGCCCACCTGTTGGGCGTCTGTTTGTTTTTCCTCTGTTTGATGTTTGGATTAAACTTAGTTTTTGCCTCGCATTTTGGTCTGTGGTTTTTTTGGGTGATCATGAAGCCGCGTTGGTTTTGGTATGTGCTCACTACGTTAGTCATGTGGCGAGGTAGACTTATGTGGCGGCTATGCCCCAGTTACTTTCCGGTATTCTTCATTACTCCGAGTGTAGTCTTTCTCGCCACATGAGTTCCCATCCCTCCCTTCCCTGCTTGGCTATCGGCTTCCTGTTGTTGGGTGCTGAGGCTTAGTACTTGAACAGGAAGTGGGGTGGGTTGTGCCTCCTCTTGTACTAGGTCAGGGGTGAAGAATGTCAGCCATGTTAGGGAGGGATTTGAGAACTAGAGTGCTAATTTGCTTGTAGGGTTCTGTTTGGTAGCTGAAGCTCACTACGTCAGTCATGTGGCAAGGAAGACTTACGAGGAGGTAATGTTCTTTTCAGGGCTCAATCCGCAGAGCTAGAAAGATCAGTGGAAGATGCTCAGCCCCAGCCTCATGGCCTCCCATTGGCTGGAAACCCAGTACAGCCATAGATAATAGCTGGTGGTGGTATCTCAGACCCAGGCAGCCTCTGTTTGTCTGCACTGTGTCCTGTTTTTGTTTTTTACTGCACACCGGCAAGAACGGTGTCATCTTTCCATGAAAACTTTGATAAGCAGTAGCAAAGGAGGGTTAAATCAGTAGGCGAAAGCTTCTGCAATGGTGGTCGCCTATCTCCACATTGGTAGATAGCTTTGGCAAGTATGCTTTGCTTGGCCCAGACACCCACCACCCCGACACCTTCACCAACTTTCACAGTGTTCTGTGACTCCATCCTTTTGTTGGCTTCCATCTTTTTCTCAGAAAGGTTGTAGAGGAAAGAAGTGGCCTCATCCTCTCCCATCTTCAGACAGTCATTGGATAAGTTGCAGGTGCTTGACCCACTTTCTATGAAGTCTCACTAATCTGTCTCTGCATTCTCCTGCTCCATGAGGTTAGAGATCTCTTTACTAGTGCAAACCCATCACTTTGCTGCCTCATAAAGGTCTGTGGGTTAGGGCCACAAACCCCTCTTCTTCTGAAGCCAACTCAAGGAATCTCAATCACTGCAAACCACATAAGAGTAAACGCTGCTATTGTTAAGACTTGGGCCCACCGGTGCTCTGCCTCAAAGGTGTAACACCTGCACCACTCGGAAAAACTCTAGGAATGATGTGCTGTGTGCCTGACTTTCGTGAGTCACACTACTCTTTCACATACAGGTGGCCATCCCAAAACAAGGTAAATCTCTTTCTTCTGCTGTATTAAAAAATATTTCCACTTTCCATGTCAGGTCATGTGGCAGACATATTGAGGCACCTTTGTGCGCCTCTAAAAATGCCTCCAGCATCAATAAGCCCTCTTTAATCCGTCTTGTCACCTGGCACCTGGGTAAAGATTTAGCTGTCCCTTTTTAAAGATATAAATATATGTCAGCAAATTGGCATGCCTGGCACACCCTCCAACGTCCCCTAACAGGTGCTGTGCTAATCTCAATTTGCACCCCATTTTACTTGCACCTCTTGTCCTGAGTCTCTGAATGATTCCATTTTGTCTATGGGGAAACCCTGGAAATGTTAGTTTCTTAGCTGGAAATTCCTCTTTTAGGTACCAATGGTACCCCATTGTTCAGATGCAGTGTCCGTGAATCAACTCAGTAGCCGCCTTTTGTTCCCCTCTGGCTACAAACTCACCAAAGCGCTTGCCCACAGGGCACCCTTTTCTTTACAACCAGTTCTCGGAATGTGATAAAAGGCGTGGATAAAGCACACAGAATGGGACACACAATGAGTTTGCCTTTTTCAATTGAAATCGTATCTTCGAACTAAATGCCTAAAAGGTAAAAGTCCTCTAGGAGTACAGGCAACAGCCAAAAAGTAGAAACTGTCCTCTTCATGATGGAAAAGGCTCCTAATAGTCGAATTGGCTGATGCTCTCTCCCGACAGGACAACCAGGGCGTATTATCTTGTGCTCCGCTCCTGCGTTTTCAACTAAAGTCAGTGTCGATACAGCCAATATCACAAACTCCAGCTGGACTCAAAGTAGGTGAGGTGGCGGAGAGAGAGACAGAAGGCAGAGATAGGGCACTGCTGGCTTTGTACTGCAATCAGCTGTAAAATCCAAGTCACATAATTCATGTTATCACTTCTCAGCGCCACCTTTCAGAAAATAAAGCATCTTAAACATTTTTTAACATATTGAATGATCTAAATACAGGAATTGCTTGATTTATGAATAACTCATTCCAACTGAAATATATGTGGCATTCACCCGTGAATGGTTATTTTGTATAAGCCACACTCTCTTCAACAGGTCAGATCCACAAACTTTGACACATGTATATTCACATGAAAGCAATTTCCAAATGCACATCCAGGGGGCAGACTTACAAAGAATTGGTGTAGGGCAGCTCCGCAAGTCATTTTGTTGCGCTGTCTTACGCCAATTCGAAAGGACAGAAATGCACCATATTTACAAGATACAGTGCATTTCTGTTCTTTCAGCCAGCGCCGGCACAGAAATTCCAGCCGTGCACCAACGTAGGGACCCTTCCACCAAGATTTAAGGGTGTCTATGTTGTTCGCAAGACTGATTTTGTGCAGGAAAAGGCACCTTCCTACACAAAAGCAATCACGAGAGGCATGAATATTGCATGGCAATACCCACGCAATACCCATGGAAGCACCTCCCTGGCACAGAGTAATGCAACGCAGTGATTTGCGCTGCGTTACTTTACTCAAGATTTATGAAGCCACGCAGGGCCATGCAAGGTGGCCTTGCGTGGCTTCATAAATCACATTTCTTATTTGCGTCGCTCTTGCACCACGTTGCGTGGTTCAAGAGCGACACAAAAGGGGCTCATAAATATACCCCCAGTGCAGACTAACACAGTAGTTTGTGAAGACAAGTGCACAGCAGCATTACTATGGCTACCTTGGCCAATAATTGCAGGAATCGGTATTTCCTCGTCGATACCCGCATGTTTCACCAACATTACAGGTCAATCCACCTGCACAGATTTCAGAAGGTTTTATCCACAGAAATGGGCACAGCAAAAATATCGGGACTGTAGTGTCATAAACTTGTAATTCTGATGCAGCCAGCGGTTTGCTCCTGTTATCAACAGCATCGAGAATTACAGAGCACTCGTAATGAAGCCATAGTCACATTTAAACTGATAGGAATAAATTCATGCAGTAGGCACTTTAAAATATGATTTGTGTTGGCAGAGTAATTATACAGCTCCTACTTTCAGATGGTGAATAATATTACCCAGAGAGAGGTAAACAAATAAATATGACGCTTTAAGAGCAGGGAAGTGTGTACACAGCTATTTCTTTTCCTGTTGCGTTTACTGTATTTTCCGTCTGCAACTCTATCAGGTGCAAGATGATGAACATGTTCTAAGTGGGTACACACTGCCAGTAAATATTACATTGTTATCAGTAGCATCCTCCCCAGTCCCGGAGCATGTAACAGACCATACCACACATGGAGCCCTGGTTTGCATGTCTTTAGTCTTCACTATGCAACCGTTAACTGAACGTACTGCGCCACAAACTTTATTTATCACAGCCGCGCACCCATCAGATCATGTAATACTTGTAAGCAGTCTGTCTAGGGCTACTAGAGTCTTCATGCACATAAACACAGGACACAACATCTCTCTCTTTGTTAAATAAAAAGTATAAACAAATATATACATATATACACATTACAATTCCTCAATGAGTCATTGAATTGCTCGCACCAGCCTGCCAGATCTAGTTGTATGAGATAGAAGAGGAGCACCTTCATCTGGCATCTCCAGAGAAGAGTCAGATGCTTGAATTGGGCACTCAGGTGGACTTGCCCCACTTGTGAGGTCTGGAGCTCAAGAATATCGAGGCAAAGGCTTAAAGTGTGACAAGTCTCCGGTTATGGATTTTCGAGGTCACTGGGCAGTTACCATATGTCCTTTGCTCGCCACAACTCTTAGCGGTTCAGCATGTTTGATGTTCAAACAATTGAGAAAGTATTTGAACTCTCTGCTATTACAGAATGGACTGTTCGCAGATTTGAGAATGGAGGGAACACCCCATGTTGTAAAAATGTCATCCAACCTTTCGATGACTCTGTCATGTGTGGTTGATGATGTCTTCCACTAGAGGAAAATGTGAGTACTCATCAACAACTACCATGAGATGATGTCCTTTGTTGGGAGGTCCTAAGAAATCAACAGCAATCCTCTCCGATGTATGTTTAGATAGATCAGACATGTTTAATGGGTGTTGAGTCGTTTTGAGAGACAGGTGGTCGCATAGATGACAAGCTTTAAGTTCAACTCGTTCATCAAAACGCTGGAACCACACTCGACCCCTGAGGGCTCTTTTAGTTGCAGTAATGTCACAATGCCGTGTGACAGTTCAATAACTTGTTGCCTTAGGCTTTCAGGGATAACTATTCTTGCCCCTCTTAGTATGACACATCATGGGTAACAGATATTCTTCACAAACATTTTTGAATTTCTGGTATTCGAGTATGCTTCCTCCATGATTGTGTTGTAATGATTTCCTTAAGCTTAAGCAACTCTTTGTCAGTTTTAGTAGCTGTTAGAATCTGTTCAATAAAAAGAGCTGCAAGCACACTTGACTTTAATATGAAATTGATGTAGGCCTCAGTCGCTTTGGATGTTGTGCTTTGATGCTGTAGCGGGTCTCTTGAAAAGTAGTCTGCGGGGTTTTGATCTTTCCCCGGTTTGTGCACAATCGTGTAATCATACTCCTGGAGACGCCATCCCCACCTCTCCATGTGAGGAGGAATCTTGGCTTTGGATTTCCAAAACTGGTAAGCAATGCTTGATGATCTGTAACAAGGGTGAAATGCTTTCTGTACAGAAACACACAGAAGTGTTCTTGTTATATCCCGCATAGATGCCCTAATGTAGATCTGTTCGTACATGCCCTAAAATGGACGTATTCATATTCACCCTAATATGGTCATATTCGTACTTGCCCAATTATGGTCATAGCCGCATATGCCCAATTATGGTCACAACTGTATATGTCCTATTATAGTATGATTCCTTATATAGGCATGATCTTTCACCTACATTGGTCCCAGCTAGTACACAACGAGCTCTGAGGGCTGAACGTTATCTATCCTGTGGTTTTGCATGCAGCAGGGTTCTTCCAAACACAGGCCCACACTGTACTCATTAATTATGCATGGCTTTCTAAGAATACACCACCGGCATAATATGTATGTACAAAGTTCACCCCTGACGTCTTCCTCATGTCCAATACAACCCATACTGAGGACCGAGACTCTTTAGGGTATAAATACACCACATCTTGCCCCGGTAAGGCAGAGGGAACCGAGACTTCCATGCTGACACACTGACCAGAGACGCTGAGGCTCCTGCATGCAGTCGCTCAAGCTGACAGTGGTCTGACACAACCCGGACGGGGTGTCCAACTCGAGACCAGGACGGGGTCCCACACTCTCTCTATTCAGGTATGGGGGTTCGACTAAATCCTAGGAGGATTCTTGGCTCTTAGCTTCTAAGACCTACACACATATGCTAGGTACACTCAGGTACATCTAGGTAGGCATCGTAGGAGTACGCACACTTTGCATAATGCTTTTCTATTCATGTATGTATCCATGATTATCGCAATATGGTAGAACTGTTCTATCCCTTTGCTTTTATCGTACTGCTGATAATATATCTCTGCTATTGCCTGCTGGTCTCTGCAGCACATATATTTTACACCAGAATAACAACTGTTCAATAAATACTTATTGAAACGCCCGACTGTTTATTCTGTGTAACTCTCTGAGACAAACCGAATAAGTGAGCACGAGTGACTGAGCGAAAGGTAGTACATTGTTTACACGATTCTGAGGGAATCAGGGTTGTCATGTTCTAAGGTTGCCAGAAACTAATCTCTCCCCGATAAGAGGAGACACTAGTGGCACTGCGAGCTAGCTAATGCAAACCAGGCTAACATATACGGTGGGGGTGCACGGAGTCAGTCTGCCACCAAGCCCGCAGTATATGTTATCCAAACGCGCAGGTCCTGCAGGGGTACTATAGGAGCTACACGACACCCCATGTTGTAAAAATGTCATCCAACCTTTCGATGATTCTGTCATATGTGGTTGATGATGTCTTCCACTAGAGGAAAATGTGAGTACTCATCAACAACTACCATGAGATGATGTCCTTTGTTGGGAGGTCCTAAGAAATCAACAGCAATCCTCTCCGATGTATGTTTAGATAGATCAGACATGTTTAATGGGTGTTGAGTCGTTTTGAGAGACAGGTGGTCGCATAGATGACAAGCTTTAAGTTCAACTCGTTCATCAAAACGCTGGAACCACACTCGACCCCTGAGGGCTCTTTTAGTTGCAGTAATGCCACAATGTCCTCCGTGTGACAGTTCAATAACTTGTTGCCTTAGGCTTTCAGGGATAACTATTCTTGCCCCTCTTAGTATGACACATCATGGGTAACAGATATTCTTCACAAACATTTTTGAATTTCTGGTATTCGAGTATGCTTCCTCCATGATTGTGTTGTAATGATTTCCTTAAGCTTAAGCAACTCTTTGTCAGTTTTAGTAGCTGTTAGAATCTGTTCAATAAAAAGAGCTGCAAGCACACTTGACTTTAATATGAAATTGATGTAGGCCTCAGTCGCTTTGGATGTTGTGCTTTGATGCTGTAGCGGGTCTCTTGAAAAGTAGTCTGCGGGGTTTTGATCTTTCCCCGGTTTGTGCACAATCGTGTAATCATACTCCTGGAGACGCCATCCCCACCTCTCCATGTGAGGAGGAATCTTGGCTTTTGGATTTCCAAAACTGGTAAGCAATGCTTGATGATCTGTAACAAGGGTGAAATGCTTTCTGTACAGAAACACACAGAAGTGTTCTCATGCCCATACTACAGTCAAAGCGATACCAAAGGGGATGATGGACGGAGCGTTTGAGCTAATCAAACACTCACCCCCAGTCAACTGATCTGGGTTTAATCCATCATCATTCTTTAGCTCACTCCACCACCCCAGTTCAGACATGGCCTTGCTCACTTTGCCACTGGATTCAAGCTAGCCTGGCTGATGACGGCTGAATAGCCAGAAACTGGTCCCAGGATGCTTGTTTCCGGTCCAGGGAAGACATGGCTTGGCAGTTCGGGCTGGACTGTTCCCATGAGGCACAGGGTCAGACTGATTTGCATATGGCCATGTCTGAACTGGGGTGGTGGAGTGAGCTAAAGAATGATGATGGATTAAACCCAGAACAGTTGACTGGGGGTGAGTGTTTGATTAGCTCAAACGCTCCGTCCATCATCCCCTTTGGTATCGCTTTGTTCTCCCTAAGTTGGCAGGGTATGCCCAGACGTGGGTCCCTTGCTCACTTTGACACTGGATTCAAGCTAGCCTGGCTGATGACGGCTGAATAGCCAGAAACTGGTCCCAGGATGCTTGTTTCCGGTCCAGGGAAGACATGGCTTGGCAGTTCGGGCTGGACTGTTCCCATGAGGCACAGGGTCAGACTGATTTGCATATGGCCATGTCTGAACTGGGAGTGGTGGAGTGAGCTAAAGAATGATGATGGATTAAACCCAGATCAGTTGACTGGGGGTGAGTGTTTGATTAGCTCAAACGCTCCGTCCATCATCCCCTTTGGTATCGCTTTGTTCGCCCTAAGTTGGCAGGGTATGCCCAGACGTGGGTCCCTTGCTCACTTTGCCACTGGATTCAAGCTAGCCTCACTGATGATGGCTGAATAGCCAGAAACTGGTCCCAGGATGCTTGTTTCCGGTCCAGGGAAGACATGGCTTGGCAGTTCGGGCTGGACTGTTCCCATGAGGCACAGGGTCAGACTGATTTGCATATGGCCATGTCTGAACTGGGGTGGTGGAGTGAGCTAAAGAATGATGATGGATTAAACCCAGATCAGTTGACTGGGGGTGAGTGTTTGATTAGCTCAAACGCTCCGTCCATCATCCCCTTTGGTATCGCTTTGTTCGCCCTAAGTTGGCAGGGTATGCCCAGACGTGGGTCCCTTGCTCACTTTGCCACTGGAGTCAAGCTAGCCTGGCTGATAACGGCTGAATAGCCAGAAACTGGTCCCAGGATGCTTGTTTCCGGTCCAGGGAAGACATGGCTTGGCAGTTCGGGCTGGACTGTTCGCATGAGGCACAGGGTCAGACTGATTTGCATATGGCCATGTCTGAACTGGGGTGGTGGAGTGAGCTAAAGAATGATGATGGATTAAACCCAGATCAGTTGACTGGGGGTGAGTGTTTGATTAGCTCAAACGCTCCGTCCATCATCCCCTTTGGTATCGCATACTACAGTCAAGCTTTCTTTCTCCGGTTGAAAATAAGTGCATTCAGTCAGAGATAGACTCCAGCTGGCATAGGCCACAATGTGTCTCTGCGCATCAGGTTGTGCATTATGTTGAGCAAGGATCACTCTCGACCTTACCAGGCTTGCATCCACCACATTCTCTGTGTGCAATTTCAGATCACAGTAAGCCATTTCAGTTTCGTTTTTAATTGCATGTTTTATTTTCTTGAAACTTCTGTCACATTCAGAGGACAACTCAAACGGAATCTCACTTTGTTAGTTCGCTTTGCAGGGCACTCACAGTGGCAAAGTCACAAATGTATCTAGAGCAGTAGCTGGCCATGCCTAAGAAGGATCGCAGCAAGGTCACATCTTCTGGAGGGCAAGTAGCTTGTACCTTTTCGGGGTCAGGAGTCATCCCCTTTTCAGAAAAGATATGCCCAAAGAACTTAACGTCTGTTTTTGTGAAATTCACACTTCTCAGCATTTAGTGTGAGACCTGCATCAGCAAGCAGACGGCATACTTGTGTGAGTGCTTTGTCTTGTCCCATGCGTGTAGCCCCAAACACCAGTTTATCATCACTGTAGGTAAAAGCATGTGAGACACTCTGAATTACTCTGTCTAATGACAGCTTGAAAGATTTCTGAAGCTGACGACACACCAAAACTGATTCTTTTATATGTGAACAAACCAATATAAGTTGGAAAAGTAAAATTTTACCTACAATTTTCTTTCCAGTTCAAGTTGATGGGAACGTTTGTTCAGATTAAGGCGGGAAAAGACCTTGGCACCATTCAGCTGTGTGATGAGGTCCGCAATGTGTGGACCTGGATGTCTTTCTCTCTCGATTGCTTTGTTGGCCTGACGCATATCAACACAAATGCGCAGTGAACACTCTCCTTTTTTGACCCCACCACAATGGGTGAAACCCAGGGTGTCAGACCAATAGAGCGCTCGATGATGTCATGCTTTAACAGTTTTCTAGTTCTTTCTCAACAGCTTCCTGTAAGTGAAAAGCAATATGATGGTGTTGCTGTGCAAAGGGGCGAATATCTCCATTAATGTGAAGCTGTACCTTCGTTGTCTTAAGTTTTCCAAGTCCATTAAACAATGTCGGGAACTGACTCACTATTTCAGAATGGGCATTCAAGTTGTAGTTAATAGAAATTGGTCCCATGTCAGCAGCAGTGATGAATTGTAATAATCACACACTCGACAAAGTACCTGGGAGTACATGAATTGGCACTTGCACTGTCGTTTTCTTGTGCCACATGGTTGAAATAAAATATCCTGCACTCCTCAAGGGTGTAGAAGCTGCCCAGGCATACACCTTTATTCTTGACGGTGTGAGACGTGGTATCGGGGACAGTTCTTTGTACTTTTCCGCCAGCATGATGTTTATCAATGCACCCCTATCTATAATGAAAGTTGTAGGGCAGCCGTTCACCTTGACCGTGATTTTAGGACAATGTCCAAAGGAACTTCTGTTGCTTCATGTGGTGATTCTTTTCAGACTTGTGTTTTTCTTGCAAGTGGCCAGTCCTACATGCGCACATCGATCTGTGACTGACATCACTATCGCACATCCATTTTCCTCATCGTCGCTCGATCATGACGTCAACAAACCATTGGCCGATGAATATGATAACGATCGACTTCTTTTCATTTTCACTTGCCTAAGTCAATGTTGCCGTTTGGCCTTGTGGGAGTGGCTAGAGTGCTTCTGGAACTTTCTGTCGTCATTCTTCTTGTCCCTTCATGAAAAACGTAGTTTCTCTTTTGCTTTGCAAACCGTTATGAACTTGCTTTCCTTCCCGCAGCCTTTGCATATTTGTCCGATAGCAGGACATTTACCTTCATGCAGAAAGGAGAAGCCACAGTGGAAACACAATTTCTTTTTCTTCAGAGACATCACTCAGTGGGCCTCTGCCTTGTGTTTCTGCTTCCTTTTCATGCTCAATGCTGATTCATTTTGGGATGTTCCAGCTTCCGTATCAGCAGCTTGTGAATGGGCACGTTTCTCCGCTCTTGCAGCCATGAGTACTGTCTCCAAACTTAATGTTTCTCTCAGCATGGGTCGTCGGAATGAGTCAGAGAGGCAACCATCAAAAACTCTAAGACGCATGGCATCTTCATCATTGAATTCATTCAATTTGCAGTGCTTTATAAGCATATCAAGCCTCTCAACAAACTCATCCATCGTCTCACCAGATTGCTGTCTTGCTTCGTTGAAGGTGTAGCTTTCATAGTCGACATTCGGCATTGGAATGAACTTGGCCTCCCATGTCTTCTTGATTTGACGGTATGATATTTCACCAGCTTGTGATATCTTCGTTATCTCCTCTTTTACTCCATCACCTGCAAGGTTCTATAAGTATTTGATGATCTTTTTGTCATCTGCTTCTTCTATACCATCTATGAAGTCATCGAACATTTCAATCCAGGCAGTCCATCTGGTGCCAATATTCAGCTTTTTTGGTGGTATTAAATGGAGGTGGTGGTTTCTGGAACGCGGCAGCGCCATACTTAGTGCTTTTTGCGACAGCCATTGGGGAGCTTTAAAGCTCGAAGATCTTTTGAGTTGCACTGAGTGTCACCAGCTGCCTTGGGACCGACGGCTTCATAAGATTTGGGTTGGATTGTTGTGAATGCTGCGTGCCACTTTGAGTGCACCGGCCCCCGGCCAAGTCACGATTGGATGTCTGATGGCGCTTTTCCATTTCGCTTCGGGGAGTACAGTTGTACTTTTTATACCCAGGTATCACTGCCTTCAGCGCTTTCTCGTACCTGGTTATCACTGCCTTTAGCGTTTCTGCTTTGTATTGATGCTGGCTCTGTGTTATGCTGTTTCTAAAGAAACAGGGAATCCTGGAAGTCAAAGAGACCTAGGGTGTACATATGTATAACAAAAACAATGGTCCCTTTCAAGACAAATTAATACGACATAAAAATCCGGTATTTGTAAAGCACAAACTAATCACCCGAAAGGGTCTCAAGGCGCTGGGGGCCGTCGGGGAGATTAAGTGGGCTATTGCCCAGAGTCACATGATGCTGAGCTAATCTGCCTCTGGCCTGCGGATCGAACGGTGAGCCCGCGCTCCGGACTCAGGCGCCCTGGCCGCTGCGCCAAACCTCTCCCAAATAGAATTACAATGAAAACTACGAATATGAACTCCAAATGGAGACTTAAATCATTTATTCAGTCTAACAATAAATTCAGAGCTAAAAACAGTAATGAAAATATGAGTGGGCATAACCATGGAAATCACAAGATTTCCAGGCCTCAGGCATTACACATTTGGGTGACTGAAATGCACATTCTAAGTCACAATACATGAAAGTATCTTTGCTTTTTAGAAAATATGCATGTAGCAATTAAAGTCAAGACACTGAAGTCGACGACGTTTCAATCCCAACTAGGATCAAGGGATCATTATCAGGACACAAGAATTTATGCTTGAGAACTATGCATTAGGGAAATAATTAGTGATGCTGATTACAGACATCACACGTAAAGCGCATGTGAAGTAGTGGTGTCAGGTCCACGATCGATCTCCAGATAGAGAGAATTATCAGAAATCCGCGTTCTGTCTTGTATTTGTGTGGCTGGGGGGGGGAATATATCCCCTATCAACCGCGGTCACCGAAATTACGGTTTTGCAGCAATTGTAGAAAGTGATAAGCCAAGATGCGGTGCCCGGTCCGGGCCAAGGGAGCCTGAAAAGTGTCTCCGACATGATTCTGACAATGCGATTTCTGGTAGTGTGTATTAACACGTCTAGAAATCAAGGAAGTGCTCTTCATTTTTCGCAATTGCGGCAACACCGTAATTTCGGTGACCGCAGTCGATAGGGGATATCCCACCCCCCCAGCTGCACAATTACGAGATGGAATGTGGACCACTGATAATTCTCTCTATCTGGACATCGATCATGGACTTGACACCACTACTTCACATGGGCTTGACGTGTGATGTCTGTAATAAGCATCATGGATTGTTTTCCTAAGGCATAGTTCTCAGGCATAAATTCTTGAGTCCTGATGATGATTCTTTGACTCTAGTTGGGGTTGAAACATCGTCAACTTCAGTGTCTTGACTTTAATTGCTACATGTATATTTTCTAAAAAGCAAAGATACTTTTATGTATTGTGACTTAGAATGTGCATTTCAGTCACATAAATGAATAATGCCTGAGGCCTGGAAATCTTGTGGTTTCCGTGGTTTCGCCCACTCATTTTTTTCATTACTATTTTTAGCTCTGAATTTTTGTTTGACTAAATAAATGATTTAAGTCTCCATTCGGAGTTCATATATGTAGTTTTCATTGTAATTCTATGTCGTATTCATTTATCCGTCTTGAAAGGAAATCTAGGGGCATTTGTACGAGGAAGTGGCGTAGTGAGGCGTTAGCCGTCATGGCTTAACTCCTCACTGCGCCACTTCTGAAACACAAGGCTGCACCATATTTACAACAATTTGGTGCAGCCTTGCGTTTCCCCCTGTGATGGCGCTACACTTACCAGTGTAGCGCCAATGCAGGCACCCTTGCACCAAAGTGCAAGGGTGTCTGCGTGCAGGGGAGGATTGCTTATGTGTAGGAAGGTGTCCCTTCCTGCACATAAACAATCCTGAAATGCCATTTTGTCACTTTCATGTGTGCTGCTTAATGCAGCACACATAAAAGTCACAAAATGGCATTTTTGTAAAAGATTGTTTATGTACAGGAAGGGGGACCTTCCTGTACATAAACAATCCATGGCATTTTGCTTTTTCCATGTGTGCTGCACAAGGCAGCACACATGGAAAAAGCAAAAACACAGAGAAATAATGCATTTCTCCTCGTTTCGCCAAATTAAGACCAGGTTTTACCTGGTCTTAATTTTGGCGCAGCCTCCTATGTACGCTGCCCTTGTTCATAGGGGGCAGCGTCAAAATCAATGGGTGTTGTAGTGGAACGCCCACCGCAACACCCACTGCACGCCCCTTTCACGCTAAACATAGCGTGAAAGTGTGCCTTATGTACAAGGCAGCGTTAAGCCACGTTAGGTGGAGAGGTGTGGTGCAGCGGCCAGGGCAGCTGACTTCGGAGCACAGGGTTCACGGTTCGATCTCCGGCGGCAGCTCAGCTCAGCACCATGTGACTCTGGGCAATAGCTCACTTAATTTCCACGACGGCCCCCAGCGCCTTGAGACCCGTAAGGGTGAGTAGCTGTGCTATATAAAAACGGACTTACTTACATTTAGGTGGCTTCACGCTGCCTTGAAAATCAGGCAAGGCCCCTATCGCCACGGGAACGTCACAAAAAGTGACGTTCCCGTGGCGATAGGGGCTTGTACATATGCCCCCTTGTTTTTGTTATACATCTGTGTCATGCTGTGGCACACTATCACTTCTTTTGGCCTTACCAGTAGATTTTTGGCAGGCTCACTGACTGTGCTCCTCTGTAGTGCCTTCACCTTCTTCGAGAACCTCTCAAATGCTGGAGTTGCGCTTTGACTCCACATACGCCAACTGTAGACCGCTTCTTGAAGTGCATGTGGCAGGAACAAGCAGTTTGCTGGAACAGTAAACTCTCAGGGAGAGCAGTTGATCCAGCGCCATACCGGGGGTCTCCGAATGAACTCAGCAGACAACGGGCCCCAAATATACAATACACAATTTCTCACCATTTAACAGACCCTACGAGAATGATGCTGAATATTCGTTTAATATGACGTTGATTTTGTCTTTACTCATCTAAAGGGGAAACAGATTTTCTAATCGTTTCTTCGTTATTTTAGCCCTTTAACCTATATCGTCAACTACTTTCCTCTTGGGCGATGAATCATATTGATTGAGTAGTGTAAGTTATTGACATGACTAATTAACTAAACTCTCAACAATTGTCATGAGGAAATAATCACAAACTTAAAATATCGTTAATCTGTTTATCTTCAGTAATTATAAGAAAAATCTCAGGTACAAAGTTACAGGGAAAAGAAATACACATTATAGGAGAAATATCATAAAATATGCAGACAAGATCACAAACATCTGAATCACAGTGAATATTATAGAGTGGATAGATGAAGAGACATAAGAGTCATGGAAAGAAAACATTTGCAGACATTTGCAAATTTCCCTATTGATACATACCTAGCGATAAAAGTTCAGAAAAACCACCACTCCCTGGTCACAAGGATAGTGAAAAAGGAACGCGATAAGGGAAACCGGGATATAGATAGGATCAGGAAACAGGTAGGCCTCTAACCGACGAACAGCGACGATCACCCTCTGCCTCTTCGGACCTACTAAAGCTGACAGTCTTAACCACACCCCCTAAGAGTACCCCAATTATACCCTAATTCAACCTGACCATCCCACTAATCTGCAACATTCGGGAAAATCTTAACATTTCATTGGTCAATTTGTGGGGTGTTACACCACGCCTCCATTACTTCATTTGGCTTTACATGCTCTCCTTTGTTCTTAACTCATTCTCACGATTTACATCCTTGCTTATGAATCGATTCTCTATCCCCCATCACGTCACATTTTCTGATGAATAGCTTGTCCCTGTATTAGCAAATTTGTTTCAAACAATGTATCGGCTAGACATAAAATGTTCATCAATTTGAGCTTTCCCAGGCATCTCGACGTCCTGTAATATTGCATGTCTTTTTTTTTTTTTACTCTTCAAGGTTTCCTTTATTCGCCGCTGACACCCACCAAAGTTCACGTATAGGTCACATTTTCACGGCCTGTCTTCGGCCTTATGTCAACTTTAAACGCCCAACTAACTGCTCACCATAGGCCCATTTTTAAAACTACGATGAAAGAGAAATATAAAGAATATTAATAACACAAAAATGAAAATTACACTGTTTCCCTCCCACCATTGCACTAATCCCATGTTAATTCATATGAGCATTAATGTGCAAAGCATTATTATTTGCAATAGCATTATTCCTCTTTGTCGGTTTTAATATGCAAAAAGCGATATGCGGCCTAAGCATTTCATGCATTAATCTTAATTGCAATGCACGCGTGCGCAAAGCATCTCCCCGTATGTGTGTGTATTAATGCATATTAGTACAAAACACATGATTAATACATTTTATCTTGAGGCGTTGATCCGAGCAGGTTTACATGACGCAAACCCTGCTCGATCAATTCCTCCCTTTGATGGCTTTTTATGCCATCATAAAATATCATCACCCATTGCCATTTCTTGTTTCCTCAGAAACTTGTACTTCTTTCACTTTTAAGTTTCTTCTTTTCACCTAAATCTTTCATCGTTTCATAATATTTGCCTTTCATATTTTCTAACTCTATTTCTTCTAATTTCCTTTTTCTACCTTTACATTTGTTATCTACGCCTAGCATACTTATCTTTTCTTGCAACATTTGTAAGTCATTATTATTAGCTTGATCACTATCACTATTGATATTATTGGTATTATTACTCCACCTAATAAACTCTTACCAAAAGCAGTGAACCATTTACCTATTTTTGTAAAACTCTTATTAATTTTCTCCCAGACACCATCAAGCTCTAGTTGTGTTAAATCTCTATGTAAATTCGTAATATTTTTAATATACCCTTCAATACCTTTGCTTTTGTCAGGAATATAAGTGCAGCATTGTTGCACTTTTAGCATCCCACAGACTCCACCCTCTTTTGCCAATAATATATCAAGGGCAAGTCGATTTTTCATAACCATTGATCTAATTGCAACCATTTCTGTATCAATTAATAAAAACCCTCCAGCAGTATCAGTTGATAATCGATCAACCACTGTGGATAATTTTCGAATTTTGTGTGAATTAAGAACCACTCCAACTGAAGGTATTAACGCACCAAATATATCACCCACTGTTTCTGAAAAACTTGCTCTCTTGCTACGTATTACTCCATGTTTCATCTCATTAATCTTATTATTTCTATCTACGTGATATACCTTAGGAAATACGATCCCAAAGTAACAACTACCGTACCAGTGGGCAGGCAATCTATAATAAGCCTTCCTATCACACACATAATATACACCTGGGAAAACAGGGTCCGTTCCTCCCTTTAATCCCCATCCTCCTGTTATTAAGAAATTATGTTCACATTTACTAGTACCTAAATAATAATTGTTATAGTTAGTTTTTAGTCTTAGTAAGCAAAGCTTCCCCCTGTGATTCCAGTCCAGAGACATTACAGCATAAGTCTCGCCTTTCTTATAATTTCCTTCTCTAAAAGCCCAAGGTGGTATATTAGTTTTCTGTTCTGCAGCCTTTTTATGGAATTCTTGTCTTTTATTCTCTACCATATTAATGAAATCCTTTTCTTCTATTTGTAAACTACAGGTGAGATTATTTGTGTGCAAAAGACATATATTAAATCCAAAGTTTTGTAGTATGAAAAAACTCTCCCATATATTCAGCTTTTAAGCTACTAGATACTTTATTTAAATTTTTTCTAATAGGAAGTTCGGAAAAGACCACATCTAGGTTAGAATAATAAAATTCTAATTTTCCCGTTACATAAAATAGACTAGTTAGTACACTACACAAAACAGCATAGGTTAAAGGAAGGTGGTGGTATGTCACACCCTCCGAGACAGACGATGGTAATTGCATGCAAACATAACAGTCACTCACATTCATCGTATTAATATATTCATACAATAATTTAGTAAAAACGTTTAATGAGAAATCAGTAATTGATCTATCTTGATGATAAATTCTTTCATCATTATAAACTATATTAATTGGACTTTTAGTAATAACTTCCACTCTCACACTTATTGTATTAGTAGTCTGATTTTTGTCATTAGTCACCATCAATACTTGAACAACAATTGTTAGTATTAACCACACTGACATAGTTAACAAGACACCACATAAGCAAGCTCTAATACATTTACGTTTTAGACTAGGTTTCGGACGTTCAGTCACTGTAGACTCTACCATTTTTTCTTTCTTATAAACCTAATTCTAAAAGAATTCAAATTAAATCTTCTTTTGTACAACCACACACTTAGGTACTTTTCTCAGGTAATTTGTCGGCCTTTTTAAAAAAAGAAAAAAATTATCAAATCTTCTTGATGTATCAACTTAACTTGACTGGATTATGATGCACCTTAATTTCTTACAGTCTCCTTTAAGGTGGTTTCAATTTGCTCTCATCAGTTCGTTCTGTATCATCTGTAACTTCTCTTTCTGTTTGATCAGGACTTTCAATTTCCTTTAAGATAATGTAAATCCACTCAGGTCTGGTATACTTTCGGCTTGCAGCTCTTGGTCTTGTTGTTCTGCGTACTATTTTCTTTTGTGAATCGTCTTGATCTGACTGACTTGAAATTTCATTTATTTGCTCTGGCCCTCTTCTTTCTAGGATATATCTCAGTCTTTTTGCTCCACTTTGCCAGTTATCATTATATCTCAGTCTTTTTGTTTGAACTTCTTCTTCTTCACCCTGATTTTCTGATTCTACAGTTCTTTTGCATAACCTTTTTCTTGGCTGTTCTTCCTTTTCACTTTCAAAGTCTCTTTCTATTTCCGGTTGACTAGTATCCTTTTTTACTTCTTCTCTCTGTTGACTTTGTTCTTGACCTTCAATAGCTTTTACTGTCAGCTGATTGTCTTCTTTAATCAACTCTTTTTCTTGTTGGCCTTGTTCTAGGCTTCCAGCAACCACTTCCTCTGTTTGGATATCACTCTCAATCCATCCCTCTGTATGTTGGCTTCCTTCTTGATTTTCGGAAGCTTCTTCCTCACTCTCTCCAACAGCAGTCTTTTCAGTCCCAGTATCTGGTGCCCACTCTACTCGGCTGGTACTTGGTTGTTCATCAGCCACAGGCTCAATCACATCTGCCTCTCTGGATTTTTCAGGCTCACAACCTCTGGCTTCTGGCCTCTCTTTGTCTTTTTCCAGTTGCCGTTCAGCTTCTTCAAGTGGACTTGGGACTCTTCTAGTATGGCGGGCGTGTATCCAATTTGGTAGACTACCACACTTTACTGTTGTTGTTATCAATATGATTTGGTACGGTCCATGCCACCTGGGTTCTAAACACGACTTCCTCACGTGTTTCTTGACAAGAACCCACTCTCCTGGACTTAGATCATGCACTGGATTCAGCTGTATTTCATTTGCATCTGCTCCAACCTGATGAGACACAGAACGCACCATATCAGCCAGTCCTTTGCAATATTCAAGAATCAGATCATCAGATATGCTCATCAGTTTGTTTGCTGGTACAATTGCTTGTGTCATGACTCTTCCCATGAGAACCTCGTGTGGACTCAATCCAGTTCTCCTGTCAGGAATACTTCTGATACTCATTAATACCAAGGGCAAAGCATCAGGCCATTTCAGTGTTGTGGATGCACAAACTTTTCCTAATCTAGATTTTATAGTGCCATTGATTTGCTCCACAATTCCAGAAGCCTCTGGTCGGTAAGCACAGTGCAGCTTTTGTTCAATTTGCAATGCTGCGCAAATTATTCGAATTATTTCATTATTACAATGTGTTCCTCTATCTGTTTCTAGAGTGACTGGAAATCCGTACCTTGGTATTAATTCTCTCAAAAGCAATTTAGCTACGGTAAGGCTATCATTCCTCCTTGTAGGATAAGCCTCTACCCAGCGGGAAAAGAGACACACAATGACAAGTACATATTTCAAACCATTACACGGAGGCAATTCAATAAAATCAAGTTGCAATCGTGTAAATGGTCCTGCAGCTTTTCCGATAGTTCCTGTACCCACAACTGTCCTTCTCCCTGGATTCTGCTGCTGGCAAACAACGCACCTCTGGCACCAACTCTCTGCAATGTACCTGAACCTTGGATTAAACCAGGTTTGCTTAAAGAGTCTGATCATTGCATCCCTTCCAACATGAGTGATCCCATGATAGACTCTTGCCATATGAGAAAGCATGCAATCGGGCATAACTGGTCTGTCATCTACATATACCCAAATTTTATCCTCTGGTGTTTTTGTACATCCTGCTTTTCTCCAAAGCTTCTTTTCCTCTTCACTAGCTTCTTCCTGTAACTGCTTAATTTCATCCCAATTGTTTATTGATGCAAACATTAAATGGCAATTGGTGATTTTTCTTTCTGTTTTCCTGTTAAGTGCAGCTGAGTTTTCCGCACAGAAACGCGCTAACTGATCTGCGTATCTGTTGCCACTGGTCACATAATCATTTCCTGATTTATGCGCAGAGCATTTTACCACTGCAATTTGTTTTGGCAATTGCAGGGCCTCCAATAAATCTTTCACAATTTTCCCATTTTTAATTGGGGAACCTGATGAAGTCATGAATCCCCTTTGCATCCATAATTGACCGAAATCATGCACCTCCCCGAAACCATATTGACTGTCCATAAATATAGTTACCCTCAAATTTCGAGAAACTTTACAGGCTCTAATCAGAGCGTATAATTCTGCAATTTGTGCTGATTTTACTCCAAATAGGCAGGATGCTTCCACAGTTCCAGTTACCGTCCACACTGCATAAGCAGCTCTCAATTCTCCTTTTTTATTCCTCAAACATGATCCATCAACAAACAGAACATTGTCAGATTCTTCCATAGGGACATCTTGGATGTCGGCCCTAGGTTTTGTACAGAATTCTGTCACATCCAAACAATCATGATCTGCTTCTTCTCTTACCTCCTCCGCATAAGGATTTGGTAGTAGTATTGCTGGATTTAAGGTGGTACACCTCACAACTGTCACATTTTCAGCACCCAAAATCACTCTCTCGTACCTAGTCAGCCGACTGGGAGTCATGTGCTGAGTTCGTGTTTTGATTAAAAGAATCTCAACAGAGTGTGGAACATACACTTTGACTGGATATCCCATCACAATTGCTTCACTTTGTTCCAAACTCACACATGTAGCAGCAACGGCTTTCAAACATCCTGGTAATGCTGCTGCCACAGAATCTAACATAGCAGAAAAGTATGCCACTGGACGTCTAGTCAATCCATGCCTTTGAGTTAACACTGCTAACGCACATCCATCTCGCTCACAACAGAACAGTGTGAATTCTTTTGTATAATCAGGCATTCCCAATGCTGGTGCTTGGCACAAACTGTCTCGTAAATTTACAAAAGCTTCCATACTCTCATCATCCAAATCAATCGGATCAGTCACATCTTTATGCGTCAACCTCTGTAAAGGTTTTGCAATCACTGAAAATCCATTTATCCTTTGTCTGCAGTAACCAACCATTCCCAAAAACATTTGCACTTCTTTCTGGGTTCTTGGAGGTTTCATTTGTTGAATTGCTTCAATTCTTTCTGGTGTCACTTTTCTAACTCCTTTCTCAATCCTGTGTCCTAGGTATTGTACTTCTTGTTTACAGAACTGCAATTTCGCAGGTGACACTTTATGTCCCCCTTCTGCCAGATGGTTCAATAAAGCAATGGTGTCTGTCACACACGCCTTTCGAGTTTTTGTTGCCAATAGTAGGTCATCAATGTATTGAACCAAAACCGAATCTTCTGGCATTACCAATGTTTCCAGACATTTTTTCAGAATTTGATTGAAAATCGAGGGGCTTTCTGTGTACCCTTGAGGAACTCGGCACCATGCCAAGACACGGTTCCCAAACCGAAATGAAAATAAAAACTGACTGTCTGGGTGTAAAGGGATTGAGAAGAATGCTTGACACAAATCATTTACTGTATACCATTTGGCACTACATGGAATCTGGTAAAGGATCACTGCTGGGTTTGGTACGATTGGACAGCAAGGTACCACTATCTTATTGATTTTTCTCAAATCTTGCACTATTCTGTATTTTCCACTTGGCTTTTTAATTCCCATAATAGGTGAATTACAAGGACTGCTCAGTATTTCTTTTAGAATGCCTTGTTCGATCATTTGATCAATCACAGGAGCAACTCCTGCCATTGTCTCAGGACTCATTTTATATGGAGGAGTGTTTGGATAATGAGCACCAGGTTTCACCATAACCTGAATAGGATCCACATTTTTCATTAACCCTATTTCTTTTCCTGTAAAATCCCATACATCCGATCTTACTGTTTCTCTCAGCTCATCAGGCAAATTCTGTTCTGTTAAAAGTGAATATAGTTCATCCACTTCCGTCCCTTGCTTTGCTAACATCAACTTAAATTTGACATCCTCATCAGGTGTCTGAAATGCAATACCATCAGGCGTACAAAAGATGGTACAATTCATTTTGCATAGTGTTAGAACTGGGGGTCTCTAGTTGGCAGTGGTATACACCTTTGACCAAATAGGGACCCTTGCTTCTAGTCAGGGAAAGGGGGATTACACTACTGGATAACCCCTGCTCACCCCCTTGGTAGCTTGGCGCGAGCAGACAGGCTTATCTCAGAGGCAGTGTGTTAAGCATTTGTGAACACATACTAATACAGTGAAAACACTACAGATGGACACCACACAGGTTTTATAAAAATAAGTATTCTTTATATAGACTTAACACAAGACCACAAACGACAAAAATCCACAATACTGTACTCAAAATAGACTTAAAGATGGTAGAAGTAACTTAGTTCAAGATGATGATAAATGCGACACGTTTCTCACAAAAGTACCTTGGATGCGTAACGCAAAACAAACAAAGGGTCCGCAGGGAGGGCGATGTGGCGAGCAGGCGCCTCGATGCGACGATCCGGTGCGATGAGAGTGCGCCCTTGAAGCGATGCGACGACGTGAAGATGATGCGTGCACGCCCAACGGCCGTGCGGCAAACTCTGTACCTTTGGAGCCGCGACCGGCCCTGCAACACGCCTCTCCGGTGATGCGACGGCAGGCAGCTGCGACGGCGACACGCTTCTCCGGTGATGCGACGGCGACCCTTGCGGTGACGACACGCCTCCCCGGTGATGCAACGGCAGGCAGTTGCGACGAAGACATGCTTCTCCGGTGATGCGACGGCAGGCAGCTGCGACGAAGACACGCTTCTCTGGTGATGCGGCGGTGGCCTCTGCGGCGGCAACACGCTTCTCCGGCGATGCGACGGCAACAGCTGCGTCAGCGACACGCTTCTTCTCGTTGAGTCGCGCTTCCAGCTCCCAGCGACACGCAGGCTTCTGCAGACAGAATCCCCAGCAAGGGAATTCAGGAGGGAGCTGGTGGTGAAGTCTTGTAGCCCTGAGACTTCAGCAGGAGGCAAGCTCTAGTTCAAGCCCTTGGGGAAATATTCTGCAAGATGATGAAAGTTCCTTCTCCTTTCCTTGGCAATGAAGACTACTGCAGGCCAACCCAGCAAACAGCACACTGGCAGAGGGGCAGTCCAAACTCCTGCAGCTTCCTTGGTTCTTCTCCTTGGCAAAGGTTCGTCTTGTTGTTCCAGAAGTGATCTGAAGTTCTGGGGTCTGGGTCCCCCTTTTTATACCCATAAATCCTTTGTCTCTGGAGTCAGAGAGTGTCTGTACCTAGTCCAAACCAGTTCTGGGTGCATTCTGCCAGGGCACAACTTCTTCCTTTGTCAGTGTGGGCCAGGGTCATCAGACACACCACAGGAGGTGGAGCCAGCATTGTGGAAGGCAGGCACAGCCCTATTCAGGCCCAGGTGCTACTCCTCCCACCACTCCTCATGCAGTTAGGTCTATTCAGCCTAGTGCTGACTCACCCTGTCTCCTGGAGTCCCCCAGCCCCTGTCACTCACAAAACCAGACATACAATACACAAGCTAGCAGAGGCAGGCTGGATGGTTAGGCAAGAAAATACCTACTTTCTAAAAGTGGTATTTTCAAACACAGAATGTTAAAACCAACTTCGCTAAAAGATGTATTTTATCATTCTGAGTTCAGGAATACTAAATTCGTTTTTCTACAATGTTCCCTGGGTCAGTTAGGATTATAAGATGTTATAATCAAACTGCCCATTCTGGCCTATGGGGACAGGTAGCCTTGCAATAGTGAAAAACGAAATTGGCTGTAATTCACTATCAGGACATGCTACATACACCAGGGCATGTTCTACCTTTTACATACAATGCACCCTGCCCTTGGGCCTACCTTAGGGGTGACTGATATGTAGCAAAGGGAAGGTTTAGGGACTGGCAAGTGGGTGCACTAGCCAAGTCGACATGGCAGTCACAGACTGCACACAGGCTCTGCAAAGGCAGGCCTGAGACACACTTTACAAGCTGCTTCTGTGGGTGGCACAATCAGTGCTGCAAGCCCACTAGCAGTATTTGATTTACAGGCCCTGGGCACACAGGGTGCACTATACTAGGGTCTGACAAGTAAATCAAATAATCCAATCATGGAGTCACTAATCAATACATCAATTTACCATAGTGAGCAGTTGCAATCAGTGGTACAGTGCCCAAAGCATCTAAACCAGCAACACATATCAAAAACAGAGGAGGCAATCAGTAAAAAATGGAAGGGAGACTCACGCCAATGGTACCAGGTCTAACACATAGTAGATCTCGTCCCAATAGATTCACTGGGCTCGAATCACATACCACAAATCGATGCATGTCTTTAAACTTCCCAATGTGAACCTCAATTGGTTCTGTAACTGGAGTTTTAATCTGCTTGTTTGACACTCCCACAATTTGGATAGTTTCTCCCGAGAGGGGTAGGTTAGGAATTTCTGCTGCTCTCACAGTAGAACGGGTAGCACCAGTGTCCACTAGGAATGTAATGTTGTTACCTTCCACCTTCCCATCAACAAATGGACCTGACTGATCTACCTCCAGAGTTGCGCCAAGCACGCATTCTTCCTCCCCCCTCAGGCACCGTCATTGGCTACTCTCCGAATCACTCTCATTACACTGCAACCAATATTGTGGAATCATCTGCACATTTGGGTTCTTACCATGTGGTTCCATAGGAGTAAATCCGGTAGTCACACTGTATCTCTGTACCTGAGCACCTACATTACTCTGCATAGGAGCTTGGGGCACCTGTAACTGTGGTGTAACTATCTGCTGCGACTGTTGCTGTTGTTGGGTCACAACCACTTCATTCTGCACCTGTGAATTTAAATTTTGGTTTGTCCCATTAATTTTTACAGTGCTTCTACACTCGTTCTTCCAATGTCCAAGCTTACCTCATGCAACACAAGGAAATTTTCTCTTCAAATCATCATTAACAAATTTTCCTTTACCCTTTCCAACACCTGGTGCCTGACCATTTTGATTCTGATTATTCGTCTGCTCGACACTATTTGCTTCCTGTTGCTCTGCTACCTTAACTTGCGCCCACATCATTTTTTCCTTAAGCTTTGTGTGTCTTGAATCAATGTCATCGCTGCAGTACTTTGTATATCTCAAAATCTCATCTATCGTTTTATTCTGCCAGCAAATCAGATGCTGTTGAATCATATTACTAATCTCTGGTTTTAGTCCAAACACAAAACGATACACAAAATGTCCCATATCCTTGTCACCTATATTCTCAAATCCGCTATACTGCTTAAACACCTGTAACAACCGCTCATAGTATGCATGCACTGACTCCTTTGGCTCCTGTGTTGTCCTGTCTATTTTTACCCAATCAGTTTCCTTCGGGAAATCTTTCCTTTCAAGAAAGTAATCACCTGATTTTACTTTTTCATCACCTCATCTGAAGGTGCACCAGTTTTAGGATCTCTTGGATATTCTTCTTTAGGCCAATCAATAGTTATTTTACACTCTGTCCACAAATCAACCGGAACTACAATCTCGAATAGACCATCTAAGTCCTTCAGCAATACCTTTGAAACCTTCACAAACCTTTCCACCTGTTTATACCATTCCACTGGTTTTTCTCTTAATCTGGGGAAATCATTCGTAAAGGACAAAATGTCCTGTCTACTCCCAAGGAACATGAACATATCCACCACCTGGAACTTCCCTCATTGGACACACCATTTCAACCTGTCCACTTGTTTTTAATGGATACATTGAAGTGCCTTCTGTAGGGTTAAATTCATTCTTTCTTTTCGACCATCTACCTTTCCAACGATCAACATCTCCCCACTTCCTCAGAATCAACATCAATTCCTTTATCTGTAATCTTTTAACAGACACATTCAAACTTTCCAAATCCCTGTCAGTGAAATCCATCCTGTATGTTTTCTGCAATACCTTTGGTCTCTCAATATCTATTCCGTAATCAACAGCAGCTTCTGCTATCTTCTCATGAAAATTCCTTGCTTTCCATGTAATATTCTTACACAAAAACAATAATTCCTCATCTCTATAAATACTTAATCTATCTGGACTGATCGTACCAATTATCATTTCCTCCAGATCCACCTTCAATCTACACACATCTATACTTTGTGGTAGGGGTTTTCGTTTTTCCATTCCCTTTATCCACTCATTCAGCTCTTCTGGTGTAGGACCTACTGAGCTTTCAGATGCAGAATCACCACTCTGTGCTACCCTCCTAGGATCTATTTCAACATTTCTTCTTGGAGTTTCATGTACTACTTCTCCTATGGGAAGATCCATTAAGGTGACATTTTCTTCCATTCGTTCAACTGGACTAGGTATAGTCATTGTCTCATTCCTCATACCACTTGTCGGAACTGCCAAAGCATGTACTCCTGATATACTCTGTTTATTCCCATACAACGGAACTATATGAGCTATTGTTATGGGTACTGATAATGCTTCTGCATTCAGGTTTAACTGTTTAACTTTCTGAATTAATTCTTCTCTTGCTTGGTTTTGTAACTCTGTCTCTCTATACGGTACTACTCTTGTAACCATCGGAACTTGTGGAACCTGCGGAATCAGTGGAGATCCCATTATCGGGGCATTTGGAACTACTTCTCTTGGACTTTCTTGATATGGTGGAGGTCTTTTTGTTATAATATCCTCTAATAACTCGTCATCTGAATCATTCATGTTACAACTCCCTCGTTGCACTTCAGTATTATTCTTTTTCTCCTTACTTTTACCTCCTATTGACTCATCATTGACCAAAACAGGATACAATCCTTCCGTCACTACAGCTCTTCTCCATCTTTTCACTCTCTCTTGCATACTCTCGAAAGGATATCCGGACATGATATTTCTGTATCTTCTTCCGCCCCTGTATTTCTCTCGCTCAAAAGCCTCATATTCCCATTCCTCAAGTGCCTCATACTGAGTCGGTCTAGGTCTAGGCTCCAACACATTCATCCGATCTCTTACATTTTGTAAAATTCTCACATTAAATGTTCCATGCTCCGGGAAAGCCAGAACACCATCGCTCTCAGTATACTTCACCCAATTCTCCAAACAAGTGCACGTATGATATCCACATTCTAGCATCATATAGGATGCGGGTGTTCCTGGAGGCGGAATAAGAATTCCCTCCCTTGTCACTATAGGTCTGTCTTTTCTGAAGAAATTCCTTATTTTATTAATAAACTTCATTTTTCTCAACTGTCCCTTCAGAATGTGACTCAAGTAATGTCAACAAACCCTTCGTACTTCTGTAGTCTCTATTAGGCAACTGTCATCCAATACCAGCGCGACTCACACCAACCAACCAACCAATCAGAGCACTGCTACGTCAGCAATGTCTCAACCAATAGAGATGCAGCTCACAATAGCTCCTCCAATCACAGCTTCTGAAGCTCCCGCTGCCTGACCAATGCCAGCGCTGGCGTTTTCTGACGTCAGTATTTCTCCTTCTACTGACTCTCCCTTTACAAAATGACTCGACACAGTTTTCTTAAACTTTTTCTTAAGAAATCTTGTTAATAACGACATAAAAAAACAATGCTACCTTGTCTGTTTTCTAAATAAAGAGATAGTTTTTCACCTTTCCAGAGAGAAATGTTCTCTACGAGCAAGAATAACGACCCAACGCTATCTCACCCTTCAATCAAGCTCCGGGAGGACCTGTTACTTCTCCAGGGATAAGGCCAAAGTTTCTCAAGAGGACTTTTTTGGTATGAAAAGGAGTCTTGGTACTTCTCTGGGGATAAGGCCAAAGTTTCACAGGTGGACCCTTCGCTATAACACTCCAAATCTACTCTCATACGAATATTCCCTAATGCAACACCTACAGCCTTTCACTGTTCAGTGTTATGACTTACAGACAAAGTACTTCCGTAGTGGTATACGTCTATCCACACTAATTCCCAGCCTACTTAAGGCTATGACTTTACCCTGGGCAACCTTCTCGCCCGTATATTCAACACGACATAAAAACGTGACATTAACTTTTCGGGTTAGAACACATATAATCAATAATCAATAATCAACTAATCAATAATAAACCATCATACTGCTACCAAAAACTGATCCAGCGCCATACCGGGGGTCTCCGAATGAACACAGCAGACAACGGGCCCAACATACAATACACCATTTCTCACCATTTAACAGACCCTACGAGAATGACGCTGAATATGCTTTTAAGTTGTGACGTTGATTTTGTCTTTACTCATCTAAAGGGAAAAACAGATTATCTAATCGTTTCTTCGTTATTTTATCCCTTTAACCTATATCGTCAACTACTTTCCTCTTGGGCGATGAATCATATTGATTGAGTAGTGTAAGTTATTGACATGACTAATTAACCAAAACTCTCAACAATTGTCATGAGGAAATAATCACAAACTCAAAATATCGTTAATCTGTTTATCTTCAGTAATTATAAGAAAATTCTCAGGTACAAAGTTACAGGGAAAGAAAATACACATTATAGGAGAAATATCATAAAATATGCAGACAAGATCACAAACATCTGAATCACAGTGAATATTATAGAGTGGATAGATGAAGAGACATAAGAGTCATGGAGAGAAAACATTTGCAGACATTTGCAAATTTCCCTATTGATACATACCTAACGATAAAAGTTCAGAAAAACCACCACCCCCTGGCCACGAGGATAGTGAAAAGGAACCCGATAAAGGAAGCCGGGATATAGATAGGATCAGGAAACAGGTAGGCCTCTAACCGACGGACAGCGACGATCACCCTCTGCCTCTTCTGGACCTACGAAAGCTGACAGTCTTAACCACACCCCCTAAGAGCACCCCAATTATACCCTAATTCAACCTGACCATCCCACTAATCTGCAACATTCAGGAAAATTTCTAACATTTCATTGGTCAATTTGTGGGGTGTTACACCACGCCTCCATTACTTCATTTGGCTTTACATGCTCTCCTTTGTTCTTAACTCATTCTCACGATTTACATCACTTGCTTATGAATCGATTCTCTATCCCCCATCACGTCACATTTTCTGATGAATAGCTTGTCCCTGTATTAGCAACTTTGTTTCAAACAATGTATCGACTAGACATAAAATGTTCATCAATTTGAGCTTTCCCAGGCATCTCAACGTCCTGTATTATTGCATGTCTTTTTTTTTTTACTCTTCAAGGTTTCCTTTATTTGCCGCTGACACCCACCAAAGTTCACGTATAGGTCACATTTTCACAGCCTGTCTTCGGCCTTATGTCAACTTTAAACACCCAACTAACTGCTCACCATAGGCCCATTTTTAAAACTACGATGAAAGAGAAATATAAAGAATATTAATAACACAAAAATGAAAATTACACTGTTTCCCTCCCACCATTGCACTAATCCCATGTTAATTCATATGAGCATTAATGTGCAAAGCATTATTATTTGCAATAGCATTATTCCTCTTTTCGGTTTTAATATGCAAAAAGCGATATGCAGCCTAAGCATTTCTTGCATTAATCTTAATTGCAATGCACGCGTGCGCAAAGCATCTCCCCGTATGTGTGTGTATTAATGCATATTAGTACAAAACACACGATTAATAAATGTTATCTTGAGGCGTTGATCCGAGCAGGTTTACATGACGCAAACCCTGCTCCATCACAGTCTTGTATCATTGGGAGGCATGTATGCCTTATCTTGTCGCCAGTTGGAGCATCCTCCCCAGTCTGGGAGGAGCTCTGGTTTGCATGTCTTTATTCTTCAGTATGCAACCATTACCTGAACATACTGCATCACAAAGTTTATTAACTGCACCCAGCCACACCCATCAGATTACGTAATACTTGTAAGGAGTCTGTCAAGGGCCACTAGAGTTTTCATGCACATAAATAAAGAAAACAGCATTATCCTATATGCATTAATTTACTGCTTTCTGTATTTTGGATCCCCACTCTTCGAAGTCCCCTGCGATTGTTCAAAGTGGAGGTGACCCTTTTCGGACTGGCTGACATTGGACACTGAGCATTTGTATCCCGCACACCACTCACTGAGTATGTTGGGACTGACCAGAGTCTCCATTTGGGAACAGATAGCACCTGGCCTGTTTCTGCAGCAACTCCAGAAGGTTTTGTACACAGTTATATAACTATATCTGACCATGGCTTCATGACGTAGCCAGTGGACTTTGAGGTGGTCCCCGTCTATTCCTATTGCGGGTTTATCATTCTGCCCCATATTGTGTTTTGAATGTTGCCGATGTCTGGTGTTGAGTGTTGTATACAGTAAGAGTTTTTGCTCAAGACTAAATTGTAAAACGCCATCCCAATGCTTTTTATATCTTTAATCCGCTATATCTTTGCAAAGTTGCTTTACTCTATCATTGTTTGTGCTAGAAGCTACTGTAAACTGGCGTTGAAGAGCCTCTTGCATGCAGTATGACACATTCCCTTGCACTTGGTTTACCAGACCATAATATAATTTTGAAGTGCGCCTCTCTAACCCAATCCAGCTCTTTTCTTTCAAAACATCTGTTCCAGACCGGAAAAGATAACACTCAAGTTCATTTACCAATGCATATAATACACGTGCTAAGATTACTAGGACATACTACCCCTCCGAAGGAGAAATTAAAACTGACTTCCTTTACTACTCAACTGACACCAGCCAGAGGTGAAAATCCTATCTCATAAAGATTCTGCAAGCAAAGAAGACTACAATTCCTCATAGAATCAAACCAAGTTTCCTTGTCTAGCTCTGTAACTAAAGACCTAACTAGAAGCAGTTTGACAACTGAATGATAATGTTTCAAGGCAGAGATTCCACCATGCTCTCTTACAACTCTTCTTTCATCACTTGAAGATAAAAATTCTAACCATCATGTATCTAATAAACCAATCCAGGCACAAGTGATCCAGCCACAGTCAGGCCTCAACTGCCATACAACCAGGCAATTTAAGTCTAAGCAACTTTCCCAAAAGTAACTGCCCCTTCAGGTTTTTCTATCCCTGAATACCTCCATACAAGAAGAAGCTTCAGATGTCACTGACTTCCCAGCACAATCAATCACACCACCTTGAGCTCCTGCATCCCCAACCTGATGTCAGTCCTACAAACAGCAAGTATCCCAACCAAGACATCCACAAAAAAATTAACCATGTTTGGGGACTCCAAGGCTAATCACTCAAACACCAAAAAAGGCAAAAGTATGTGTCATGATATAGCCACCAAATCCACCATAATCCCCATTAGCCCAGTCACCTCCCTATCCCATGCAGCACTATGCCTACACATAGCACATATACTCCCATAACTACCCCGACTAACACCACAAAAGCAGAAAATAGGAATGCACAATATATTCTTCTGAACACAAAAGATTCAGCAGACCTTCCTCAAATCAAGACAAATTCATCATACTCCATCCCAGCAAACAATATCCCATCAAAGAATTAATATCCTTTGCTGTTCAAGAATCCTCCAAACTCCATCTCAACAAGCCTGTCACCCTATTGCATCTTCACCTGAGCACATTTATCAACTTAAAATCAGGCAGACAATAAAAGCTTCCTTGCGATTGCAGAAGATATGCCCTAAGCTCTTGAAGCCATAAGTGTAGGCAGTACCCCCACTGTAACTGTAAGAACTCTCACATAACTCTAAGACAACTTAGACTAGCCCTACTGCCATACCAACCGAATTTAAGGATCAACACCACCCCACCAAAATCCAGACCAACAATGAAAAGCATTCCCCCTAAGAATGACAACTGCTAATGCAATACAACTTCTTTCATCAACCCCAGATAAATAAGACATCTGAAATGCATGGCTGCGCTTTAAATCAGGCTTTGACCCCTAATAAATCATAGAACATCCCACCTTTAATCAGACCACGATAGACCTCAAAGCCCATGAAAATCACAAAAACAGAAAAATTGTTCCTATAGTAAGTCTACAATCGCCATGTTTGTCTATGCCTTTGAAAAAATCTGATTTCGACCGTCTCTCAGGCTTTGTGATTAAAGAGATAAAAAATAACTTTCAAATTACTCATCCCACTTGCCACTTACCGGCCTGGCATACTAAATCTGATTATCTTTAGCCCCCACATGGTTGAAAAAAATCACTAAAAACAAGATCCTTTCCAGAGTCCCTAAAACCTGGCCTCATACAACTCTCATGAAAAATCCTAAAGCAGACATAAAGATAACAGAATATTTACATCCCATCACAGCTTACACTTTAAGAGTGAAATGCTTGAAAGGTGCCTAATTGCTCAGCTGACATTGTTTCCTTGAATCTAACAAACTTGCAGACAAACATCAATCTGACAGACTACAGCACAGAAACCATCATTCAAAAACAAGCCGGCAACATACTCCACATATTCAATAAAAATGAAAATTGCCTTCCAATAAATCTTACCTTCTCAATGGCTTTTGACACAGTCACCAATGTCATCCTATTAAGACTTAAAATTAAAGAATGGCACTGAAGGGTATGTCCTAAAATGAGTGCGAGTCTCACCAGTCAAACAGAACACAATTTACGTATTTATTTGAAAGTTCTGTAAAGCACAATGTGCAACAGTTTGATTACTGAGGATTATACAAAAGGCAACTATACAGAAAAGAGGGGAGGTTTGAGCGAGTAGGGTAGTTACTGGATACAATACTCTTCAGTAATGAGCCTTGGTTCTAAGTAATGCTCAGACGTTTCCTCAACCACTTGTGTTAATCTCAATTCAGTGTTGAGGGTGCGCTACGGTCTCCGTCCTTCAACAACTAGATAGCCAGGGAATGACCACCATGTTTGATGGGCTTGAAAGATCGTCGGCTGCTCAGGTGGGCGGATGCCGGGTCGAGGTTTGCGGCAGGTTTATAGGGAGGCAACAGTTTCTGTAGTTATTCTGGGCATGTCACCTGGTCTGCCTCAGAAGGACTTCAATCTGATCCTATCACTAACTGGAGGAAAATCAAGCGCTAAATCGGGTGTGATATAGGCGGTCATGCTCACCAGGACTTAAACTCCTGTCAGATCTACTCTGTCATCGCTTTTGTGGAATGGGGACTTTTGCAGAGTAAGGAGGCTGGAGCAACCAAAAACCTATCAAAAGGTTCCATATTTTCAAAGAGGTAGGAACAGGGTACTGAGGTCTGAGGGAGGTCAGTTTTGGGCCTCCCATAACTAGAATCCCATCCCCTGCCTCTTCATGCCTAGACAGCCCTTTTTCATTCGAAAGAGCATATAATTTAAGCATTCATTAATTTCAGTTGTGTTGTCAGGTTTGATGTTGAGCTGCAAGTGGATTTGTGTGTCATTTGATTATTTTTCAAAGTTCATGGTGTATTGATCTAGTAGTCATGCCTGGCGGCATTCCTCAATATTGATCAAAGAGACGAGAAGGATATTCCTTGAAACACACTACAGAATATAAAGTTAAAGTGCTTTATATGGTTTTAAAGAATTTTGAAAAATGTTTATCTTGCTTCGTAACATTCTGAAAAGCACTTATGTTATGTCCCATAACAATGTGTATTATTTTTTATCATTAAGTAAACTATTCAACAGCAGCGCTCATTAAATCATGTAGCATGCATTGCTTTCAGTTCATACTAGATTCATGTGCCTACATCATAAACTAAATTGCTTTATTAATGGGTATAAGTGTGGCAACTTTTTATTGCATTGTTTTTATTATAATCAGCCATCTGAGGGTAAACTCAGTCCCTTGAATGTGTGCTTAGGGCTTTAAGTATGTTTAGTCTGAAACTGATCCATCAGTCCCTTGATAGCGTGCACTGGGCTTTGAGTGGGTTTCATATGCGCAATCAATCCCTTGATTGTCAGCTGAAAGACCTTTATTTATGTAGAAAAATAGAGGGAGAAAAATAAAGGGAAAAATCTCTTGAGGAAGCACAGAGAGACCCACTGTCGCAGGGACACAGACCGTCAGAACAGATGCGTTGTTATCCTTGAAAGAACACCAGCTCATTGGTCTGAATCCAACATTTCTCCTAGGCTTCTCTCCTATTGATTTACGTGTTGTAGAATTTGAGTCTTGATTGCTCCAAGGCATCAAAATGTTTTCCTTCTTAAAGATAGATGTGGTTTAAGCATTCTTTGACATTGGTTTGGTCCTTGGCTTCATTTTACAAGTGGGGGTGCCCATTACGCAGGTATGAAATTATAAGTGATATTGTTTGAATAGCTGAACTAATGGAAACATTTACATGTAGAACAGCAATGGAGAAAAAGATGAACGATGGAGCACGCCATATAAAACTTTCCTACCAGTGGACACCTCCAAAATTTACTGCAAAACTGTTTGGAAGGATGGTGCGGCAAATTGGCAAGGTCAGAAGGCCTGCTCTTCTGACCTCTAACCTTGCCACCCATCTGGGTAGGATGCCCCTGGACTCTGATCCTGGAAGGGGCAAGTTCTACCGCGCTCCATTTTACCACTTATGCAGTTGGTGGCACTGTACCTGCATCCTTTACCTGGCAGGTACAACGAGCACAAGTCCAGGTGTGCAGACACTCCATCAATGTCCTGTGCCTACTGGCTATGTTGTGAGCCAATCAGACCACTTCACAATCCACAGTGAGGAGTGCTGCAAGATCAGATAGCAGGTCGCCATCACTAGTTTTTGATATCTGGGTTTTTTCTGGCCTCAGTCTTGGTGGGTTTGATTAACCACTTTTCATTTGAAGTTTGTTTTTGTATTTCACCCTCTCACTCTCCACGTCCATAATGGAATTGTTCTTTTAGAGCACCAAAGCTTACTGTTAGACTTGGCATCTTTTGGCGTGTTTCCCCTGACTTTTTGCTTTCTGACCTCCCGGTTTTGACTCTGTTTTTGCTGGTGTAATGATTCTGCGCACTTTCCTCACTGCTGTCCAGTGGGAAAGTGCAAGTGCTCCTGTATAAAATGTGTTATGGATTGGCGTTTCCATGATCGGCCTATTTGATCTATGTGTCAGTCCCTTGTAAAGTGCACTGCGAGTGCCAGGGCCTATAGACCAAATGCTGTTGGTGGGCTGCAGCACTGGATTGTGCCACCCACGCAAACAGCCCGTAAAGTGTAACTCGGGCCTGCCATCGCAGAGCCTGTGCGCAGCCTGGGGCCGCCATGTCGACTTGGCAAGTGCGCACACTTGCAAGTCCCTAAACCTTCCCTTTTCTACATGTTAGTCACCCCTAAGGTAGGCCCAAGGTACCCCTGTGGGCAGGGTGCGTTGTATGTGAAAGGTAGGACATGCCCTGGTGTGTGTGGCATGTCCTGATAGTGAATTACAGCCTAGTTCGTTTTTCACTATTGCAAGGCTACCTGTTCCCCATAGGCCAGAACGGGCAGTTTTGATTATTACAGCTTATAATCCTAACTGACCCCGGGAACATGGTAGAAATTCGAGTTTAGTATGCCTGGACTCAGAATGATAAAATGCATCTTTTAGTGAAGTTGGTTTTAACATTCTGTGTTTGAAAATACCACTTTTAAAAAGTGGGTATTTTCTTGTCTAACCATCCAAGCCTGCCTCTGCGAGGTTGTGTATTCCTTGTCTGGAGTGTGAGTGACAGGGGCTGGGGGATGCCAGGAGACAGGGTGAGTCAGCACAGGGCTGAATAGCAAGATCTACATGTAGATGGGTGGGAGGAGTAGCACCTGGGCCCTGAATAGGACAGTGCCTTCCCTCCACAATGCTGGCTCCACCTCCTGTGGTGCGTCTGATGTCCCTGGCCTACTCTCTGAAAGAAGGGACGGAGACTTGTCAACAAAGTGCTCCAGAACTGGTTTGGACTAGGCAAAGGCCTCTCTGCCTTCAGAGAACAAAGGAATTTGGGATATAAATATTGGGGCCCTGACCCCATGAATTTAGATCTCGCTGGAATCAAGGAACCTGCCAAGACGAAGAGCTGGAAGAGCTGCCAGGAGGAGTACTGCCCCTTTGCTGTGTTGTTGCTTTGTTGGGTTGGCCTGCAGCTGCTGCTTCTGACTTGGGCAGTGAAAGGACTGAACTTTCTACAAACATGTGCTGAGTATCTCCAAGGGCCTGGAACCGAGCTGGCCTCCTGTTAAGAAGTCTCAGGGACTGCAAAGACTTCACAAGTATCTGCGTACCGCTTCTGGAACGCTGTTTCAGTTGCCACAGAGGAAGGGAACTGCAACCGACTCCGTCAACCGAATCCATCCCTGACCGGTGACCTGTTTGCACCGCAGACCGCATCGCCCCGCTTCGCATCGCAACCCTGGTCTCACCGCGGGCGACGTCCGACGCCGCCAACACCGAGCCGCTGCTTGCACCGTGACCTGTGGGCACCGCAGTTCGCATCGCATCGCATCGCTTCACTGAACCAGCCGGACCCGACCGACGCGGTCACTGCAACTGGCTCAAGAGTCGTGACCGCATCGCATTTGGGGCACCGCTCGCACGTCTGCGACGCACCGCTCCGACTCGCACCGCTGTCCGATGCCAGCTCCCGCACTCCGGCTTGGTCGCCTGCATCGCAACCTGTCAGCACCGCATCGAGCATCGTCTCACCCTGCATCGCACGCCTTGGACTCACCGACTCCGTCTGCACGATGCTCATCGAGCCGCAGCCTGCACCGCATCAAGGGACACCGCACCTTGCATCGCTCCGTCTTGCACCGCAACCGCGACGAACGCCGACCGGCTCGTACACTCCGTACCAGCCACAACGAGAAAGGTACTGTGACCGAGTCTGTTCACGACTCTGCTGGCCCGTATCGACGCGGTCGGCTGGAACTGTTAGACTCTGTGGTTTTCAGCATCGCGGTAGGCTCGGACGGAGCTACCGACTCGTATCGAACTTTGTTTTTGAACTATTCCTGCAAAGAAGAAGTTACCTTATCAAGCATTCGTTTTTCAAGTATAGTATTGTGGATTTTTGTCGTAATTGGTCTTGTCTTGAGTATATAAAAATTGGTTATTTTTCTAAACTGGTGTGGTGTCCGTTTGTAGTGCTTACACTGTATTACTGGTGGTTATGTGCAAATGCTTTACACACTGCCTCTAGAATAAGCCTGACTGCTCGTGCCAAGCTACCAAGAGGGTGAGCAGGGGTTATTTTAGGAGTGTAACTCCCTTACCCTGACTAGGAAGAAGGGTCCCTACTTGGACAAAGGTGCAAGCCCTTGCCAACTAGAGATCCCATTTCTAACATTGGTTGTCAGCGGTGAGGATAGGACTTGTGTTTGCACTTGACTTACAGTGATTGGTGTGCACTACTACCATATCGCAGACCATTACGTACCACATACTGGTTCTTTTTCTTTTGGCCTATTTTTGATCTTGCCAGTTTTCAACTCACTACTTTTGTCATGCCTGACACAGCTGCATCATCCGTTGCATCTCTGGAAATTATCTTTGAGGAGGATAGGTTGGAAACCTACGCCGTAAAGGAACTACGAGCAATTTGTAAAAACCTGAAAGTCCAAATTAAAGGCCTCACAAGGAAGGAGGAGCTACAGAAGGCGCTGAGGGCCTGGGTAGCAGCCAGACATGCCAGTGGGCAGCCTGGTAACCTCAGTGAGGAGGTGGAGGAGCCTATTTCCAGGGTGGATATGCTTTTGGGTAGGGGGGAACCCGTCAGGTCAGGCAGCAGCAGTCTGTCCCCAGAGGAGCTGGAGGACAGGCGGGAGGCAAGGCAGTTTGAGCTGTAGAAGCTCAGGCTGGAGAGTGAGCGGGAGGAGAAGAGATTGGCCATAGAGGAGAGGAAGATGCTCTTAGAGCATGAGAGAGAACTGAAGGAGCTAGAACTTAGGAGTAAGTCAGGCTCAGATGGTGGCAGCAATTCGTCCAGAAAGGCAGACAGGATTGTGCACATTCCCAAGAATGTAGGCAAGGAGTTCAAGAAGGGGATGACATACAAAGGTGGTTTCAGGGTTATGAGGCAGCCATACACATGAATGGGGTCCCTGAGGAGAATTGGGGAGCAGGATTTTGGCCACTTTTCCCTGAAGAAGCCAGGGATGCTCTGATAGCTTTGGGTAAGGGGTATCACCTCACCTATGCTGACATGAAGGATGCCCTTCTCACTAAGTATGGTCTTACTCCTGAAAAGTACAGGGATCAGTTCAGGTCCAGTAAGAAGTCTGATGCCAACACTTGGTTGGAATGTGTGGATGTGTTCTGCAGGTCGCTGGATGGTTGGGTAAAGGGCAGTAGTGTAACAGATTTTCAGGGGCTCTACAACTTGATTGCATGGGAGCACTTGTCTAGTCTATGTTTTGCAGATCTGCGCCAGCACCTAGTTGATAGTAAACTAACTGACCCCAGGAAGCTTGCTATGGAAGCGGACCGCTGGGTGAGTACCAGGGTCCACAAGAAAGCGTTTGGGGGAGACTCAGCCAAAGGTGGGCAGGGTCCCCAGCAGAAAGTTGGGGGGGACAAGGGTAAAGCACAGGAGTTCTCTAAAGGGCCCCAAACTAGTACCCAGGGTAAAGGTTCCCAGCCCCCAGTGATAAGAAGAAAGGGGTCTCTACAGGAAGCCTGTTGAGACCGGCCCCCGCAAGTGTTATGCATGTGACCAGGTAGGTCACTTTAAGGGGGACCCCAAGTGCCCAAAGGGGACACAGCCACCCACCGGTGGACAGTCCAAAGTGTTGGCTAGTGTAGCGCTTGGGGAGGAGGGGTGCCCACAGGAGGGTGGGGATCCCGCAGAAATGACCCTTGTCTCACTAGGGGACAGTGAGATGGTCCCAGGAAACCAGGTGCCCCCTAACACAAAGAAATATAGCACCTGGGTGACCATTAATGGGAACAGGGTAGAGGCTCTCAGAGACACTGGAGCCAGTGTGACCTCAGTCCGGTGTCACCTGGTGTCTGAGAAGCAAGTAGTCCCCGGGGCATTCCACCAAGTAGTTGCTGTAGACAACTCAGAGCGCCAATGTATGGTGGCGCAGGTTCCCTTTGAATGGGGGGTCTCAGGTCCCTTGAGGGTGGTTGTGAGCCCTACCATGCCTGTAGATTGTCTGCTAGGAAACGACCTGGAGCAGTCCTTATGGAAGGAGGTTGAGCTCAGGTCTCACTTGGAGATGCTTGGGTTGCCAGAGTGGGCATGCGTGTCTACTCGGTCAATGGCAGCCAGGAAGGGTGATCAAGAGGACTTGGAGCCTGGAACAGTGGCCCAAGTCCCTGCCAAGAGAAAGGGCAGGGCGCGGGAAACCGGCCCCCGAAGTGCCCACGGACCGGGAGGAGGCGGACCTCGAGGGGGACGTCCCGGTGCCTACAGGGGAGCAGGTAGCCGAACTGGGAGACATCTCTGAGCTGACCCATTGGCAGCAAGAAGGGGGTCCCACCAGGGAGGAGTTCTGCAGGGAGCAGAACGAGTGCCCTACTCTGGAGGGTCTGCGGCGGCAGGCTGCAGACCAGGCAGCTGGTAATCAGTCCGGGTCACATCTGATCTACTGGGAGAGTGGTCTCCTATACAGTGAGCCTAAGGTTGCTGAGCCTGGGTCAGCCCGTGTGCTGGTGGTACCCCAGCGCTTCAGGACCTTCCTACTGGGTCTGGCTCATGACGTGCCTTTGGCAGGACATTTGGGGCAGGACAAGACCTTTGACAGGCTTGTCACCCACTTCTTTGGCCCCAAATGTGAAGGCAGTCAGATGCACACTGTAGGTCTTGCCAAACTTGCCAGGCAAGTGGTAAGAGTGGGAGGAAGGTCAAAGCTCCTCTCCAACCTTTTCCTGTTGTTGGAACACCCTTTGAAAGGGTAGGGATGGATATTGTGGGGCCACTGGATCCCAAGACAGCCATGGGCAACAGGTACATCCTGGTCTTGGTGGACCATGCCACCCGGTACCCGGAGGCAATCCCTCTCAGGACAACGACGGCGCCAGTGGTGGGCCGGGCGTTAATGGGGATCTTTTCCCGTGTGGGATTCCCCAGAGAGGTGGTTTCTGATAGGGGGACCAATTTCATATCCAAGTATATGACATCCCTGTGGAAGGAGTGTGGTGTAACCTACAAGTTCACCACTCCTTACCACCCACAAGGAAACGGTCTGGTGGAGAGATTCAACCAGACCTTGAAAGGCATGATCAAGGGTCTAACAGAACCAATGAGGCGTAAGTGGGACGTCCTCTTGCCATGCCTACTCTTTGCATACAGGGAGGTGCCTCAGAAGTCTCTTGGGTACAGCCCCTTTGAGCTCCTGTATGGCCACCCTGTCAGAGGACCTCTGAGTTTGGTAAAGGAAGGCTGGGAGGCAGCCCCCAGGAAAACTCCCCAGGATGTGTTTAGCTACATGCTGGCCTTTAGAAACCAAGCTGCCCGCTTCAGGAAACTCGCTCAGGCGAACCTAGAAGCAAGCCAGGAAGAAATGAAGAGATGGTATGACCAGAATGCCACTCTGGTCGAATTTCAACCTGGGCAAAAAGTGTGGGTCATGGCCCCAGTGGCACCTTGTGCCTTGCAGGACAAGTGGACTGGGCCATATGAGGTGGTGGAGCGCAAAAGTGACGTCACCTACCTGGTGGATTTGCAAGCTCCAAGGAAACCTTTGAGGGTCCTTCACATGAACCGCCTCAAGCCCCACTTCGAGAGGTCCGAAGTGAGTATGCTCTTGGCGACAGATGATGGGGTGGAAGAGGAGAGTGAGCCTCTCCCTGACCTCCTTTCTACCAAGGAGCATGATGGGTCAGTAGAAGGTGTGATCCTCTCCCTACTCTGACTCAGGAGCAGCAGGGGGACTGTCACCAGCTGTTGGGACAGTTCGCCCCACTGTTCTCTCTGACCCCGGTGTTACTCACTGGTGTACCCATGACGTGGACACTGGTGACAGCCCTCCTGTGAAGCACAAGATTTACAGGTTGACTGACCGGGTCAGAGCCAGCATCAAGGAGGAGGTCTCTAAGATGTTGGCGTTAGGGGTGATTGAGCCCTCCAACAGTCCTTGGGCCAGCCCAGTGGTCTTGGTCCCAAAGGCTGCGGCGCCCGTTGCCACTCCAGAACTCCGGTTTTGTGTGGACTACCGTGGGCTCAATGCCGTCACCAGGACTGACGCGCACCCCATCCCCAGAGCTGATGAGCTCATTGATCGGTTGGGAGCTGCCCGGTTCCTCAGCACGTTTGATTTGACGTCTGGGTACTGGCAGATTGCCTTAACCGATGGGGCCAAGGAGAGATCAGCATTCTCAACCCCAGAAGGTCATTACCAATTCCGGGTGATGCCCTTTGGGTTGAAGAATGCCCCTGCCACCTTTCAGAGGTTGGTCAATCAGGTGTTGGCTGGGCTGGAGGATTTCAGTGCCGCCTACCTGGATGACATTGCTGTGTTCAGTTCCAGCTGGGAAGAACATTTACAGCACCTTGAGAAAGTGTTGAGGGCTCTGCAAGGTGCAGGCCTCACGATCAAGGCCAGTAAGTGCCAGATCGGGCAGGGTTCTGTAGTGTACTTGGTACACCAGGTAGGAAGCGGCCAGGTGGCGCCCCTACAACCCAAGATTGACACCATTCTGGCTTGGGAGCCCCCCAAGACCCAGACAGAGGTGAGAGCCTTCTTAGGTCTCACCGGCTACTATAGGAGATTTGTTAAGGGCTATGGCACCATCGTTGCCCCCTTAACAGAGCTGACCTCTAAGAGGCAGCCCAGGAAAGTGATCTGGACTGAGTCCTGCCAGAAAGCTTTTGATGCCCTGAAGGCAGCCATGTGCACGGCGCCCGTGCTCAAGGCACCTGACTTCTCCAAGGAATTTGTCGTGCAGACTGACGCTTCAGAGCATGGTGTGGGAGCGGTGCTCTCACAACTAAACGAAGAGGGCCTGGATCAGCCTGTAGTCTTCCTTAGCAGGAGACTACTCCCCAGGGAACAGAGGTGGAGTGCCATAGAAAGGGAAGCTTTTGCTGTGGTCTGGGCGCTGAAGAAGTTGAGACCATACCTGTTTGGGACTCACTTCCGGGTTCAGACAGACCACAGGCCCCTCAGATGGTTGATGCAAATGAGGGGTGAGAATCCAAAACTGCTGAGGTGGTCCATCTCCCTACAGGGAATGGACTTTACGGTGGAACACCGTCCTGGTACAGAACACGCCAACGCAGATGGTCTGTCCAGGTTCTTCCGCCTTAGTGAAGAGAACTCCAATGGGGTTGGGTAGTTCTCCCTACTTTCAGCTGGAGGGGACATGTGTTAGACTTGGCATCTTTTGGCGTGTTTCCCCTGACTTTTTGCTTTCTGACCTCCCGGTTTTGACTCTGTTTTTGCTGGTGTAATGATTCTGCGCACTTTCCTCACTGCTGTCCAGTGGGAAAGTGCAAGTGCTCCTGTATAAAATGTGTTATGGATTGGCGTTTCCATGATCGGCCTATTTGATCTATGTGTCAGTCCCTTGTAAAGTGCACTGCGAGTGCCAGGGCCTATAGACCAAATGCTGTTGGTGGGCTGCAGCACTGGATTGTGCCACCCACGCAAACAGCCCGTAAAGTGTAACTCGGGCCTGCCATCGCAGAGCCTGTGCGCAGCCTGGGGCCGCCATGTCGACTTGGCAAGTGCGCACACTTGCAAGTCCCTAAACCTTCCCTTTTCTACATGTTAGTCACCCCTAAGGTAGGCCAAGGTACCCCTGTGGGCAGGGTGCGTTGTATGTGAAAGGTAGGACATGCCCTGGTGTGTGTGGCATGTCCTGATAGTGAATTACAGCCTAGTTCGTTTTTTCACTATTGCAAGGCTACCTGTTCCCCATAGGCCAGAACGGGCAGTTTTGATTATTACAGCTTATAATCCTAACTGACCCCGGGAACATGGTAGAAATTCGAGTTTAGTATGCCTGGACTCAGAATGATAAAATGCATCTTTTAGTGAAGTTGGTTTTAACATTCTGTGTTTGAAAATACCACTTTTAGGAAGTGGGTATTTTCTTGTCTAACCATCCAAGCCTGCCTCTGCGAGGTTGTGTATTCCTTGTCTGGAGTGTGAGTGACAGGGGCTGGGGGATGCCAGGAGACAGGGTGAGTCAGCACAGGGCTGAATAGCAAGATCTACATGTAGATGGGTGGGAGGAGTTGCACCTGGGCCCTGAATAGGACAGTGCCTTCCCTCCACAATGCTGGCTCCACCTCCTGTGGTGCGTCTGATGTCCCTGGCCTACTCTCTGAAAGAAGGGACGGAGACTTGTCAACAAAGTGCTCCAGAACTGGTTTGGACTAGGTAAAGGCCTCTCTGCCTTCAGAGAACAAAGGAATTTGCGATATAAATATTGGGGCCCTGACCCCATGAATTTAGATCTCGCTGGAATCAAGGAACCTGCCAAGACGAAGAGCTGGAAGAGCTGCCAGGAGGAGTACTGCCCCTTTGCTGTGTTGTTGCTTTGTTGGGTTGGCCTGCAGCTGCTGCTTCTGCCTTGGGCAGTGAAAGGACTGAACTTTCTACAAACTTGTGCTGAGTATCTCCAAGGGCCTGGAACCGAGCTGGCCTCCTGTTAAGAAGTCTCAGGGACTGCAAAGACTTCACAAGCCTCTGGGTACCGCTTCTGGAACGCTGTTTCAGTTGCCACAGAGGAAGGGAACTGCAACCGACTCCGTCAACCGAATCCATCCCTGACCGGTGACCTGTTTGCACCGCAGACCGCATCGCCCCGCTTCGCATCGCAACCCTGGTCTCACCGTGGGCGACGTCCGACGCCGCCAACACCGAGCCGCTGCTTGCACCGTGACCTGTGGGCACCGCAGTTCGCATCGCATCGCTTCACTGAACCAGCCGGACCCGACCGACGCGGTCGCTGCAACTGGCTCAAGAGTCGTGACCGCATCGCATTTGGGGCACCGCTCGCACGTCTGCGACGCACCGCTCCGACTCGCACCGCTGTCCGACGCCAGCTCCCGCACTCCGGCTTGGTCGCCTGCATCGCAACCTGTCAGCACCGCATCGAGCATCGTCTCACCCTGCATCGCACGCCTTGGACTCACCGACTCCGTCTGCACGACGCTCATCGAGCCGCTACCTGCACCGCATCGAGGGACACCGCACCTTGCATCGCTCCGTCTTGCACCGCAACCGCGACGAACGCCGACCGGCTCGTACACTCCGTACCAGCCACAACGAGAAAGGTACTGTGACCGACTCTGTTCACGACTCTGCTGGCCCGTATCGACGTGGTCGGCTGGAACTGTTAGACTCTGTGGTTTTCAGCATCGCGGTAGGCTCGGACGGAGCTACCGACTCGTACGAACTTTGTTTTTGAACTATTCCTGCAAAGAAGAAGTTACCTTATCAAGCATTCGTTTTTCAAGTATAGTATTGTGGATTTTTGTCGTAATTGGTCTTGTCTTGAGTATATAAAAATTGGTTATTTTTCTAAACTGGTGTGGTGTCCGTTTGTAGTGCTTACACTGTATTACTGGTGGTTATGTGCAAATGCTTTACACACTGCCTCTAGAATAAGCCTGACTGCTCGTGCCAAGCTACCAAGGGGGTGAGCAGGGGTTATTTTAGGAGTGTAACTCCCTTATCCTGACTAGGAAGAAGGGTCACTACTTGGACAAAGGTGCAAGCCCTTGCCAACTAGAGATCCCATTTCTAACACTTACTCAGAGACAATTCAATGCTCTCCTCCAAATCAAACTTAAGATTGGATACTTCCTTTTCCCACCTTTTTTCCCTTCTTTTATTTTCTTTTAATTTTTCTCACTGTTTCAGACAGTATCATGCTTGAACCCATTGTGCAAAGCATTTAACTGTGTAAATAGAACTCTGGGCATACAACCCACTATGTGTGAAGGTGAGCCTTTGAACCAGAAAGCCATGCACCACAAACTGCATGCACAGGGCCTTTCTTCTTGTCCCAACCCACCACCACTACTTGCACACTGCCTTTGACCATGCACACTGCCCCTTGGGAGGATGGCAAGGCTTTGGGACAGGCCCTCCAATTAGCTCTCATACCTTTCATCGGAGTGTGCATTTTCTTTGGCAGTGCACATTGAACTCTGAGCACAGGTTATGACCTTTGGCTAGGCCCTGCAACAACCAGCATCCCACCCACATCAGACTTCGATCATATGCAGTGAGCTATGGGTGCACAACGCCCTCCATCCAGCTCCCATCCTAAGCAAACCAGACTATTGTGGCCTTTGGCTGTGTTCAGTCAACTCGGGGGGTACTGTCTGGCCAATCTAGGTATGCATGGCTTTCCGCCTTGTTCATTAAGCTTAGGCTACAGGGTCTGCATACAGTCTCTGACTCCATATGTCACAGTCTCCTTCTCCGCCTTATGCAGCAGACTATGGGCAAAATATCTGGACTCTGTTCAGGCCCCGAATTCAGGACCTGACCCACATAACCAGCTGCATACACCCTCAAGGCTAGCCCAACCCGAAGACCAAATAAGCACACTGAGGGACACAATTTACTGGACCAAGATTCTCCAAGGGCACCCCCAAGGCCAAGCCAGCATCTCCCAGTGAGGCACTTGAGGCCAGACTAACAATCCCAATGACATCCTTAAGGTCAGACGAAAACCATCCCACCAAGAACTCCCAGAAGGAAAGATCCTCACCCCAATGTCACACCTGAGAACAGATCAATACCCCCATGAACATCATTGAAGCCAACCCTACCCACTTTAAGAAACCAGGCTGGCCCAACATTCCCCAAGAGCACTGTCAGAGCCAAACTAATACCTCCAAGGTCACCCTCAAGGTCAGGCCAACCCACAGGCATCACTGTGGGTCAGACAAGTATCCTCTTAAAAACCTTCGAAACCAAGCCCATACCTCCCAAGGATTCCCTCGATGCCAGTCGAACATCCTCCTAGACTCCTATAAGACTAGACCAACCAATCCCCCAAAATATCCTGACCCCTTTTCTGCGTCAATAACCACCTCAGGAACTGGTCAAAACACCCAAGGACACTCTTGAGGCCATTAAACACAACCCAAGGTTAGCAACCCAACTTAACTTCCCTCCACACAAGAAGTACACTATCAAGGTCAGATGAGGACCAATATGGCAAGGACACTCTCGAGGATAGAGCAGCACTGACAAGAGCATCCTTGAAAACAGACCACAAACCCAAGGACACAGTTGATTCCAGACCAGCACACAGCGGACAGCCCCAAGAACAACAACATCCGTGCACTGTCGCCCTCAAGGCTAGACTAAACAACAACGCAGGACACACTTCCAGGCAGACAACACCCTGAAAGCAGGTCTCCCTTCCTCAAAATGATCGAATAAAAAGATTTAACTGTCACTACTCAGGCAGACTGTGCTCTTTCGCATACACTGCTTGGAGGCATTATTCATTGCACTGTTGAAACACAGAACATCTTATAGACATAAACTGAAGACATATCCAAGTTGAAAAGGTGAAAATTCAAAAAGGAGTCAGCAGTTCCCGAATCAAGATTTTGAAGCAGTCGAGTGCGCATTTACGGCCCCTCTCTACCCAAACTCGTGCTTCAAAGAGAGAGCCCATCTGATGTAAACAAAGCTCTTCCTGTGCCCGCCCCGCCTTTACATTCCAGGCAGTGCTGGCCATAATGAGGGAGGGCTTCTACTGTTCCCATCGCACGAGGAAGTGACACAGGGCTGAGAAGCCAGCGGATCTCTCTGGATGAGCCATGACGTGGATCAAAGGCCAGCTGCACGTCTGCAATGCGCCCGCCCCTGAGCAGGCGGGGCGCAGGTGTTAGATATCACGAGGGAGTGAAATGCTGAGTCCTACTGAGTAGCAAGTAACTTTAGGCAGGGAGACACCCATGATTCCTAAGGGATGTGTCCACCCTGACCTCTGAAGTGTCCTCTCCCCTTATCATCATCACAATCATCATTTGGATAGCGCTAAAAACCATTTCAGAGCTTGAAGCACTCCACAATGCTTCAGAGAAAAGTCAGTTGTGGCATAGAGTAGAGTGGTGCAAAGTAGAGTAGAGTGGTGAACAATGCAGAGGCATAGAGTAGAGTGGTGCAGAGTAGAGTGGCATAGAGTGCAGTGGTGTAGAGTGTAGTGGTGTAGTATGCAGTGGCGTAGAGTAGTGCAGAGTAGAGTAGAGTGACACAAAGTAAGAGTCGAGTGGTGTAGAGTAGAGTGGCATAGAGTGCAGTGGCATAGCGTGCAGTGCTGCAGAGTAGAGTGGTGTAGAGTGCATTGGTGAAGAGTAGAGTGCAGTGGCATACAGTACAGTGGCACAGAGTAGAGTAGTGCTGAGCAGGGTGGCGTAGAGTACAGTGGAGTAGTGTGCTGCAGAGTGGAGTGGAGTGGCGTAGAGTGTAGTGGCGCAAAGTAGAATGGCGTAGAGTACAGTGGCATAGTGTAGAGTGGTGCAGAGTACAGTGCAGTGGTGTAGAGTGCAGTGGCATAGAGTGGTGCAGAGTAGAATAGAGTAAAATAAAGTAAGAGTTGAGTGGTGTAGAGTGGTGTAGAATGCACTTGCATATCGTGCAATGCTGCAGGGTAGAGTGGCATAGAGTGCAGTGGTGAAAAGTAGAGTGCAGTGGCATACAGTACAGTGGCATAGAGTAGAATTGTATGGAGTAGGGTGGCATAAAATACAGTGACGCAGTGTGGTGCAGAGTAGAGTGCAGTGGTGCAAAGTAGAATGGCGTAGAGGGCAGTGGCATAGAGTAGAGTGCAGAGGTGTAGAGTGCAGTGGCATAAAATGGTGCAGAGTAGAGTACAGTGGCATATAGTGCAGTGGTGTAGAATGGTACAGAGCACAGTGCAGTAGCTTAGAGTTCAGTGACGTAGAGTGCAGTGGCACAGAGTGCAGTCTCACTGAGTAGAGTGGTGCTGAGTAAAGTAGAGTGGTGTAGAGTTCAGGGGCATAGAGTAGTGCAAAGTAGATTAGAGTGGTGTAGAGTGAAGTGGTGCAGAGTAGAGTGCAGTGGCGTAGACTGCAGTGGCATAAAATGCAGTGGCATAAAGGGCAGTGCCATTGAGTGGTGCAGCGTAAAGTGGCATAGAGTGCAGCAGTGTAGAGTAGTGCAGAGAATAGTAGAGTGGCGTAGAGTGCAGTGGCTTAGCGTAGAGTGGTGTGGCTTAAAGTGCAGTGGTGCAGAGTAGAGTGTCGTAAAGTGAAGTGGTGTAAAGTGCAGTGGCATGGAGTGGTGCAGAGTAGAGTGGCGTAGAGTACAGTGGCCTAATGTAAAGTGGTGCAGAGTAGAGTGCAGTGCGTAGAGTACAGTGGTGTAGAGTAGAGTATCATAGAGTGCAGTAGCATAAAGTGCAGTGGCGTAAAGTGGTGCAGAGGTCAGTGAAGTGGCATAGAGTAAAGGGTAGGAGATGGGAGAGAAAAGAAGCAACATGGAAGGGGGACAAGTGAGAGGGAATAGAAGCTACTGAACAGGTATGTGGGAGAAGGACTGAAAACACAAGCAAATATGAAGTGCTTGAACACACAAAGAAAAGTATCTCCAAAAATGGGAGCAGTGGAGGGACACAAGTACTTGGTCCATGCTCCAGGGGAGGGCCAAACACAAGAACATGATACCTGCATGCCGTGAAAAAAAAAGAAAGTGAGAGTGACCCTGAAGCTAACAAATGGCAAGATATGAACGGGCTGTAAGCCCACTGTATGTAAGCAATATGTCTTGCAGAGACAGCGCATGCACTATCTAGGTGAAACCTAAAGAGTATACGGGCTTTGCAGTGAGGGCTGCCTTTCCTGCAGCTCTAAGCTTTTAGTATACTATTGTGGTCCTGAGATTGCTTGAGGGTACTCAAACCTAATCTGTGGGTGGCAGTAGATTTTTTTCTCCTAATGTCATTAATGTCGTTAATGGACCAATGTAGAGCATTCATTTGCTAATAATGACTTCTTCTTCTATCTGTGACTTTAATTTCTTCTTCTTCATGATAACCTTTGTGTGCTTCCACTGCTTTTGTCCGTTCCTCGAACTTAGAAATATGGCTTACAATCACTGTGTATGAACAGCCCTGAGATCCAGGGGTGGCCCATCCACTTAGCTGAACAAGGAGGTCGACTAGGGAGCTAGGTTCAGTGGGGTGCCTAATTTGAGGATACAATTCAATTTGAAATATTTAAAGAAATTAAAATGACAAAAAATTGATTTGTGCCCCAATTTCATGGTTTGCCTAGCATGCCAGGGTCACCCTGTCAGTATCTATTTTTAGGTTAAAGCTCCCTAATAGAGAGTTATTGGATCCCAGGTGTTCCAACTCTGATATATGCTGCCTTTGGCCATTAATAGTCCCAAGTCTAGCATTGCAGTATCAGCTGACCGCTGTTACTAGCTATCTGAACTTTAGAATCTCTCTGAATCTAGCTGGAGTTGGCAAAGGCATGAATTGACATGTATTTTTGTTTAAACTTTATAAAAACAATAATTAATCGTTGGCAGGCTGTGCTGTTCTTTATTCATGTCTCAATGCCGCTATATACCGTATTACTTTGTGTACCACAAAGTTACCTGCATTATGTGCTCATTTTCATGATGGTGTCTTGTTTCACTTGGTTGTTTACAGCAGTGTGTAAGTTTGTTCTTTATGTTCATGTTTATTTATACACCATATTTTACCACAATCTGTACATTTGAGCAAGGCCACCTGGTTGGCCGCAACACGTCTTGTTGCAGTAAAACTTGAACACTCAATCCTGAGTGAGCATATTATTTTTCCTTTTCCTTTGAAAATTATGCTGGGTGCTCTACTGGCTTGTGACGCTCCCCGCTCCTGGACTTGTGGTCCCTGATTCAGAGTGGTGATTTTGGATATATATATATATATATATATATATTCCCTGAAAAAAACAAAGGTTACAGGGATGTTATAGTTAGGCTCAGATTTCATTCATACAAAACCAGTAACATTCAGCAGTTATAGTTACCTGAGCTAACTATAACGTAGGCCCCCGGAATGCACTGCTTATGAACTCACATAGTACATCACTCATGCCATGGACAGTGAGTTTATGATTGTTAAACAAATATACTAAGCTACTACAAAAGTTAAATTAGTATACTAGGTATACTACTAATGAGGAATACTACTTCTAACATATATTATGGGAGTTGCTGTGTGACTGTGTAAATATATGTGTGTGAGTGGGTGTCTAAGTGGCTTTATGGGTGTGTTAGTGGGTGTGTGAGTGGCTCTGTGGGTGTATAAATGGGTGTGTGACTAGCTGTGTGGGTGAGTCAGTGGGTGTGTGTGTGTATGTGTGGCTGAATTGATGAGTGAGTAGGTGTGTCAGTGGCTGTAAGGGTGAGTGAGTGGCTGTGTGAGTGGCTGTATGGGTGGGTTGTTGGGTGTGTGAGTGACTGTATGGGTGAGTGAGTGGGTGCCTGAATGGCTATATGAGTGAGCGACTGGGTGTGTAAGAGGCTGCATTGGTGAGTGAGTGGTTATTTGAGTGGGCATTTGGTTAAGTGAGTTGGTGTGTGAGTGGCTGTATTGGAGAGTGAGTGTCTGTGTGAATGACTGTATGGGTGAGTGAGCGGATGTCAGAGTGCTTGTATGGAGGTGTAAATTGGTATGTAAGTGATTGTGTGGGGATGTGAGTGAGTGTGAGTGCTCATATGTGTGAGTGAGTGGCTGTGTTGAAAGGCTGTATAGGTGAGTGAGTGGGTGTGTGAGTGGCTGTATAGGTGAATAAGTGGATGTGTGAGTAGCTGTATGGGTGAGTGTGTAGCTGTGTGAGTGACTGTATGGATGAGTGACTGGTTGTATGAGTAGCTGTATGGGTGAGTGAGTGGTTGTATGAGTAGCTGTATGAGTGAGTAGGTGTGTGATTGGCTCTATAGATAAATTAGTGGTTGTGTGAGTACTTGTATGGGTCTGTGAATGCGTATGTGAGTGGTTATGTGAGTGCGTGTATGAGAGGTGGTATAAGGGTGTGAGTGGGTGTGTGGGTGATGTCATCAGTGATGTCATTTGAGATATCATTAGTGATGTCATCAGTGATGTCACTGGCAATGTCATGAGTGATGTAATATGTGAGGTCATAAGCAGAGCATTGCAGAGGCATAAGTTATAGTTAGCTCAGTTAACTATAACTACTGAATGTCACTGGTTTTGTATGAGTGAAATCTGAACCTAACTATAACGTCCCTGTAACCTTTGGTTTTTCAGTGAATTTACAAGGTTTTTTAAATTCTATTTCCTAACTGTAATGTCCCTCTAACCTTTGGTTTTATTCAGAGAACTTCTACGTTTTTAATTTTTTTTACCCTAACTTTAACTTGTCACGTTTGATAGTGGGTGTGTGAGTGGCTGTGTCGGCCAGTGAGTGGGTCTGTTAGTGCCTGTGTGTGTGTGGGTGTGAGAGTGGGTCTGTGAGTGCCTGTGTGAGTGTCTGTGTGAGTATGTAAGTGGGTGCGTGAGTACCTGTGTGAGTGAGTCTATGAGTGCCTGTGTGTTTGTGAGTGGGTCTGTGAGTGGCTGTGTGGGTCTCTGAGTGAGTCTGTGAGTGCCTGTGGGGGTCTGTGATTGGGTCTGTGAGTGCCTGTGTGAGTGTCTGAGTGGGTGTGTGAGTGCCTGTGTGGCTTTGTGAGTGGGTGTGTGCATGCCTGTGTGGCACTGTGAGTGGGTGTGTGAGTGCCTGTGTGAGCCTGTGTGTGGGTCTGTGAGTGCCTGAGTATCTGGGTGGATGTGTGAGTGCCTGTGTTGCTCTGTGAGTGGGTCTGTGAGTGCCTGTGTGGGTCTGTGAGTAAGTGTGTGAGTGCCCGTGTATGTCTATGGGAGGGTTTGTGAGTGGTGCTATGCATTCTGGGCATTTGCATACTTAGGGTATTTGAAAGGGAGAATCATGGACTCTGCTCTCACCAGGCGATGATGAGAAAGAAATCACTCGTAACAGTCACCCCAGATCAGATTCCATCACCAAAATTGGCTGAAAGTGCGCTTGGGGGCCTTTTGTTAAGGCATCAATGTGGGAAAAGGGGGAAGACCTTTGCATACTACTAACCAAAACGGGTAGGAAGCCTGCGTGGTCCCCCTCCCTGGGATGAATTCGGCCCGGGACCCCATCCCCCAGGGCTTGCCACGTCTCCCTGGGTGCCCTGGCCCCACCCAGGACACCTAGTGTGCATGGTGGGGACCACAGGGGAGCTTCAAGGCCCCCGCAGTCCCAGCGGCTCCCCGCCTAGGTGGAGAGCATCTCCTGTATAGAGCACCCTACAACACCAGCAACACTCTGATTCTACTCCCCTCAAATGTCTGCTTTTCAATCAAAGTTTTTAAGCATAGGATTAGCACATTGCTATCCAAGCTGAGATAGAAAGGGGAAAGTGTTTTGCCATTTCTACAGCAAAGTCTTTAAGCATAGGATTAGCTCAGTGGCATCCACGCAGAGCTGTAAAATGACAAAAGCCTTTTACTACTCCTGGAACAGTATTACAACTTAAAATACCATCCAAGCCAACTTGAAAGTCTGTGCAACAGTAGGGATAGCATTGGTGTTTGGAGTGGTGCAATTTACTATTCCCACTCAATCTGTGCAACAGTAGGGAAAGCGTTGGACTTCAGAGGGGGGTAAGATGTACTATTCCCACTCCAGTCTATGCAACAATAGCGAAAGTAATGCACTTCAAACATATTATATATTTGAATAGCCCTAATAATTTATTTAAGAAAATATAAAACCTTTAATATAAACAATATTAATTTACATAAATAAATGAATTATATATATTAAACATAGAAAACAATTAAACAATTTTTAATAATTAATTATCAATAAAAAAATTATTATTTATTTATTACTTAATTAACTCCCCACCCTATACCCCTACAAACCTAGCAGCCCACACCTAAAATATAACTAACACAAGTATGACACAATTTACATAATGAATAATCAATTAAATAATTAATTAACAATTAATAATGACTTGTTTATTCATTATTGCTTAATATTCAGCCCACCCTATACTCCTACAAACCCAGCAGCCCACACCTAAAATATAACTAAAATAGATAAATATTACACAATATGCATAGTTACTAATCAAATGAGATATTAATAAAAATGATTAATTATATTTAATTATTACTTAATTAGCTTCCCATCCTATACCCCTACAAACCTAGCAACCTGCATCAAAAACAAAACCTAAAATAAATCAATATGGCATAATGTACACAATTATTATCAATCACATTCTTAATTAAAAATGATTAATTAATAATTAATTATTACTTAACTTCCCATCCATGTCCCCATACAAACCCAACAACCCTCTACAACACTATAAATTACGATTAGCAATTACATAAAAAAATCTAAATCACTTAAAATTGCAAACTACATTTTAAACAATTAATAACAATTATACATAGAATGATAACACCTAAAATTAATATATGCACTAAAACACATAATTTTTTTTTTTTTAAACCCAATATTTTTAACAACTATATTATTGAAAACGATGTTACAAACATCAATATTCTTAACAACATTACTTACCTAAAAAATGATATTCTTGACAATCATATTTCTGCATAACGATATTTTTGTATCATGATATTTTTTTCCAATATTTCTGTCTTCCGATATTAAAAACTCGATATTTTGTCCAAATACTTTTATCATCACAAGTTGGATGTGGGTAATAAGGTTTTACGTCAATTGTTTGTGTCTTATTACCGTTTGCATGTGAGAGACAGGGATTCATTTCAGCTGTTTGGGTCTCATTACAAGGTGGAAGTGGGAGATTACTTGAGTTCCTTCTGTCTCAATATAGCTTCAAAGTGCAAGACAGAGTTCGATTGTGTCATAGGTGTTCACATAATAGGTGGGAGGTGAGTGGTAGTTTTCCTGGAGTTGTCAGTATCTCATTAATGTTTGGAAATGAGTGATAGGTATTCACTTGAATCATTTGTGGCTTATTACAGGTTGGATGGGATATAGGTGTTTGCTTTAGTCATTTGTGCTCCATCACAGGTTGGACGTGGGAGATATGTGTTTGCTTGAGTTGATTGTGTCTCATCACAGTTGGCAGTGGCAGAACAGTATTCACTTAAGTCATCTGTATCTCCATCACATGTTGAAGGTGAGTTTCCAGTGTTCCCTTTAGTAGTTGGTGTCTCATCGAACTCGCAGGTGGATGACAGTGGTTCACTTGAGCAGTTTGTGTCCATCACAGGTTGGAAGTGGATGATATGTGTTTGAGTCATTTGTGTCTCATTACAGGCTGGTAGTTGAGAGTTCACTTGAGTTCTTTGTGCCTCATCACAGGTTGTTGGTGAGCTTCACCTGAGTCACTTGTTAAACATCATATGTTAGAAATGGTTAGGGTTTCACTTCAATCACTTGGGTCCCATCACAGGTAGTAGGGAGGTGAAAGGGATTCAGTTAATCCAACTATTCCTAGCGATGAAGACAGCAAGAAAGGACTGTGAAACAGTGGCCTTTCTGCAAGCACTTTGATTTGAGTTTGAAACAATAAATGCCATATAGAAGAATTGCCTAATCCTGGCAGGTAAACGCAAAAAGGCAAGGGGAACCACAGAAAGAGACTAAACATACAGGGAGATAGCGTGCAAATATGATTTGTTTGCTATTATGACAGACTACTACCCACGAAATGCTAGTGCAATGGCATCCCCACCAACATCATAAATTAGGGCTGTGCTCCTGAGCGTTAATAAAAAACACTGCAAAACTGAATGGGAAAAAAAGACCATGACAATGTTGGGCAAAATGATCACAGCACTAGAGGAATTTGTGCTTAGCTGCTCTATTAGGTTCAAAGGTTGAATTCAGGCTACTCTGAGGTGGTGGAGGGGGCGGCTTCCACAAACCACCAGAGTAACATGGACAGAAGGTTGGGAATGAAGGAAAACTTTAAGGGCTAAGAATATTAGGACATTCGGGAATCCAGAAGAGGCAGGAGGAGAAGATATGAACATTTTCTGATGTCATGGATAACATCGACCTTGAGCGTTCTTGAAGAGGTTCTGCTCAGAGGAGTGCTCCATTGTTATAGGCTGAGGACACAGAAACCACTCCAATTAGAAGGACCACCAGTCCCTTGATCATCCTGATCCCGAGAGACAAAGATTTGAAATACAACATCCTTGAGGCAACAGGATGAAGGAGAAAAATACAAATTTGTGACAACCTGATGCATTTTTTTCCAGACACTTCACAAATTATTGAGACTATGTGAAAGTTGTTAGCCCAATACAGGGGTTTTGTGTCAAGAGGAGGCCAAGCGAGAATACTTTTACAGTCAAATCATTAGTAGTACTGACAGGGAAGAAGTATATATTTTGGGAAGCTGAGGGTGCAAGGAAGATTCAAACCTCTATGGAGGACAGTCCTCCTGTCCACTCATGAGAGGATGACGGCCTACATGCAGTGTCTGCCTGCAAGATTGCCTAATTATTCAGATATTTTGGACTCCACCCGAGAGCAATCAGGCTTGAGGAGGGGCCTGGTAACTGTGGTAGCACGCCTTCAACTGTCGTAAGCACCTTGCGTCAGAGAAACCTTGAAGCTGGACTTACCAGTAACTTCACCATGCTCCCATCTTTAGTTCTGTGGTCGTTCTTCTGCAACACACTTGAGGTTTAACATCCTCCTTTCCCCAAGTTTACCTCTCTTTATCCCCCTCCTAACTCAGCTTCCTTGGTTACCACCACTTTTCCTGACCCATCTTTTTTCTCCATCCTATTGTTTTTTTTGCCATATTTTTGAGGCCAGCTTATGGTGTGACTATTATGCATTCTGTTTATGGGAGGAGGAAATGAGAATTCCCTATTCTGGACGACAAACTACTACTACGTGGATAAGAGCACTACAACAATGGTGGAGGAGAAGCAGGCAAAATGAGGCTACGGGCTCCTACTGGAAGACATGCTTGGGAAAGATATTTTTGTCTTCCTGCTCTTCCCTCCTCTCTTTAGATTGCTTTAATGTTCCTGATATTCTGTTGCAAAATGTAGGGAGGAGATGTGGCGTTACGAATAGAGCTGGCAACTTTGGAGTTGGAGAACCAAGTTCAAATCGTGGCACTGATTCAACATCTCGTGATTCTGGGCAGGTAACTTAGGGGCATATTTACAAGCCCCTATCGCCACCAGAGCGGAGCGTCACTTTTTTTGGCACTCCGGTGGTGTAGCGCCATTTCCCAAAGTTACATGTTGGCGCTAAGCCACGTAAAGGGCTTGTAAATATGCCCCTTTCCGCCACAGTCCTCTGTGGCAAAGGGGCGTGCACTGGGTGTTGCTGTGGGCATTCCACCGCAACACCCATTGCTTTTTGATGCTGCCCCAGATTTACAAGGCTGAGGTAGCGCCAAAAACAGAACCATTCTAACGCCATGGATTACCAGGCGTTAGAATGGTGTTAAGAGGAGAAATTATTAATTTATCCTTGTTTTTGCTCTTTCCATGTGTGCTGCATAGAAAGAGCAAATCGCCATTATCGATTGTTTATGTGCAGGAAGGTGTTCCTTCCTGCACATAAACAATCGGCCCTGCAGCGCAGGCACCCTTGCAACATGGCGGCAGGGTGCCTGTGCTGGCGCTCGGCAGCTTTTTTTGTGCTAGGGGAAACACAAGGATGCGCCGTATTCTTGTCAATACGGCGCATCCCTGCGTTTTAAAAATGTCAGAGCGATGCGCTGCTGAATTTGGCGCTGCACCGCGCTCCGACATTTTTTTGTAAATATGCCCCCCAATGTCTCAGAGCCTAAAAAAAAAATTTGAATTGTGTAATGTAACTGGTGCTCATGTAAAGAGCTCCAAGGCCCTTGGGCAGAGTTCGTGCTATATAAAACTGTAAAAAATAAAAATGACAATAAAATGTGCTCCGCAATTCTCTGTAAAGCGCTCTGATACCCTCTCGAGTCATGTTCGCGCTATATAAAACTTTTTAAATAAATAAATCCAATGCAGAGAGGCTGACACATGCAGGCTTCTGTTGCTGTGATGTGGAGGGCACCGTATTTCTTGCAGCATCAGAACAAAGAGCACGACACAATATGGATGTCCATGTAGATCCTTGATACATGCTGCCCACTCAACCTGCTGACACACCCATAGCTGTTCACATACTGACCAGTGGCTGTAGCTTGGGGGTTGGGACTTTGTTTGGATGGATGGTGATAGTGGCGCGGGAGGAGACAGACATGCAGTCAATATTTATCCAAGAACAATGCACAGTTTGTAGTAGAAATATCCTGGATTAGATTCTCACCAGATCAATACACCACCCGTAAGGCACAATTACAGCAGCAGTCCCAGACAGAGGTGTGGTGCAAATATATAAAGCATAGCTAGGAGTTGGACACATAGGTCCCTGCAGGACTCTCGGGGGGGGGCTGAGGATGGGGGACGCGCTGGGGATATATTACAGATCCATCATTCTTGTCCGGTGTGAAATAAAGGCAGACACTTGCCCATAGGCTGTCAGAGCTCCAGGCCACATTCCTTTTAATTAAAAGCAAACAAAGTTGTCTGTGGGGGTGACACTGCAGGATGGAAGTCAGTCAGTGTGATCTGGTTTGGTTTTGAATTTCTAAAGCGCTATTTATGTTCGCCAGTGCCTTCTTGGTGCTACTATGAAGGACACACAAGAAAGGAACAATTATCAGGACAAAAGGCCTAGTGTCGGTACAAGAGGCACTAAAACTAATGTTCTCCCCAAAAATCTAGCAAAACAGAAAAGTTTTGGATGCCTTCTTAAAGAAAACAAGATCCTGAATTTGGCGCAGCTGGATCGGCAAGTGACTCTTTAGCTAGGGATCTAGGTACCCAGGACATGCTTAACATCCAGCAGACAAAGAAGGAGCCGGAACTCAGAGCGAGAAGTCGGAGATGTCCTGTGGGATATAAGCTATCTCCTAGAAAAGGAGAAGCCTAGCCATAGAAGGGTCTGTGAACAAGACATAGGGCCCGATTTAGAGTTTTGCAGACAGAGTAGTGAGTCACACCAGCATCGGAGTACCCTGTCCGCCAAACCCTTGGTCCGTCCGCCCTGTTTTGAGTTGGCAGACCGCTGGGTTTATGCCAACAGAGTAAAATGTTCTCTGTTGGTGTAAAGCTTCCTCTCACAGCCCGAGGAAGTATGAGCTGTCAGGGGTAACCGTCCGCTGGTCAGATGGCTTTTTTGTACTGCCCCATGGTGTTGGGGACATTAGTTTTTACATTTCCACAAACATACTCCTGCTTTGGGAGCTTGTTTTTGGAAATGTAAAAACTTTTAAAAGTTTGGCATAAGCATCCGTCAAAAATGATGGGCGCACACCAAACTTTTAAATGGCTTTGTATGAATCGCCATGACTTCGGTTCATTCAAACCCATAGAGCTCATTACAAGGCCGGCAGTGAACTTTAAATTTGGCGGACGTAAAGCCCTCCACCACCTTGACTGTCTTTAATCTGTCCGCCAAGCTCCAAATCGGGCCCATAGGTTCTTAAACATCACTCTTGGTGTACAGGCAGCCAAGAAAATAGGCTCAGGGTATCTGACATAGGTTTGAATGTCTTCAGCGGCAATACTGATCGAACTGCCAAGTTCTGGACACATTTGCAGCTTAGTCATGGCATAGGCAGGAAGGCCAAGGTAGAGGCTGTTAGAATGGTCTAACTACAAGATATTAAAAGGGGCCTCCTGCCTTGAACCCCTGTCACCCTAGCTTGGGTGTCGGCTGTCTCTCCGAGTGCATAAACAGAGGCAGTGCCATGGACCTCCGCTCTGTCTCAACCCCTGTCTTTGCAACTAGGGTTTCACCTATCTCTCCAAGTGTAAAGACAGGAGGTGTCCAGGGCCTTCTGTCTTGGAAGGCTGTCTCCCTAGCTAGGATTGTGGCTGTCTCTCTTACATTCCCCCCCCCCTTCTCCCCCGTCTCAACCACTGTCTCTCTAGACAGTATGTCAGCTGTCTTTCCAAGATGGCAGAAAGGATGTGTTCGGAACCTCCTCCTTGCTTGACCACCTGTTGGCTGTTTCCCTTGCAAGGAGGTTGACTTTCTGTTCCAAAAAACACAAGCAGGAAATGCCTTCACCACCTGTCTTTTTCCTCCCCATACCTCAATAGCAAGGGTGTTGACTTTTTTTCAAAGAGTGCACAAAGGAGATTCTCTTGACCGCTCCTCTGCCCACGTATGTCCAGGTTATCGCTGCCTGTCCAACACCACACGCAGGGGGTGCGTTGGGCTGCCACTCTTTCTCTCCCCATGCCTTTAGCTCTTTCTCGGTTCTCAAATTCTATTGCCAAAGATAAAACCTTGAATCCAGAAGTGCATGAGTTTAGTCACTTTGAAATAGTGTTGAAAGTGCAAGGGTATTGGCAACCCCCGGAGAAGTGAAACTGGACTTCATACCTGCTCGAGCCTCTCGGGGATTCGCCCAGTTGACAGAATGACCAATCCGGCCCTGATGATTTCGCTGTCCTGGCAGCAATAAAATGTGTGCTCCTCCAACCACTGTCTGTCCTTACTTGGACGATACAGCTTCCGGATAATTTATGGAAAATGTTGAATTCAGTAGTGAAAATATTAGTTTTCTAGAGTGGGGCATGGTTTTATGTTCTGATGGACTTTTCCTATGTTCAAAACAGGTGCCATAGTCAGGATAATAATACTAACAGAGGCCAATATGAAATCAATTACAAGTACAAGCAATATATAATTATCACTCAGAGTTTTAATATCTCCAGGAACCAAGGCGCTTGTCCAGAAAGGCCTCCCCTCCTCCCTCCGGTTGACAACCTCTGTGTTTTCCTGTCAGTTTATTATTTCCTGTTGTTTAACCTCAGTCTTCAGTCTAGAGTGCTCAAGAGTTTCATTATGAGTCTCGCTTCATTTTTAGCTGTTGTTTTTGAACGTGGTTAGATGAAATTACACAACAAAGGACGTTCACCCACGGTAGTAAAATGCAGCAAAAAGTCAGCTTAGAGCTGCAGAGTTTACTGATGGGATTTATACTAACTGCAGCCTTTATGTGCTATTTATAACAAGAAACAAACAACTGAACAATTAAATAATTATTTCCCTCTTCCGCATACAGTGGCGTAGGAAGGGTGCCATGGGCCCTCATGCTAGCAAGGAAATGATGTCCCCATACACTTCACTGTTAGGTAGTAAACAACAGCTTTACCCCTGGGCCCGCTGCCACTGAAACTGCTGCACCAATGAGAGGATTGGAGATGATGTGACCTAGCAGCTAAAGCTGCCAATCATTGCTGTTGTACCAGGCTCGAATCCAGGCCCCAGCTAAACACCCTGTGATTCAGTGGAAAGCGATGTAATGGGGCCACGTACGCACAGAGACTGGCGTCAAGTTAGGTGTAAATGGTATTGACAGTAGTACTACACTAGGTCCTCTCAGGACAGGAATACAAATTGCACACACTCATGCACAGGCTAACACCTATAGACTGGTGAGTGTCCATGCAAACCACTGAGCAACAGGTAATAATGAGTGCACAACAGGGGCAAATATTGTTTACACTCGTCATTCCCCATCCTTCAAGAGGACCTGAGTTGTGTATGATGCATAAGTGTTTGCTCTTAAGAAAAAAATAGCTGTGGCCTAGACTCTTTTGAGAAATCCATCTACTTATCTCTCCACCACTTCTAACAGGGTTGCATCCTCCGTAGCCAAAAAAGAGGAGGAAGCCAATGAGGAAAGTATGGTATTCACCTTGACAATTTGGGGAAATTGTTCCTCAAACCTCTCAACTGTGTACCTTTTATTGAAGATGCAAAGTATCATAGATTTGTCCACATCGTTCCATTCCTGTGAGAAATTGGGTTGTTGGTTGAAAGGTGGGGTGAGGGTGACCCCTGTTCAAGCAACAGCCACAATCCCTGTCAGTCTGAACCACAAATGTCACTAAATTAACCTGTGCTTAACCTTCTGGTAGCTTGGCACATATGCAGTCAGGCTTAACCTAGAGGCAATGTGTAAAGTATTTATGCAGCACACAATCAGTAATGAAGTGAAAATACAGCACAAGAAAAATCCCACACCAATTTAGAAAAATAGAGTACATTTTAATAAATTAATTGACACCAAAATGAACAAAATCTAATGAGTGGAACCAGAGATATCAATTTTCAAAGTTTAATGCAAAAACTAGTGCCTAAAAGATCAAAGCGCCAACTGCGGACATCTAGTCACGCGAGACTGGGTCAAAGTTGAAAAAGATGGCCGACCGCAAAGGAGCGCAAGTCAGATACAAGAAGTGGATTGGGCCCGTTCGGCGCTTACCTTCAGACACAGAAGAAATTCAGAGAAAATTGTTCTGAGAAGGTAAAGTTCAGCGGGGCAAGGCTGCAGGCTGTGTCCGAGGAGGGAGTGTTGTCATCGGGGAGCCGCTGGATGAGGTCGCAGTGAAGATTTCTATGTTCGGACTTAGGGCCTGATTATGATGACCGCCGTAGCCACGGTGCACTGGCGGTCCGACCGCCATATTACGAGTTTGGCGGTTGGATCGCCATGGGACTGCTGACACCACCATGGATCCCTAGTGGTCTTGCAGCGTCTGAGGCCGCAATATGCTAGCAGTACCAGGCTCCTGTTGCCTCAGGGCCATGGAGATGCATGCAGGGGGGCACATGGTGTGCCCCCCTGTATGCATGCCCCCCAAGTTCCTTCAAGGCATGGGCTTAACAGTCCATGCTACGCAGGAACTTGCTTTGGCGTTCCCATTGTGGTGCCTTTCAAAGACTCAACGCCTGGGACCACCAAAGCACTGCCCATCAGAACAGGAGAAAACTCCTAATCTAGCAGGCGGAAGAGGTTGGTGGTGTGGAAGTGGGCCGCTGGCGTGGCAGCCCTCTCCCACACCACCAAACCAGTAATAAGGCCCTTAGTCTCTTTTTTGGAAGCGGACATCTCCAGCATGACAAGGTAGGATACCCCTTTGGTGAAGGATTGTTGAACCTTATTTGCTGCTGCACAGAAGAACGTAGCGGGAGCTGCCATGAAATTAGGAGTGCCGGTGATACATTTGAGTGGATAGATGCCAAGTTGGTCTTCTCTCGGCTCTCGGAGAAGTTTTTAGCCAAACATTTTTTAAGTTCCAAGTTTTGGGTTTTCACTATCTGGGCATCTTTAATACCACAACCAAGGGTCCAGGACTGGAGGGACACTACTTGGGAGTCTAAGTCTCACCCAGGCTGGGTCCAGGTGAAGGTTCAATATGGTTGGGCCTTTTCTGTCCCTAAAGCTCCCATCAGGAAGCCAGCCAACTAGCCCTAGTAGTCACTTTGGTATACCTGGCTTCAAGGGATGAAACAGGTCTCAAGCAGCTGGGCAGTCATCTGAGGGTTCAATGCAGTCTCCAGGCAGCAAAGAAGCCCTTCCAGGTGCAGCCAAGCAGCCAAGCAGTCTTGTGGTGTACACAGCAGGCCTCATCAGCAGGCAGTCCTCTGAGAGTCCTTCACCAGCTCCAGAAAGTGAACTCAAGAGTGGATCTGAAGGACTTATTTTTATACCTGGTGCCTTCTTTGAAGTAGGATTAGTTTCTTGCTTTCCCTGCCCTGGCTCCAAGCTGGCTGCATGAACAATGCAGGGGTGACAAGTCCTTTGTGTGAAGGCAGACCACAGTCTATTTAGTTGAAAGTGGGGCTGTGCCCAACTCCCCCTTCCATCCTGCCAGTTTATGGCCCATCCAAGCAGTTCTAATCCCTCTATGGTGTGACTGTCTGGGAGGAATAAACAAAGTCCAACTGCCAACTACACCCAGTCATGTGACCTAGGAAACGCTACAGGCACCAAATAGCTAGGACAGGAAAATTCTAACTTTCTAAGAGTGACATTTTCAAAACTGTAACTTATAATCCAATATTAGCTTTAAAGAGTAATTTTAATTACAATTTCTCAGACACCAAACATGAAATGTTTACCTGTTCCCAATAAAAAGGTTAGAACTTATTAAGTGTAATAAGGCAACCCAATGTGATCCTATGAGAGAGGTAAGCCTCCCAGTAGTGAAAAACCAGGACATGTAAAACATAAAAATACATGTCCAACCTTTGAATTACAATGCTCCATGTCCTATGGGCTACATAGGGCCTACCTTAGGGGTGACGTGTATGCAGGAAAAATGAAAATGGGAATTTGAGGCTTGGCAAGGGGGTTATATTGCCAAGTTGAATTGGTAGTTTAAAATTGAATTCAGGCTGCAATGACAGTCCTGGGGCATGTTTTAAGGGGCTACTTATTAGGGTGGCACAATAAGTGCTGCAGGACGCTAGCAGCATTTAATTTTCAGGCCATGGGTATATGGTATAACATTCTACAAGGGACTTATACATAAATTAAATATGCCAATCAGGTGTAGGCAGATTTTACCATGTTTTAGGGAGTGAGCATAAGCACTTTAGCACCTGTTAGCAGGGGAAAGTGCACAGAGTGCTAAGGCCAACAAAAACGAAATTCAGCAAAAAGTGGAGGGCAATGGCAAAACGGTTTGGTGAAGACCAAACTATGGCTGACAGGTCTCAATCCAACTGGCTGAGCTACCCGAGCTGCTCATGGGAGGATGATGACTTCCGGCGGGGACTCCTTTTTCGTTACACAGGTGAGTCAGGTATGGGAGAAAGCTGTCGCACAGGTTGTGAGACGGGTAGCTTATGCCAGACACCTTCCGATTTGGTGGCTATGTCCCTTCCAGCATATACGTGACTCTATGGATGTTACTAAATGAATGGAGGGCGGTTGCCAGAGGGCGTGAGATCTATTCTTGAACTGCACCTTTATGTTGGTAGCGGAGGTTGAAACTCAATATGGCTTAGGTTGGTGACAACTTTTACAATACACAAGCATATCTCATATGACCCGAAAGATCTAGACGTCATTCCTGGATGAGCCTGGTGAGTCCCAAGTCCTGCAGGTGATCCTAGACCCTGGCACCTCCAAAGGCATTACCTCCCGGTTAAACGCTGATCTCAAGAGTAATTGGCAATTGAATGTCGCACTTAGGCGTGCTGCTTGGGATGGGGAATGGGATAGGGTCCTGGCACATGTCCATGAAGTAGCCAGCAATGCCCTTTTCAAATTAGTACATTTTTATTACCTACATGGAGCCTATTTGACACCACAGCACCTACATAGGATTTTTCCGATGCATTCGATGTGGGGCAATCCTGGCAGATTTTGGACATGTTGTATGGTTATGCATGCAGAATCAGGGGTTCTGGGGTGAGGTCTTACAGGAGGTGCATACAGTGACAAAGGTGACTGCAAACCAAACAGTCCGACACTACCTGTTATGACTGCTGCCTCTTTCCAAGAAGGGTAAAAAAATAGGAACAGATTCGCACAGCTGGGAATAGTGTTGGCGAGATGGCACATAGCCATATATTGGATTGGCCCGACCCCTCCAACTGTGTCTAAACGGCTCTCAGACTTCCTGGAGTGGGCGAGCGGCGAAAGAGTGTAGGCTCAGGAAGGTCCGCACTGATGACAATGCAGACTGGGACCTTGAGATGTGGAGGAATATGTTAGACAGACTGGGTAATCGAGACTCAGACCTGAGCGACGACTCAGACTCTGACACACCAGCTGCAGACGCTACTGATCCCACTGGGCTGTCCGGAAATGAGACCGAGTTGGATGAACAGGCAGCACCCTGCCCCATCAAAACTTCCCAACTCACCCCACCACTAGTGGGTCCTCATGAGAGGTAAGGTTGCTTTCTTTCTGCACGGTTGTCCTGCTACAGCACTAGAGTGAATGTGTCTGTCTGCCTGTTGTTCCTCTGCTCCTCTTGTTTTCCTGGTCTCCACCGGGCCCTCTCCCATCACAATCTTATTGATACCCACACTGCTGTCGAGATGATGCATAATTCCACTCTGCTGCACTGTTTTTGTCATGTATGTTGGATTGAAAAAATGAATAAAAAAGTTTAAAACAAAAAAGGCTCACAGGTCTAATAATTCCTTTATAATAATGTATTTTAATACACTTAAATTATGCTGTATCTTGCTGCTGCTGGGCATGCTCGAACCCCAACATATCTCTAATGTGGTCCAAAACGTCTTGGAGATGTGTCCCTGCACAAAGCGTCCCTTGGAGCCAGATTCTTGATCTTCATTAGAGTCTGCCTTAGCCCTCCTGGCAGCAGGTTTGTTTAATGTAGAATTCACTCCTTGCTTAATCAGAGACTGCAGGTCTCCTCTGGAAATTTGAAGGATCTCTTTCTCTACAGAAGGTTCAGAGTTGTTGAGCTTTTCTTGGTTCCATTGCAGAACAAGACATCGCTAAACACAGAGTTCACTTCCTGTTTTATAGGTTGCCTGGAGGCCAGGTCTTGTAACAGGAGATTTCTGGCTCCAGACAAACTGAGCTGCCGTACCCCGGGCTGCGCATCAAAGTAGCACCAACCAGGGTGGGAGCACCAATACACCAGTCTCTACCAGTTCTACCCAACCGAGCCTCGTACATGAGTGGGGAGCACAGTGGCGGCTTCTCCGTAATGGCGGAGGAGTGTTGCCCCACTGGATCAGAGTCAGCAGCTGAAAAATAAAACTATATTTTATTATTGTTTAGTTTTTCAACTGCTGGCTGAGCCAGCATGTGTAGGGAAGGGCTAGGCCGGGCCATGGGAGGGGGAAGGAGGATTGGATGGTGCACTTTTAAGTGCGCATGTCAGTATGGCCGGCCGTCTTAGGCTGGCCAAACTGACATGCGGACTTAGGTTTCTCCAACCCAAATTTTTTTTGCACAAGTAACGCTACTCATTTCATATGAAAAAACTAAATTGAGCGGTAAAGCACAACAGAATCAGAAACTGCACTCTGTATTTAGGACTGAATGCTAAATGATAAGGTAAACAAACTAAACAAGGCTTTTGACATACACAAGGGAGTCATAGTGCTTATAAAGCTGGGCTAGAACTGTATCAAATAGAGGCAGGAAACAAACAAATTGAACTGTGAGCCTTAGCCATTAATGACTCGGTTACTTACCAGTAATCTAAAAACAAAATAACCATTTTTGAAACTCCCAATATGACCACCACTGGAAGTACTCGTACTGCTGGGACAAATAGTAGGGGTGAGATTGAAACTTCCTGAATTAACCAAGCTTGATTATTTACCAAAAAGCATTTTTAAGGGAGGATAGGGAGGGAACTTAGATCTGTGATGAGGAAGACTATGACACAGAGTAATGAAGATTATTGGTAAGTAACCGAGTCATTACCTACTTCATCCCAGTCCGTACACATGGATCATGCACTCAAGCCCTCTATAAAAACTAAAAATTGCAATAAAGACTATAACACCAAAGAGGTATGCAGCATTAAGTGAATTTCTTTCTGAAGTATTATCTGTCACCATTTTACGGTACAGCACATAAAACCGCTGTTCCAAAGGAAGAGGAACAAACCTCCCCCATTCTTAATTAATTAATAGTGTGAAGTGAAAGTGTAGGGATTTGCCCATGTAATAGCAGCACAAATGTCTTTAAGTGAAGAGGCTTTGAAGGCTGCCCAAGAGGATGTGATCCCCTTAGCAGAACGATCCTGAATCTCCCAAGGCATAGACACCTCCGCGTTCTGGTAAGCCAAAGAAATTAAGGATTGAGCCCAAAGACTTAAGGTCACAGTCATGGAATGATGGCCTTTGTTAGCAAGACCAAAAGACACAAAACGTCAACCTTCCTAAAAGGAATAGTTCTCTCTAGATATATGGACAGGGTCCTATGCGGGTCTAAAGAGTGTAACCAAATTTCCTGATCAGAAGACAAAGTAGGAAAAAAGGTAAGTAATGCAATATCTTGGGAGCTAAGAAAGGAAGTAGAGATCTTAGGGTTGAAAGAAGGGTTTGGTCTTAAAACCACCTTGTCAGGCAAGAAAGGAATGAAGGGGTCATGTAATAAAAGAGCCCCAATCCCGCTCAACTTTCTATCAGAAGTCGCCATCACAAGAAAAAAACACCTATAGGGTCAAAAGCCATAAAGGAATAGTAGATGAAGGCTCAAATGGAGTCTTCTGTAGCATGGTTAGAATCAGCAGGAGATCCCAAGAAGGGACAGGGGAGCGAACCACAGCCCTTCTTAGGAAAATAACTTGTGAGTAACTGGCCTGCTAAGGAATCAAATTGGGAGATAGAAGCACCCCTGATTGCTTTAATGGCTGCCCACTGGCTGCAAAGATTGGATAACTCCATCCCAGCAAAAAAGCGCCTTAGAAATTCTAATATGTTTTCCCCTTCAAATCCCCTGGCTGAATATTTCTATCAGAATACCATCTTGAGAATTTTTTCCAGTGTCTCTCATAAATCTTCAGCATACTGCTCTTCCTATAATTCTGAATAGAGAGACCTATATTAGGGGAAATGCCACAAGCCTTTAATCTCCACCTCTCAAACTCCAGACCTGAACCTGAGAGGAGAAGGACTCTGAGGTAAAATCCAAGGAGGATGTGACAATAACTGATTGAGTACTGGGAACCAGGGTTGTTGAGACCATGCCAGAACCACTAGCAGAACAGTCACCTGCTTCTCTCCAATCTTGGCCAATACTGAATATGAGAGAAAGGGAGGGAAAGCTAATAGGAGACCCTGGAGACAAGAGAAATGCTCATTGCATTCACACTCCATGCTTCCTGACATGGGAGCAGAGAGTAGAATCTGGGGAGCTGAGCATTCTGTGGAGAATAAATAAGATCTAACCATGGCTCCCTGAATCTCCTGATGATCTGTTGGAAAATCTCTGCAGTCAGTGACATTGACAACAAAGAGGGCAATGTGCTACTGAGAAGATCCTCAAGCCCAACCTCCCTCCTCGGAAGATACATTGCCACCTGAGCTCAGTATTTGGCGCTAGTGGTTCTGTCAGATTAATTTCAAATATATTTAGAGATTTGATTAGGGGAGCAGTAATTCTTCCTCCATATTAGCTAGCATTCAATGCAATGATTAAAGGCCACCAAGCTCAATGTTTCATGTTTGTATTGTCTAATTCATTTCAACAGGACTTGTAACAGCGTATGAAAAAGTTTTGGACAGAAAAATTCTCAGAAATAGGATGTGCTGGTGCAATGGTGCAGATATGGTGCTCGGGCAGTGCAAAAACAGTGCTGAAATTGACAATGTTGTCACTCCCTTAAGTGGAAATTGACAAAGTTTTTTATGTTAGGACTTGACTACGATCCATTTGCCTACATAATCAAAAAGTTGGGGCACTGACATTCCCTGTCTCCCAACTGGATGTTTGTAGTCCAAGTATTGTTTTCTAAAGTGTCAACGTTTCAACCTCTTGCTCAACATGTGTGACTGGTTACATCCATTGGGGTCTTCATCAGGACAAACCCAAAAAGCAAGCCATCCTGCATGACCACAAATGTTAAAAAAACAACCAAACATCAGCCATAAAGTGTGGACAAAAACAAATCCATGTAAAGTAATCACTCACCAAACCTTACGTGTACAGACTGCCCCAGCTGTTTTTCTCATGAGAGTACTAGAATTACTTGACCGCAAAACGCTACAAATGCACAAAATGGAAAAACCATTGTCAATAGCGGCCCTAATAAAAGTGAACAGGCAACACAAATGCTGACAAAACATGCACAATACACCCAGTGCCATAACAGAATCCATGTGGACCCAAATAAAAGCGATCGGGTGACTCATATATTGTCAAATCATAGCATGGTGGAGCTCCTGGTGTTGGGCTCATGCAAAGCAAATGTTTATAAACCAGTTTTTATTAACAAAGTTAATGGATACACCACGTGAATGCTGCTATCAGTAAAATAAAGTGAGCCTTCGTCATCTGTCTATGTAATATATGGTGCGGTATGACAGCACCACTTACTATAGTCTGATATAAACAGGAATGATATATAGAAACTGGGTATTCAAAAGATGAACCTGTGTAAAATCATAAATAGGGTAAAGTTGCCCACATCCCGAACCTGGGACATTTGGCAACCACTACGCATGTATATACAGCAAATGGCACATGACGGAACAGACTGAGTCTCTTCTTTGCCCTAGTATAACTGTGCCCTCCAAGGCGGCTTCTATGTGCCCACCCCTCACGGTTTGTAATGTTTGTAACTAGCTGTATCCGCCAAGTTATACTGTTTTATGGACTTATTCATGGACACAACCATAATGAGTTGTGTAGAGCACACTGCTCATTCTGTGATTTATTTTTCCTCTTTTTCCTTCCGCATACGTGGAAACGTTGTACTATTGCTATACTGAAACCGTTATGCTATCACTGCTGCGATGATGACTGCATTGTTTGAAAATCGTAAATAAAAAAAATAAAATAATAATAAATAGGGTAAAGTTGATTATTATGCGCATTACAGCAGAAAAAGAAGACAAAAGTTGTGTAGGTCCAATTCCGAACTCACTTAAGAGTATGCATGCGTCCCTACTTAAAATTGGATTGCACAATGAACGGCCAGGTGGTTGCCTTGATCACAGCTCAATCCATGATGTCCGCATGGCAGAACCTTCCTGGTTAAAAAGATAGCTGTGAGCGTGACGACGACGTGCACGCGTACACTGAGGAGATACAAAGTATCTTCCTCGAACAAGATGGCTGAAACGGTGCCACATACCAGCGCTGCTACTGTCGCCAGCCAATCCAATTGGAGGGCACACTTGGTATGCGTGTCAGTGTCTATCTATTCCCTATTCATAAAAAAAAACATCCCTGTAGGAGATTTTTAAAAAATCCACAATGGTGAGCACACCGCCGGTGCAGTATTCACTGCATTAAGGAAGAACAATACACAAGATGCATTGCGTCATATAGTCAAAGTCAAAGTCAAAGTATTCTTTATTCGGTCATTGCCGTAACCATAAAAGAGTACATCAAACATACAATTAAAATACAGTTAAGAGCATTAATCATCACTATGTGTGTTTAAAACACAATTCATAATAATTTTACAAAAAGGAATCAGTGTGCAAAGTGCTCGAGTGCCAGAATACATACAAATCAATTTAGTAAAAGCTTATTGAAATCCATGTATAGTAGGTAACTTTCAGCTTGTATCAGTCTTGTTCAGTTTATCAAATAGTCGCCATAGGTCAATAGACACCATATAGACTCATTATTACGCAGTTGAAAACCAAGGTAGGGAAATGCATTATGCATAAAAAGATGCCATTCATTAACTGTGCAGAAAGCAGCATGTTGATAATTTTCCCACTAAATCATGCAAACATACAGCTGAGGAAATAACATTATTCTTCTGTTTGCAGGAGCTGTAAGTAATAAAGAGCCAGTCTACATTTCCTTATTTTCAAAGTTTTTAAAAGTGGGATGATAAAATTTCTCCGTGGCCCTGAGTAAAGCTGACAGAAGAATACAAAATGCACGATATTTTGTTTTGACTCTGAATCGCACGGGCATGATTGGAGCTCAGCATCATAATACGCCTTGCGGGGATAGGAAGCCAAAAGGTGGGCTATACTGAGCCTAAATCTGACCAAATGAAATCTTGCCATATGACTTAGGGGGAACAATAAATAAGGTTCTATGTTGTATGTGCAGACCAATGTTAAATACTCCTGGACTTTCTTTTTACCCAGCTCTATGCGCTCATTATCTAGTTTTATCATGGATAACAAATCCTTTTTCAGCTGCTGTTTGGATATATTTACCATTGTTTCCGGAGTGCTAAAACATTCCCCTCTGCCCACTCGTGTCATATGGTATCAAGAGCGTGTCAGTGTCTTTGCTCATTTACAATCAAATGCAGGCATCCCGTGTGAGCGGTGATATGGATTCCTGGTCAAGCTGGCAGAGGATTTCATTGGAACAACTTGATTGGCAAAATTGCACTTTCAAGGTGACCATTGAGGATTCCAACATTCCATAGAAGATAATATTACATAGATTATCTGACATGGTTGTAAGTGAGAACACCCTAATCTAAATCAAATCCAGTTGCATATATTCACAGTGCAACTTGTTTGTCGAATCAATAGAATCATTCAATCCCTATCGTACTGTGTGTGAGACAGTAAGTTCTTTACGACAACATAATTGTCAAAATTGTTGTACTAGAAGACTATGGATAAATCCAACAGGTGTATTACATTCAAGACAATGTGATGTGGTTACAAATGAAAACACTCTAATGTAAATGATCAAAAACAGATAAATCAATGCGCATAAGATAATTCATCATCCATTATTGAAAAAGCCACTTGTTTGTTGATTTCTTCAAATTCCTTCAGTCCTTTTCGAGCTGTATCAAGGGCATGTACCCATTTAAGTTACTTCACATTAAGAATGGAGCCAATGTCACCCCCACCCGGATTGAGTTTGATATTCTCTAAAACCAACCATCTGATATCTTGCTCGCTGTGTCCAGAGTTTACAAACTGTTCAACCAATGGTGTACCCTGAGTTTTGCACCAGGTCCTGCTACAATGCTGGAGGATCCGTGCCTTTACTTTTTGTGTGGTCTGAACAACATATGTAAGATTGCAAGCGCATTTCAGAATGTAAACGGCATTGGTATTTTTACAATTGGTGAATTCTGCCAATGTGATTGTGCTATTTGCATGTGTGAAATCATTCCCCTCTATAGTGAGATCACATGCCTTACATTTCATACATTTGTAGTGTCCTGTGATCGATGGTAGGTGCAAATGTGTGCACTGATCAACCTGATCTGGGAGGGGTAGCTGTGCTCTCACTACATTATCTTTTACATTTTTTCCTTTCATGAAGATATATAGAGTTGTTCCTGTTGTGTCTAATTCGTCTGATACTATATTCCAATGCTTGTTAATAATGTTTTAATTTTATCACTTCTAGTGCAGAAGGTGGTGACACATACTATCCTGCCCACTGCTTCCTCATTCCTCATTTTAGGTGTTAATAGATTCTCCCTTGGATAATATCAAGCATGCTTCCTTGCCCGTTTCAATAGGCCTTTGGGGTAACCCCTATCCGGTAGTTTGTTGATAAGAATATCTGATTCTTTATAGTAGTCAGATCTGAGTTTGCAATTCTTCCTTACCCTTAAAAACTGCCCAAAAGGCAGATTGTCTTTAAAGGTCCTGGAGTATGACTTAAATACCTGAGGAGTGTATTGCGTCCTCTGTGTTTTCAATATATTGCTGTGTACCGCTTGATCTCTGATACTTTAACAGTGATGCCCAGAAAATCCATCAAGTCATTACCGTAGGACATAGTAAATTGAATATCATTTGATTTCCCATTTATCCAAGTCAGAAAAGCTCCTAGGTCAGTAACATTACCCATCCAAATCATAAAAACATCATCTATGTGTCTTGTCCACAAAATAACACTGTTGGAAAAGGGATTTTCTTCAGGATATGTATGGTTACGTTCATAGCTGTCCATAAAGATATTAGCCAAGTCCAGGGCAAAACACCGGCACCCCTTGCCACGGCTGTTGTTTGCTAGTAAAAATCTCCCTGGAAGACAAAGACATTTTTAGTCATAGTAATGTCAAATAATGCTATAATGAAGTCTGTGGGTACCTGCATGGGCTTAGGTCTACTATCCAGTGTCTTTCGGATTACATCAAGGGCTGTCAATTGTGGAATACTGGTGTTCTGTCTCCAAAAGATGACTCGCAATTTTTTAATTGTATTCATAGTGTCTCTTATAGACTTTGGTTTTAGCCACAAAATAATTTATTTAAAAACTCTGCATATTTACGAAGAAGTTCCAAAATAGAACCATAGCTGGACACAATAGGTCGTCTTGGGAGTTTGTTCATGCGCTTGTGTATCTTTGGCAGCATCTATATGGTTGGAATTCTTGGATGTTTCTAGTTGAGAGACTCTGATTTCAGATCACTTAGAAAGCCCTCTGAAAAATCCATGTCGATCATGGCTGTTATGTTATGTTATGTTGTGTAATGCAATGTTATGTTATGTTAAAAGATTTCTAGAGTGCACGGATTGCCCCGAGGGGACTTCCTTGCGCTAGTCACATGTATGATGACCGCAGTAAAGATCTTCAGTTGCTTCCAGAATATTAAATGTTTTTGAGTCTTTCTTAGCAAAGACAGCGAAGAGTTCCAAAGGGTGGGGGCTAGGACACAAAAAGAACATCCACCCATTCTGGCTCGTCTGTGGGGGGTATTGAGGCCACATTCAAGTCTGCTGAGCGTAAGGCTCTCCTGGGGGAATAGGAATGCATCAGAGCAGCAAGACCTGTGCTTAGGCAGCTTCAGCCAGGCTGAGGCTGCAGATCTTCTTATGACATCTAGGCACTCCTTGTTGATAAAGGATCTTAAGGGAATGCAGAGCACTTTAACCTTTGGAGCTGAGAGGCCGAACAGAGTTGGGGAGGGAGAAAAGAAGCCTGGCAGTGGCATTTTGGGCGACCTGTAGTCGGTTCAGGACTGATATTTGGCGCCCACTGGTGCCAAAAGTGGCATGCACTGATCTAATCAATTGGCTCACCTTCCATTAGGGATTGGTCCATAATTTCGTGTAGTTATCACAGACACTCAGTTATTGAAGAGCCTCTGTCTTGTAGTCTTCCCTGTCCTGAATGACTATTGTTCCACCCTTGCCCACAGGTTTAGTCACTATGGTAGTGTTCTTTTTTAGAGTGTCCAAAGCCTGTATTTCAGCTCTAGTAGTGTTGTATATCACATATTTTCTAGCCTCAAATAGTTGTGCGACATCCCTCAATACCAGCTGCTCAAAAGCTAATATTTTGTGTGATAATAGATGTGCTAGTGGGGTGAATGTGGATGGGGATCTTATCCCCATCAGGACCCTTCTGCCTTGATATGGGTGTTTGTTATACTAGTGTCTTAGTTTGACCTTCCTGAAAAAAATATGGAGTTCCATTCTAATATTGAAAGATTTGGGGATTTTATTTGGGATAAAGGAAAGGACTTTGGACAAAATCTCAGTTTCTGGGGATGTAAATGTGTATTTGGACACATTGATGATAGAATTAGTGTCTACTGCCTGGAGTTCTTTAGTGAGAACATCACTCCCATCACATTCTAAGATGTTATAATTACCTCCCTAACTTAGGTGGCAGGCTTTGTCAGTTGAAGCACATCTTTACTACAAGAAAAGGCTCACTGTTGCTACATAACCTCACGGCGTGACTGAAAACAGATATAAAAGGTGGGGTTCTGGAACTATGCGTAGTCTCGTTTAAAACATTTAGTTTCATGAAAAACATCTCATTAGATAAAGCGTCATGTTGCTCGACTCAATGCTAGGAATAACATTCTATCCGTTTTTCTCTTCTGAAGTAAACCATAGAGATATTCTCATTCCTCTTTCTTTTCTCCTTCTTTCTTTTCGGACCTTTGGCATGTTGTGGGATTCTGTATAAGTATGAGTCATGTCCGTCGGTCAATTTTTGTGTCTTATATGTGTTTTTATGTTATTTGTTACAGCCCTGATGAAGTTCCACAATTTTGTGTTTTGAGGAACGAAACGCGCTGGCTGTTTGTATGAGCGATTATCGATGTTGAAAAAAAGACAGAATTGAAGAAACCATAATGGACTAAAATGTGCTTTGTTCGGTGCACCTCCTTATGCTCAATCTGCCTGTAGTACTGCTGTCTGGTCTGTCTCTTCACATGACTGTCCTGGTTGAAGTATGTCACTGGCTTCTGTCCCCTGCCTCTGCCCATTCCTCAGCCTCTATCCTGACCTCTGGCCATTGTGGTCTCCATCCGCATTCCCCTAAAAAAGCGGAGCCCTGTCTTTTCAAGTTTTTCTAATGCTTCCTTGGCATTAGTCAAGGCTTCATCCTCCAGTATCTCTCTTTTGAGATCAGCAATTTCTTTAGTCACATTTTTGACATATTCCAAAGTATTGTTCACACCCAACACCATCCAATGTCTTGAACAGTTATTGACTACAAAACTGAATTTCTGCCACCTGAGCTAACAGAGGAACTCTCGAACTCCCTAAGTAATTTATGTAAGCACAAGCAGCCTGGCTGTCTGTACAGATCAAGACCGGGTTGTCCCTGATTAGATGAGAAAAGGCCAAGAGGGCTCTGTGGACTACCTCCAGTTCTTTCCAATTTGAATAATTGTGGGCTTCTACTCTTGACCAGAGTGCATAGACTGATTGATTCTCCAATGTTGCACTGCAGCCTAGACTGCTTGTATCTGTTGACATTGTCTGAGAGAGGAGTTGAGATAACAACACTTTCTTGCTCAGGTTGTTGGAGTCCAACCACCATTGGAGCTTCTGGGCCACCAAATGAAGGACTGGTACCAGAGCCTTGTAGTCAAGAGCTGACGGGTCCCAGAACTGCAGGAGATGATAAACCGGGTGGTACAGATGATGGTGAGCTCGTGGATACAAGCACAAAGCTGCACACAGGGTAATATTATCCTAAACTCTTCTGGACAAGAAATTGGAGGGAGAAACACCCCTGACCTCTTTTGTGAATTGGCACTGGAATCACTGCTCCCTTGTTCAAAATACCTTGGATTGCTTTCCATAACCGTTGGAGCTTCACAGGATTCCTGGGAGTTGGAGTTAGGATATAAAAGTTCTTCTGAAGGAGAAGAAAGGTTTATCTCATATCCATTTCACACCAACCACAGCACCCAGGCATCTGTTAAATCTGCTCTCCAGGATGGGAAATAATACTTGATTCTGCCTCCAACTCTATCTGCATAGCCAAGGTTTTGAAGAGGAGGCCATAACAGGAGGATTTGCAGGCTTTTGCCAGGATTTATCAGAGAGGGGACCGCTCCAGGCTTGGCCCCTACCCTGAAAGGGCCGGTTATTCCCTCTGGAATAAGAGGCGTGCCCAAAAGCCCTGCGAAAACCAAACCCCATCCTCTGGCAGGTGTTCTTACCGGACTGAGAAGCTTACGATCTTCCACCAACTTCTTCATGATCCTTTAAGTGTGGGGCAAAAAACTTTGTTGCCTTGAAAGGGAGATGGCTTAAAATAATTTTTTAGGCATTGTCCGCCTTCCAGGACCTCATCCAGATGTGCCGCCTAGCGGCTATCGATGATGCTGCAAATGCTGCTGCTGCCGAAATGGAATCAGGCATAATATCAGATAGGAGTTTGATTTGCTGATCCATAATGGCTAGTCTGGAATTAGTGTCTTTACCCTGGTTAATCTCCTCAGCTAGTGCATGGAAATCATGTAAAAGGGACTACATTGTATACATAGAGAACGTTCTGGCTCTAATGGCAAAATCGGCAGCCAAATAAGATTTCTTAACAGCGGCCCCCACTTTCCTGTCTACTTGATGGGATGTAGCAGCATCATCCGAAATTATAGTGCCACTAGACTTCAGCCCAACCATAATGGAGTCTATCTTTACCGCCACCCAAAATTCCTGAGGAAAGTTTACCAAATGATAACATTTAGCTAGGAATCTTGGAAAGAAAGTCTTTTCAAAATCCAACTAATCTATAGAAAGCAGGCCCCTTATAACTTTATGCACAGACAAAGCTTTTGTTTCCTTTCTTCTGTGTTTTAGAAAGAAAGCGTTGTCTTCAGGCTGGGAAGGGGTATCAGTAAACTACATGTTGTGCTTTAGGAGAGTGAGCATGTTGAAAAGAAGTAAACTCATCATTGTGAAAAGTTGGTTAAAGCTTTATAAAACATCACATATCAGAAGGGAGTCCGCCTGCAACTGGCTGTCTGCGGTGCGTGTACCCATTTACAATCCAATTCCAACATTCTACTAGATCAGAATACAACACATCTCCCCCTTCAATAACACTACGAAACAATATACATCACCTTCACATAATCATAGGTAAAATGACAACTCAAACCTAACTTAAACAGGAAACAAACAAAAAAATAACAATACTAGAAAACCAGACATACTAATGCGCACCAAAATCAACATACTTCTTTGGAAATTTGAGAACCTTCCAATCACGGAGCACTTGTCATTCTCCATCCAAGTCATACAACATATCATTCAAGCTACATCCCGTCGAGACATGCAATGTGGAAGTTTCATTACCTTTTTCTGATTACACACATTGTCATCACTGAGCAAAAGCATAAACTTATTCGCTCTCTTAACTTGAAGAGGAGAGGAGGACTTGGACTCCCCTTTATTCATTTTTGTCCCTCTCATGACTCAAACCCAATCATCTACAAGAAAATCCTCAGCCATCTTCTTCTTCTCAATTCCCTTAGACAACAATGTTCGATATTTACGATCTCTCATCACTCAAATGGAGATTTGCCTATCAAAATGTGGGGCGTAGTGCGATACGACCAAATCACCTCACTCACAGCTTTCCTCCATTCACTCCTATTACTCAATGCCAATTGCAGAACTTCCTTAAGTGTCCTATTACATCTCTCACATAACCCATTACTCTCCGGATAATAAATAGATGAACGCAAATGCTCAATCCCAAATTTTAAAAAAAAGTCTTCCGCTTCTTCCGACACAAATTGAACTCCGTTGTCAGAAACCAAGATTTCAGGAACTCCTTCTGCATTGAATAACTCACTCAGAAAATCAATCACAACCTCCTTATCGACTCATTAGGTGAACTTCACCTCAGGCCTCCATGAAAAATAGTCAACAACAACATACTTAGTTTTTCCCAACACATACAATGGACCGGTAAAGTCAATAGCAACCTTCTTCCAAATCACATTAGACTTCTCAGACACTACCGGCGGATAATTTACTGTTTTCTGAGACTTGCCACTCCAGGCACATGGTATGCACTTCAGCATACATCGCTACACTTCACGATCCATACAGGGCCACCAATACTCTGCTCTTATGTGCCTTTTGGTGGCACTTATCCCCAGGTGGCCCTCATGGGCAAGCTCAACAATTTGCTTCCTCAACATCTTCGGCGCCACTAACAAATCCCCTCTATACAAAATACCCTCCACTATTTACAACTCCACACACACTTGACGGAAAAACTCTGCACCATCAGATGCTTTACCTGTAGGCCAACTATCAGTTATGTATTTTATCACATCTTGCATGACTTCATCATTTTACATAGCACTTCTCCATTCCTCATGCAATATCCTCCCCTCTGTGATCACATTCACCCTTGCTACCTACCACCAGTTCATCTTGAACTCCATCCACAGGCTTATCTTTCTCAGCTGGTAACCTGGACATACAATTTGCTAAGAATGTTTTTTAAAAGGGACATATTCCATTCTGAAATTATACTACATCATTCTCATAACCCATCGAGCTATTCTAGCAGATGTACTCTCCTCAGCCTTTCTGGAAAAAACTTTCATCAAAGGTCGATGGTTCGTGCGACTATGAACTCTATTACCCACACATACTTATGAAAATGATCTACACCCTACCAACAGGCCAATGCGTCTTTCTCAATGATGGAAAAATTATTCTCCGCATCTCTCAATGGTCACGCGATGGTAACTTCCCTTCCATCAAGAATCTGAACTAATACCGCCCCTAACCCAACACAACTAGCATCTGTGCTGATGATGATAGTGTCCTTAGTGTCAAATGGTTTAGGCACAGGAGCAGATGTAATGTTTACCTTCAGCTCTCCAAACTCCTTTTCAAAATTTCCACACCACACAAATATCTCACTCTTTGACATGTTTCCTCATGTACTTGGTCTTCTCAGAAAACATGGGAACGAAACGTAAATAATACTCTGCTAAACCCAAAAAATGATCTCAACTCATCCTTATTTTCCAGGGAAAGAGTTTTGTCTATAGCAGAGACTAATTTCATTTTAGGGGAAATCCCTTTTCTATCGATCCAATGTCCCAAATATTCTGAAATCCCTTTTCCATCGATCCAATGTCCCAAATATTCCAAACCATTCACCCTTATCTTGCACTTCTCCCTCCTGATCGTTAACCCACTCTTCTGTAAGATTTCCAAGACCAACCTCAGAGTATGATCATGCTCCTTCTTATCCTTCCCAAATACAAGAATGTCATCTTGGACATATGTAACATGAGAAATCCCCTTAAACAAATGATGCATCGCCCGCTGAAATACATCAGAGGCTAATCTAAATGGCATCCGCTTGAACCTGTAGGCACCCTCTGGAGTAACAAATGAGGTTAAAGGTCTACACTCCGGGTGTAATACTATCTGATGGTACGCTGAGAACATGTCCAAAGTAGAAACCAACTTGGCCCCCTTCATAGCAGGTACCATTTCCCCAATATTAGGCAAAGGATGCCTGTCCACCCAGGCAGCAGCATTACGTTCACGCAAATCAACACATAAGCACAAATCACCATTACTTTTCTTGGTCAGCACCACTGGAGCCAACCATTCCGATGCTTCTATTTCCTCTATAATCCCCGAGTCACTTTACCTCTGCAATTCTTGTCACAATGGTTCTGTCATGACAAGTGGAACCCTGCGGGGCTGGTGTGCTTTGGGTGTAACCCACCCTTCAATACATATTGTGCATGAACCCCTTAAGTTTTCCCAACTTATCAACAAACACTGCAGGTAATTCCTCCTCAAGAGACATCTCTGCTACCATCCTAATCGCAGAGTGTGCTCCCAACTCATGATTGGGATAAATCGGGTATAAGCATATCATCAAATCTCTTTGTTGTAGGCCGCCCCAGAAAATCCAACCCATCTTTTGCATAATGTACCATGGAAGAAACCGCCATCCCCTGAAACTCCAAGTTGGCTTCAACGAACTCCACCAAATCTACTGGCTTATTGCTGTATGCCACAAATTTGACACCTGGTAGGTTGAGATTATGAATAGGAAATCTGCTGACATACTCTTCACCAATGAGAGTGTATCCGGCACCTGAATCTGCCATTGTGTTCACCTCCTCCCCATCTATCTTAATCATACAAAAAGGGCTATCTTTTTCCTTGTTTCCTACTTGTTCAATTTGTAGAGTAACATTCTGACAACGCTTTCTATCAACATCTGTTTCCACATTATTAACTGCGCTCTTTACTCTTCTAAATCTACCCAACTTGCCCTGACACACCCTGGCAAAATGTCCCTTAAGTTTGCACTTCCTGCTCACTTGACCTATGGCAGGAAACTCTTCATCTGTCACTACGTGTCCCTTCAAGCCACACTCATAATAGATCCTGTCTTTAGACTTGAATAATACAGCAGTATCCTCCAATTTTTCCTTTGGACATTCCTTTGCATGACATCCACTCTTTCTCTTGTTGCCAATTCCTTCAAACCCTCATCTGTGATCTCTGCTCTTTTTATCAGTAGTGTTAAACCCTCCGTATTCAATAGATTCTCTTGCACTTTCCTGTTATTGACTTTCAAAGCTAATTGATCCCTCAGCATTTCATCAAGGAAACTCTTGTAGTTGCACTAAGCTGCCAAAGTCCTCAACCCTGAGACATAGCTGTCCACAGATTCACCTGGCATCTGACTTCTTTTGAGAACTTTAAACCCCTCCACACCTTCATTTTTCTTTTTTTCCAAAGTTTACATCCAAATGTTTTAGTGCCATGTCATAAGGTGGAGGAAGATGTTTTAAAATACGTCTTCCTTCAGCTCCAAGACAGTGTTTGAGCATGGCTAATTTCCTTGATGCAGTGAAAATGTCTCCTCCAATGGTCTGCACATAAGCTTCGAAAACATCTTTCCAATCTTCCCAAAGCACAACGGGTTCCCCCGGGCGTTTGTAAGAAACATGTGGGAGCCACAAAACTTCCATGTTATAAAACAAACCCCAAACAACAGTAATGAAAGAAAGTCTGTGATGTGAACTAACAGATTATTCAAACATTGTGGTCCATGGATGGAACATGTTTTATCATCATAGTTAGGAAAAATAGCTCCTTCACAATGGAAATGTAGCCTTCCGTGGTCTGTAAAATAGTGATTTTTATACACTCTGTCTACCAACACCAGGTCTTAAAACAGACTTCTGTAAACCTCTAGCTTTTCAGATACAGAGTTTTGCATATTCTTGCTATGCCTAGTAGAACAAGACGCACATTCAGACACTTGATGGCCCCAGCCCTGTTGCAAGTGGTTGCAAAGTAACCCAGAATACTGCTGTCTGCCGACATATGCCACACTGGTGGTGACAACGTGCTGAGAGCGCGCGTCCATCAGTATTCTAAGTGTTCACAAATGCTGTTTCTAACCAGAAATCTGAAAAACACCTTAATGCCGAACCACGGAGTTTCCACCATCAACAAGTGTGACGATGCAGCAATAAATTGCAGCAATCCTCCCTGGCAAGATTCGTTTGAGAAATTGTCTCATCGGGAGTCGCCAACAACAGGCCAATGATGCAGGCTTCTTTCGTGACTCTCCTCCCGGTGACGACAGTAGGTGCGTGAAGTACTACTCGTCGCTTGTCGCAGTGAAAAGAAGTCAAATTGTCATGGTGAAAAGTTAGGAAGAGCTTTATTGAAACATCACGTACCGGGAGGGAGTACACCTGCAACTGACTATCCACTTGGAATCCAACCCTCAACATTCTATCAGATCAGAATACAACACATGTTCTTGAGTTCGGAACCCTGAACATACCTACCTCTATGCTCAGCCTCATCATCAGAAGGATCCGAAACATCTTGATCTGGGGAAGAAATCTTGGCAATATTCCTGTGCTGCAAAAGCTGCAGCAACGTATTTGTTTTTGATGGTTTGTAATATATGCATGTCATAAGGCGGGGTGCTCCTGTCAAATAACAGGTAGCAAATTAGCACTAAAGTAGCAGCTACCTCCTAATCACCAAGCGGAGGAGGTAGCATGCTTAGAGACCGAACTAGTATTGGCCGAATAAGTGAACATAGTTGATGCCACTAGAGCAGGTGCCAGTCGCTAAAAGACTAAAGTAATTAGGTGAAAATCATAACATAAGGCAACAAAGATAGATAAAACAACACTTATCTTTTTAATGGGAGAATTTGTTAGAGACAGAAAACAAAACAGAAAGTCTTCATCTTGCCCCTCCTAGGTGTCCCATCAGAATGAGTACTCCCGGTGGGGTCAAAAATGACCACTTTGTTTTTAGCTGGGTGGATTCTGTCCACAGATAGAGACAACGTTCTGGGACTGGGACGAGGAAGACGGACAAAATAGGTAATAATTGTTATATATGAAGTTCAAGCCCCCTGCTGGGTCTCACCTGTAGAAGCCTATGGAAACAGGCTTTCCGCGGACAGCACCTGACAGGCCTATTTCCTCTCAATGAAGTTACAGACCCTGCAGCATTGCTTGGCTACTACACAAGAAGATCATAAAACTGCATAAAAGAAACAGAAGTGCTTATCTAAAAAACTACGATTCACTAATCAGACTAATAAAAGTCACATCTTTATACACCAATTGTAAATGCAAGGCAGTGCTACAGCTCACCGAATAAGAAACTCCCCAACTACCCCTACCTCCTTCCATACATCACTCAGTTTAACATTCCACACAGAATAACAATAACTCCTATTCTCACAAACAATACACACACCTTTCATCAAATAAAAATATGCACACATACATCAGTCACTACCACATTCCATCACGCCACATGCTAATATCATAAAACAGTACATGCATGCCATTGCCACACTCTCCTCACTGTGGCTCTGAAAATTTAACAAACCCCAAAGTATTATCTTGAATAATAACACTTTGATCATATTGCACACTTTGTACCAGCTTCTCTTCACCCATTTACACATATCACTTTAATGCATGGTCATCAGGCGCCTGGCAACCATCTTCTCCTACAACTTTTTGACAAACTGTTTTCAGCTTTCACATGAACTGATTATAATTGAATTTATATAGTGTTTACTACCCCTGAGGAGGTGTTAAAGTACTTTATGACGGACAGCACACTGCTCTGGATGCCAAGATTGGTAGTTAGTGCAGTATTTTTGCTTATTGTTAGTTATTGGGATTAGTCTTGCGCGCTCAAGCAAACCATTCCAAGCACTCATTCCAGTCCCTCTCCTGCATATTAAAATAACAGGAGTTAGGTGCGATCGTTAGAAATTGATCCGCTAAATACACGCCCAACGCAGTTTTAAATTTCCACATATATATGAGTGCCTTCAGATTAGTGGTGCAGCTGATTACACTTTAGCTATGCATTTGTTCCATTCAAAGCAACCTGAAGCATTCCGACTTCTTTAAGTTTTGCCACGGCCTTGCATAAGAAATTGTCCTTCCACCATTTTGTGTGCCATCCTCCGTGGGCGTTGCTATCAGGGGTTGCAGCCAGTGTAGTGGCGCCAGGCCCAAGGTGTGCAAAAGGGGCCCTGTCTGCCCTATAGCAATTGCAGATATAATACAGGTAACCTACTGTGAATGATTTAAACAGAGAGCTGGGGGCTTGGCAGGGAGGACGAAAGGGTTGTAGGGATTAGGGAGGAGAGGAAAAGGAAGAAATGGAGAAGAGAGGATGTTATACAAAAAAAAGGGAGAAGACAGAAATTGCAGGAAAAAACTGATGAGAAAGTGAGAAAAAGATGTGGACGAGCATAAAGGTATACAGAAGAGGAAGAGAGACGGACCAGAAACAAGGATGTCTGAGAAAGAATAGGGGCAGTGCTTAATTTGCGCTGTTAATTGCAATGGGGCCCCCAGCACTGATTTTTGGGCCCCAGCACTTATTTTTCTTCATCAAACATTTACAGAGAGCAAGAGAGGGAAAAACACACAAAGGGGAAAGATGCAGGAAGAGAAGGACGGAACAACCGTCACAAAGGAAGAAAGCAGGAACCCACAAGTGTAAGATTAAGGGGCCGGGAGTGTCTAGGAGTGTAGTAGAGAGGCAGGTGTGGATTTAAGATTGCGCTGCCTTGGTATTCAGCAAACCCACATTTAATTGCACCGCCGCAGGCTTCTAAACTGAGCTTTGGGCACCGGCACTCATTCATTTACAAATTAAGCACTGAATAGGAGGAAGGAGATGGAACATAGAGACGTTTAGTCAAGATATAGATGTGAGAGAATGGAAGGAAGGGATTCCAAAAAACATGCAGATGAAGGGGAGTTTGAGGGAAGGGGAATAGTGAACAAATAAAAGAGGATATGGGAAAACTGGCGCAGAGAGGAAAGGGGAAGAGGAGAGCAGAGCGTTTAAAAGAGAGCAAGGAGCGAGAAGTGAGTGAAAGGAAGGAAGGAGATAAGAATGAGTGAGAGGCTGAAGGAGAGGAGACAGGAAGGCATAGGAAGGAGACAGGGCAAAAGGTGCACAGAGATGAGAAAGGGACAGATATAAGGAGGAGAGAGCGAAAGAGATAGCATGAGGAATTTGGGAACCTGTAGCTACCATGAGTGAAGGGCCTAATACAATGTCGGGCGGACTTAATTCCTCCCAACATCGTCTCGGTCCTGGGACCGACTGACCTCCCGACCACCTAATTAGGATGCGACCGAACACTGTTCCTACATTTCCCTATGGGAGCATGCATTACGGCTGTAAACCGGTCATAATACATGCTCCCATGGGGAAATGGGAGGTGCTGTTATTCCCTGCACCCCGTGGCAGGCACCTCAAGGTCGGACAGGCCTTGTGCATCGTAATCCGAAGGGCGGTAAGGCCCGCCCTTTGGGATTACGTGCCGGGTCCGACTGGCTGACGGGCTCCTTGAGCCCATCGGAAGCCAGCCGGAATGATCGGCCGGATTCAATTCCAACCGGCTGATACATAATCAGCCGGTCGGAATTGAAACCAATGATGGGGGTCGGCTTTCCGACCTCCATCGTAAACGGCCCTTAGTGGCATGAAGGACCAGGATGTAAAGAACCCATGCTACCCTTTCTTGAATTAGGGCCTGTGACTCCCTTACCCCGCTACTGCCGTTCTCATCACCAGTGATGATGAAGCCTCAGACTGCAAACTGTTAAACATTAAGAGCCATAGCTCAACACAGCAGTACCCAGGGAAGGCCCATCAACAGCTAGGAACAGTGAACCGCTCTAAGGTAAATCATTCTACCTTACATGCATCACTCATACTAATATTTCACATAGCACTAAAACTAGGGTAGCCCCTCCCGAAATTCCACCAAAGGACCTGAAATGGTGTTTGAGTAGACTAATGTGAAAGTAAACAGGAGACTGTGCCCACTGAAGTATGTCACGCGGCTTGAACAACAGTAAGTCACATGGACAAATCAAGTAAAATGTCCAGAAATGTCATACGTGGCTTTGGTAACATTTAGTTATGATTTAGGCTCCCAGTTTCCGTTTTTTGTGACTTTTTATACATGAATACAGACGGAAACAATCTGTTTCCTGTCTGTATTTATTAAAGTAAAATATAGAAATGTGATCTTTTTTTTTAGTTCCTCCCCATACTGTCAATCATCAGTGGCAGGTCACTTGCTGGGCCCACTGACAGCACTATTCATTTAAAAAAAGGAGCATGATTTCCTAATAAAGCTTGTACATGGGCAGGTTCTAACATACAAAGGTTTTCAGGTGAGCATATTGTTTCAAGTGTGGTATTCCACCAAAGTATTGCTTCAAAATATTGATTTACACAAATATTGTGTCAAGAATATTGTGGGGCAGAATACTGAAGGGATGATTATCATTTTCATGTATTTTATATATATTTTATTAAATATAGTTGTACATTATATTGTACTTATTTTGTTGAGTTTTACTAGTTTTTGTGCTATAAATTTCTAATATTTTAATGCAGTAGGTTAATCATTTTTTTGCCTTTTGTAATTTGGTAATATATTGAAAGTTTTAAAACAATTTAATTTGGATTTATATTTGGATTGGCAGCTTGTTGTATTTGTAGGAAAATAGGATGCAAAGTTTTTTATATTTGTATTTTTATTTAATTATAAAAAAATTCTATTTTTTCATTAGTTAATTTAATTAATATTTATGGTAATCATTTTTTTAAATAATGAAATAGATCACTTAAAAATTGTAATTATTTTCTATTTGTTGATTAGTTAATTAGAAAAGTGATTTTGTGAATCATTTAATTGTTTTAAATAATATATATGTTAATTATATTATGTTTTAGGTTACTTGATATAATTAATTTTATTGCATTATTTATTTTTTATTTACAATGTGCATTTATATTTTTTCTAGTATTATTTTAATTTATTTTAGTCAGTGTTGTCATTTCAGAGTAAAGTGGTAGGAAGTATTATAAATTGTTTTGTTAAGTTTTTAATTTATAACATTTGTCAACATACTTTTATTTGTTAATTAAGGCCAATATTTATCAAGGTTATGCGTCGCCCTTGCACCATGCAAGGGGACGCTAGGGCAACGCAAAATCTAAATGAGATTTATAAAGCCACGCACGGCCACCTTGTGTGGCCTTGCATGGCTTGTTAAATCTAGAGTAACATAAGTCTGCGCATATCACTGCCTTGCATAATTCTGTGACAGGAAGATGTGCCATGAGTGGAGTGTGGGTGTTCCCACGCATCCACCCATGCATTCTGACACATTCCCAGATTTACCAACACTGGTAGACCTGGGAATGGGTCAGAATTGTATGCCTCCCCACCAGAGGCGCAATGAGGAGAAATATCTTTATTTCTCCTCGTAGTTTTCTCTTTCTAAGTGTGCTGCATTTTGCACATTTGAAAAGAGGAACATGCCTCTGAGGATTGTTTTTGTGCAACAAGGTGTCCCTTCCTGCACAAAAACAATCCTGCCAACAATGCAGTCACCCTTGAACCATGGTGCCTGCATTTGGCATTAAGCTGCAGTTTGTGCATCAGTGCAGGCAGAAAGCAGGAATGCGCCATATAATGTTAAATACTGCACATTCTTGCCCTTTTCCTTTCACGCAGCGCAGCAAGCCACTGTGTTCTGTCAAATATTAAATCAATCAATTAATCAATCAGGAGTTTGTACAGCGGGGCTACTGACCTGTGAGGTTCTCAAGGGGCTGGGGGGGGGGGGCTGCTGATCCGTACGGGCCATGGAGGTTCAGCCGAAGAGCCAGGTATTGAGATCCTTCCTGAATTGGGTCAGCGACGGGGATTGCCTGAGGTGGAGGGGCATGGTGTTTCAGGTCTTGGCAGCAAGGTAGGAGAAGGATCTTCCTCCTGTTCTGGTCTTGTGAACCCATGGGACGGTGGCCAGGGCTAGTTGGGTGAAGCGAAGTTGTCTGGCGGGTACGTGGAAGGAGAGGTGGTGGTTCAGATATGCTGGTCCTGCATCGTGGAGAGCTTGTGGTGATTCTCTGGTTGACTGGGAGCCAGTGGAGTTGTTGGAGGTGTTGTGTAATGTGAGTGCCACCCGGGATGTCTTGGACCAGTCTGGCTGAGGTGTTTTGAACGTTCTGTAGTTTCCTGATCTGTTTCTGGGTGACGCCGTTGTAGAGTGCGTTGCCGTAGTCGAGTCTGCTGTTGATGAGTGCGTGGGTGACTATCTTTCTGGATTCTGTGGGGATCCATCTGAATGTCTTTCAAAGCAGGCGGAGCGTGTGGAAGCAGGATGAGGACACGGCGTTGATCTGGTGGTTCATTGTGAGCGAGGAGTCCAGCATGATGACAAGGTTATGTGCCTGTCCACCATGCTTTGCTCACATTCTCTATTGACTTGGCAAAGTTGCTGCTGGTCGCTACCCCTATAGAATGAAGGGTCCTGATAGGATGATTAGCATTAGGAGCTATATCTTCCATTGACAAAACACTAGTAAACAATAGTCCTGATGGCTCAATGTTCAGTGGGAGAGAGACGTAGATAGACTGGGAGGCAACCTTGATGCACCCAGGGAGGAGGCTATTAAGCCCAGTCCGCCACTTATCCAGTTTAAAATACTCCGTAGAACATACTGTTATCAGACGTAGTTTACACCACAAGAGTATAGTATCTTATAATCGCTCTTTGAAATGAGGGAAAGAAGAAGGCACCTTCCTGCGCACCCAATGGAGTTATAATGTTATACAGAGTTTGTGGGCTGAGGACCAAGATATACCCACTTCGTAGCTATCACTGGTGCAGCAGGTGCAGTGGCACCAGAGCCTATTGAACCATGATAATTGCTGTATTGTCCTACCCCAACAGCAGTTAAAGGGCCCAATTTCCCTCCTTGCACCTGGCTCTATGGCATCCTTGCTGCGTCACTGGGTATACCGTTGGTGGTGCTGGAGGTGAAGGTTCCACTTTGGCCACAACACATGGCATTAGGTATCCTGAACCACAATGACCTCATAAAAGAAAAAATAACACTTGGCTCTTTTGGCACAAGGCTGACCAAACGGGATATAACAAGGGAATGGGACATCGCAAGCTCCCTAAGTCGACACAGATGGAGCGCATGGACCAATGTGTGGGACCAGAGAAAGTGGTCTACAGGGCAGAGGATGCCCCCGAAAAATCCAGAATATTGGGTCCGCAAATAGAGTAATTTCAAAGAGAAAAGGTGCAGAAGGGGGCATCGGCCCACATTTACGGAAAGATTGGCATAGAATAGGGGCATACACCATTGGGAAATTGGTTCTGCTCTGAGGAATTGGCACATCTTCCCCCCATTTTCCTGCATAGCCCACGGGCAGCATGCTGTGATGAATTGTGAGGTGCACTAAAACGGCATAGTTGGTTTAATATTATTCCATGAAAGAAAATAAAAAACAATATTGAAAAAAAAAACAACATCGCACAATATGGCATCCAGTACAACCTCTACCAGTACTTCCTCAAAGCAAGGTATGTATTTACTATCCTTAATACGGCACCTACTTACCTTGATGATGTAGTGGATGTTATATTTTAGTCAAGCCATATATCGCATACAGTGACTTCCCCAAATACCCTTCCCACCCACACACACGTACAACAGTCCAACCGAGCAGTCACATTGACAGTCCTGGCAGGCAAGTGATACTGGCACAAACAGTAACGCAGGTCCCTGCGGCCCCGGCCTGTGGGCGAGGGGGGCTCCCAACTGTTCAGGACCCAGGGGGTCCCATTCAGCTCAACTTTTAAGAAGTATCTCTTCATATTCTGGGGGGGGGGCACCATTTTGCGTTAGGCCAGGGGCGGCTCCTCTGTTAAGGCAGGGGAGCATCACCCCACTATAAAATTGCCCTCAGACATAGAAAAATAAAATGTTAATAAAGTTCATTTATTACCATTATATTTTTCAACACCCGCATCCCCAGCCCAGCGTCGGGACAGAGGGGTGAGGCTTTCTGCTGCTGCCAGTCAGGCAGCAGAAGAAAGAAGTGATAGGCAGGGCACTTAGGTTTAAAGTGCATATGTCTTTTTGGCTGGCCGTCTTGTGACGGCCAGCCAGACATGCACAGTTTAAACGTCTCCCAGCTGTTTTAAGACATCTGGGATTAGAGACAGCATAGGGCTCCAGTGCCCTCAGGAGCGGCGAGAGAGGCCTCTCCCTCCAATCCTGGTGCTGCCCTCATGCAGCATGAAGGCAGCGCCAGGATTGGTTCCTGCAGTTTCCTATAGCCTGCCTGCTCACCCGCAGAAAAGACCTGAGCGAGGAGGAGGAGGACGTCACGCCAGGAAGAAGGTAAGTGGAATATTTTTTGATTTATTTCGTATTTTGTCTTGCTCCACCACCCTCCTTACATGCCAGCCGCCATTGCGTTAGGCCACTGGGCGCAAAGCCTGTCAGCAGCCGTCACCACCCCTGGCACTGTTGGTACATGATGAGGAGTTGAAACCAGCTTTAAACAGCACGCAGGAAGCTTGTGGCGGGGCGAGGTGGGGGGCGGTGTTCTGTCAACTACAGAACATTTATTTATAGTGCACCGAAAAAGTAAACTGAAACACCTCCGAACTGTTGAGATGTTAGCCTCAAAACCCTTCTGGAAAATTCATCAAAGGAGCGCGATGTCTGTCGTGTCAGCGTTGATGGAAAACAGGAACTGAGGAGGGTTCGTTGGCGATGGGCGCGAGGGGGGCAGAACGGCTCGCGGAGGACTCCGGAGGTCTTACACCCACAGCCACAGGTTAACTGAAGATTCTGATTCTGAACAGTTTAAGTAATGTCGCCAATTTAATAACAGTTTTATTCCTGTTTGCAGCGCCTTAGTGGTAAGAGCGAAGGGGAAAAAGCATATTGTCACAGGACACCACTAGTTTGTGTTATTCCACAAGATGCAGCTGTCCATCTACAAGAAAAAGAACACACTCACCTCCACGACATTATGACCCAGGACTACAACGATTCACCATGTGCACCAATGCCTGTCTTTACACTCTTCAGCAATGGCAGCCATGGGCGTCCGCAGAAATTTTTCCAGGGGGGGGCAAAATTTTAACATCATCACCAACCTCCGACATGATGTGTGCCAGGTGGGGCACAAGAAAAACAACAAGCATTGGCATAGCCAATAGGTCTCGCCTTTAGGATCTTACAACTGTTTAGCCATGCAGCACATTATCCTGGATGCTGTGCCACCAGGGATTGAAGAGCTATACAATAGCTACACACTAGATCATGCAGTCCGAGTTAGGAATATATGCTTGCCTTAGTAAACACTTTTGAACACATTCCAAGGCTTTTAACGCCATGGCAGAAAAACAAGTGGCTTGATGCAAGTGAACGGCAAGAAACGAGAGGAAATGCTGCTTTCAGAGAAAGAAGGTCTTACAGAGGGAGTGATGCCAGACTTTGGCAAACCGGTGGTACTCTCTGTACTGGGAGAAGGTGCGGGCTGAAGGAGAGATAGACCAGATCTGCCAGGGGGGAGGTTGGAGTAAGAACATAAGTAGGGAGTGGTGTGCTCAGAGAGTGGAGAAGGAGGAGAGAGAGTGAAGTCAGAGATGAAAAGAGGAAGGGAGGGAATGGTTTGGACGGAGGTGGGCGAACCGGTGGTACTCTCTGAACGGGGAAAAGCATCAGATGGAATGGGAGATGCATCAGCCTTCCCAGTGGTGAGGTTGGTGCCTGTTCTACGTTTCGTGTCACTTAAGAGGACAACAGAGTGGTCAGCATTGGCTACGGGGTGATTAAAACGCTTGGGCTCTACTAAAGGCGGGGGAGAAATGGGCACTCTGTCGGATTTCTCCTCCAGAGATGGCACAGTTGGGGCACTTTCTACTGGGAGGATAGGACAGATGCCAGCCGTCTCCGAGACTGGCACAGAAATGTTAGTATTTTCCACAGCGGTAGTCTCAGAGGAAATTAAGGCTTGAGACAAGCTAACTTGGGTGGTCGGTAATTTAAGGTTACTCTGTGCATGATGTTTGTTGCACCGGGAGCAGAAATGTTTACATTTATCTGAGGTGGAAGGGCGTGCGTCTTTCTCCCCAGGATACCTGGCCCAAAACATCTTTAATAAAGAGTGAAGACGTTCCTCATAGGACTGACTACCGGTGACTTTCCTGCAAGAACCAAGAGAGGCAGTGGAGCTGTCTGCGTTGGAAGGGAGAGAGACAGTGGTGGTGTCGGAAGGAGGAGAGTCAGTGGTGGGGTCAGAGTTGGGAGGAAGAGAGACAGTGGTGATTTCGGAGTTGGAAGGAAGAGAGACAGTGGTGATGTCAGAGTTGTGAATCTTTGGAAGGGGACAAGTTGCGTCATTCTCTGCAGTGGAGTGGTAGGAGTAGAGTAGAGTAGAGTGTCATAGACTGGATTTGTTGGAGTAGTAGTTGTAGAGTGGAATAGGGGGTGTAGAGTGTCATACACTTGAGTAGAGGGGAGTAGAGTTCAGTGGTTCAGTGGCAGAGAATGTCGTAGAGTGCAGTGTTATCAAGTGCAGAGTCGTAGAGTGGAGTGTCGTAGATTGGAGTGGGGTGGAATCGTGTGGAGTGGGTTGGGTGGACTGAGGTAGTGGGTGTATTGGATTGGAGTAGATTTGGGTGGATTGGGTTGAATTGGGATAGAGAGACTTGGAGTGAGTGGAGTGAGGTGGACTGGGTGGGTGGGGTGGATTGGAGTGGGATGGATTGAAATGGGGTGAGGCGGATTGGAGTAGGGTGTATCGGATTGGTTTAGGGTGGGGTGGATTGGAGTTTGGTGGGCTGGAGGGATTGGACTAAGTGGGGTGGTCTGCGGCGGATTGGATTGGGGTAGAGTTGGGTGGATTGGAGTAAAGTGGAGTGGAATGAACTGCAGTGGAGTGGGGTGGATTGGAGTGGGGTGGACTGAATGTGGTGGATTAGACAGGAGGGAGGACTGGATTGGGGTGGGGTGGATTAGAGTGAACAGGAGTGGGGTGGACTGGAGTGGAGTGGAGTGGTGTGGACTAGAGAGGGGTGGAATGTAGTGAGGTGGGGTGGAATGGATTGAGGTGAATTGGGGTGGAGTGAACTGGATTGGGGTGAGGTGGGTTGGATAGGGGTGAGGTGGAGTGTATTGGAGTTGAACGGAGTGGACGGATTGTTTTGGACAGGAGTGGGGCAGACGGGAGTGGTGCAGATTGGAGTGGGGAAGATGGTTTTGGATTGGTGCTGATTGGAGTGGGGAAGATTGTTTTAGATTGGAATGGGGCAGATTGTTTTGGGTTGGAACCGGCAGACTGTTTTGGATTGAAGTGGGGCAGATTGCTTTGGATTGGAGTGGGGCAGATTGCTTTGGATTGGAGTGGGGCAGATTGTTTTGAATTGGTGTGGGGCAGATTGGAGTGGGCAGATTGTTTTGGATTGGTGTGGGGCAGATTGGAGTTAGCAGATTGTTTTGGATTGGTATGGGGCAGATTGTTTTGGATTGGTGTGGGGCAGACTGTTTTGGATTGGTGTGGGGCAGATTGGAGTGGGGCAAATTATTTTTGATTGGAGTGGGCCAGATTGGAGTGCAAAGATTGGACAGGGCAGATTGTTTTGGATTGGTGTGGGGCAGATTGGAGTGGGGCAGATTGTTTTGGATTGGAGTGGGCCAGATTGTTTTGGATTGGTGTGGGGCAGATTGGAGTGGGCAGATTGTTTTGGATTGGTGTGGGGCAGATTGGAGTGGGGCAAATTGTTTTGGATTGGAGTGTGCCAGAGTGGAGTGCGGAGATTGGAGTGGGCAGATTGTTCTGGATTGTATTGGAGCATATTGAAGTGGGGCAGATTGGGATGTGGGGTGGGAGGATTAGAGTGTGGTGCAGTGGGGTGGTTTGGATTGGTGTAGGGTGGAATGGATGAAGTGGGGCGGATTGGTGTGGGGTGAGGAGGGGTGCATTGGCGTGGATTATAGTGCATTAGAATAGGACCGATTGGAGGTGTACTGAACGATTATGTGTTAAAGCATTGTCTAGCTACAGTACTTCCCTTCTGCCATCCACCACACCCCACCATCCCTGCCCTGTTAAACAAGACCCAGGTGCAGCACAATCATGGGCTGTCAAAACAGTATCTATGAATTCCCCTACAAGTAATTAAATGGACAAGAAATTCACAGCCGCTTGGACATAAGTGAGGGACTCAAAGTGGGTCACAAAGCAGTCAATCTGCTTCATTTGCGATAAGAGGGGCCACGGAGCTCCCTGCTGGAGAAATTGGGTGGTAATCAATTTTTACGCACTTAGCTGCATTTACAGCCCTCTAAGTTCATCACTGGTGGCCTAGGCTGGGAAGCAAGCATGGTAGGTTCTCTGTGAAATAAAATGAAATGATCTAGCAATATAGCACTGTGATGCAAAGGACAGGGCCCCTGTCCTGGGCCTCCCAGCACTACATAATGGCTACAAAGCCCTGCGACGGGACCTTGCAGCCTGATGGATGGAGAGCTGTGAGGCCCACCTGCCCTGGACTTCGCAGCACAAGATAATGTCACAAGTCCCAGTGAAAGGGGCCCCACACCTAACCTTGCAGCCTGATTCAGTGCTTCGAGGCCCAGGGGAAAGTACCACCTCCTCTGTGCCTCAAAGCGGTAGGGAGACACTTTACTAAACACTGCCCTACTGTGGCAGTCTGAGCTGGATGCTCCCCCTCCCTCATCAATCTCTTCTTACCTGTTAATGTCCGGCTCGTTGTGGAAACAAAAGAGCCTTCTGTCGCCTGGAAACGGAATGCACAAAGGGCAGACAAGTTCTTCGCCACAGGTTTTAAACAGAGGTGCTGCCCCGCCCTCGTCCCTGAGAGCCGACATAATTACTGACTTTGCTGCTCTCACGTCCTCTACCCCTTGTTTACCCTCCCCCCACCTTTCACACCCAGGAATGCCACCATGCCCTGACCAGCGAGTTCAAGACACCTCGCTCACTAATACATTAGCAATGTGAACGGGTTGGGGAGGGGGGCCTGGGGGAGTAGACGAGCTGACTGTGAAAGTGTGAAAGCAGGGCCCCTGTTATTGAGCTGTGCGCGAGGCCCTGGGCAGCTGCCCACGCCTAGCGCCGGCCCTGGCACCTGCACCACGGCACTAAGACCCGCACCGGCGATCCAGGGGGGGGCAAGCGCCCCTCCTTGCCCCTCCCTGCGGACGCCCATGATGGCAGCTGCTAGCACTGTGGGGTGGCACCACCGACTGCCAACAGACAGGGCCTGATTGGGACAGAAAATCGACCCGGGCGCCAAAATAAAAGCGCCCCCATTAGTGAATCAGTTAGCTTAAAAAAGTAGCCCACATTTGCAACCCGGGGACTTCTGAACTTGTACAGAGACACTCTGTATAGGTGTTGTGCAAAGCATGGGAGACTGCGTGCATTTTGTGCTTGCCGCAGGCAGTGTTTGTGGTAATATTAGGGAAATCAACAGTAAAATCCATTCCAGGACCATAAAATAGGCCCACAAAACAACCCCAACACTGACCTGTCAGACGAACCTTTGTGGCTCTGCCACATTGCTCTACAGACCATATGGCAGGAACACTAAGCTCTGGCCCAATTGCTTGGTCCTTTAGTGCACCCTATGCCACTTATTCTTCTCTGGTTCAAGCATGGACCCATTGTCCACACCAGCAACCAATGGTCCAGTGCCACCAACCCTGCTGCCAAGCCCTACAAACCAAAAGAATCCCGGATCTACTAAGAGAAAAACTGATTGGTCCAGCTCTTCTGCCCTCACAACATCCCCTGCCATCCTCTGTAGCAGAAACCACTCTTCTCAAGAGCTCCCTCTAGTCCCACAGCCTCTATTCAGAGTACCACAGTTCCAGATGAGCAGACTATGGTCGCTCCACCAACCTTATCCTAAGCCACTGTATTGACGTCCACTGGCAGCATTTTGTATAAATTCCAATTCTGTACTTATGATTATATACCTGGTGTTTCATCATTGTCCATTTCCCCACGCATCGTAAACATAGGATCACTTCCTATAAAACTGGTCTTGCCGTCCTGTAACGCTTATGCAATGTAACGTTAGAAATATTTAAGGTTACATGCATACAAATATTTTAGCAGAGCAGGCGCTGCTTCAAACAGCTTGGCGAGGGTGAAGATATGAATTACAGGGGTCAGGGCTCACATCTTACAGATTACAAGTTCACAGGTTGATTGAGGCCCGCAGGATAATTAACTGTCAAGTGATTTGAGAGTGTAGTAGAATAGGTATGGTTTCAAGGCTTTTCTGAATGTCCTGAAGGCGTTGTGTGAGTGAGATTTATAGTGTGAGGGCATGTATGTATCGCGTTCCACCTGTGGAACATATCAGAAAATGCCATGTGAGCAGCTAATCTGATTTGGTAGCCAACAGTGTGTGTGGTCAGTATGTATTGTGTAGAAAATGCAAGATGGAGCTCAATCACGGAGGTCTAAATTGACAGGACATAGGATCTTGAATTTAGTTTGTTTAGTAGGCAGTCAACACAATTACATCAATGGTGGTGAATGTTTTGTGTACAGAAGATCGAAGATAAGGGTTTTTTTAAGATGCACTAACCTTGCAATCCAGATCCAACGAAAATAACGAGAACTTCCACACTTCTCTGAACCAATTGATAACCTTACACTAACTAACAACATTTAGGACAAAAAGGCATTGCTTGAATGGCATAGCATGAGGAGGACGAGGAAACCTGAGTTCCCGGCCGCCTTCTGCCAGTGAATGAAATCCTGAGTCCCAGCAAGCGATTCAAGCAACGGCTGGGGTGACACTTCGGCAATGCTGCAGGGCACTAAGAGCAGAGGCACTACTTGTAGGACCGACTCACCACCATTGCGAAGATTTTGAGGACAAATGGCAGGATGCTCCCTACAAATATGGCGGTGGGCACACGCAGCTGTTGACAGGCCTGCTGATGGTTGCCTGTGGCTGCATAGTGGTGTATCAGGGAAAGCCTAGATGCCTTCCGGGCCCAGCCGAAAAACACTGAACGGGGACCGCTGCCATCCGCAGCGGTGAGGGTAAGGAGCGGGTGGAGATTGGCCCTGACCTACACGAGGGCCGAGACAACCTACCCAATTTCTGTTTTACAGTTTGGAGGCCTGGAGCAGAAGTGGTGAGAGGTGTGAGCAGATAGTCCTTTCAAGACTGCAGGGGCCATCTTGTAAACTGGAACAGACGCCGCTGCTCGCTTTGACGGAGCAGAAATCTGTCAACGATGCCCCGCTTATAGGGGGCCGGTAACGACCTGCACAGGGACTGAGATGGGCCCCCACCCTAAAGGACTGCAGTCGAGGCATGGGGGCATGCAGATGGCCTCACTGTGCTGGACATATTAACATCATAATTGAGATAGGTGACACCAGGGGAAAGCAGGGCCTGCGTGAAGATGCCCACTCATGCCTGCTGCCATAAGGATGTGCTGCTCACAGTCTGTCGGGTGAGTTGCTGTGGAGGTACCCTTGGGCTTTGGCTACGCATGTGGCCATGCGACAGTCGGTGCACGGAGAGAGAATGGCATGCAGAGACCTACCAATTAAATCCAGCTTCTGAACTTTGGACGGGAGGCACCACAAATGTTGAGCATGCAGACATAGTAGAGTGTCGTGTTGATGGCATATTTTGAAATGCTATACCCCTCGACGCACCTCAGCTGTGAACTCACTGTCTGAGAGAGATTTTGAATCCATGCATGCTTTCTCCCTATAAGGCCTCATGGCATCGTTGACGGGGCTCTAGAGAATTGTGGATCAGAGGCTTGCAATGCTTAGGCCCTTTCCCAAAGGAAATTCATGACAGCCGGTATCTTTGAATAAGGTTTCCATACCTGTTTCATACCATGGGGAGGCATTCAAAGCTGAAAGAGGGCCTGCCTCTTAAACAATGTGGAATAGCAGGCAGGGAGTGCAAATCCTCAGAGACACACTCTGGATTGACCAACATAGAATATAGGGACAAGCTGGATGCAATTTTGGCAGCAATTGCCTGTATCAGGGTCTCCCTATTAAATAAAATCGACACCGTTGCAATAGATATTGGCCTACTTAGAGATGACCACGGGAAAATGGCTGACCATGTCTATAATACTGAGCAAGCTATAGACCCCATAAGTGCGCATTCAGACCATGGCGACGGAAGGGACATAGAGAAGGAAGACCAAGATCTGGATGACCCACCCATCAGCAGGCGGTTTCATGCTGCCATTGGTGCCGCTAGACTCCTCCGAGTCCATGTCCACTTTTCCCTCAGATGCAACCCCCTGCGAACCCAATACCGATTCACAAACCAGTTTGTGTGCAAAATACATGTCCTTGTTTGCAAACTGGTCTTAATACATCAGGTCCTTAGTCTACATGTTTGCAGGGGATTGCAGTGCACATGCAGACCCTTTCCAGACATGCCACAGCTAGTGGGCCCAAGCCCAGCCAGAGTAAATGATAAACTCTCATACACTATGGAGTATGATGGAAAAGGCTGCACTGTCCACCCTCATTGCATCAATTATAAATAAAAAAAGCCTTTGTAGATGGCAACACCGTTTTAAATGATGGGCGATCCCTAGAGTCACCATCTATATCTTGGATACTTATCACATGATCATCTTGCATAATCATTTATATGATGCATTGCAACTACACTAGCAGTGTCTGGGGGAGTGCACTCCTAAAAAGTGTGCAAGAACATCTTACGGGGGCACCACAGGCAGGAGAGTGGCACATTAACAGTCTTCTGGACTTATAATTTATGTAGCTCATGGGAAAGCCAACATACAACTTTGAGGAACCTACCAGTGTCCCCAGTACCTGCCCTCAAACTGTCTCCTAGCTCGTGCCTCAACAGTGATCAGCAGTGTTGCCGCCTTGTACTGTTTCTCCCTTTCTGCATTCACCCTATTAATATGTGAGGTGCAGCTATGAGTCGTACTACGCTCTCCTCTATCTAGGCGTTTTAAAAAAGAAACAGGTCTGACATTCACTGAACAGACTTTATTTGAAGCGTGCTCACACTTAACAGAAAACCGTGAAAACTCATTGGTGTATCTCTACAATAATGTCAACATGTTTCACTGCCCCTAGTTTTTTGCCAATTCATCAGGACAGACACAGTTTTTGGACTCCGCATACGCACAACATTCGTGGGTTTCTTGCCAATGCCCAGATTATGGTAACATTTATTTCAGAGAAAGACTACCTTAATAATGGGAATAATTTCATTTGTATGCCAGAGTACCCTGTATGTAAAAAGTAAAGTAGGGAGAGTGGGGTCTGTTGAATGGAGCTCCACTATGCATGAGTGAAGCCCCCAATGTCTGACAAACATTGTGGAACCAGCCAAACTGACCCGCTAACAGGATCACAGTGAAGATAGCCAATGGATGAAGTGGGCTGACCCAATACCCCACAGGCGGAACCAAAATATGAATTACAATGACACAGACCAACTGATGAAGAAGGCTGACCCAGAGCCGCTCTATGTATTTATATATTAATATTTATAATTACTTGTCTGGAAAACATGATTCTGGCAAGAGAACTAAAGCTTGTAGAAATACTAATCACCAGAGGACAGTAGAACACACCCAAAGACATAGAGACAGATCTGCAGAATACCAGGCAGCGAGGACCTCCATGTGGCATCCAAAACCCCAGAGAAAAATCAGCTCATTACTTCTCAGCATCTCCCAGTGTAACACAGCTAAAAAGCAGACAAACAAGCTGCAGAATAATTGAGCATGTGACAGTATACAACACCTAACAGCTCAGAGACAATGCTGCCGAATACCTTGCAGAATAACTGGCACTATTTGACAGAATGCAATACCAGCAATACAGAGAAAATATGTGGGACACCTGGCAGCACGTGAGAGCATACAGTGCCAGCTGGCAGTCTTTGAAAGATGCGCTGAATTGCTTAGAGTGAGAAAACTAAATAAGTTACACTTGCTTCGGGGGTCTGAGGCGGTTCTGGCTTTAAGAACATTTTAGAACAAGCGTTGGCAATGCCAATAGGTCTGGCTTATGAATGAAAGTGCCTTTTTTGTCATTGATGGGTATATGCACTCAAAAAGGTATTATACATGCATTCTATCCACAAAATTCATCCAGGCATCACTGAATACACATACTATGCCCCATGTGCATGCCCTACATGTCAGACTTGACAAGCTGTATTGTAGCTGCGAGATACTAGATTGTGTCTCACACACTGATACTTAAACATACTCAGATCAGAACCCATTGCACTTACATATTACATGGAGCCACAATAGAACAGCTATCCCAAACTGGTGATTTCAACCAACTGCATTGGAAATCCTGGATTTAAGGACGCAATTGGCACATAAATAGACAGGTATTTTAAAGAGAATGAGGACACAGCACTAATAACGACTAATGAATGAGAAGCATTCTAAGTAATTATGTGTGGCGTATGCATTAGAACTACATATGGGATCAGGAAGAAGCTAGAAGGAGACCTCAAATTGGTTGAAGACCATATGCGAGTCCTAGAACAAATAACCCCATCGACGGAGGCTAACAAACGTACAGTAAAAAATGAAAAAGAGCACCATGCACAACCATCTCATCAATTGTGAAGCTATGACTACAAATCCTACATACTAGGAGACACAATAGCAGGGACAAGCCGGACAAGATGTTGGCTTGGCAAATTAAGCAAAAACAAATGTGTTCTCTATTACAAGGATCATTGATACCTTGGGATGAATTAGATTCAGCCAAATGGACATCAACAGAGCATTTTTGACTATTATACAGCACTTTACTCAGAAACTGAGATACCTCAATCATTGGCCATAAGTGAGTACCTAAGTGATATCTGCCTTAAACGACTAGCCCCTGAGCAATGGGAGGACATTAATGGGCTGATAATAGCGCAAGAAGTAAGTATGCAATCTCCCAATTTGGGTTGGGCAAGTGCCCTGGTTCAAACAGATTACCCTCGGAATTTCATAAAGCATATGGGAATACATTGGCCCCTACATTGTTAATGCTTTTTGACCAAATACATATGGCAGAACAAATGCCTGGAACAATGCAAGAGGTGTTATTGATACCCCTCCCAAAAGAGAGGTTGAACACTGACAATGGTGGAACACGTAGACCACTATTGATATTAAATATCAATTACAAAATACTTGGTAAAATTTAAGCTACACGTCTCATGGGCAATGTTCCCTCTAATTGTTTTCCTCTGTGTGCGGCAGTGTAAGGTCTCTGTGCACTGCAGCCAAGGCTATGTGTGCCGGGAACCAGACCGCGCGTGTGGGTGCAGCGCCAAATATCACTCCAAATTTATTGCTTAAAACAGTGAAAAGACGGTGCATCTCCACACCCTCTGCGTCACATGAAGGATCGTAAGGCAGGTTTTCAATTTAGATACACACGCCATGACATGAATGACACGCTGCTGACAGTGACTCGAGTCCTCTTTGGGCTCTTGCCGCGGCGCTGGAGCTGGGCTCAGCTGACTGGATTAGCAGCTGAGACCCCACGTTGGCCTCAAGTGTCTGATACTGTCAAGTGGCCGCCGCTTGCAGAACTATCTTCTGTGCCCGGTCACTGGGCAGGTGATTCACATACATCTCAAAAACTCAGTGAACCTGTGTCTTGCTGGTCAAAACTGTTATTGTTAAATAGACAGTCAGAGCCCCACGTGGATCCGAGGGCTGCGCTTAGCCTTTTCATATCTTCTGGCAAGACGCGCCTCTCACTGTAATCACGCAGAGTGATTGACTCCAGAGGCAAAGACCCCGACAGTGGGCGCCCGTTTAAAATGTTGTCTTTCCAAGCGCCTTCCGCCGCTGCCAGTGTCAATTGGCGCCTGGCCTCCGCCTGAGGTAGAGGGTTGAGTGTGTCATTCTGGGAGCGTTCGATGCACCATGATTGCTTACTACTGTTCCATTACACTATCTGCAGTGTAGGTCTGCATGGCCTTCACATAAAATGTAGACCATACAGACATCAAAAAATTAGCATGCATTTCAATACATGAAGCTGCTTATGGAGTCTCCTAAAACCCCAGCGCACACACCCTGTTACCGTCTGGCACAGCACCACTCTAAACTAAATGGTTTAGGGTAGCCTCCTTTCCATGAAAAAATTACTGGGCAGTTGTTTTAAGAGTCTGAAAGGCCCGGGTATGATATGAAATAGGATTTTAAACAAAATCATATATATTTTGTAACATCACTTTTCTGCCTTTGTTTCCTTTAATTATTAACCAGAAATCGTTAACGTAACACTAGAACACATTTAAAAGTGCTTTCTATTTTTATTTGCTGTTTGAAGTATGTACAGATAATGGATAAAATTTCAGCTTTCGGTGATTTTGCTTTTTTTTGTGCCAGCCAAAACATTAAAACAAGCATTTGCAATGCAATAGGTCTTGCATTTACGCGAGTTTGAGCTATTGGCATTGTAAATGACAATGCCTTTTATTTATGTTTTGGTTTTTAAAACATAAATCAAAGGCATTGTCATTTACAATGCCAATAGCTTGAACATGCGTAAATGGAGTCCTATTACATTGCAAATGTTTTTTTTTCCTTCTTCAGTGTGGGAGTGGAAATAGCAGTGCTGCGTGTTTGGCATGCCCCCCAGTGCTGCGCGTTGTGCCACCCCCCCTTGCTCGGCCCTAACGAAAGCGGCCTGCACTATTAATAAAATAAATAAATAAGCGCATCCGCTATAGTTAAAGCGGACGCGCTATAATTTAAATAAATAAATTAAGAAAACGGCCAGTTATTAAGTAAATAAATAAGCGCGTCCGCTATATTTAAAGTGGATGCGCTATAATTTAAATATATACATTAGTAAAACCAGAGGGCCTGCTGAGATGTTGTGGGTGGAATAGGGAAGATCATTAAAGAAAAAAAGTGCTTACCGACTTATGAAGGAGACCGTGTAACGCCACAAGTGAAAGATCCAGTCATCATGGGAGGTAACAAACGGCGACAAGGCGGTAACAAGGAGGGACTAACAAGCCTCATAAACAATTGGAAGCCAGCATTTAGGACAATGACAGCAGCCAATGAAAAATATGGGAGGAGAGTGGGCGAGGCTTCCACAGCATACTCTACTACAGCATGCCTCGCAGAGTGAGCAGTGCATGCGCGCTGCCGCTAGGCACGACCTAAAAACAGTGGTGCTGGTAGAAAACTGGACAGGTGGCAACCCTAGCCTCAGCAGTCCCCCCTCCCAGAGCATTTCACGACCACCCTGCATGGGGCCTGGAAGCACTGAACCCTTCTCTTGCCCTCCAGGTGTGTTGTGAGAGCAGGGGCTGGGCTGCAGAGCCCTGTGTCCGTCCCAGGTGACGTGGAGCAGACTTTCAAGGGTGTTGATGTGACCCAGCCCGCTGTGAGACTGAGTGACGATATAATATCCTAGTTGCACTTGCTATGCTACAAAATTTGCTTTTTAGGCTAGAGTGTGGTCATGAATGATCACATCAATTAGGTAATCTTCTGAGCAGCTGCAGTGCCTGCCTGCCCTCTGTTACTGAGAAATGCAGTCACGCAGTCTGTCTCCGGATACTGCCCTTCCATTTCTGGTGCTTTGCTGTACTTTTAAGATCTTTTGAGAGTTTCTCGTTGCTCAAATGGGTGTAATTTCTGGTATTTGTATTTTTGCCTCATTTTTATTGCTGGGTTTTGCTCGCGAGAAAGTGTCACTCATAGTCATTGTAATGTCACTCATAATTGCACTCAAATTATGAAAATGTCACACATGGTAATCTGAAACCTTGGCAGCTATGTCAGCCCCACAGCCAAGCACTATTAACAAAAGAAATGCAGAGTTGAACACGATGTGTGCTTTCAGACGATTCTGAAAGCAAAAGTCGTGTTTGACTCTGCATTCCTTTTGCTAATAGTGCGGGGCTGATTGTGAGCCTTTAAGATAGTATTCATGTTAATTGCAGTGCCCGTGTGCACAACAATTAACTATTGGCAAATGAATGCAGAGTCAAACACGACGTGTGCTTTCAGAATCATCTGAAAGCACACGTCGTGCTTTAGATTTGCTGCATTCCTTTTCCTAATAGAGCGCGGCTGCGGGGCAGATTGTGGGCCTTTGTAAAAGTATTCATGTTAATTGCAGTGCATGACGGCGCTGCGATTAACAAGAATACTTTCACAAAGGCCCACAATCTGCCCCGCAGTCGGGCACTATTCAGAAAAAAAAATGCAACAAGTGCAGGAGCCACTTGCTGGTGAACGTGAGGCCGTAAGGGAGAAACTTAACTGCTGCTCCCTCATGTTATCCTCATCAACGTTGTCTCTTGCTCTGCCTCCCGCACCAGGAAATGACCGTTTTCAGCACCGCTCGCATTTTAAAAGCGGCGGCGCAACCAGTCTCGAAGGATGTGCTGTTTGTGCGCGCTACATACGGGACACTGCGCGCTCGGGGTGACTTCGGTGCGCGCGCGCACCTTACAGGGAACAGTTCTCATGGGCATGTTGCATAGATTGGTCCGCCTCCACCAAAAAGGGGGTGTGCCGGGCCGTAGCACATCACCAAATATCAGACTGCTCCTACATATTGCAGATATGTGAACTGATGAAAATAGGAAATCAGCGGATGATCTCTGTGGATATCCGTGAAGCATTTGACACAGTCCACTGGGAATATCTATTTGGAGTCATGAAAGAATGGGAGTTCACAACGTAATCATAAAATAGATCAAGATCCTATATCTAAACCCCCTGGCTAGGGTCAAAACAGGGTGGACAATTTCAGACCCCATTGTAGTTAGTTGCGGCATGAGGCAGGGTTGTCCCTTATCCTCTCTACTGTTTGCCTTGGGGATAGAATCCCTAGTGGCTCGGTTCTGACGGGAGGCCAGTCGACTGGGAATACATATAAACAGAACCTAACACATTTTATTGCTGTACGCTCACAATGTGTTGATATATCTTTATGACTGAATCCCTAAATTGTACTGCTGGAAGAATTTAGCAATGTATCATGCCCTGCAAGCAAAATGTGAGTTCCCGTTAGACAGTAGGGAAACACAGGCATGAAATTCGAGGGAGGTGGGGAGCTGAGATGGAAACCACAATCTTTCTGATGCTTAGGTATTCAATTCACCATGATCCTAAAGACATTATAACTGCCAATATAGGGAGAACAATTACGTAATTGTGAGGTGTGGCTAGGTTACGTAATTGAAACAGAATGTTTAGTTTTGGACGGAGCTGCCACTGAGTGCTATTGGGGGAGTTGCGCTGACCAAGAAGGTAATTCTACTCTGGTTGCTTTACTTCTTTGTCAACTTACAGCACAAACTGGTATTCTCCTATTTTAAGGACATGGACACACTACTACTGAAGCTACGATGGAGTGGAAGTAGAAACAGGGTTGCGTTAAGCACACTCAAATTGTCAATGACTAAGGGTGAGTTGGGTTCCCAAATTTTGAATATTAAATAAACTTGCAGCGCACCTTAAATGGGTTGCGAAGTGGTTAGCTGAAGTCCCTCTAGAAGAGGTGGGATGGGAATGACCTACCATTGAGAGGCACAAAATCGTAGATTCACGATTATCACCTGGCTGGGGAAGGTCTAGTGACCCCACTGAGCTGGGAAAATCTGCAATGGCTTGCTGGGAGAAAGCCTTACGAAAATATGGGAAACCAATGACTTATTACACACCCATAATAGCGCTTAGGGATGGAAGGGGTCAGAACACCGAAATGGCAGCTATACAACTTAGTGGCGATGAGGGATTTGTACTAGGAACACACCCAAAAACATTTGTGGAGATCATGGAAACATAGACTGTCTCAGTGGGATTGTTTATGGCATATGGCAGACTCATAGGTATGAAACGCAAACAATGAGAACCCACGATAGTAAAGCAAATGGAGGCAAGCCACACACTTCAATTGCTGTTAACGTTGGGAAACAGTACAAAAATACTTCTATACTGCCATTCATAATGACTTTGACAATAACCTCAGTGGACTTAGAGAAAAATAGACAAGTGATTCAGTTCACAAACTGGGAAATAGTGCTTGGATACTCAGCATGTGTATCCAGAAATTTTTATCTACAACAGTTTTACTTCGTACACAGGGCATATTATACCCCTAAAAGGTTAGACCTAATCTATTCAACACTTGGCAATGCCCACCCTAGATGCACCACATAAGAAGCTGATTTTTATCACATGGTCTTGTCCTACCCAGTGGTAAGACATTATTAGTCACTTATAACTGTTAGACTGGAGAGCACGAGATGTTTGGACAAAATATTGAGTTTTTTATATCGGAAGACAGAAATATCGGAAAAAGAAATATTGTGATAAAAAGTATTGTGATGCAGAAATATCATTGTCACATCATCTTGAAATGGTAAAACAACAATATACGATGGGCAGCAGCATTCCATAATGGTCTACTGGTTTAGAAAAAGTGGCCACATCTAGAAGAAATGAGCGGCATGCAAGTGACCCATTATCACTGCATAGAGAACGGTAGTATCCTCTTAAGAAACATTAACACAAAAAGAGAGAAAGCAAAGAAATGAAAGGGGAACTTTTAAAGGAGAAAATTGAAAACTAAAGGACTAGACTACTAGCCCTGACACTAAAGCGCTCTCATTTTCAGGTATATGTACACATGTGATGAGAAAATGCCGTTATTCACTGAAAACTGATGTGAATAGAACCATTACCTCATGCACTACACTGCCATGGATGGAAGAAGAGTGTAAATGACACTCATACTGACCAGTGGCAGAACAAAGCTGACCCAAAGGCCTTCTATGTATCTATATGGATATTTATTCTATATATAGATATATATATTTTTTCATGTTTTTTTTTCACAAGATGCTGGTAGACAGCTAAGATGAGATTCTAGCAAGAATTATTACAGTGCAAATCTTTTCTTCCTAGGGTTTCCCACAGGCAGTACCAATATCAAATTCCATCCCTACAAAGGTCAGCTGAAACATTTAATGTACCAAAATACTTCTCTGTAGCCTTTAACACAGAGTGATAACAATCTACCGCTAAATGTCTATTAACGTTACCATATGCTTTTCACAATCAATATGTCAGGCGCATACTGCCTTTATTGTAACTTTTCATGATAAACAATCAGGCCTATAACCTTAATCATTGGCTTGTCGCCATAACAAATTCAGATATACTGTGTTGGTCATAAGCCTTCCCGTAAGGCTACCATCAGGCATACTGTGATTAAATAAAAAAAAACAATATGAACAATAAAAAAATCCCTATTATCAGAGCCTTTTAAGGATTACAATAGTGAAAATCACCTCTCCCATGGTTTGTTTGGGTGGGTCACCATCAGCAAAACTCTTGCCTATTATGGTAATGTGCAAGATTCCATTAACAAAATTCCTGCCACCAGGCTTTAGCACAGTGTAATAACATTCCACCCTTAAAAGTCTATTGCTTTTAATATGGCACACAGCATTTACAATGCAGAATGAACCACACATGCCATTACAACTAAAGCATTACTACACACGTCTTTACCAAGCGTATGCCTTTACTACAAAAAAATTAAGTATTTTGCAGGTAAGTCAAAACCTGTTAAATATACATATATATGTGTGTGTGTATGTAGTGGCAACAGTGTTTTTAGGGTTTAGGTTGGGTGTGGGTTTTTGGGTGGCAAGGGTATTTTTAGGGTTTAGGTTGGGTATGGGTTTTTGGGAGGGATGGGTGTTTTTAAAGTGTAGGGTAGGTATGGGATTTTGAGTGCCAAGTAAATTTTTAGGGTTTAGGGTGGGTATGGGATTTTGGGTGGCAAGGGTATTTTTAGGGTTTAGGGTGTGTATGGGTTTTAGGGTGGCAAGGGGATTTTTAGGGTTTAGGGTGGGTATGGATTTTTGGTTGGCAAGTGTATTTTTATGGTTTGTTTGGGTTTTTGGGTGGCAAGGGAATTTTTAGGGTGTAGGGTGAGTTTGGGGTTTTGGGTGGCAAGGGAATTTTTAGGGTCTAGAGTGGGTTTGGGGTTTTGAGTGGGAAGGGAATTTTTTAGGGTTTAGAGGGGGTTTGAGTTTTTGGGTGGAAAGAGAATGTTTAGGGTTTAGGGTGTGTTTGGGGTTTCGGGTGGCAAGGGAATTTTTAGGATTTAGGGTGGGGTTGGGGTAAGGGTTGGGGGTTGTTAAAAGAAAAACATATATATATACATAAAAATATTTGTTTTAATATATATTTTAAAAATATTTATTTATTTTAATATATATGTCTAAAATTAAATATGTATTTTAAATATATGTATATGTGAAAATATACAAATAAATATAAATATAAATATATATAAATATTTATTTTTTAAAACACATGCCTTTACCGCGCATGTTTATACAATGAAAATGTAAGTATTTCACAGGTAACTATAATGCTGCCAAATACACACACACACACACACAGATATATATATATATATATATATATATATATATACACACACACATATATATATACACACACATATATATATAAACACACACATATATATATATATATATATACACACACATATATATATATATAATGCTTGCCTGCTAAATACTTACATTTTCATTGTAAAGTCATGCATTGTAAAGGCATATGCGTAGTAAAGGCATCCGTTGCAAAGGCATGTGTGGTTGTGGTAACGACCGTGTTGTAAAGGCATGCTTTGTAATTGCATGCTTGGTTCTTTCATGCAACTCTTTAATACATGCTTTTCACAATAAATAAGCCAGGTTTACTGCCTTCATAACAACTTTTCATAATAAACATAAAAGTGCCAGACATATGCATCTGGCATAATATTTCCCTGCACACCAATCAAGCCGATAGCTGCTATTGCAGGTTTGGCACTATAACCAACTCAGGCCTCCTGTACCGTACTGTCATAAAATTGCAACTGTATACAAAATTACAGATGAGAAAGCAAAATATTATCTTTCCTAACAGGAACAAGGAGGCTCACAAAGTAAATCTTCTATATCCACAATTTGTCATACATGGTGATCAACATCAAAACCATTGCCTACTAAGGTAAACTGTGAGACTCCATGTAACAAAATACCTATCTGTAGGCTTTAATATAGAGTGATAACAATCCACACTAAAATGCCTATGGTCTTTAACATATGCTTTTCACCATAAATATATCAGGCCTAGTGCCTTTATTATAACATTTCATAATAAACAGGTCAGGCCTATAGCCATGATCCTTGGCTTGCCACCATAACAAACTCAGTCCTGATTATGGAGTATAAGGTTTGTCACAAGCCAAAAAAGTGCAATACAAGCAGCCTTTTTAGTGGAAGCACACACATTTGGCCCAATCGAATCCTGTACTTAGCAGAACCATCTTGTGAGTGGAACCTAAGCCCCTCCCTCAGTAGTGCTCTGAAAGCTCTTTTTTGTTGATAAGGTGACAGATAAACCAGACCTAAAAAACCATGTTGATGAGTGTAGCTCTGGGCAGCCCATACTGTTCTCAAACACAAAACTACACTCTGAAGTCCAAAGTTAATAATTGAAGGGGAGGGTACTGGGACTTCAATACATTCCTCAAGACTGCCCTCCTCCCATCCGTGCTGCTGTCAGAGAAACAAACACTGTAAATAATATAGTTATACAAGACAGTTTAACAGCATTACAATGTTGTGTGTGTCTCTGAAAGTTCAAGCTCCAGCAGCCGTACTTCTGCAGGCTCAGGCAGATGGATAAATGAACAAAATAATCACAGCTGTGTGAAGAGGAAGCACTTTTTTCTGTGGAAGCACACAACTTCTGCCAGACCTAAAAATGGGGCCTAACTAGGGCATTTAACAAAATTTTACATACATTTGATAAAATAGGGTATTTATGAAGTTCTATAATATTCTCATGGCGTGGCAATGAGACCTACCCCTTGCCAGTGGTGTTGGCATTTAACCCACCCATGACAAACGTGCGGTAATGGTGCATTTTTTTAATCACAGCTTCTCTAAAGAATTTGCCAAGAGTGTGTCAACTGCTATAGGTAATAAACTCAGTTCAGGAAATGCATTTTCACACAGCCTATAACTTTTTATAGCATCTTTGTACCGTCCTACATTCCTTTCATTTTTCTATCATGCATCTCCTATTAGAGGCTGGTATTTTAGGACTGAAAATCTTCTTTGAAAAGGAAGAGTGGAGAAATAAAAAAAAAACACGAATCTCATAATTGCAGAGCACAGACAGCAGAGTTATGCAGATTTCACAGGTCACTCCGGCAATGCTATCACTCAGGCAGCAATAGTGATTATCTGTCACTCTGAACTCAGATGATCAGGGATCAAACACCACCCCCTATTGCAACTGTCAATCATCAACTACAATTGTGTTAGAGGAGGTGGTAGTGGAACAAAGGACTGCAGGCTGCATTGTTTCTGGGTCCTATAGGTCCGGGAATGTAGGTTGAAGACCACTTTGTTGGGAATGTGGATAATCAATCATAAGATGAACTACACCTCAAATGACAACTGGAAATGTTTGAGATCAGGGTTTCAGATATTTACTGGTAGGGCTCATCCCACAGTGCTTTTCTTGTCAATAAGGGATATTGGGCCAGCCCTCAATGTCTCAGAAGAATGTGAGATATGAAAAGCCAGAACAAACAGAAGAATATGCAGTTAGGGCAGAGACAGGACAATACAGAGCAAAAAGGCTTGCACAGCTACTGCACAGAATAGCAAACATGTCTTGCACAGGAGCCATGTCTCACAAAGGAATTGAACAGGATAAGACAAATGTATCTATCAGGTACTATCTTACAACTACTGAACAGGTTAGTACAGCTGCTTCATTTAAAAACAGAAAATGGGGGAACCCTACAATTGGTGAAACACAAAACAAAATGTTGAACTTCTGAAATGATGATAGGTGGTCATCTCAAGTAAAAGATGATGCCAAACAAATGGCCGAGCAATGGCACAGATGATAATCCAAGGACGACTGGGCAAGGTTGGTTCAAAGGTAAACCAAAGAAAAGGCCTCATTTAGAGTATGGCAGACTGGTAAACCAGAGGCATTTCCTCCACTGATACGGTAGTACACTGCCCGCCATACATAGAGATCTCTGCCAGGTAGGCCTGGATCCCTGTGTTATTAATGGAGCTGCCCCTGCCGCTACTCCGTTGAAATCACTGTAACTTTGTTGAGCAAGTGTAATGTCAAATGCAGCTTCTCAGCACTTTCAAAGCAGGAATTAGTTATTGAAACACAACCAAGCATTGGTAATGCCAATAGATCTGACTTATAACGAAAGTGCCTTTTCCATCACTGATCAGTTTAGGCACACAATCAGTCATCATCATCATAAAACGTTATTCGATCTTTCTACAGAAGGTCATAAAAGTACATACAAATGCATAAAAACCACTAAGTAAAATCACATAAAAACAGACTTCATATCGTGCCAATACAGCCCTTATTAAATTCATGGATACAGACCCCCATTACTACGCGCACAAATTCATACAAAGTGCATTAGGTTAAAAGTTAATACAAAGATTTGGAAACCATAAAGAATAAAAGGGACCCCAAACTTCATTCTTGAGCCACATAGTTCCTCTTCCTCATGCATGCCCACAGGAAGGATGCCACGGCGAAACAAGCCATCGTGTTCGGTAATGATTTCAGATAATAAAGTGCTACCCGACATGAACGAAAGTGGGTCCTCTTTAAGATAGGAATGATGAATTTCTTTCTTTCCCGGGCATACAAACTACAAAAGAGTACCAAATGTAGGTCATTTTGAGGTGACTTAGAGTCACAAGGGCACCAAGACAGATCCGAATGTTTAAAACTTCTGGCCGGATACCCCAGCATCAGAGGAATCAGGTTCAGACGAAATCTCAACAAAATGAACTGATGGGCTGAGAACGAGACCTCAGCTAAATAAGAGAACTCGTTATCTGTCAGTGGCGCGGTCAGTTGATACATCCGAACCATCTGTGCTCGATAGTTCCTCTCTCTACGATCGTATTGGGCCCTCATCTTAAAAGTCTCGACCAATCTATGCCTGGAAAATTTCTTACACGAGTCGGGATCATTGAAGAGATGTGACAAACCTAAAGCATTAAATTCCCACTAGACATAATTTAACCATCTACTCTTGTTGTGGTTTTCCAAATTTAGCAAATCACTGATAATCCTTTTGTTCAAGGGGACTGAATCCCTACGCCAAATTGAGAGCCACAGCAGAAGTGGGGCCATACGAATTGAGTCCGTAATATATGGGAGACCCAATTCCAAATGGGTAACATAATTTGAGTAAGATTGCGGGAGGGAGGTCAATGATTTAAAAAATGTGTTTTCGATTGACTGGAGAGTGTCTACGGGGACCATCCCCCATACCCCTGCCCCATAGGTCACAGCTGATATTGTCTTAGCGTGATAGATCTTTTTTATAGGGTCAAGAGGTCGGGAGCCTAGCCTCAGTCATCATACATGCACTCTGTCACTCATCCATGCACTCATATATTCATTCATCCACCACTGTCACATCGTTCAAGTCACCCACTTAACCAGCCACAATAAGACAGATACGTAGCTACAAAATACCCCTTTTTACACCGTCATTCTCATTTTTTTGCTGACTGTAATTGCTAGTTTTTTAACTCTGCACACTGGAGCACTGCTGATCAGTACCCACTGTGTGCACTTTGACTCATAAAACATGGTAAAATTGGTCAATCCCCAACTTCTATATTTGACTTTCCAGTAAGGCCACATGTTAGAAATGGGATCTCTAGTTGGCAAGGGCTTGCACCTTTGTCCAAGTAGGGACCCTTCTTCCTAGTCAGGGTAAGGGAGTTACACTCCTAAAATAACCCCTGCTCTCCCCCTTGGTAGCTTGGCACGAGCAGTCAGGCTTATTCTAGAGGCAGTGTGTAAAGCATTTGCACATAACCAACAGTAATACAATGTAAGCACTACAAACTGACACCACACCAGTTTAGAAAAATATCCAATATTTTTATATACTTTAAAACAAGACCAAATACGATAAAAATCCACAGTACAGTACTTTAAAAATCTTCTGTTATCAAAATGTCCTTAAAAACAGTTCCTTGATGTCGATAGCTCCGTCCAGGGCTATCACGGCGTCGTGAACAAACAAATCCAAACAGTTCTGGCTGACCGCGGCGTCGCGGGTCAGCTACGGTGTCGGGAAGACCCGCAAACAGTACCTTTCAGAAATGCAGGGCGTCGATGACCTCGCGGTGAGCTTCCGAACACACGGCGTCCACAGGCGTCGGTTCCGGAGGTCGGTGCGACGTCGTCGGGGCCCTCGAAGTCACACGCGTTGCAGATCGATCTCCTCTCTGTTGAAGTCAGGAGCGCTGGCATCGGCCGGCGTCGGGTGCTGCGGTGCGAAGTGCAGCGGTGCGGCGTGCGGTGCCCTCAGGTCGCGGTGCGAGCAGCGGCTCGGTGGCGGCGTCGGATGGCGTCGCCGCTGAGACCAGGGTCGCGGTGTGAGATGAAGGCGGTGCTCGTCACGGGGCTGGCAGGTCACGGTGCAGCAGCGGCGTCGTCGTAGCTGCAGCGCTGTCGTCGGCTGACGAACTTGGAGTCGATGGCACCGGCGTCGGTGGGCCAAGGCTGCGGTGCGGGATGGGGCGGTGCGTCGTGTAACTTACGAGCGGTGCCCCCGAACCACGGTGCAAGCAGCGGCATCGAGTCCGGCGTGGAGCGGCGTCGTCGTGAAGCGAGGCGGTGCGAAGTGCGGTGCCCACAGGTCGCGGTGCGAGCAGCGGCTCGGTGGCGGCGTCAGCAGGTGTCGTCGGTGAGACCAGGGTCGCGGTGCGGCGTTGCGGCAGTGCCCTCTGTGGTACCTTCAGGACACGGCGTCGTAGACGGCGTCGGGCTTGAAGTCTTTGCTGTTCCTGAGACTTCTTGAACAGGGGGCAAGCTCTACCTCAAGCCCTTGGAGACACTCACAAAGTAGATTGCAGAAAGTTCAGTTCCAGTCCTTTCACTGCCCAAGACAGAAGCAGCCACTGCAGGCCAACACAGCAAAGCACACAGAAAAGTGGTAGTTCCTCCTCACAGCTTCTCCAGCCCTTCTTCTTGGCAGTCTTCTTGATCCCAAAAAGTTCCAATTTTCTGGGGTTTGGGTCCCCCTTTTTATCCTCAATTTCTCTTTGTCCTCTGAAGGCAGAGAGGCCTTTGCCTAGTCCAAACCAGTTCTGGTCAGTCCTGGAGCACTTTGTTGACAAGTCTCCTTCTTTCCTTTCACAGTGCAGGCCAGGGACATCAGACACACCACAGGAGGTGGAGCCAGCATTGTGGAGGGAAGGCCCAGCCCTATTCAGGTCCCAGGTGCATCTCCTCCCACCCATCTACATGTAGATCTTGCTATTCAGCCCTGTGCTGACTCACCCTGTCTCCTGGCATCCCCCAGCCCCTGTCACTCACACTCCAGACAAGGAATACACAACCTAGCAGAGGCAGGCTTGGATGGTTAGACAAGAAAATACCCACTTTCTAAAAGTGGTATTTTCAAACACAGAATGTTAAAACCAACTTCACTAAAAGATGCATTTTATCATTCTGAGTCCAGGCATACTAAACTCGAATTTCTACCATGTTCCCTGGGTCAGTTAGGATTATAAGCTGTAATAATCAGAACTGCCCATTCTGGCCTAAGGGGAACAGGTAGCCTTGCAATAGTGAACAACGAAATAGGCTGTAATTCACTATCAGGACATGCCACACACACCAGGGCATGTCCTACCTTTCACATACAATGCACCCTGCCCACCGGGGTACCTTGGGCCTACCTTAGGGGTGACTAACATGTAGAAAAGGGAAGGTTTAGGGACTTGCAAGTGTGTGCACTTGCCAAGTCGACATGGCAGCCCCAGGCTGCACACAGGCTCTGCAATGGCAGGCCAGAGTTACACTTTACGGGCTGTTTGCGTGGGTGGCACAATCCAGTGCTGCAGCCCACCAACAGCATTTGATCTATAGGCCCTGGCACTCTCAGTGCACTTTACAAGGGACTGACACATAAATCAAATAGGCCAATCATGGAAACACCAATCCATAACACATTTTATACAGGAGCACTTGCACTCTCCCACTGGACAGCAGTGAGGAAAGTGCGCAGAATCATTACACCAGCAAAAACAGAGTCAAAACCAGGAGGTCAGAAAGCCCTAGATTTCCTCAGCCCTAAGGAGATAATGTGTGTCACACCCCCCTTGGAGAAAAGGACAACCCATAGATAGGTACATGTATATATAGTTATATTTATGTCAGAATTTCAATAGGAAGAGCATTGTTTTGCTTTGCTGATACCTTTTGTGCTGTTTGAAAAACCTTCACTAAACTTTCCAAAAAAACAAGCACAGGCAAAGCCAATAGGATAGGTCTCACCTATGTGAGATCTATTGGTTTTGTCTTGTGTTGAAATTATTTTACCGGAATCACAGAAATCAAGGAGAACAAAACCAAATACAATCAGCATAAATACAGGAAAATGATACAGCTGTCAAATATGATATTGTGAATCTTGCAAAAATAAAGGGGGAAGGGGGACAGAGCCAGTGTAACTAGGAATCAAAGAAACAGATGGATTGGGTAGAGGGTGGGGGTGGAGAGGGAGGGAGAAAGAGAGAAAGAGAGAAAGAAGAAGGGGGCAAGGCAGATGATGGCAGGGAGGATGGCTAAGGGGGGCATTTTCCCTAGAAAGGGGGACCAAATAAGGAGGAACTTGTCAGCTCTATCCATCAGGTTATAGATCACCTTCTCATAAAAGGAAGTCTTGAACATGGCCGCAAGTCATTCTCGTGAGTTGGAACCTGCAAAGAACGCCAATGACATAGGATACATATTTTGGCCGTTGTGAGGGCAGTGGTAAGTATGTGGCGAGCATGGTATGTTAACTAGGGGAGGTCCGCCAGGTCGTGCAGGAGCAGCAGCCGTCTCAATAGGCCCTGGCACTCTCAGTGCACTTTACAAGGGACTGACACATAAATCAAATAGGCCAATCATGGAAACACCAATCCGTAACACATTTTATACAGGAGCACTTGCACTCTCCCACTGGACAGCAGTGAGGAAAGTGCGCAGAATCATTACACCAGCAAAAACAGAGTCAAAACCAGGAGGTCAGAAAGCAAAAAGTCTGGGGAAACACCCCAAAAGATGCCAAGTCTAACACATGTCCCCTCCAGCTGAAAGTAGGGAGAACTACCCAACCCCATTGGAGTTCTCTTCACTAAGGCGGAAGAACCTGGACAGACCATCTGCGTTGGCGTGTTCTGTACCAGGACGGTGTTCCACCGTAAAGTCCATTCCCTGTAGGGAGATGGACCACCTCAGCAGTTTTGGATTCTCACCCTCATTTGCATCAACCATCTGAGGGGCCTGTGGTCCGTCTGAACCCGGAAGTGAGTCCCAAACAGGTATGGTCTCAGCTTCTTCAGTGCCCAGACCACAGCAAAAGCTTCCCTTTCTATGGCACTCCACCTCTGTTCCCTGGGGAGTAGTCTCCTGCTAAGGAAGACTACAGGCTGATCCAGGCCCTCCTCGTTCAGTTGTGAGAGCACCGCTCCCACACCATGCTCTGAAGCGTCAGTCTGCACGACAAATTCCTTGGAGAAGTCAGGTGCCTTGAGCACAGGCGCCGTGCACATGGCGGCCTTCAGGGCATCAAAAGCTTTCTGGCAGGACTCAGTCCAGATCACTTTCCTGGGCTGCTTCTTAGAAGTCAGCTCTGTTAAGGGGGCAACGATGGTGCCATAGCCCTTAACAAATCTCCTATAGTAGCCGGTGAGACCTAAGAAGGCTCTCACCTCCGTCTGGGTCTTGGGGGCTCCCAAGCCAGAATGGTGTCAATCTTGGGTTGTAGGGGCGCCACCTGGCTGCTTCCTACCTGGTGTCCCAAGTACACCACAGAACCCTGCCCGATCTGGCACTTACTGGCCTTGATCGTGAGGCCTGCACCTTGCAGAGCCCTCAACACTTTCTCAAGGTGCTGTAAATGTTCTTCCCAGCTGGAACTGAACACAGCAATGTCATCCAGGTAGGCGGCACTGAAATCCTCCAGCCCAGCCAACACCTGATTGACCAACCTCTGAAAGGTGGCATGGGCATTCTTCAACCCAAAGGGCATCACCCGGAATTGGTAATGACCTTCTGGGGTTGAGAATGCTGATCTCTCCTTGGCCCCATCGGTTAAGGCAATCTGCCAGTACCCAGACGTTAAATCAAACGTGCTGAGGAACCGGGCAGCTCCCAACCGATCAATGAGCTCATCAGCTCTGGGGATGGGGTGCGCGTCAGTCCTGGTGACGGCGTTGAGCCCACGGTAGTCCACACAAAACCGCAGTTCTGGAGTGGCACCGGGTGCAGCAGCCTTTGGGACCAAGACCACTGGGCTGGCCCAAGGACTGTTGGAGGGCTCAATCACCCCTAACGCCAACATCTTAGAGACCTCCTCCTTGATGCTGGCCCTGACCCGGTCAGTCAACCTGTAAATCTTGTGCTTCACAGGAGGGCTGTCACCAGTGTCCACGTCATGGGTACACCAGTGAGTAACACCGGGGGTCAGAGAGAACAGTGGGGCGAACTGTCCCAACAACTGGTGACAGTCCCCTGCTGCTCCTGAGTCAGAGTAGGGGAGAGGATCACACCCTCTACTGACCCATCATGCTCCTTGGTAGACAGGACGTCAGGGAGAGGCTCACTCTCCTCTTCCACCCCATCATCTGTCGCCAAGAGCATACTCACTCGGACCTCTCGAAGTGGGGCTTGAGGCGGTTCACGTGAAGGACCCTCAAAGGGTTCCTTGGAGCCTGCAAATCCACCAGGTAGGTGACGTCACTTTTGCGCTCCACCACCTCATATGGCCCAGTCCACTTGTCCTGCAAGGCACAAGGTTCCACTGGGGCCATCACCCACACTTTTTGCCCAGGTTGAAATTCGACCAGAGTGGCATTCTGGTCATACCACCTTTTCATTTCTTCCTGGCTTGCTTCCAGGTTCGCCTGAGCGAGTTTCCTGAAGCGGGCAGTTTGGTTTCTAAAGGCCAGCATGTAACTAAACACATCCTGGGGAGTTTTCCTGGGAGCTGCCTCCCAGCCTTCCTTTACCAAACTCAGAGATCCTCTGACAGGATGGCCATACAGGAGCTCAAAGGGGCTGTACCCAAGAGACTTCTGAGGCACCTCCCTGTATGCGAAGAGCAGGCATGGCAAGAGGACGTCCCACTTACGCCTAATGGGTTCTGTTAGACCCTTGATCATGCCTTTCAAGGTCTGGTTGAATCTCTCCACCAGACCATTTCCTTGTGGGTGGTAAGGAGTGGTGAACTTGTAGGTTACACCACACTCCTTCCACAGGGATGTCATATACTTGGATATGAAATTGGTCCCCCTGTCAGAAACCACCTCTCTGGGGAATCCCACACGGGAAAAGATCCCCATTAACGCCCGGCCCACCACTGGCGCCGTCGTTGTCCTGAGAGGGATTGCCTCCGGGTACCGGGTGGCATGGTCCACCAAGACCAGGATGTACCTGTTGCCCATCGCTGTCTTGGGATCCAGTGGCCCCACAATATCCATCCCTACCCTTTCAAAGGGTGTTCCAACAACAGGAAAAGGTTGGATAGGAGCTTTGACCTTCCTCCCACTCTTACCACTTGCCTGGCAAGTTTGGCAAGACCTACAGTGTGCATCTGACTGCCTTCGCATTTGGGGCCAAAAGAAGTGGGTGACAAGCCTGTCAAAGGTCTTGTCCTGCCCCAAATGTCCTGCTAAAGGCACGTCATGAGCCAGACCCAGTAGGAAGGTCCTGAAGCGCTGGGGTACCACCAGCACACGGGCTGACCCAGGCACAGCAACCTTAGGCTCACTGTATAGGAGACCATTCTCCCAGTAGATCAGATGTGACCGGGACTGATTACCAGCTGCCTGGTCTGCAGCCTGCCGCCGCAGACCCTCCAGAGTAGGGCACTCGTTCTGCTCCCTGCAGAACTCCTCCCTGGTGGGACCCCCTTCTTGCTGCCAATGGGTCAGCTCAGAGATGTCTCCCAGTTCGGCTACCTGCTCCCCTGTAGGCACCGGGGCGTCCCCTCGAGGTCCGCCTCCTCCCGGTCCGTGGGAACTTCGGGGGCCAGTTTCCCGTGCCCCCTGCCCTTCCTCTTGGCAGGGACTTGGGCCATTGTTCCAGGCTCCAAGTCCTCTTGATCACCCTTTCTGGCTGCCATTGACCGAGTAGACACGCATGCCCACTCTGGCAACCCAAGCATCTCCAAGTGAGACCTGAGCTCAACATCCTTCCATAAGGACTGCTCCAGGTCGCTACCTAGCAGACAATCTACAGGCATGGTAGGGCTCACAACCACCCTCAAGGGACCTGGGCCCCCCCCCATTCAAAGGGAACCTGCGCCACCATACACTGGCGCGCAGAGTTGTCTCAGCAACTACTTGGTGGAATGCCCCTGGGACTACCTGCTTCTCAGAGACCAGGTGACACCGGACTGAGGTCACACTGGCTCCAGTATCTCTGAGAGCCTCTACCCTGTTCCCATTAATGGTCACCCAGGTGCTATATTTCTTTGTGTTAGGGGGCACCTCGTTTCCTGGGACCATCTCACTGTCCCCTAGTGAGACAAGGGTAATTTCTGCGGGATCCCCACCCTCCTGTGGGCACCCCTCCTCCCCAAGCGCTACACTAGCCAACACTTTGGACTGTCCACCGGTGGGTGGCTGTGTCCCCTTTGGGCACTTGGGGTCCCCTTAAAGTGACCTACCTGGTCACATGCATAACACTTGCGGGGGCCGGTCTCAACAGGCTTCCCTGTAGAGACCCCTTTCTTCCTATCACCGGGGGCTGGGAACCTTTACCCTGGGTACTAGTTTGGGGCCCTTTAGAGAACTCCTGTGCTTTACCCTTGTCCCCCCACCTTTCTGCTGGGGACCCTGCCCACCTTTGGCTGAGTCTCCCCCAAACGCTTTCTTGTGGACCCTGGTACTCACCCAGCGGTCCGCCTCCATAGCAAGCTTCCTGGGGTCAGTTAGCTTACTATCAACTAGGTGCTGGCGCAGATCTGCAAAACATAGACTAGACAAGTGCTCCCATGCAATCAAATTGTAGAGCCCCTGAAAATCTGTTACATTACTGCCCTTCACCCAACCATCCAGCGACCTACAGAACATATCCACACATTCCAACCAAGTGTTGGCCTCAGACTTTTTACTGGACCTAAACTGATCCCTGTACTTTTCAGGAGTGAGCCCATACCTAGTGAAGAGAGCATCTTTCATGTCAGCATAGGTGAGGTCCTGCCCCTTACCCAAAGCTATCAGAGTATCCCTAGCTTCCTCTGGAAAGAGAGGCCACAACCCCGCTCCCCAGTTCCTCTCAGGGACCCAATTAGTCAATTTAGTCAATTATTTATTTATTTTGTTTTGGAACTCCTACGGAGGTCCACAAAAACACACCAACAATTAAAAGGGCAAACTTTACATACAATACAAAATTCTTCCTTATGGGTCTCAGGGACCCCATTCATATGAATAGACGACTCGTACCCTTGAAACCACCTTTGTATGTCATCACCCTTTTTGTACTCTTTACCTACATTCTTGGGGATGTGTACAATCCTGTCTGTGTGTGCTGAAGAATTGCTGCCACCATCTGAACCGGATCTACTCTTTAGCTCCAGCTCCTTGATCATTCTCTCATGATCTAGTATCATTTTCCTTTCCTTCATGGCTATTCTTTTCTCTTCCCTCTCACTTTCTATTCTGAGTTTCTCCAATTCAAACCTCCTTACTTCCCACCTGTCCTCCAGCTCCTCTGGGGACAAACTACTGCTGCCTGGCCTGGAGGGTTCCCCCCCTCCCAAAAGCACATCCACCCTAGGAACAGGCTCCTCCACTTCTCCATTGAGATCACCAGATTGCCCACTGGCACCTCTGGCTGCTACCCAGGCCCTCAGCGCCTTTGTAGCTCATCCTTCCTGGTGAGGCCTCTGACCTGGACTTTCAGGTTCTTGCAAATCGATTTTAACTCCTTGACATTGTAGGCTTCCAATCGATCCTCCTCAAAGGCAATTTTCTACTGATGTAATTGATGATACTATAGATTCAGGCATGTTGAAGTAGCAAGTTCAAACTGGCAAGATCAAAAATAGGCCAAAAAGAAAAAGAACCTGTAAGTGGTACGTAATGGTCTGCGATATGGTAGTAGTGCACACCAATCACTGTGAGTCAAGTGCAAACACAAGTCCTATCCTCACCGCTGACAACCAATGTTAGAAATGGGATCTCTAGTTGGCAAGGGCTTGCACCTTTGTCCAAGTAGGGACCCTTCTTCCTAGTCAGGGTAAGGGAGTTACACTCCTAAAATAACCCCTGCTCACCCCCTTGGTAGCTTGGCACGAGCAGTCAGGCTTATTCTAGAGGCAGTGTGTAAAGCATTTGCACATAACCAACAGTAATACAATGTAAGCACTACAAACTGACACCACACCAGTTTAGAAAAATATCCAATATTTTTATATACTTTAAAACAAGACCAAATACGATAAAAATCCACAGTACAGTACTTTAAAAATCTTCTGTTATCAAAATGTCCTTAAAAACAGTTCCTTGATGTCGATAGCTCTGTCCAGGGCTATCACGGCGTCGTGAACAAACAAATCCAAACAGTTCTGGCTGACCGCGGCGTCGCGGGTCAGCTACGGTGCCGGGAAGACCCGCAAACAGTACCTTTCAGAAATGCAGGGCATCGATGACCTCGCGGTGAGCTTCCGAACACACGGCGTCCGCAGGCGTCGGTTCCGGAGGTCGGTGCGGCGTCGTCGGGGCCCTCAAAGTCACACGCGTTGCAGATCGATCTCCTCTCTGTTGAAGTCAGGAGCGCTGGCGTCGGCCGGCATCGGGTGCTGCGGTGCGAAGTGCAGCGGTGCGGCGTGCGGTGCCCTCAGGTCGCGGTGCGAGCAGCGGCTCGGTGGCGGCGTCGGATGGCGTCGTCGGTGAGACCAGGGTCGCGGTGTGAGATGAAGGCGGTGCTCGTCACGGGGCTGGCAGGTCATGGTGCAGCAGCGGCGTCGTCGTAGCTGCAGCACTGTCGTCAGCTGACGAACTTGGAGTCGATGGCACCAAGTTGGTGGGCCAAGGCTGAGGTGCGGGATGAGGGCGGTGCATCGTGTAACTTACGAGCGGTGCCCCCGAACCACGGTGCAAGCAGCGGCGTCGAGTCCGGCGTGGAGCGGCGTCGTCGGGGATACCACGGCATCATCGTGAAGCGAGGCGGTGCGAAGTGCGGTGCCCACAGGTCGCGGTGCGAGCAGCGGCTCGGTGGCGGCATCAGCAGGCGTCGTCGGTGAGACCAGGGTCGCGGTGCGGCGTTGCGGCGGTGCCCTCTGCGGTGCCTTCAGGACACGGCGTCGTAGACGGCGTCGGGCTTGAAGTCTTTGCTGTTCCTGAGACTTCTTGAACAGGGGGCAAGCTCTACCTCAAGCCCTTGGAGACACTCACAAAGTAGATTGCAGAAAGTTCAGTTCCAGTCCTTTCACTGCCCAAGACAGAAGCAGCCACTGCAGGCCAACACAGCAAAGCACACATCCAAGTGGTAGTTCCTCCTCACAGCTTCTCCAGCCCTTCTTCTTGGCAGTCTTCTTGATCCCAAAGAGTTCCAATTTTCTGGGGTTTGGGTCCCCCTTTTTATCCTCAATTTCTCTTTGTCCTCTGAAGGCAGAGAGGCCTTTGCCTAGTCCAAACCAGTTCTGGTCAGTCCTGGAGCACTTTGTTGACAAGTTTCCTTCTTTCCTTTCACAGTGCAGGCCAGGGACATCAGACGCACCACAGGAGGTGGAGCCAGCATTGTGGAGGGAAGGCCCAGCCCTATTCAGGTCCCAGGTGCATCTCCTCCCCCCCATCTACATGTAGATCTTGCTATTCAGCCCTGTGCTGACTCACCCTGTCTCCTGGCATCCCCCAGCCCCTGTCACTCACACTCCAGACAAGGAATACACAACCTAGCAGAGGCAGGCTTGGATGGTTAGACAAGAAAATACCCACTTTCTAAAAGTGGTATTTTCAAACACAGAATGTTAAAACCCACTTCACTAAAAGATGCATTTTATCATTCTGAGTCCAGGCATACTAAACTCGAATTTCTACCATGTTCCCTGGGTCAGTTAGGATTATAAGCTGTAATAATCAGAACTGCCCATTCTGGCCTAAGGGGAACAGGTAGCCTTGCAATAGTGAACAACGAAATAGGCTGTAATTCACTATCAGGACATGCCACACACACCAGGGCATGTCCTACCTTTCACATACAATGCACCCTGCCCACCGGGGTACCTTGGGCCTACCTTAGGGGTGACTAACATGTAGAAAAGGGAAGGTTTAGGGACTTGCAAGTGTGTGCACTTGCCAAGTCGACATGGCAGCCCCAGGCTGCACACAGGCTCTGCAATGGCAGGCCAGAGTTACACTTTACGGGCTGTTTGCGTGGGTGGCACAATCCAGTGCTGCAGCCCACCAACAGCATTTGATCTATAGGCCCTGGCACTCTCAGTGCACTTTACAAGGGACTGACACATAAATCAAATAGGCCAATCATGGAAACACCAATCCATAACACATTTTATACAGGAGCACTTGCACTCTCCCACTGGACAGCAGTGAGGAAAGTGCGCAGAATCATTACACCAGCAAAAACAGAGTCAAAACCAGGAGGTCAGAAAGCCCTAGATTTCCTCAGCCCTAAGGAGATAATGTGTGTCACACCCCCTTGGAGAAAAGGACAACCCATAGATATGTACATGTATATATAGTTATATTTATGTCAGAATTTCAATAGGAAGAGCATTGTTTTGCTTTGCTGATACCTTTTGTGCTGTTTGAAAAACCTTCACTAAACTTTCCAAAAAAACAAGCACAGGCAAAGCCAATAGGATAGGTCTCACCTATGTGAGATCTATTGGTTTTGTCTTGTGTTGAAATTATTTTACCGGAATCACAGAAATCAAGGAGAACAAAACCAAATACAATCAGCATAAATACAGGAAAATGATACAGCTGTCAAATATGATACTGTGAATCTTGCAAAAAATAAAGGGGGAAGGGGGACAGAGCCAGTGTAACTAGGAATCAAAGAAACAGATGGATTGGGTAGAGGGTGGGGGTGGAGAGGGGAGGGAGAAAGAGAGAAAGAGAGAAAGAAGAAGGGGGCAAGGCAGATGATGGCAGGGAGGATGGCTAAGGGGGGCATTTTCCCCTAGAAAGGGGGACCAAATAAGGAGGAACTTGTCAGCTCTATCCATCAGGTTATAGATCACCTTCTCATAAAAGGAAGTCTTGAACATGGCCGCAAGTCATTCTCGTGAGTTGGAACCTGCAAAGAACGCCAATGACATAGGATACATATTTTGGCCGTTGTGAGGGCAGTGGTAAGTATGTGGCGAGCATGGTATGTTAACTAGGGGAGGTCCGCCAGGTCGTGCAGGAGCAGCAGCCGTCTCAATAGTTGGGTGGATATATCCATGGTCTCCCCCAACGTGGACGTCACTGCAACCCAGAAAGGACGGACCGCGGGACATTCTGCTAAGAGGTGAATCATGTCACAGAACGCATGGCTGCATCTCCAACAGGAGGAGTGGGGCAGCAGGCCCGCATCGTGAAGCCATGCCGGAGTCCAGTGCCATCCCTGCAGAATCTTAAAAAGGCTGTATTTCATCCGGGCCTCTCGAGTTCCCCTCTCCAGGGCCTCCAGTAGCTCCCCCCCAGTCCTCTTACTCGTATACACTAAACTTAGCGTGAAAGGGGCCGGCAATGGGTGTTGTGGTGGGCGTTCCACTGCAACACCCATTGATTTTGACGCTGTTCCATATTTACAAGGGTGGTTTAAATATGGGGCAGCACCAAAATTAAGACCAGGTAAACCTGGTCTTACCCTGGTGAAACGAGGAGAAATGCTTCATTTCCCCTCGTTTTTGCTGTTTCTAAGTGTGCTGCGTTGTGCAGCACACTTAGAAACAGCAAAACGCCATTGATTGTTTATATGCAGGAAGGTGTCGCTTCCTGCACATAAATAATCATTAAAAAAAAATGACGAGTTGCAACTTCTCTATGTGCTGCACAAAGCAGCACACATAGAAGTTACAAAACGCCATTTCAGATTGTTTATGTGCAGCACATAAACAATCCTTCCCCTCAACCAGGCACCCTTGCACTATGGAGCAAAGGTGTCTGCGTTGGCGCTAGGCTGCTAATTTAGTGCCAGCGCAGATAGAAACACAGGGCTGCACCTTATTCTTGTAATTACGGTGCAGCCCTGCGTTTCAGAAGTGGCGGAGCCCGGCTTTAAGCCAACAAGGCTAACGCAGCACTCCGCCACTTCTTTTGTAAATATGCCCCACACACTCTTCCATGTTCGTCAACTTAGTGAAGTAGCGTCCTACATGTCCACAAAGCACCTTGTTAGAGGTAGACAGCGATATAAATCCAATCCAATCCAAAACAACAACTAACTGTGGAAGTGTGATGGTCAAGTATGGACCTGCCCCATCACACATGCATTTTTAGGTCAAGCTTGGGCAGCGCATGAGCTGCTCTGTGAGGGTGGTTTAAGGTTAGGCATAGAAGCTCCACCCATTTCATGCCCATCTTTTCAATTGGCCCCTGTTACTGTACTTGCGAAATCGTTGCTTTTAATTTGTAAATAGGCTTAATAGTCCCTCCTTGGTACCGCCTTGTCTGCATTTGTAACCTCCCAGAACGACTGGACTTTTTACTTGTGTCGTTACATGGCCTGCTTTATAAGTCGGTGAACACTATTTTCTTTAATGATGTTCCCTTATTCCACCCACGACATCGCAGCACGCTGCACGCTTTTAGTAATGTATTTATTTAAATGACAGCGCGGTCAGCTTTAAATATAGCAGCCGTGCTTATTTAATTATTTAATTTACGGCGCAATCCGCTTTCACTTTAGCGGCTGTGCTTATTTAATTTTTTATTTCACAGCGCCGGCCGCTCTCACATTAGCGGCCGCACTTATTTATTTATTTAATTAATAGCGCGGACTGCTTTCACTTTAGCAGCCGCGCTATAGAACCTTTCTAAATTCATGATTGTTTTTAAACTTTGGGTGAAAGCGTCCCATTCGCGCTTTCACTTTAATGTTGGCCGCGGCCCTTTCTTTAGACGCTGCTCACTGTAACCTGAGTCTGGGAGCAGCATCTAAAGAAAGGGGCGCGGCCACCATTAATGTGGTCACGCATTTGCGAGAGTTTGCTCTGTTGGCATTAAAAATAACAATGCCTTTTATATATGTGTTGCTTTTAAAAACACATAAATAAAAGGCATTGTCATGTATAATGCCAATAGCTTAAACTCTTGCAAATGCGAGACCTATTGCATTGAAAATGCTTGTTTTCGCTGTTATATGCCTGCTGCTGTGCGGCCTGCCTGGGCTAGACAACTTCCGACCCTTGACAGATCATTTTCTAAATGGGGTGCCACCGAATACCCACAGACGAGTCAGTCACCTCTGTTTCAGCCCCTCGGAGTGAAAGGGCAACATTTATGTGCCGCACCGCCCAAACGGCAACAGGGGACAAGTTGCCTCTGAATAAAACAGAGACGGAAAAGCTGCAGAACACTTGGCAGTATATGACAGCACTACACAGCGAACCCCAAAGACAAAATGAAGGTCGAACATGGCCTAGAACTCGAAGCCTTGCTGAGGTGTTAGGGCCCTATATGACGCATGTTAAGTTAGGCGTGCTCGTAAAGCATTTTTGAACCGCATTGCATTGTCCATGCGTGTCTGCTCATCCATAAAAGGCAGAGACGGGTCACAGCGGATGCCAGCGTCTCGCTAGATAGACCCCTTCAGAGTGACGCTTTGTGGCGCGAGATCAGCTTGTGTTGACCAACGAGCACCCTGGGGCTCGCGACGCACACGCAGGACAATGCCATGCCCCTGAGGCAGGTTGGAGCAGAACAATGGAAACTTTTAGCTTGTGCAAAACAAACTGAAGACGCAAGTCAAAATATACCAGCATGGGAGCGGGCATTCCAAACATACCAGTCTCACTCGGAAATCACTGGCAGATGCGTGCATGTGCTCACAGCGGAGAGGCTTCGGTCACTGCTACTGATTCACACTTCACGTTCTATTTAAGCTAATTTGTCAGTCGACACGCCTTGGGTGAAACCTTTCAATGCTACGCAGCCGAGAATTTTCTATTCTTAAACATTGTAAACATGCACTGGAAACACATGTCCTTCAATCCTTCAAACCGTGTAGCTGCAAACTGGTCAGGAGCATTGCATCTAGCCAGTCTTCGCTTTTGTTGTGAACACCGAGGGGCAGATTTACGTTGAACTAACGCAGTGGGGTACAGCAAGTCATTTTGCTGCGCCGCGCTGCGTTAGTTTTGAAGCACAGGGATGCGACATATTTACAAGAATATGTCGCATCCTTGTGCTTCCCCCTGCGCTGGCGCACAAACTGCAGCCATGAGCCGGCGCAGGCACCCTTGCACCATGGTGCAAGGATGCCTGCGTCGTGGGGAGATTGTTTTTGTGCAGGAAGGGGAACCTTCCTGCGCAAAAACAATCACTACAACCATTTTCCTCTTTCAATGCGTGCTGCAGAATGCAGCACCCATTGAAAGAGGAAAAAACGAGGAGAAATGAAAACATTTCTCCTCGGTGCGCTTCGCTACGCCACCTCTAGGGTGGCGTAGCTTTCAGATGCATCTCCAGAGTTACGATTTCTCGTAATTCTGGAGATGTGTCTTGTTCCATGAGTGTTGCGTGGGAACACCCACAGCAACACCCATGGAACGCCCCTTCACCGCAAAGTGCTGCGTGTGAAGGGGCCGTATTTACAAGGAGAGGAAAAGTCACGCAGGGTGGCTTTTCCTCTCCTTGTAAATATGGAGCAGCCCCCTGCACCACCAGTACGTCACGAAAAGTGACGTACTGGTGGCGCAGGGGGCTCGTAAATCTGCCCCCCAGCATTTGAGAACTCGTGCGTGTAATGAAAACAAGCATTGCCAATGCTAATAGCTCTGGCTTTAATCTGCCAAGTTATGTAAACAAAAACACTAATGCTGTTTATGCGTGGTGAATGTATAAATGGAATGATTCACCAACACCCAATAGCAAATGGGTGGAGAAAAAACTCACTCACTGTATATTTGAAGAATTGGTAACAAATACAATACTTAAAGAGACAGGTGCCCTATCAAGCCAGACTTAAACAAACATTGGCAAAGCCAGTAGGTCTCGCCTATGCAAGAGCTATTGGCTCTGCCAATATATTTTGGCCATGTTGTACACAAGCATGGCTGCTTTTCAGCATGGTTAAAAGTTAGTGGAGTAGAGGAGAGTGGCAGGAGTATCATAATTTGGAGTGGTGTAGATTGGATTGTCATGGAGTGGCGTACAGTGTTATGGATTGGCATAGAGTGTCAGAGCTGAGTGGACTAGAGTAGAGTGCAGTAGAGTGGAGCAGCATGGAGTGGAGTGGCATAGAGTGTCACGGAATGCCATGGAGGGAGTAAAGTGTCATATAGTTGAGTGGCATAGAGTGTTGTAGAGTGGAGAGGCATAGAGTATCGTAGAGTGGAGTGGTGTACAGTGGCCTCGATTAGAGTGGAGTGGCGTAGAGTGGAGTAAAGTGGTGTGGAGTTGTGTAGAGTGAGTTACATATACTCTGGTACAGTGTTGTGGCATTAAGTGGAGTAGATTGTCATAGAGCAGCGTGGCATAGAGTGGAGTAGCGTGTCGTAGAATGAGTTGTCATAGCGTATCATGGAGTGTTGTGGAGTGAGTACAGTGGAGGAGAGTGTAAAGGCTTAGAGTGGAGTAGAGTGTCATGGAGTGGCATAAAGTGTCGTAGAATGGAGTGACGTAGAGTGGAGTAGAGTGCCACAGAGTAGAGTGGAGTAGTGTGGAGTGGTGTAGAGTGGAATAAAGTGGCATAGATGGAGTTGCATTTGGTTAGGAGTAGAGTGTTGTAGAGTGGTATAGAATGGAGTAGAGTGTAGTGGCATGGTGTAGTGCAGCGTAGAGTGGAGTAAAGTGTCATAGAGCGGAGTGGTATAGAGTTGAATAGAGTGTTGTAATGGAGAGTCATAGAGTGGAACAGAGTGTTGTGGTATAGAGTGGAAGGGCGTAGATAGGCGTGGCATAGAGTGGAGTGGTGTGTCATAGAGTAGAGTAGAGTGGAGTGGCGTGTCATTGAGTGTCTTAGAGTGGCGGGGCATAGAGTGGAGTTGCAAGTAGTAGAGTAGTGTGGAGTAGCAGGTTGCAGAGTGGAGTGGCATGTCATAGAGTGAAGTAGCAAGTATTGTGATGGACAAGGTGAAGTCTGGTTCGCCTTTAGATCCAGCCCCACCGCATATCCTCAAAACAGTAACACCTGTCATTCTTCCTACCTTAATGAGGGTCATGAACCAGTCCCTGGAGATGGGCATAGTCCCAGTCGCATGGAAACATGCTATTATTAAACCCCTGTTAAAAAAAGCTAACGCAGATACATCGCAACTATGTAATTACCGCCCCATCTCCTTGGTGCCGTTTGTGGGCAAGCTATTGGAAAAGCATGTCAACAGATCATTGTCGGAATTCCTAGAAAATAACCAATGCCTCCACCCCACTCAGATGGGCTTCAGGGCACAACACAGCACAGAGTCTGCTCTGTTGGTGGTGGTGGAGGAACTCAGAAGATCGTTAGTCCAGGGAAAATCAGCTGCCTTGCACCTTTTGGACCTGAGTGCCGCCTTCGATACTATAGACCATCATATATTACGTAGAAGGCTCTCAGACACTGGGGTGCAGGGCAATATGCTCAAGTGGTTGACATCGTTCTTGGAGGATAGAACATTTCAAGTACTGGAGAACACTACTCTGTCCAAAACTATGTCATTAAGGTGTGGGGTACCACAGGGTTCCTCATTAAGCCCTACGCTATTTAATGTTTACATGGAACCACTTGCTAAGATTGTCCTGGAGTTTGACATTTCTATGATGTCCTTTGCTGACGACACTCAGCTGGTGATCTCCTTGGACCCAAAAAACAGCGAGGACGCTGAGAGATTATCTTCTTGTATGGAAAAAGTCAAGGAGTGGATGACAAAAAGCTGTCTAAAATGAAACGGGGACAAGACAGAGTTACTGATCCTCGGGAGTAAGGAAATACCCAGGACCTCCATAGGCTGGCCCACATGCCTAGGCAGTCCACCTATTCCCAAAGAAATAATTAAGAATCTAGGCATCTGGCTAGAAAAGGATCTTTCCATGGTGACACAGGCTATGAAAGTCGCAGCTACCTGTTTTGGACTACTTAGAAGTCTCTGAAAATCCAAGACAGGATCCCTATACAGCTTAGGAAGACAGTAGTCCATTCTTTGGTCACCTCGCGGTTAGATTATGGAAACTCATTATTCCTGGGGGCACCTAAATATGTGACCCACAGATTGCAGGTGGTCCAGAACGCAGCTGCAAGGCGGCTGTGCAATGTTCCGGCGCGGGAGTCAGTAAAAAAGCACCTAAAAGGATTACATTGGCTCCCAGTAGAGGCCAGAATAAAATTCAAGATTCTGGTCATCACCCACAGAGCTCGACATAATAGGGGTCCCAGGAAAATCAAGAGTCTAATATCCCCGTACATTCCAAACAGGCATTTACGCTCAAGTACGGAGGAACTTCTAAAATCAACAAAGGCCACGAGGGAGAGATGGGGAGGAAGATCCTTCTCCCACCTTGCTCCTAAACTTTGTAATTTTTATCACTGGAATATCGGATGATGCATAAAGAACTACAGTTCCGCAAAGCAATTAAAACATGGCTGTTCAAACAATAACTTTAAGGCCTGTCCGATTCCTACCAGCTACATGTCTCTTAGCGCTGGGAAGCCTTAGGGTAGCCATGCGCTCTATAAATCCCATATAATAATAATAATAGAGTAGAATGGCGTAGAGTGGAATAGTGTAGAATGTTGTAGAGTGGAGTGGCGTGTCATAGAGTGTAGAGTCGTAGAATGCAGTGGCGTGCCGCAGAGTGGCGTAGAGTGGAGGTACATGGAATAGAGTGTTATAAGGAGGAGTTGTTTAGAGCGGGATGGCATAGAATGGAGAATGCATGGTCTGGTAATGCATTGCCATTAGAGACAACACATTTTCAATTAAAATAACCATTACATTTGCACAGACATACAGTTTTACTGATAAATGTATACATCACACAAACGATAATGTGTGGAAATGTCATCAACTAGTGTATTGATTTGTTTTGTGACCATATTTATTTTTATTTATTTTTATTTGAAAGGTTTTATATAGCGCTGGCTAGACCCGGAGGTATCAGAGCGCTTTACATGAGAATCAGACCATAGTTGCAGGTTACATCGTTACAAAGGTTACAAATAAATATTAAAATATTTGTTTCCACCACACTTCAGAATTACAAAAAAGTGCTTAATTTGTGCCTTTGTAATTATGATATATTCTGAAATATCTGCACGGTTTATTTACAGACATTTAGCGGCCGATTCCGATCTCGGCCGGTTGGGCTCCGAATCGGATTCGGCTTTACCGGATCCGATTCGGAGCCCTATTTCCCGACCGAATCGTACGTGCGTCCGGGCGAGCGAGTACGATGCGTGCGCTCGCGAAATCTCCGACCGACTCGTTCGCAGGACCCGACCGCTCCAACCGACTCGCACCGCGCAATGGAGACGTTCCCCGGCTGGGTGAGTACGATGCACATCGCGACCGCTCCGACCGACTCGCGCAGTCCGGCTCCAAGGAGCTGTCAGAGCCGCACTTTGGGGGTCCGTGTCGGACCCCCCTGGAAGTGTAGGCACGCGAGTCGCACACAGAGGGGAGCCATGGGTCCCCCCTACACGTGCATGTACGGTGCGACCCGCATCGATGCGAACACGCTGTAGGGGGCGCCCTTGTTCGCATCGTGCCCATTGAGTCAATGGGAGCCCGTGTACGCGTCGTACGACTGGCTCCCATTGACTTCAATGGGAGTCTGACCGAATCGAGTCCGATAGCATACGTGCGCATCGTACTCGTTCGGTCGGACTGCTAGGGTCCGATTCGGTCGGAGAGATTTCCGGCCCGAATCGGAATCGGCCCCTTAGACTTTATTGTGTGCTAGAAAAAAGCATTTCCTTTCACAGCAAGATTGTCACATAAATCCTCTCACTTGGAAGTCAGGAAAGAAAGGTAAACACAAAAACTCCCTCAGAAGGCATAGCATGACATTTGACCTCTGTCTTTGAATGCACAGAAAATGAGACAAAATAAGATTTAAAGGCCTGTTTACAGAAAGCAAGCACTTGTGGAAGTGTACAGTAAATAGGCTATGCTCCACGGGAGGGACGATCTGAAGCAGGACAGCCTAAAACAAATAAAGCCAGCGAACAGAAAGCAAGCAAATATGAGTTGCAAAACACAAAGCCAATGTGAAGCAATGGTCGGAATGCATTCCCAAGGAAGCTTTTTGAATTTCCCCAAGAAATCATTAGCAAACCAGATAACTGCCTTGCCTGGTAGGCTTCGGCCTAAAAAAGCGGTGGCATCACATGGTTGCCCTGTGCTCTACTGAAAAAAAGGAACTGGTCCCCCCTTGATGCCTTCTCAATTCTTCAGTCACCGCCACTCCTCAGCATCCTTTAACATAGTCAGTAGTCCCACTCAGACCCTTCCTGTCCGACACTTGTGTCAAAATCATGACCTTCAACAGAGGAAGAGGTTTGTCTCAATACATTATATAACCAGAGTGAGTGTTGAAATAGCAGATTAAAGAATAGGTGTCTTTGCCTCTTATGAAAATCTTCTCCATTAGTATATGTACAGCCAGAAACTTGACATTTGAAATTAGAATAAAGGAAAAGCAAGAGGAATGATAAACTCTCTAAGAACAATAGAAATATTTATATCACTAAAAACAAAATCATAATTATTTAAATTCTTGACATTCATTTCTGTGAACATCTGCCATTCTGATTGTATCTTAAGTAACTGGGAAGAAGTTTGAGGGAAGGTTATAGGGAGTGGTCTCGGAGGAGTTGTGGATGACAGAGAGGTCTGCAAGAGACAAGGAATTGATGGATGACCCTTGTGGGACGAAAAGGTGGAGGTGCGGGTGTCTGACTAGAAGCAAGTTGTTGTTGTGCTGTTAGATCTTCTGTATGTTTTACTAAGGATGAAACTGAGGGCATTACACTTGTCTGTGGAGTGTAGGACTGGAGGGAGAGGCAGGAGATTCATGCAGTGCTTGACTGCCTTAATAGTGAGCTGGTGGCAGCTTCATTCATGGGGTTTGCATCGCACTTGGCTTTAGTGAAATGATGAATTACCTGCATGCTGTGAGAGGGACTTCAGGAGCTTGAGGTCTTGGGGTCTTCTTTTTCTTCTATTTTCTTTCCACTCTGCAGATAGAGCGTTTGTAGTCAGGAACGTCTTTTGCCTATTTGGGTGCTGAAGAGTTCAGCAGGCATTTGTGTGTTTTAATTGGATTGTGGTTGTTCACATGAATATCCAGAAATAGGCCAATGTCAACAGCTCAGATTTGGAGCAGGTGGGCAAATGATGAGTAGAGCTTTAGTTTATTGATGGAGTAGTCTATGAAGAATCTGTTGGTTTGTTGTTTTGTTTTGTGTGACTTTGGTGTATTAGGTGGATGTTGAGCAGAATGATGGGGATGGTGTGGTTGTTGTTCTAGATCAGGGGTATAGGCGGCTTGCATTGGGTAGTTGCTGATATCAAGAAGATGAGGTTGGGATTTTGGCCTATGGATTGTGTTGATTGGGTGACATGCTGCATCATATTGAGTGTGTTGATGAGGTTGTAGGAGGTGTATCTTGATTTTTTAATGATTGAATTGCCTAGAAGGTTAAAGTTAATGGGGAAAGTGGTGTGGGTGTGTCAGATAGAGGAGGTTATGAGACGGCCTGAGAATATATCTATGAAGTCTGTATTCTATATGGGAGGGCTGTAGATGAGATGAGGGTAGTGGACTGAATTCTGTAAATGGAAAGTGGTATGTGAAGTGCTCAACATCATTTTGGCCCTGATTTAGAGTTTGGCAGATGTGTACTCTGTCACAAATTTTACGGATACCCACTCCAACTTATTACAAGTGAGTAATATAGAATCTACTTGTAATCCTGGAACAGGCATTTTAATAGACATATTACTTTGTTGTTCTGGTAGAATCTTCTTATTTTAGTATAAATGCTTTTTGTCATGGTATACTACATGGGATTCTGGAATCCCTGTATAAAAAACTGTCCCTAATTTCTTTATAATAAGTGACTTGTGACTAACTCAGTCACCTATTATAAAGAAGCGATGTCAGATCTCAACTGTAATACTTATTACAGTTGAGTTCTGACATCACACTGCCTGCTGTCAGAGGCAGCAACTGTGGAAAAAGGCAGGTCAGGTCACTGAGCATAACTAAAGCACCTGTTTAAAGAAGGAAAAATAATAATGGCTTTTTTTTCTTCTGCTATGTTTTTTTAGCTGTAACTTGACAAGCAGAAAGGAGATCTTTATGGCGACATGTTTCTTTTTTGCACTCCTTATGTAACTATAGAAAAGTTAGAATCTTTCTGCTTGTTTTCACACATTCCGAGCTACTGTGCCTTTTTTTTAAAAACTTGACATATTAAACTGATTCTAATATATTTTTGCAACAAATATCTAACAGCTTTCTTACATATGTTTAATTTTGCACTATAGATTCTGTTTTTATTCAAGCACACAAGCTCTCTCTTACACATGAAAAAGCTACACGTTAAGGATTTAAGTGGTTTGTGGTTTGTGGGTTTGACCATGTATTATAAGGAATAAAGTATCCCCTGCCATACATTCTTTCCTCTATATGATCATGCAACTATTCTGTGACTTACAATATTCTTATAATGTATGGCATGGGGTACTTTATCCATTATACAAGTTTTATCTCATTACAACTACTTTTGTTATTCTGTTTAAAAAAAGTTTAAATACTAGTATGAATATCTTTCTTATCTGGTAAAATATTTTTCTTACATCCTACATTTTTATTCTGGTACAAACAACTTTGTAGTTAATGTATATATTTTTTAACCCTGGAATAAATTAGTTTGGTACCCTAATATATAGTTTTTCATCCTGGCACATGCACATTTATCTTGGTATAAACCTTTTAGTTAAGTACAAATGCCTTTCTTTTCCAGATATAATATTTTGTCCTGGAAAAATTGTCTTTGTTATCCTGATACACATTTTGTGTAGCCTCATAAAAATGGCTTGATTTTACTCTCCGCATAAAAGTCTCTATTATTCTGGTTTAAATATGTGTGTCCTTCTATTTTATAAACTGTTTTATTTCAGTACAAGTGTCTCATATTTTTATCTGGGAATAAATGCCTTTGTCATCTTTGTAAAAAAAAACTATCCTGGTCCACGAATGTTGATAATGGGCTACACATTTTTTTATATGGAATCAAAGCTTTTGACATCCTGGTATATTATGTGATTCTTATACATCACTTTCTTATTTTGGTATAATTTTTATATTGTGGTACATGTATACCCTGTATAAATTAATTGGTATCCTGCTTTTTTAAATCCTGGAATACATGATGTTGTTATGTTGTTATATTGTTATGCTGGTATCATTTCATCCTGGAATAAACACCATTTTAACCTCATGATTTTAAACTCATGCTTTTTTTGTCCTGGCAAAAAATACTTTAGCACCTGCCAAAAAAATGTTTTTTACATCATACAAATAATTTTGTTATCCTAGCAGAAAGTTTTAGAAATTGGTTTGAATTACTCTCTGATTACAGCATGATGTTTTTTTCCTCTAGGTATGAGTTTCACTCTTACCCTGGTATCATTAATTTCCTGTATTATTCTCTGGTACAAACAACTTTTCTAACCTGATATTTTGGAAATGGCCTTTTTGCAGGGTTATCCCCAAACTTTTTTCCTTCTTCCTCCTTTGTTTTTGACTTCGTTTTTGCTGGTTTTAGGACTCTGGGCACTTTAACCCTGCTGACCAGTGATAAAGTGCATGTGTCTCTATGTCTAAAAGGTAATGGCATTTGGTTTCCCCATGACTGGCAGATTTGTTTCACTAATACGTCCCTGGTACAGTGCACAACATGTGCCCAGGGCCTGTAAATCAAATGTTACTAGTGGGCCTGCAGCACTGATTGTTCCACCCACATGAGTAGCCCTTCAAACATGTCTCAATCCTTCAGAGCCTGTGTGTGCAATTTTAGACTGCCATGTCGACCTGGCAAGTTCAGCTACTTGCCAGGTCCAGACCTTCCCTTTTATTACATGTAAGGCACCCCTAAGGTAGGCCCTAACTAGCCCCAAGGGCAGGGTGAGGTGTATTTAAAATGTAGGACATGTGCTTTTGAGTTTTATATGGTAGTGAAAAACTGCTAAATTCGTTTTCACTACAGCAAGGCCTATCTCTCCCATAGCTTAGCATTGGAGCTGCCTTGTAGCAGTTTACAAATGTAACTTCTAATTGGGAGAAGATAGAAAATTGGTGTTTAGTGTCTCTGGACTCACAACATAAAAATACATCTTTTAGTGCAGTTGGTTTTGAAATTGCAAGTCTGAAAATGCCACTTTTAGAAAGTTGCAAAAAGAACAATTGATGAACATAATGCTAAACAATGTCAATCATTCACCCCAGTACAGTGATCTGGGCCTAAATCCATTGTTATTTTGCTCCCCATGCCATTCCAGGTTAAACCCAGCCATATACAAATTAGTCTTGACCCTGCTCTCCATGGGAACAGTCCAGCCCAAACTGCCAAGCCAGGTCCTCCCTGGACCGGAAACAAGCATCCTGGAACCAGTTTCAGGGTTTCACATTACCTCTTTAGTTTAGCCTGATTGCTCTGAGCCAAGCTAACAGAGAGTGAGTACAGGTACCTTAGTGTGTACTACACTTACCCTGACTAGAGTGTGGGTCCCTACTTAGACAGTGTGCAAACCACTGCCAACTGGATACCCCATTCCTAACATGATATAACATTATTTTTATGTTGTACAAATAAGTTTGTTATCCTGTTAGTAAGCTTTTTAAACTCACACACATGACACTGTTACTTTGTTACCTGATTTAAAATATTTTTACATCATGCAAAAAATGTTGTTCTCCCGGTAGAAAATTTAAACAATTCGTACAAATGTTTTTGTTACCCAGTATAATGGATTTCACCCTCGTATGAATGCCAATGCTATCCTGGCATCATTTTATTTCCTTCTGTAAATTACATCAAGATCCTGTTACTGAAAATTTTAACCCGGTATAAATATTTTCATTCCCTGGTAAAATAATGTATCCTGTTATAAATTACTTCACCTGGTATATTCATTTTTATCTTTTTCAAAAGCAATGTTGGTATCCTGGTATTAACTGTTTTATATCGCAATAAATGCCTTTTTTATCTTCATGTATTTTTTATCATGGTACAAATAACTCTGTTAATCTGATATAAAATGATTGTTTATATGGTCCACAATCATTTTGCTATCCCAGTGGAAGGATTATTAAACTGGTACAAAATACTTTGTTATTAAGTTGTAATTTCTTGGTAGAAATAACATCATAATATTGATATTTTGTTATAAACATATTAATCATTGTGTAGAATATATTATATCCAGGGCCACTGGAATTATGCGATTGTGCAACTGTGGCGATTTTCACATAGTTGCAGATATGCCGCATTTGCCACATAATCCATCATCTGCTGCATAATCTGCAGTTTTTAACAAAAAATGTTGTTTCTATCTCAAACAGTTCAAACGTTAGTAAAAATGCAGCAATACATGTTGCCATGCACTGGAAGGCCCTTTGCATAGGCTGACTGGTCACCTTTCTGTAACTTATTGCTGTATTTGGGTATCAAACTGTTACTAATGAGGTACAACTAATGCCCAGAGGTGTTGAAAAGCTTAAAAGTGGCAAAATAATGAAGCAATATTATTAAAAATGTGCCTTTTCTTGCCGCATAATTTACTAAACGCTGCTGCATAATTTGACCCTCCCCTGCTGCATAATTCCAGTGGCTCTGATTATATCCTCATGAAAATATTTATTCTGCTACAAATGCCTTTGTTATCCTGTTAGAAACCTCTTTTATCCTGATACAAATATTTTTGTTATCCTTGTATAAACATTTTTATTATGGTTTAAAAGCTTTGGCCATCCTATTATGCACATTTATGTACTGACCCAAGCTGCTTTGTTGTCATGGAATAAACATTTTTATCCTGACAATAATTAGTTTGATATACTTACATACAGTTTGTATCCTGGAATAGGTAATGTTATTCAGGTATGAGCTGCTTTTTATCCTGGCCTTTGTTATCCTGGTGGAATTTGAGGGCATATTAGCAAGGGCTTTATCGCCGCCTTAGCGGCACTTTTTGCCGCTAAAGCGGCGATTTTTTTATCACCCTATCAGCAAGCTGTCGCTAACAGGCGTTAGCGACAGCTTTCTGGCGATAGTGGCCCGTTTTCCCATCGCCTTGCATGCCAGCGATAATTATCGCTAATGACATGCAAGGTAGGCGTTCCCAACTAAAAGCGACCGAAAACAGTCGCTAACACAACTTCTCCCTATTAGCAACGCAGGCGAAGCGATAAAAAAATTTGCGCTAAGCGCGAATATCGCTAGAATTTAACACCTGCTAAAAACATGACTTACCTGTTTGTTGTATGGGAGGTGGATTGTCAGGCTAAGTCCCCCATGGCGTTAATGCGTGAATATCGCTGGATTTCCAGCGATATTCACGCATTTCGCCGCTATCGCTGGATATTTTATCGCATTGGAGATAAACGTTGCTAATAGCATGTTATCTCCGCGATAAAATCCAGCGATACGCGGCAATAAAAAAAAACGCGCTAAGCGCGGTTTGCGATAATTATCGCAAGTTGTTGCTAATATCCCCCGTTGTTATCTTCGTATAATTGTTTTTATATTGTGTAGAATACTTGCTTATCCTGGTATATACTTTTATGTTCTGTTACAAGTACATTTATAATGATATTATACACTTTTTTATATAGTAGGCATAAAGTTTTTTATCCTGGTACAAACCTCTGAATGCAGGTGCAAATTACTTTGTTACGCTGGTATGGACATATTTATTCTCATATAAAAGCATTTGTTATCCTGGTATAATCCTTTTATCCTAGTATAAATCACCCTTATTATCTTTGTGTGAATATGTTTAGCCCGATTCAAATGTCCTTGCTATACTGGTAAATAAAGACTCCTAGTACAAATTACTTGTCACCCTCCTAAAATGTATTTGCTTAACAAACACCTTTGTTATCCTGATTAAAACATTATGCTGGCACACATAACATTGTTATCCTGATATAAAGTTTTGTATGCTAGTACAAATTATGTTGCAGTACTTGTATACACTTTATAGTCATGGTAAAAATGTCTTTGTTATTGTAATATATCTTTTTTTAATCTATAAGAAATTGCTTTGCTGTCCTGGTATAGACATTTTTATCCTGGTACAAATGCAGTTGTTATTCTGCTACAAGTGTTTTAATTCTGGCATTAATTTCTTTATTATCTTAATAAAAAGAACTTATCCAGGTAATGGTGTTATGCTATCAATGTTTTGTGCTGTATTTTATCCTTTATTTGTCCTTGTGTTTGCTTCTTTTTTCTTGGAACAAATAATTAATTTAATACCTTGGCATAACATTTTTAATACCGGTATAAATGACTGACTCTGTTTTTATGTTAACGTTTTCTTTCCTGGTGTTAACTCAATTTATACCTGGAGTAAAATTGCTTTAACTGGGAATGAATTTGTTTTTCAGGATTAAGCTTTGTTATTGTGGTATAAACTTAATCTTTAGCCTAGTATAACTCTGGTAAAAACTAATTTTGTATCCCAGAATCACCTATTTATCAATGCATGAACTAATTAAACTTTTATATCTAGTATGAACTTATTTTAACGTAGTATAAAATTATTGATTATACTGGTATAAAATACAGTTTTAGCCTGGTATAGATTTTGTTAATCAGGTATACAATTGTTTTTATTTTTATCTTGGTGTAACTTTTTTTACTTACAATAATCGGTTTTTTTCCACCTGGATTCAACTCATTTCATATCCTGAGTATACAGTTTTGGTTTGATACTGTATATATTTGCTAAAATGTTTCAAACTAATTTTTGAACCTAGTATAACTCTTTTAATGAATACATTTTTGTTTAACCTGGCATACACTTTTTTATACGAGTTAAAATTTGTTATCCTGGTATAAACTTATTCTTTAGGCATAGCATACACTTTGCCTGGTGGGAAAACATTTTAATCTGGTAAGATCTGTTTAACCTCCTCTAAAATATTGTTTCGTACTTATTTTATCCTCGTTGAACCTTTTTTGAAATCTGTCATCAACTTCTTTTAACCTAGTGTAAGCCTCTTTATAATCCAGTTATTAATCAATTAATTACTTTGTTGATTTATATATTTACTTTTCAATTTTATAAAGTGCCCAATTGGCAACAGAGGTCTTGGTACTAGGATAGACCAAATAGTACGCTGATAGTTAAGAGTGCAAAAGTAACTTGTCATTGCTTAAATAACCAGGTCTTGAGTTGCTTCCTTTGATATAATATCAGATTGGATGAGAAAGGGAAACTTATTCCAAGCTTTATTTTTAAGATCGGCAAAGTAGCGAACCGCCCATAACCCCTGTCACACTTTACAGATTCTATTGATTTGTAGAAGAGGACCATAGTAGTCTTGGAGAACAGTAAGGTTGAAACAACTTAGGAATGAAAGAAGAGTTAAGGTGATTAAGAGTCATGAAACACATACAGAGCCTCTTAAAGTGTACTTGCTTCTGCACAGAAAGGCAATGTAATGTTTGAAGATGATGTGTGATGGGTAAACAGCAAGGAATATTTAGAACAATATGAGCAGCACTGTTTTGTATAATTTGGAGGTGCTGTGTAGCATAAACAGGAAGACCAAGTAAAGTGTGTTACACTAATCCAAGCAGGCACCAATTACAACTTGAGTGATTAGTAATTGAGAAACTGGGGGAGGTAAGGAAGCTCTTTCTTTAGAGTTTAAGCTGTAGAAAACAGGAGGAAGTGAGTTTACTGATCTGAGTTTGAAAAGAGAGGGATGAGTCAAAGAAGGTGTCAAGACGTCTTTCAGCCTAGTTTAAACTGTTTTATCCTGGTATAAACTCATTGTTTTTCTGGAATACAATTTTTAACAGAGGGCAAACTGTTTTTCCCTTGTCTTATCTTTTTATTCTTTCACAAACTCATGTTTTAACCTGGTATAAACCTTTTTAATCCGGTCTGAACTAAATTTTATCCAGCTTCAACTTTTTTTTAACCAGGTGTATACTTCTTTTAAAATATACACAAAGGAGGGTTGACCCAAATCTCTTAAATCCCGTCTTGTACTCGGTTATATGCGTGAGTTTTCAAATATCTCAAGTGAGTGTGCGATTGTCACCCAGGTAAACATACCCTTATTGTACCCTGTATAAAAAGTACCAACAGACTTTAACTCAGATGTATCTAACACAGACTCCTCAGATGATAGATATACTGATTCCGAATTTTAGGGGAGTGACAATGAACACAAATGGGGCAGGGAAACAAGAAACAGGAGAAGACCATGGGCATGACCCTGGCAAGGGTATAACTACCCACTCACACCTTTTTTTCCAACCTCCTTTTCCTCCACAATGCCAACACATGCTACCATTGGTCTTCCTTTTAGCCCAATGGTTCCCCCGCACTTCCAAAACAACCAGTGCCCACCATTTTTAGCCAGAGACAGAGAGGAAGAAGAAGAAAAGACAACAGTCTAATGGCGCTTAGAGGACACCTGGGTACACATGAGGAGCATGTCACAAGCACAACAGGGACCAAGCACATTGACAACCTAGTGACTAACCTGACCAACAAAATTCTCACACAAACTCAAATGCAGGTACTTAACAAAGGTCTGGGTTTTGTACCAACACCAGCATTTGACAAATTTCACTTACATTGTGAACTCGGAGGGATTTTTCATAAGTAACGATCAAAAGGCCATATCACTATCACCACTTTGTGTGTGCATGCTGTATACTGTCAAATTTAAGTTTGATTTTAATTATATTTCTTCATTTGTCCATTGTGCCTTTCCATTGTATATATTTGTGATTTCTAGAAATCAGAATTGACGCATTGAGGGGTGACTCACACATGTTCACATGCTTTACCACACTGTAAAGGGAGATAGTTCCTTAGTGATAGGACCTTCAACATGGAATGCCTTACAAGTTCATGGCTCTGACACCTATTCTTCTTTTCAGTCATGACCATATCGAGGAAAGTGTCCTAAGTATGGTCTGTATAATTGTGTACATGCTGAAACATGTTGACCTTCTGATGTCAAGGACCATCACATCCTCATGACTTCTCACTGTTTTTAACCTTGCCCAAGACCTTGCTCACTAAATAATAGTTTTAGGATTTATGAGGCAATTTGAACTCACTCACAAAATCTCTTGCCTTTCAGCTTCTAAGTGCTCCGCTTACAAACTCGTAGAGCACACCCACTCACATTAGGTGATGTGGGTCCAATGATGAAGCAGGCCACAGGTGGTACCTGTGGGTGAGAACCCAACGAATATATCCAAGAAATGTGGCGAGAGCGCTAATTTACCTGGGTGCCGATCACACACTCACTTGAGATATTTGAAAGGTCATGCATATAACCCAGTACAAGACTGGATATAAGACAGTTGGGTCAACCCTCCTTTGTGTATATTTTGGATTACAGTTTGGGAAGCTGAGGGTCCACCCTATAGAAACTTCTCACTCCTTCTTTCTGTTGATGTACACTTCTTTTAAACAGTTATAAACTTCTTTTTTATCCTGAAACAACTGATATTTTAGCATGGTATAAACATTTTTAACCAGTATACAATCTATACTTAATAAATTATCAGACTGGGTGGTAAGAAGTTCTTTAATTACATCTCATCAAACAGTATTTATGTTTGATTGTTCAACCATGGATAACATTGTTGCCATAATTTGCCTCATCAGGAATAAATTAAATGATAATAATAATAAATTATATGCATGCTTTATCAACAATTCCAATGCGTTTGGCAGGGTGGATCGCAACAAACTTTGGGAGATAGACAGAACCATATAAAAATTAGGAAGCAAGTTACATTTGAATACCTGGGTTGAGGTCCAATTGAGCGCCAGAAGAGGTGTAGGACCCCAAATTCAAATATCTAATGGCCTATAACAAGGGTGCATTCTTGCACCTTTATTATTTTCATTATATCTAGCTGATCATTGTAAGAAAACAGGGCTTTTTGCAGATGTCCCCCCACTTTTTGCCCTAAATTGGACCACTGGATGCTGGTTTTTGACTCTGACAGTGCACTAAAGCCTGAGAACCAGGCTCCAGTGCCAGTGCTCTCTCCCTAAAAGTGACATGTGTAATTGGCATCCCCAATTGACAGAGACCATACCTCCCTGGTAAGTGGTACTGTGGTACCCAGGGCAAGGGTGGTAAAGGGGTACTCAGGGCCTACAGCACTGGTTGTGCCACCCTGAGTGACCCAGTTAAACAGATGACAGCAGGCCTGCCAATAGCAGACTGCAGGAACAGTGTCCACTGCTCCATTTCGACTTTGCCCTCACCATATGTGACAGGGTAACAGCACTGCTTTTATATGTCAGTCACCACTAGAGAAGGTTTTTTGTGCCCAGGAGGCAGGGTGCAGTATATTAAGAGTGTAGACATGTACGTGCAAGCTTATATGTCTCTAGAGTGACTTTACCATTAAAGTGCACTCTAAGTGATAGGTGGTCCATAGGATAACATAAGACTTGCACCCGGGCACACCAGGGTTGCTAGCTCCATCATGGTACTCCTAAATATGTCGAGTTTGGTGTCAAACAACATTCCGTCACTCCCCTGACAAACATATGGTAACAAGGGAAGGCTGGCATGCACCCAGGTGGCTACCTAGTGGTTCCACACCTGGTTCCCCTACCTGACATGTGCTTTGGCTGGCAGGTCTGGGTTTTCCCGTCCCAGCTCCCACCAAGACAGGCTTCTGACCTCCTGCTAGGCAGTGTGAGCACTCCCAGGAGTCAGAACAAAGGTTTGGGCAGGAAGGAGGTCACACCTCCCTCATCCCAAGTGGACTAGTGAAGTGACACATCAGAGCGATGAGGCTCACTGCCTCTGATATGCATCTGGGCTGTCCCCCTGAGGAGGACACAACCCTCCCCTTGCCCAAGGCATGCTTGGATCTGGATAAAGCAGGAAATTATGTATGCAGGAGGTGTACACCTCCAGGAAGGCTGGCCACACCTCCTGGGTAACCGGGCTGATTTGTACACCTAAATTTGATTTCCGCTATCTTTAAGAGGGCAGAAATAGTGGGCTTTGGGTTGAAAAGGTAACCTACACAGCAGGATGTGGTCACCTCAGGGGCGGATTAGCTGTAAGGGACTAGCTGCCCATTGGCTACTAACTCCCACACCTCTAACTATTCTAAATCCAAGATTTAAAGGAGCCCCTGACACCAGAACCTCAGTTCTGATCGACTTACTTCAAAGCAGGACCAAGAGGAGACCCGTGTCACCGACAACAGGACTTTGTCCACCAGCACAAAGCAAAACAGGAATACTGTGTCTGGAGACATCAGATTTGGAACTGAGTGAATGACCCTCATCCTTGGCTAAAACTCGGCACTCCCAAAGAGAGGGACCCTTGTGGAAGCCAGAAGCACCCTCAGACTCCCCTGGACTGGTGGGACCAGTCCCCTGCAAAGTGCAGGTAAAATGACGCTCAGGATCCAAAGAATCACTGGCTATTAGGATCTCCAAGGGATCACCCAAAGGTAAATAGTATAGTGCATTCTGGGAGTTATAGTCTGGCTTTCACTAAAGTTTCAAGCCGCTACCACACTCTCCTGGACCTCCAGTCATCAAAGTTCCTTTAAGTTACTTTTTCCGCTACCAAGGCTAGTTGGTCCCAGTAACCGACCCCTTAACTCAATGCTGCATTAAGAGTGCATTCCAAAACACCTGCCACCAACGTCAGCAACGACCCCGCTCTTGTAAATTTTCATCCCCTTCCTGGTAGCACCTTCTCTGTAGGAAAAGCAGCTTTGCCACATGTCTCATTTAGGACCACTGACAGCCAGGACAACTACTGCACCCGGGCTCAACGAGCCAGGTAAAATTGAACTGACTGTTGTAGCCTGGTCCTGGGACCCCCACCACCTCTACCCTGTGAGGGTGGAACGCAACTCGACCCCTAAGTGACCAAGTGTCACTTGTAGCTTTTGAAATTGACCGCAATGTTAAATAACAGCTGTATTTATTACTCTTATTCTCCACTGCTATGAAAATCCAAAACTCCAGTTATATGTGTGCTAAAAAGTTAATTTTGATGTCTAAAACTATATAAAAATAAGCTCTATATTTATGAATTGGTGACTGATTTCTATTGAGTCGTCTGAAGCAAAATTGTACTGTTAAATGCTTAAGGCATGTTCCTCCAGTAAAGTCTGACTGCTCTTTGCCACACTATCAGGACTGAGCTAAGAATTTATTGTTATGAATCCAAGGATCATCTTTGAGTCATTGTGATAATATTGCATGGTAATGTTGTGCAACCATACCACATAATATTCCATCTTCCCATAATCATTTTGTGACCCTACACAACAAGGAGGGAGACTGCCCAAAGCTTGGCCACTGAAAAATACCATTCTTGTTTTATGCAGACGAATTAGTCTTATTGTCAAAAACTCAAACTTCGAAGCCAGGTATTTGGTCTTTAAGAGTATAATCACATTAGTGATCTAAAAATCATTTATGACAAAACTAAAATCATCTGCTTAGGGAAATCTCGTGAAGTACTACACCTATCTTGGAGTAGAATTGAACAAAACTCTAAACTGGTCACAGTACATCAATACATTAAATAACAAATGTCAAAACTCTGCATGTGTGATCAAGCAATTCGCCATTAAGTGTGGAGAAGTTGCCATCGGACCAGCTATCACTGGCATCAAAGCAAAAATGGCGTGGTTGTTAATATGGATCTATTATAATGAAGTCTGGTTCTTTAAGAAAACTGGATATCCTTTTGTATAATTGTGCAAGAAAGTTACTCAAATTTAGATAATCTAGGTCACATGCTAGATTGAGATTGGAATTAGGTTTGCCATCAATACTTTTCAAATTAATTTAAAAAAACCTATTGGAACAAATTGACAGATGGCACGTCATTCTGTTGACTTTGCTCTGAGAGGAATGAAACCATCAAACATATTTTGTGCATTTTTCCCAAATTTGCTTGACATTCCGAAAAAAGTATATTTAAAACCGTTGTTTAGACTGCATGGAATGAGAACTCTCACGGAAGAAATTACATTTTGTCTTGAGGGTAAATCCGAGAAAATAATCTAGTGTGTTATGAGTCTATGGCAATAACGGAAGAACGTTTGAAACAAGCTATTTCACTTTCTTATTTACCACCATTTTTTTGTAATTGTCTTGTCTTTTTTTTGATACTAGGTTTCTATCTTGCACTGATAATATTGGATTTGTTTAATTAGATCAGATCTCGTTTATTCATAGAGAAGTAATGTTTTAGTAATCTTAGGTTTACTGAGAACATGCTGTTATGTATTTTTTAATCATATGTGTTATTATAAATGATTTTTTTAAAGTCTAAGCAATAAGTTATTATTCAGTCACTCTTTTTGATCCAGTTATACACTTTTCAACTTCTATAACAATATTTTTGGTAATAATTCAACATTTTAAACTTGATATGACTTTCTTGTACTCCTGGTATAAACTCATTTTTGACCTGGTATAAACCTTTTTTACCTGGTATTAACCCTTTATTTATGGGTTAAACTTTGTTATCCTGGTATACATTTATTTTTATTTTTATCTTGTTATAATAATTAGTAACCTGGAGGAAACTATTGTTGTATCCTAATATGATCTGGTTATCCTCACATCCACTCATTTTGTATCCTGGTAAAAAAAAAAAAAAAATCAGTATAAGCTTATTTCATTAGTATAAACGTAGAATACTTAGGGGTCGATTCCGATTCCGGCCGGAAAAAGCACCGACCGACTCGGATCCGGAAAAAATACCGACCGACACGTACCCATGGCGCACGACACGCCAAGTACGATGCAAGGCGCGAAAAATCCGACCGACACGTACGAAAACAAAGTCGACCGACCGAGCCGCACGGAAAGCAGCAATCCGGCCGGAAAAACACGCGAATCCAACCGACCGACACGCACCCGGAACAAATCCGACCGAAACGTACACGCGAACTCCAAACCGCAAAGTACGATGCAAGGCGCGAAAACCACGACCGAGTCGGACGGAGGACAAGCCGTACGACCGACACGCATACAAAACCGAGCCGAAGCAACACAATACACCGCGACCGACGCGTACGCAGCATAGAAAACTGCACAAACACAGCGTGAACGAAACGGAGAACACCGTACGAGACCAATGCAGGGTCCGACTCGGTCACAAGAACGTTTCCAACATACACAAACAGCACAAAGGAAAAATCACCCAAAAAAGGCCAAACAAGTAATTACCAAGCCAATAAATACTGGGGGGTGGGGACAGAGAACAAAGACACACCCACAACTCCACCTATATAAAGGACACAAATCACTACCATGAGCCTTTGCAAATGCCATTCCACTGCCAGCACCCAAGAGAAAGCAACCACACACCCACAGCTCATCCCTCACACAAGCCACACACCATCAGCACACCAACAAATACCTACCTCACATACACCCAGCAAAACACACACTCACACACCCTCACCTGCACACCAACACACACATCACCCACCATCACCACCCATCACCATGCCCCCAAGAAGAATCCCAAGTTCCTAGATAGTGAATTGGAAGTCATGGTAGACGAGATCCTCAGGGTGGAGCCACAGCTGTTTGGCACATTGGTCCAACAGACCCCCATGTCGCAGAAAACCAAGATGTGGGAGAGGATCATCAACAGGGTGAACGCCCAATCACCATGTCGGCGCACAAAGACCGACATCCAGAACAGGTGGTATGACGTGCGCAGGAGGGTACGGAAAATGCTGAAGCAAGACTACATCAACAGCCAACACACCGGCAGTGGCCCTCCTGCCAAGCCAATATACCTCAGGCCCTGGGAGGAGAAGGTGCGGGCCATCCTTCCGCCAGTGAGCGTATATGGACTAGAGGACATCCCAGAGCCTGGTGAGTACACAACAAATGTACACAATATACTGCCACAAAACACACACATCACTGTCAAGGGGAGAGTCAAACCATGCACTCATAGCAATTACACAGCAACCAGAACAGAATCATCCCAAAATGTGTATGTCAGTCAGATAAACACAACACATGCCATCCAAAAAGTCACATCCAACTGTGCCAACACATGTACAAACACAACTACAACTACAGCTAGGCAGTGGCACAAATAGAACTAACAAACACATCCACACATGTAGCCACCACAACAACACCAACACACAGTGAAGGCCACTCAAAGGAAGGAATTCTGTGTATGCTGGCCAAGTCAGTGAAGCCAATAACATCATGGGAGTCGCAGTCACACATATTGCCCCCCACAACTGTCCCATCAACACCACCATGAACCATGCTCACATCACAGGGAGTGGAGAAGGACTCACAAGATGGCTGACACTGGCTACTGCTGTGGGGAGCACAAGGCCCTGCTGGCAACTGTGCACCAACAAACAGCAGGACACCACTGACTGACATCCTGAGAGACAGCTTACACTCCCTGCAATGCAAGCACGTTCCATGGTGGGATATCTGGCTAGCTGGGTGGGAAGGGGGACTTGCAGCACTGACCATAGTCACAAGCACCTCCCCTCACACACACCCCAACACAAACTCCACGGAACCCACCTGGTAGAATGCAATGCCCCCATCCTAACACAAGATCCCACAAAGAACCACCACCCTGGGTCATGTTGTGTGAAGCACAGGGACACTCTTGGGACTTCCAGCCAAACAACTGCCAGGACAACACTCCCAGCCATCCTGTCAGCACAGCCACCCCACCCCACAGGGAAGCAGAGTCAAAGGAAGGAAGCATGGGCATGCTGGGAAGGGGGTGGAGGCAATAGCATGATGGGAGTCGTAGTCACTGATATTGGTCACCCCCACAACTGTCCCATCAACACCACCCTGAACCATGCTCACATCACAGGAAGTGGAGAAGGACTCACAAGATGGCTGACACTGGCTACTGCTGTGGGGAGCACAAGGCCCTGCTGGCAACTGTGCACCAACAAACAGCAGGACACCACTGACTGACATCCTGATGTCCAGGAGCCATGTCCCTCTATTGTGCACTGCCCACTGCTCATCTGATACCCAGGTGTGGCCCTCACAGTCAGGGAATTGTGTCACTTGGGACTGTGTCCTTGCAGTTTGCTTCACTAAAGGTGGGGGACAGCATCTGTTTCCCTAACTCTGTTGTGGGCATCATGGGTGGGTCCATTGTTCACACAACGCCTGGGTTTGGACATGTGATCTGAGTGTTGCTTTGATATGCGGTCCACTTGCTGAGCTGAGCCACCACATGTGCCTGGGGTATGTGGCACACGCCCATGCAGCGGGTGGGAACAATGTTTGTGCCCCAGGAGTGTGCAGATTACGTGTGTCACACATACATAGCCAGCTATCCACTGTCCAGGGCACATCCCTCATTCATGTGGAGCAGGACAGTCATGCCTACTCCAGGCCATGCAATGCACTCTGTACTCCCACTCCCGTGTATCAGCTGACACATTGTGCACAGTGATTTGACCCCTCCGGTGTCTGCCTCTGTGTCAGTGTGCTGTGGATTAGTTGCCAGGACTGCTGGGGTGTTTCTTGGTAGGGGCTCAGCATGCCCCTGGAGATGTGACCATAGGAGACGATACTTGTGTGTCACATAGGTGTTTGATCAGCTGCCCGTGCAGACTGGGGTATGCGAATGTGATGTTCAGGCAGCTGTTCCCCATTCACAGCAAATTGTGAGGGGCTCAGGTTCAGAGGGTAGTGTCACAGGTCTCCCATATGTCCAATAGGTGTGACCTGGACAGATGAGGGTTGAGATGATGTGTTGTGTGGGGGATGTACATGTGCACTTGTGCAGCTCCAGGACTTGCATTCCCCATGACCTACTATTGTGACACAGTGCATAGTGTTGTTGTCTGGCTGCCAAGTCATACATCACTGAGACAGTGATGTATGACTTAGCAGTCATGCCTCTGCCATGGCATGTGTCAACTTATTTGTGGTCCTGCAGGGGAGTGACATGTGCTACATGCACACCATAGTGGCGCTGGCTATCAGGACATGGGTGCATCATGGTGTCTGTCGCTGGTATGCATCACATGCATTTCCTATTTGACTCTGGGCATCCCTTTCATCCGGAAACCTGTACTCACTCAGTGGCAAGAGCTGTGATGTGTCCACACCGTGTCCTCTGCACTGTCCAACTACTGTGTACTTGGTGCATGTGTCCACACTGGGGTGTTGCAATCCAACAGACACCAGACAGATGGGTGCAAGGCCATGTGGGATGTGAGTGCCATGCTTGGCATCAGACTGACAATTGGCTTCTCCTGTTCAGTTAGGGCACTTTTAGCAATGTACAACTAATGATGCCAGGGCTTGCTCTGTGATGTGCTGTGCTCACAGTGGTGTGTGCATTTGGTGCAGGTGACTGATGTCTGTCTGTTTCCCCATTGTTTGCAGATACATCCACGGCCACGGAAGGGGACAGCTCCACGGACCAGGAGGAGCCAGAGAGCCAGACTGGGTCAGCAGCCGAGGAGTGGTCGGAGGGACCCAGTGGCACGGAGGGCGAGGGAGCCACACCGAGGAATCCTCAGCACCATCCACCTCAGCTGAGGACCAGAGCAACTCGGAGGATGACTCCCTTGTGGAGGCGGGTGTCAGCAGCCACCACACCCCAGCTAGTGTTGCTGTCCCCGCCACCACCAGCACCACCACCGCCCTCCCATTGGCTCCCATTCCCAAGGTCCGTGGAGGCTCCCATGTTCGGGAGCGTGTCTCCTTTGGCCCAGGCACCGCACCCCCTGCCCCTGTGTCCCCTGCTGCCCTGAGTGAGGAGTCTGTGTACCTCCTTCGCCAGCTCCATGTAGGGCAGACAGCCATGCTGAGTGTCCTCCATGCGCACACCGCACTGTTGACTCAGCTGGTGTCGTTCATGGAGGGCATCTCATCGGGCATGTCTGACCTACAGAGGGGCAACAGGTCCATGGACTCCTCCCTGACGGCAGCAGTGTCCCTCCTCAGACAGTCCCTCACCCCTCCTGCCTCTGCTCCATCCACACTCCCCAGCACCTTGCCCGTCCCAAGCACACACACACCGGCACAGGCACACACCAGCACACACACATCCAGCACACAGACACACACGCCACAAACTAAACGCACACGCACGCACAGTCAGGGGACTGAAACCAGACTCACAGGGGATGGGGCCCTGGTACACACACACGCATCCACGGGCACTGCACAGTCCTCAGTTGCCTCTCCCTCCAAAGCACCCTCCCTTGCCTCACCTGCAACCCCAAAGACCCAGCGCCTCTTCCTCAGTGACCTCGGCCTCTTCCCCTCCGATCCAGCTGCCCCAGCATCCAGGGGGAAGAGAAAGCCCCCCCACACGGAGCAGAGTGCCCCTCGCCCCCGGACACCCTCCCCCAGGCACAGACAGACTGAGGCCCCGAACCGCAAGTCCCCCCGGAGTGGTAAGAGCAAGACCCCGCCGCCGCCCTGCAGCTCAAGCACCAGGTCACCTTCCTCCATCCCTCAGGCCCCCACTCCACAGGTGCCCCCGCCACACCCTGCCCCAGGTTCCCCCACCCACAGATATACCATCCCCAAGAGGCTCCGGCCTTCTCCCCCTGCCACTTGCTCTCCCGGCACCACACCCCCGCTGCGCTTGTCTGTGCCACTGATGTGGTGAGGGTGTCCTCCCCCTCTGTCCAGCCCACCTTGCCTGTTCCCCATTCTCCTCCCCTGGTGGTAGGCACTGCAGTGGAGTCCACTACCACCCTGTCTGACTTGGGCACTGCAGTGGCGGACCTGTCCACTCCATCTGCAGGGTCCACTGCAGTCGTGCCGGCACCCACAACATCTGAGCCATGCCCCCTGTTGTGCCGGCACACACCATGTCAGACACCTCCACTGCAGTTGTCAGTGGCTCTCCAGCACCCACCACCCCTTCCCTGCTTCCTCCTGGTGAGCCCTGATCCTGTCCCTGCGGTGCCTGGCCTACCCCCGGTTGCCCCTCCTAGTGGATTGTCCCTGGTTTTGTGCAGGCATGTGTAGGGTGGCATCTGCCACTGTCACCCACTTGTGACTTTGTTGATGGACTGGCCATTGGCCTTTGTTTATGTTCTACCGGACTTCTACTTTTAATGCCACATATGCTGAATAAAGCAACTTTCTGTTCTCTAGTGCTTTTGCTTCTGATGTACATGATGTTGATGATGCTAACAATGCCCTTGCTGCAGTGATGGTGATATTTGGTCTCATGATTATGAAGTGTTACTGTGCAGGAACCCATGTGGTCCAGGGGTTATGTGTCCTATCCTGTGGTGTATCCATGTCATCCATAGCAGCATCTGAGGGTGTCATGTGTTCAGTATTTGGCAATGAGATTTCCTACTTAGATTGGCAACTTCACATCTGTGGCTTCCACCCCTGCACATCTGTTGTGCCTGCCATTGTTCTATTCGTCTACTTCCCTGACCGTGTGGCCATCTCCAGTGAACATGCAGGTTTGGGCATCAATGGGGAAGGACTCATCTGTGTTGTCAGTGCAACATTGCTATACAAGTGTGTTGGATCTGTGCTGATGATTCCGTTGGCACTTCCATGACCAGGCTGATGGGACGGGAGCCCTCATTTGTTGCTAATTGTTGATTGTGTGTCCCATTGCTGCCATGGTATGGTATCTGTTCGCCTCACATCTGCAGTCTCCACAGGGTATCTGCATGTGTGTGCCCATTGGTGCAAATATGTGGGTCTGCATTCGGATGGTCACTTCTGTCATTGTGTCATTGATGATTGTTGACGGTGTCAGCCCCCATGGGTGTTGTTTGTCTGCACATGGCCAAAGTTATGTCTTATTTGCACTGCAGGATTTGGCTCCCCCAATTTATGTTGCAATGGGACACATACACTACTTTGCCACTGATGTGTTTGTTGTTCTGTGACCAGGAATCATCCATGCAGTTTGGCAGTTGCACCTCTTACTTTGTCAACACTTGCCTTTTGGTCACTGTGATGATGGGGGTTTGGACCCCATTGCCACAATGTTCAAAATGTGCTGCAGCTATGGACCCCACACTTGCCTTTTGGTCACTGTGATGATGGGGGTTTGGACCCCATTGCCACAATGTTCAAGATGTGCTGCAGCTATGGACCCCACACTTGCCTTTTGGTCACTGTGATGATGGGGGTTTGGACCCCATTGCCACAATGTTCAAAATGTGCTGCAGCTATGGACCCCACACTTGCCTTTTGGTCACTGTGATGATGGGGGTTTGGACCCCATTGCCACAATGGTCATGGCCTGCTTGCGTTGTGTGTGCCACACACATATTTGTGTGGCACATGTGCTAGGGGTCACATTGTATGTTAGAAGTCATGTTCGGTGTTGTAGGCATTTGACACAGTCTACACACGCTTGTCATGGTGTTGGGGGATGTCTTCTTCTTGCATTCCCTAGGTTGTGGTGTGCTGGTTGTGTCATGCATTGTCCATCCTATGGGTGGGGGTGGTAGTGGTGGTAGGCATCCTGCCCCCCTGGGTGAGGGTGATAGTAGTGGTGGGCATCCTGCCCCCTGGCTGAGGGTGGTAGTAGTGGTGGGCATCCTGCCCCCTGGGTGAGGGTGGTAGTAGTGGTAGGCATCCTGCCCCCCTGGGTGAGGGTGGTACTAGTGGTAGGCATCCAGCCCCCCTGGCTAAGGGTGGTAGTAGTGGTAAGCATCCTGCCCCCTGGCTAAGGGTGGTAGTAGTGGTAGGCATCCTGCCCCCCTGGGTGAGGGTGGTAGTAGTGGTAAGCATCCTGCCCCCTGGCTAAGGGTGGTAGTAGTGGTAGGCATCCTGCCCCCCTGGCTAAGGGTGGTAGTAGTGGTAGGCATCCTGCCCCCCTGGGTGAGGGTGGTAGTAGTGGTGGGCATCCTGCCCCCTGGGTGAGGGTGGTAGTAGTGGTGGGCATCCTGCCCCCCTGGCTGAGGGTGGTAGTAGTGGTAAGCATCCTGCCCCCTGGCTAAGGGTGGTAGTAGTGGTAGGCATCCTGCCCCCCTGGGTGAGGGTGGTAGTAGTGGTGGGCATCCTGCCCCCTGGGTGAGGGTGGTAGTAGTGGTGGGCATCCTGCCCCCTGGGTGAGGGTGGTAGTAGTGGTAGGCATCCTGCCCCCCTGGCTAAGGGTGGTAGTAGTGGTAGGCATCCTGCCCCCCTGGGTGAGGGTGGTACTAGTGGTAGGCATCCAGCCCCCTGGCTAAGGGTGGTAGTAGTGGTAAGCATCCTGCCCCCTGGCTAAGGGTGGTAGTAGTGGTAGGCATCCTGCCCCCCTGGCTAAGGGTGGTAGTAGTGGTAAGCATCCTGCCCCCTGGCTAAGGGTGGTAGTAGTGGTAGGCATCCTGCCCCCCTGGGTGAGGGTGGTAGTAGTGGTGGGCATCCTGCCCCCTGGGTGAGGGTGGTAGTAGTGGTGGGCATCCTGCCCCCTGGCTAAGGGTGGTAGTAGTGGTAGGCATCCTGCCCCCCTGGGTGAGGGTGGTAGTAGTGGTGGGCATCCTGCCCCCCTGGGTGAGGGTGGTAGTAGTGGTGGGCATCCTGCCCCCTGGCTAAGGGTGGTAGTAGTGGTAGGCATCCTGCCCCCTGGGTGAGGGTGGTAGTAGTGGTGGGCATCCTGCCCCCTGGGTGAGGGTGGTAGTAGTGGTGGGCATCCTGCCCCCTGGGTGAGGGTGGTAGTAGTGGTAGGCATCCTGCCCCCTGGGTGAGGGTGGTAGTAGTGGTGGGCATCCTGCCCCCCTGGGTGAGGGTGGTAGTAGTGGTGGGCATCCTGCCCCCCTGGCTGAGGGTGGTAGTAGTGGTAGGCATCCTGCCCCCTGGCTAAGGGTGGTAGTAGTGGTAGGCATCCTGCCCCCTGGGTGAGGGTGGTCAAAGTGGTAGGCATCCTGCCCCCCTGGGTGAGGGTGGTACTAGTGGTAGGCATCCTGCCCCCCTGGGTGAGGGTGGTAGTAGTGGTGGGCATCCTGCCCCCTGGGTGAGGGTGGTAGTAGTGGTAGGCATCCTGCCCCCCTGGCTAAGGGTGGTAGTAGTGGTAGGCATCCTGCCCCCCTGGGTGAGGGTGGTACTAGTGGTAGGCATCCAGCCCCCCTGGCTAAGGGTGGTAGTAGTGGTAAGCATCCTGCCCCCTGGCTAAGGGTGGTAGTAGTGGTAGGCATCCTGCCCCCCTGGGTGAGGGTGGTAGTAGTGGTAGGCATCCTGCCCCCCTGGCTAAGGGTGGTAGTAGTGGTAGGCATCCTGCCCCCCTGGGTGAGGGTGGTACTAGTGGTAGGCATCCAGCCCCCTGGGTGAGGGTGGTAGTAGTGGTGGGCATCCTGCCCCCTGGGTGAGGGTGGTAGTTGTGGTAGGCATCCTGCCCCCCTGGCTAAGGGTGGTAGTAGTGGTAGGCATCCTGCCCCCCTGGGTGAGGGTGGTACTAGTGGTAGGCATCCAGCCCCCTGGCTAAGGGTGGTAGTAGTGGTAAGCATCCTGCCCCCTGGCTAAGGGTGGTAGTAGTGGTAGGCATCCTGCCCCCCCTGGGTGAGGGTGGTAGTTGTGGTAGGCATCCTGCCCCCCCTGGCTAAGGGTGGTAGGAGTGGTAGGCATCCTGCCCCCCCTGGGTGAGGGTGGTAGTAGTGGTGGGCATCCTGCCCCCCTGGGTGAGGATGGTAGTAGTGGTGGGCATCCTGCCCCCCCTGGCTGAGGGTGGTAGTAGTGGTAAGCATCCTGCCCCCTGGCTAAGGGTGGTAGTAGTGGTAGGCATCCTGCCCCCCTGGGTGAGGGTGGTAGTAGTGGTGGGCATCCTGCCCCCTGGGTGAGGGTGGTAGTAGTGGTGGGCATCCTGCCCCCTGGCTAAGGGTGGTAGTAGTGGTAGGCATCCTGCCCCCCTGGGTGAGGGTGGTAGTAGTGGTGGGCATCCTGCCCCCCTGGCTAAGGGTGGTAGGAGTGGTAGGCATCCTGCCCCCCTGGGTGAGGGTGGTAGTAGTGGTGGGCATCCTGCCCCCTGGGTGAGGATGGTAGTAGTGGTGGGCATCCTGCCCCCCTGGCTGAGGGTGGTAGTAGTGGTAAGCATCCTGCCCCCTGGCTAAGGGTGGTAGTAGTGGTAGGCATCCTGCCCCCCTGGGTGAGGGTGGTAGTAGTGGTGGGCATCCTGCCCCCTGGGTGAGGGTGGTAGTAGTGGTGGGCATCCTGCCCCCTGGCTAAGGGTGGTAGTAGTGGTAGGCATCCTGCCCCCCTGGGTGAGGGTGGTAGTAGTGGTGGGCATCCTGCCCCCTGGGTGAGGGTGGTAGTATTTGTGGGCATCCTGCCCCCTGGGTGAGGGTGGTAGTAGTGGTAGGCATCCTGCCCCCCTGGGTGAGGGTGGTAGTAGTGGTGGGCATCCTGCCCCCTGGGTGAGGGTGGTAGTAGTGGTGGGCATCCTGCCCCCCTGGCTGAGGGTAGTAGTAGTGGTAGGCATCCTGCCCCCTGGCTAAGGGTGGTAGTAGTGGTAGGCATCCTGCCCCCTGGGTGAGGGTGGTACTAGTGGTAGGCATCCTGCCCCCCTGTGTGAGGGTGGTACTAGTGGTAGGCATCCTGCCCCCCTGGGTGAAGGTGGTAGTAGTGGTGGGCATCCTGCCCCCTGGGTGAGGGTGGTAGTAGTGGTAGGCATCCTGCCCCCCTGGCTAAGGGTGGTAGTAGTGGTAGGCATCCTGCCGCCCCTGGGTGAGGGTGGTACTAGTGGTAGGCATCCAGCCCCCCTGGCTAAGGGTGGTAGTAGTGGTAAGCATCCTGCCCCCTGGCTAAGAGTGGTAGTAGTGGTAGGCATCCTGCCCCCTGGGTGAGGGTGGTAGTAGTGGTGGGCATCCTGCCCCCTGGGTGAGGGTGGTAGTAGTGGTGGGCATCCTGCCCCCTGGGTGAGGGTGGTAGTAGTGGTAAGCATCCTGCCCCCTGGCTAAGGGTGGTAGTAGTGGTAGGCATCCTGCCCCCCTGGGTGAGGGTGGTAGTAGTGGTAAGCATCCTGCCCCCTGGCTAAGGGTGGTAGTAGTGGTAGGCATCCTGCCCCCCTGGGTGAGGGTGGTAGTGGTGATAGGCATCATGCCACCCCTGGGTAGGGGTGGTGGTGCGCATTCAGGCCCCTGTGTGCATATGTGGCATTGGTGATGGGCATCCCGCCCCTATGGTGCTGCTGTTGCTGGTGTAAGTATATTCTGCATCCCTGTGTGTGTGTGTGATGTGTCGTGTACGTGTTGTATGTGTTTTGTGGTTGGTGTCTGGCTTACCTTCTGCGCCGTACGCGTCCGTGCCTGTTCCGGTAGTAAATGTAGAATATTGGTATGATCGGGACGAAGGGATTCATGGTTGGTTCGTGTCGTTCGTCCTTCTCGTTGCTTCGCGTCGTCCTCGTCGCTTCGCCTCGTCCTCGTCACTTCGCGTCGTCCTCGTCGCTGCCGTGTTCGTCTCGGAGCCGTGGATCGTGTTGTGGCGCGAATCGGAGCTTATGTGCGCCTCTCCCGGATGCTTTGACGTGCCGTGCGTAGCGACGGGTTCGGCGCGTACGGAAAGCGCATCGTACTTGTCCGGCCGGACGGGGCTGCATTTTTCCTTCCGTGCGACTAGATTCGGCGTTTCCGGATTCGCCTCGGTCGGAGAACAGGACCTGGTTTGGGTGAGTACGGCTCGGCCGGATTCTTTGCTGTTGTGCGCATCGTACTTGCTCGTTCGGTGTGCTGTACGGATCGGTCGGGAAACAGGCTTTCGCATGGCTTTTTTCCCGACCGAATGGTATTGGGTGCGCCTCCGACCGAGATCGGAATCGGCCCCTTTGTGCCTACATTATTGCTTGGTGGACAGGGTAGTCCATCACACATGTAATGGCGTATCCCATCGGCTAAACTCTTTGTTCACCTACCCTTTTAAGAGTCACGTGGCTGCCCCCGTTGGCCCTGTTGATGGAAAGGTTTTCTCCAAAGGCCAGATGGAGTGCTAGCCTCAAGGGCCTTAATGTACTTTCCTTTAGTGAGCTACAAAGTTTGGAGAAATACCGTGTAACCTGACTAAGGCAGAAGAAATCATTGACTCAAAATAATTTCTAGATAAACTACCAGATTTCTGCACAAATTGATATTTTTGGTGAAATTTGAATTCTTGCCATTTCAAGCAATAGATTTATTTCCATAATGCTGCAGAAATTAATCAAATTATATTTGATGCTAACTGACCTATGAAAAAACATTAATCTTTAACTAGGTGAATCTGTTGGTGAAAAACAATACGAAATTGAGATTTGCTGCAATCCCAGGACCCAATTTTCTTCAAATCAGCCCCTAATAAATCATTGCCACCATCAAAGGTAAGACACAGGTGTAACCACACTCTATTCACAATATGTTTTCACACGTCAGTCAATGTCACGGAAGTGACTATTATTATTTTATTATGTTATTATTATGTTAAAATCATTTTAAAAAACTCTGGATAATGTTGGTTTGATGCTTGTATTTTTTACATATAGATGCACACATGCACATTTATTTCCAACTCTGAAAAACAGCCCTCCAACATCACATTCATCAACTCGCCCCATTTCCTCTTTCCACTGCATCCAGTTCAGATATTGCGACAAGATCAACACATAGACTTAATGTGTGATATTCCCCACCATGTAGGCTTTCTCAGCCACTATGGAAGTCTAGATTATTTTAAGGACACAGTTGAGCATATGCTTAACTCTTTATTTGCTTTGTGAAGCAAGCAAACAAACAGAATAGCATCCTTATCTGCCCCAACTACATTACTTATTGACCCTGGAAAAGGTTAACAATTAAGTAGCTCAAACTTCACTATCATTTCAGTCAGCGTTAATAAAGCTCCAAGTGCCTGTTTCCTTGGTCTTGGCACCTTTTCTTGATAGGTTTCCTGTGAGTCAGGGCTTTGGATTTAATGACTTTGCTCTAGGGGAAAAGGAAAGAAAAATATGTAACATAGAGTGTTACAACACCTTTAGCAGAGATCACGTGCTGTCATCAGTGGGATTGGATACTTATGCTTTGCAGTTCCAATCAGAAATCTTTATCACTGTGATTTCACTGTCCCAAATAATTTAAATTAATTATTTTTTTCGTATGACTCAAATTAAACTGTGGTAAAAAGTGCCTTCCAACAGGTCTGAGGTCAGCCCTTCTAGCGCGAGAGACAGGGATGACATCAAAGGATGTTGCTTCCTCATGGGATCTAGGAGGAAGAAGCATATCTATAATCTTTATAGATCATACAAGAAGATTTGGAGAATGCAGTGGAGTTTTCTAAAATGAAGTACTGGTAACCATTAGTGCCTACTGGCTGTAGATCTGAAGCAATTACTGCGATATCATCACAAAGGAGCGGGGGCGTACAGCTTAATTATGCACCAATCTTCTTAAACTGCATCTATTGCAAGTGCTAGAGTATTGGGGCTCCAGGTGAAGAGACAGGAACCTTGCAAATTGAGTATGGATGCAAACAGTCCACCTCTAGAGAGCCACAGAGATTCTGAAGGGATTGAAACACATTGGGAATAAGCATCCAATGAAAGAGGTCATTAAGGGCTTAATTACGAGTCTGGTGGTACATGGACCGCCAGACTCATGGGGCTGCGGCGGTAGGAGTCTCCTGACCTCCCTATTACAATTATGGTGGTCGGACCGCCATTGCTCCACCGCAGCTGCCAGGGAACTGCTCTTCCCTGGCAGTTTTGCGGCGGTCAGAAGGCTGCAATGTGCTAGGCGGGAGCGCAGCGGTCCCACCAAGTATATTATGAGTTTCCTCTCCGCCATGGTTTTCATGGCAGTTCCACCACTATGAAAACCGTGGCAGAGAGGAAACAAAGGGGGCCCTGTGGGTGCCCAACAGGGCCCCCTGGTGCCTCAGCGCCATGTGGATGCATGCAGGGGGGCACAACATGTGCCCTCCTGTATGATGCACCCCAGTTCCTGCACAGCATGGACTTAACAGTCCATGCCCTGCAGGAACTGTTTTTGGCATTCCCATTGCTTTACCCATTTTCAGGGCACTGCCGTGGGAACGTAAGCAAAAAGCCAGCCAAACACGAGAATTACTCGTAATCTGGCAGGCAGCCTGCCCACAGGTTTGGTGGTGTAGTGTCGGGGCTGGCCTGGCGCTGAACTACTCAACTTGTAATAAGGCCCTTAGTTGTCTGGACCTCCAGTCTGCCATTATGCTGCTCTGCCCAGGGATATATTCTGCTTCATTTGCTAAGCCCATTGCTAAAAAATAATTCATAGAGCTATTTTAAAATTTATGAAAGTACTCTTAATTCTTTTCCTTTATATGATGTATGTATTGAACTGCTATTGAAGTCATTTAACATATTACCACACTACATCATAACTTTCCAATCTACCGCATATCAAAAGATGACTGCTTCTGTTACATAAAGTTTGCTTTGCATTTTACTACCTCGAAATATATTGCAGTCAAATTGTGTCCTTCCAGTGCGTATGCATAGACTGGTAAAAGTAGCTGCAGCAAAAACAAAAGCAACATCATTATTTATCAACTCTTCACCACTGTTAAACAATGCTTTTTGGCCAATAGACATTTTTCCGGGCAAGAAATGTATGATAGTTTCTGAATCCAATTTCACAAATTCTGCCCTCATATCATTGCAAGTACCTTGAATGCAGCACCCTTTGTTCTGCAAATAATTTTGGCACACATAGGGGGTATTCTTCAAAGAAAGGCTCCTAAAGTACTGGATGTTCCCGCGATATGCAGTAAAGAGCTAATGATAATGCCCCCCCCAACATAATAGCAGCAGGGGCAGAGACAAACTGGTTTTTATAGCATTTTTCCATTCCATACCACAATTTTTCAGAAATGTTTAGTATGGGGGCGTGGCCAAGATGTCGACCAGAGCAGTCGCAGCTTAGCGAGCTCCGAAGCCGCCCGTCCAAATAATCCTTAATTATCCTGCCCAATCGAGGTTGTGCGACGAAAAAACAACTGCCGGCATTGCTACGAAAGTCGGTAGCACGAAGTGGGGAGGTGAGGGAACCCTTGATGCCCCGGGGACGGATCGGCAAAGCTGGGCCTACATTGCTGCTGGACGGAACGAGAGTGAGGCCCTCGGGGGGATCGAGGTGCCTGCCTTGACACCGGACAGGCGATCGGAGCCCTAACTGATGCAGAGACCTGAAGGCGGAAGCTGCAGGGCTCGTGTACGACCTCCCCCGGCCCAGGAGATCTCGCGGTGAGGTGTGGGGACATGGGCGGGCCTGGTCTGACGGACGGGCCCGGTGAGTTCGCCGAGCACGGAGAAGACGGGCCTGGGGCGCCCCCGCCTGCGCTGATGTGAGGCGGACGCTGGAAATCTGTGGGAAGATAGAAGAGGGCCGGATTGGGCCCAGTACTTGGAGCGGTGGTGCCTTTGATGAGAGGAGTCCTGTGACGCAGAGCAGTTGCGTCGGCGGAGTGGACGCGGCCCGGGGCGTGACGCCCAGGGGAAGGCTGAACCACACCGTGAGGCTGTGTTTGGAGCGCCCGGGGATCCCCGAGACCCCAGGGGGCGTCGCAAATGGAATCCATTGCCTGTTGGTGCTGCGGGGCACGAGACCCTGGGAGCAGAGGACGGTGCTCAGACCTACAGCCCCCGCGGGGGGCCCGAGGTGAGGTGTCCTGCACAATATGGTTGCGCGGCTGTAGCGGGGGGACCGTCGGCGGAAAATAGGCTGCTTGGGACACTGCCGAGGGGTGGGCTCCACCCTGGATGCGGCCCAGGCTTGGCGACGGCCTGGGAGGTAGTACGGAACCCGGGGAGCGAACAGCACCGGTCCCACTGGGGACACTAGAGTAAATAAGTGGCCCCTACGCGCATTGAAGGAAGTATAGAGAGGACTGTGTCAGGGCTCCCCATCCCTCTCAGGACTCAAAACTATGGCAATATATTAAGAACTACATGAGGGGGCAGAAAGAACTGTGTCGGGGGTCCTGGCCCTGGTCCCCCCTGCGGTGTCGGGTCAAAATGAACATGCTGATACCTAATTAGGAACGCGACCAAACACGCCAGTGGTAGCAACGGCGATCGAGCAGGAGCGCAGAGAAACCACGCGGTGAAGACGATTCAGGGGTCCTGCAGGCTCACCTCCGCTGGGGGAACTGCGGAGCATATACCCGATTCCCACACGACCAAGAGAGGCGAAACTGCAGCGTAGTCCCACACGATAAGATATTGGTTTGTGAAAATGGGCAAGGACAGGTCCTAAAGAACTGCACAGCATATGAAAATGGACCATTACACTGCGCAGGGAGTGCCCCCGAAGTCGGACCCGCCGCGAATGGAATCGGCGGTGGCGGGGCGACTATGCCAGAACCTACTGGAACCCAGATACTTGCAGCAATTGAGGCATCTAGTGCAACAGTCCAGGCAAAAATAGATGTGGTCTCACCAGACGTTGGACTGCTGCGTGATGATCTCCGCACAGTAGTGGACTGCTCCTTGGCTACAGAACAAACTGTCAGTGTGCTTCAGACAGAAATCACCACACTAAAATCAACATTAACTGAACTCTCGCACAAGACAACAGCCCTGGAACGCCGGGTTGAGGATGCAGAGGGGCGCTCCCGCAGATGCAATCTGCTTTTTGTTGGATTTCCTGAGGGGGTCGAGGGGAAAGAGCCAGAACTCTTCCTGGAAAAGTGGATCAAGGAGGTATTTCCCGCAGCCACACTCTCCCCCATTTTCATAGTTGAGCAGGCGCACCGGGCCCTTGCGGCGCCACCACCACCAGGAGCGCCGCCTTGGACACTAATAGCAAAGATCTTACATTTTAGGGATCGAGATTGTATCCTTAAAGCTGCGAGACGAGATGGAGACCATGTCCTCGGAAATCAAAGAAATCGTATATTCCCAGATTACACACGCCTAGTTCAACAGCAGAGAGCGTCCTTTATTGGGGTGAAACAAAAGCTACGAGCTATGAACTTACAATATATGCTCCTGTATCCAGCAAAACTTAAGGTACTTCATGCTGATAGAGCTCACTGTTTTACAACACCAGAGGCGGTCTGGGACTGGCTGGAGATCTACCGAAGCAAGAGGTCGCTGCCCAGAGGGAGAGAGGAGAGGATACCTCCGACCAGTTCCAAAGAGGGCAAGAGCAATGCCCGGCGCCGGGGGCCCAGGCAGTCCTCTAGATCAACGCAAAGAGTGGTGGTCAGAAGGGATGGATCCCTGGACTTGGAACAATCTGATTCTGGCGGAAAGGGCAGGAAGTCTCCTAGAATTGATCAAGCGACACAGCAGGCAGAACGGGAGGCTGTCAGAGCACTAGTGGAGGTGGTGACGGCCACGGGCTCCGAGACGAGTACAGGAGATATCGTTGAAGACACGCCACAGCAGGGAGGCTCCTGAGGCATTGATGGACCAAGATGACAAAAGCAGGAAAACAGAACTAAATGGCTGGCTCTACGGGGACCATAACACGAAAACCGTTACACATCTTGGGCGTGGAACTGAGTGGCGGTGAAGCTGGTCCCCATTGACCCCTGGCTGGCGGACTGGATACGGCTGGGCACTGATGCTGGACGGGCGGCCCACGCAGCCCCCCTTATTCTCTTTCTCCTTTTCCTCCACTTGATTACTCTAACTGTTCCTATTATGATGATTATAATTTTCTCTTGATGTTATTCTCTCTATTTTAGAACTATTTCTTTTGGATGTTCGTATATATTGAATGAATGTGGGTATGAGTGGGTAGGGTCAGTGGAGTGCAGAGGGAGAGAGTGCGATGCCTAGGGTCAGGGGGGCGCTGCAGACAGACACATAGTGGGTCTGGGAAGGGCGTTATTCTCTGGCCTGGCAGAAGATTAGTATTGGATGATTGAATGAGGAATGTGTGTAAGTTGATTTTAAGGTATGAGAGGTATGCAGTGCGGAAATGTATGGTTGCTTCCGTTCTCAAATATCGAAGGTTACAGCAATGGAAGTCGGCTTGTTTATGATGTTTAAGGGTAGGGACGGGAGGGGTTGGGTTGGGGGTGACATGGGGATGCACGTTTTGTTATTAAAGTGTCTACTCGGGGTGGTATGTTCGAGTTGTCCAGTTTAAGGGCCTCACCGGCAGCAAAAGGGGCAGTATGCAGCACCTACAAAAAATAGACAAGACAGACATGGGTTCGATGATATGGGACAATACAAAATCATCACTTGCTTATTGTGTTCATAGAGAGGCATGCATCCTCTAGCTGGCTGGCACGCATACGAGCGTACTTTTTGGAGTACCTTTTTTACTATTGTTCAGAACAGGTGTGCGCTAACTTCAATTAGTCACAATACAAAATCATAACATGGAACGTGAGGGGGTTAAACTCATTTATTAAGTGGTACAGAATACAAACATATATGCGGAGGAAGGGCATTCAGATCGCCATGCTACAGGAGACACACTTGCTAGACACTGAGATGCAGAAACTCCACAGGAAGTGGAGTGGGTAGTTGTTCGCCTCACAGGTTCAGTTCAAATTACATACATATGAGGCAGATGTAGAGGGCAGGTTTGTTATAGTACACGGTGTGCTTGATGGTATCGAGGTGTGCCTGGTTAACATATATGCGCCGAACATAGATGACGGGGCCTTTTTCACACACATAGAATCCCGGCTTCTCCCATACATTGAGATGCCGTTGATATGGGTGGGTGACTTTAATTGTGTGCTTCACGGCCTATTTGATAGGTACCCCCCGAAACAACACACTAAACCACATATGACAACAGCCCTGGGTGAGGTGATGGGCAGACTCCACTGTGTGAATATCTGATGAGACACGCATGTAGGCGAGCGAAGCTACACTTGTTATACCCCTGCCCGCGAGGTGCAGAGTAGACTCGATCGCTTCCTGCTATCTCGAGAGGCATGTGATGAAGTGACGGAGACTGAAGTGCTGGGTCGTTTTCTGTCGGATCACTCCCCGATGCTGCTGGTGTGGGGACCCAAGAGAATTAGGCCACGGGTTCCACTGTGGAGACTACAAACAGCAGCATTGTGTGATACAGTATTCAGAGAAGAACTCAGGGAGGTTGTCGCAGGGTACTTCGCCACGAATTGGTCCACCGCTGAGACCAGGAGCACAGAGTGGGACGCTTTTAAAGTGGTTATCAGAGGGGTCTGTCTGCCTAGAGTGGTAGGAACCAGAAGACGGCTAGAGGCAGAATTGACAGAGGCTGAGGATCGACTGGCGAGGGTTCAGCGTGCGGAACAGGATATGATGCCCCCTAATGATTCACTCTTGCAGGCACAACGCAGGGTGGGGGAGATCTGGGACAGACTAAATTGCTTAGTTCGGAGAGAATATCGGCAACTACTACATAGAGAGGGGGATAGATCAGGGCGGTTACTGGCGTGGCTTTTAAAACTCGAGCGCCCTGCTCCGTTGATATTAACATTGCCGCGCCCTAATGGAGACAAGGTCACCACACAGATGGGGGTCAACACAGTGCTATTCCAACACCTATTAGACACTTACAGCGAGAACCGTGGCCATCGGGTCCCAGTAGAGGAGGGGTATTTTTTGGACGTTCCCCTCCCGTGACTTACGGATGACCAAAGGGGGGAGCTAGAGACAGCACTTCAGCTGGGGGAATTGCAGGAAGCGCTACAGGGCATGGCTCGTTACAGATCGCCGGTCCCGGAAGGGCTCCCGGTGGAATTCTATCATAACTATGCAGAAATTCTGCTCCCGCGTATACTGGAAACCTTGCAGGAAGCAAAAAAGTCCAGACACTTGCCACAGTCTATGAGGGATGCACAGATAATAATGCTCCCCAAACCTGGTAGAAACATGGTGGATCCGGCAGCGTATAGGCCCTTGTCTATGCTGGGGTAGATGCTAAACTACAGGCCAAGGTCATGGCCAATAGACTAAGAAGTGTAGTAACATCATTAGTACATGAAGATCAGTGTGGGTTCATACCCGGGAGAGGCACACACATGAACTTACGAAGGTTGTCTCATGTTCTCCACTCGGTGGCCGAGGGTGACCGTAGAGCTGCGGTGGTTGCCTTGGACATTGAAAAGGCCTTCGATACGTTGCGGTGGGAGTACCTCTGGGAAGTGCTAGGAAGGATGGGTTTTGGAGGGGAATACATCTCGTGGGTCAAATTGCTATACTGTCAGTCGAGAGCTCGGTACGAAATGGGAGCATAGTCTCGGAAGCTATATGGATCGAAAGGGGCACGAGACAGGGATGTCCGCTGTCCCGCTCCTTTTTGCATTGGCAATGGAGCCATTGGCGGTGAGACTACGTAGAGACATGGTGCCATGGGGTATAGAGGTAGACGGTAGAACACACGTGGTCTCCCTATATGCGTACGATGCTCTTTTGTATATCAGACAGCCTGAAGAGGCGATTCCGATATTGCTTAGGGTGTTGGACTCCTTCGAGGCAATTTCGGGTCTCAGAATTTACCAACAGAAAACAATACTATTCCCGCAGGGAGCCCTTGCACGAGGAAGCCCTCAGGACCTTCCCAATGTTGCGCTGGACTGGAAATGTGGACATTTTAGATACCTGGGTATTCAGGTAGCGCACCAGCCAGAGGCCCAGTTTGACCTCAATATGGGCAGGGTTCTTACAGCACTACAAGCGTCGAGACAATTTTGGAACGAACTCCCTCTCTCGATTATGAGAAGAGTGGCTCTATCGAAAATGGTGCTGTTGCCCCGTTGCTTATATGTCCTACAGAATTCCTTCTGTAGAATTCAAAAAAAAGTTTGATTTATTAAATAGTCTTTTGAGTTCCTTGGTGTGGGCTGGAGGTCGAAATAGAGTAAAGCTAGAAATACTTGAGCAGGACATGAATGCAGGAGGCCTTGGGTTACCTGACCTCAGGTTATACTACTTAGTGGGTTTGCTACAGTACACGGCACAATGGTGCATGGAGGGACGCACGGTGGACAAAGAACTATTAGGAGACTGGAATCAGGGGACACAACTGCAGAGGTATCTCATGATGAGATCGAGGATCCCAAAAAAAGCCCCTCATATAGTCCGGCAGGTTACAGAAGCCTGGGAACAGGCTGTCAAGCTGGTTCTCCGCAGGGCGCCGTATGCAAATGCGCTTCTTTTTCGGTGTTTGAAGGGGTTTCAAAATATCTAGACGACAATGAACATCTCAAAGTGGTACGAGGGAGGATGCAAAAGGGCTGGGGATCTATATCAGAATGGGAACTTTCCCACTTTCGAGGAGGCACAAAACTGGTTCCAGGTACAGGCAGCTCATTTCCTGCAGTATGCAAAGGTCTCGCGAACGGTCAGGCAGATATGGACCACGTTCCCGGAATAGCACAGGAGTCACACACACTATTGACACTCCTGGATCCGAGCTCCTGCTGAGGCCTGATCTCGCACATATACGCAGCGATGAAAGAAGACCGGGTGACTGATATGTCGGCCATTAGGGGGAAATGGGAAACAGACCTGCCTACCCCACTGACAGACAGAGAATGGAAAAGAGCACTAGCACAGGTGGCGGAAGCGACAAGTAATGCTAGGTTTAAGTTAATCCAATTCCACTATTTACATCGTACATATGTAACACCACAGCATAGAGCATGGTTCACACCAGGAGCCACGTCAGCCTGCCCAAGATGCGGCACCGACCCCGCTACCTTTTTACACATGACCTGGAGCTGTATACGTTTACAACCATACTGGAACCAGGTGGTACAGACCCTCCGCGCGGCAACAGCAGTGCGTATAGATGTTTCCATAAAACAGTGCCTATTGGGTATCCTCCCAACGCCAAAAAAGGGGACACGGATACGACAAAAGTTCCTGATGCGCGGACTGGTCCTGGCAAAAAGACGGATCGCGATACATTGGATTCTTTCCACACCACCTATATTGAATAAATGGAAAGCTGACGTGCATGAATGGGGTGTGGCGGAAGAATGCCGCCTTAGGGCAGTACGAACGGACGAAAACATGGAGAGCGACCTGGTGGATTGGAGACAAATGTTAACGGAAGTGACAGTAGCAGCAACCCAGAGAAACGAGAACACAACACCTGTACAGCCATCCGCACACGACCCACAGGTACCCAGTACTGAAGATAGCACTAGCCCCCGCACACACACATTAACTTAAACTAGGTATATCATCCGACCTGAACGCCCACACACTGCATAAATAGTGATGCTGACAGCTGCCGGGAGGGAGGGGGGGAGGCGGGAGGGGGGAAAATGTTTATGTTCAATGTGTTCATAGGAGGTCATTATACAGTTAAGATAAAATGAAAAGGCGTTGCAAATATATTGTGATTTGATAGGTCATAGAGAATGTAGCACATCAATGTATAGTGTTACAATGTAAGGAAACACATGACAATGCTATAAGATGTAATGTGAAGCAATGCTATCAATAAAAAGCAGTTTAAAAAAAAAGAAATGTTTATTATTATTTTTAATTGCTTTGTTTAGTCATCACCACTGACTGTCTTCAACTCATCTCTTTATCTTTGCAAATCTATTTTTGTAGCATTTCTTTAGTTTCCCTCTCCTTTTGAGCCAACGTTCAACCCTTCTTTGCATAGTACCTGTGCAAACAATAATTCATATTTTTTTTATTTCTAATGTTTCATTATCACATATGGGGAAAACCTAATCACTTGATTTGTTGGAACCATGTTCTGGGGATGTGGTTGTCAAGGATAATATGCCAATTCCTTTAATAACTATTGAAACCGAAGACAATGCATTAACATTTCCAAATCCTAAAGGATCTTCAAGACCAGAGATAAAACATTTAAATCAGCATTTCCCACACTATTTATTTATTTATTTTGAAAGTTTTATATAGCACGAACATGACCACCGAGGGTATCAGAGCGCTATACAGATTATGTAACGCAAGGGAATGAGCATACAAAACAGAATAGACAAAGCAACAAATTCAAAGTCTAAAATTATCTAACATACTCGTGAAGACAAAGCAAAACACATCAGCGTCAACAGAGGGAGAAAAAAGATCACAGTCTAGAATTGTCCGACAGACTCATGAACAAGGTGGCTGGGCAAGAGTCAACGGGTATGGACCCAGAATCAGAGGAAGGTGCCAGGCTAAGGCAGAAATTTCTTCATCAGGAGCCCTTTGACTTAGTTTTTGAAGAAGGCAGTGGACGGGTTCACCCTGACTTCGGGGGGTAGGGAGTTCCAGATCCTCGGAGCCATCCCTGAGAAGGCTCGGTTATAGGTCTTTTTTTTCTTAAATTTTTGAGGTTTAGCAGAAGCGAGCTAGCACTTCTGGAGGCTCTAGAACCACAGGAGAGTTCCAGTTTCTGTGCACGGTACAGCGGAGTCTTGAAGTGGATGGCTTTGTGAGCCATGCATGCAATTTTTAGATGTATCCGAGCTTCATATGGCAGCCAATTCAGTTCCCGCAAGTCCGGAGAGATGTGGTGGTATTTTCTTGTGCCAGTTAAGAGCCTCGCAGCTGAATTGAGGGTAGCCCTCAGAGGAGCCGTCCTCACTCTGGGCAGGCCGCAAAGTGTTGCACTACCATAGTCCAGCTTTGAGATCACTAATGCTTGAACTGCAACCTTTAGGTCATGAGCAGGGAGGAAGGGTTTGAGCTTCCTAAGTAAGCTGAGTTGGATGTTCGCTCCTTTGGTGAGGGAACTGATGTGCTTCTGCATGTTCAGGCTTTTGTCAAGAATGATGCCCAGAGATGATGCCGAGTCTACGAGGTGCGGTCAGCAGTTAAGAGCAGTCAGCTGATTCAACCACTGCTCCATGACGAGGGATTGGTTGTGAGGTGAGATCAGTCGGAATTCCGTTTTAAGAGCATTTAGCTTCAGGTGATTGTGTGTCAGCCAGCTTCGTGTTTCCAGCAGGACTGAATTGAGGGACTGGATGTCTTCGGGAGAGGCGATCTTCAGGTATAGTTGGGTATCGTCCGCATACATATGATAGCGAATGCTGGATGATTTTAGCATTTCCGTTAGAGGCTTCATAAACAGGTTAAAGAGTGTGGGGGACAATGCTGACCCTTGTGGAACCCCCAAGGTGACTGGTGTAGGGTGGGACAGGGATTGGTTCACCTTGAAGCTTTGGGATCTGTTCTGAAGGAATGAAGAGAACCAGCTTAATACCGGGCCAGATAGCCCCATCCTATGTTCCAGGAGGTCAATTAGGTGATCATGTTTGACAGTATCAAATGCTGAGGAAAGGTCCAGAAGGCTCAGTAAGCACGACTCATTGTGATCCAGCATTCTAAGCGCATCATCCACGATGTGCGTTAGCGCCGACTCTGTACTATGACCTGGGCGGAAACCAGATTGGCATTGGTCCAGGAGTTGGAAATGGTCGATGTGATGACAAAGTTGGGATAGCACACATTTCTCCAAGAGTTTTGCCAAGGTGGGGATATTAGTGATTGGGCGAAAGTTAAGAAGGTCCGTGGGATCCGCATTTGGTTTCTTTAGGATCGGGGTAACTTGACCTGATTTAAGGCAATCCGGAATAGTCCCTTGCATAAGAGAAGCATTGACGATCGTCGTCCAGAGTGTTAGTAAGGCGGATCTCACTTCTGGGAACAGGTTCGATGGCAGGGGGTCGTTGTAGTGATTGGAAGGTTTCAAAGTCAACAGCATTTTGTGTATAGTGTATTCATCCACGGTTTGGAACAAACTCCAAGATGCATTGTTTTTGGGGCGGAAGGGCTGTGAAGGTTCAGTGATATTCGACTCCGAGGTGCAAAGGGTGATCAGCGGACCGCTCGAGATGTGATCACGGGCCGAGCATAGTTCAGACTCGATCTTAATAGTCTTATCCTTGAAGAAGACAGCGAAATCTTCACCGTTCGGCAGAGTTCCTTGATCCGGAGCCGATAGGTTAGGATGATTATTAGATTGGGACTTGATGAGTTCGAACAGTTTTTTCGGACGGTTTTTTGCTTGATCTAGTTGAGTTCTGAAGAAGGTAGCCTTCGAGCATCTGATGCGTTTGTTATATATGCTTCGCAAGGATCTCAGGTGACAAAGATGTTCAAGGGAGGGATACGATCGCCACTTCGTTTCTGCAAGTCTTAAATTCCTTTTTTCGGCATTAAGACTATCATTGAACCAAGGTTTGGAGATTTTAGCCGACACTCTTTTAAGCTTAAGTGGTGCCACTGAGTCAAGTACATTAAGCATTGCGTGGTTATAGTGGGCCGTCAGGTCATGGACATCATACATGTTCAAAGGGGGGGGGCAAGATGTTATTGCAGAGCTCCGTCAGGTCTTGCGAGTTGATGTTCCGTAAACATCTTTTCAACTGTTTTGGGTTCTTAGGTTGGGATCTGTTTGTTCTTACCGATTCAAGGACGAGGAAGGTGATGCAATAGTGGTCTGTCCAGTCACATGGGAGGATCGCCTACAGGCGGAAAGAGTTGGGCTTACCAATGACAAGATCTAACGTGGCTCCTTTGATATGCGTAGGGCTGTCACATATTTGGATAAGGTTATGGTCAAGTAGGAAGGATTTAAGGCTATTGACCAGCACATCGTTTACATCATTCCAGTGGAGGTTGAAATCACCCAGGAAGATCTGAGTGCCCTGGAAATCCGCATTGGCCAAAATAACTATGTGACGCAACCCACTGGTGGGTCGTAAGCTGATATCTGGTGAGTCACAAAAGTCCATGCAATAAATAAAAATGCCTTTAAATTCTGTAGTTATCTTGACACATTTGCTGCACTTCAAGGATCGGTGTCAGATGTCATGCTATGTCTTCTGACAACCTACTGCTTATTTTTTTAACATGGAGTCTAGTGTTTACAAACTTCCAGTGGCAGCTCCTCCGCTATGGGAGAAGAGTATCTCCCTACTGCTTTTAAGCAGTGCGAAGTAGAAAAATAAAATTATAATAACTTAGAGTTATTATCATTTTATGCTTGTGCTGCTTTGCAAGCGAGCGGGTGGGTGGGGCTGCTCTGCTCTCGGAGCAGGGCAGGGGAGGAGTGGTTTGCCCACTCCTAAGTGTACATGACTGTTTGACCGGCCCTCTCAAGCCACTGAAAACAGTCATGCGCACTTTCCTGTTCTCCATGCATGCTGCGTGGAGAACATACCCAGGCCCCCATTCCTTGACTGAACGTCGAACCAGGATGCTCAGACCAATCACATTGCTGCATTGCAGCATTGTGGTTGGTCAGGGGAGCCGGGGTGCTTATCAATCACAACATTACATTGCAGCATTGTGATTGGTCAGTGGGGCCTGGCTGTGCTTCCTGTCTCTCAAGTTCGACGAGGAGAGCAGGAGCAGAGACGCAGGACCCGGCGGCAAGGCAAGTTTATTTCTTTTCTTTTCTTTATATTGCGCCTCCCTGCCCCCCGCATGCCCCCCCCCATTATGTGACAATCTTACTGGGGTATAGGGAGTGGGAAAGGAAAGGCTGTAGGATGTCACTTTTTATAACACACAACAAAATGTAAATATCTGTAAAGGAACCGCACACGTTCAGGAGTTAGAAAAGCAAATTAAAGCACATTATTTTGTCATTCTGAAAAGCGATGGAAACAAAGAATTTAGTAGGATCAGAACAAATCAAGACACTTTACTTGGTGATGCACAAATGATAAATATTCACTGAAACCTGATTTCCACACATTATAATTTGTATGCAATTTAGTTTTATCAGTAAAACTGTATGGCTGTGCAAATTTAGTGGCCATTTCAGTGAAACATTTACTGTCTGTAAATGACAGTGCTCTACCATGCAATGCTTTAGGTAAAAAAATCACTTGCCTCATGCCCATTAAAACTAGGTGGGTCTCGAAAGTTGTTGTTATAAAAATTGGGTTGGTTCTAAAATGTTTGGGAAGCACTGTTTTAAATTACTTCCTTGTATAGGGGTATGTATGAGCAAAAAGTAGAAAATGATTCATAGCTATTAAAAATGTCATTAATAGTTGACACTGTTTCACTACAGTGGTGTATTGGTTTTCCAGGAACAACAACAAATATACAAGTATTATAGTTAACAAACGTGTAATCGTGTAATCTGTATGCCCATCCAAATAGGATACAGCTGTTAGTATTATACATAGAATTTGCTAGTTGTTCCTTTGTTATTTGCACTATTTTTTCAAGTCAATACACCAATGACACTAATAATCAGTAGTGATTCTGGTATAGAAGTCTGTCAGCTAAGCCCGCTCTCACCAAGGTATTATGAATCTGCAAATGGACTCAAAGTTGTTCTTAAAAAAACAAACAGAAAACACAATTCACAAAGATGTGAAAAGGGTATGTTACCTTACAGTCTGTACCTCAAGGGACTTTAACGTGCAGGTTAGTACATCTGAAGGGATTTTACACCGCAGGTAAAGGTGGGTGAGCCACTGAAAGCTCGAGCCAGGATGGAGCCTGAAGCCTGGCTCTGGCTCATCTCGAGGTCATGCTGGAACCTCAGGTCCATATCGAGCTGAGCTTTCATGTGGCTTCTGTCTGCCTGCCTCCCTCTACCCAGCATGTGGTATTATGGCCAGAGCTGCTGACCAGCTTTTAGTATCAGCGTTGGCTCAGCATCCTGTGATTCTGGGCAAATCACTTACTTTCCCTCTGCCTATAAACAATGAATGTGACCTTGTATAGTGTAACTAGTGCTCATGTAAAGTGCTCCAATAGCTTTGGGTTGAGTCCCCTTTATATAAAAACTGCAGAAAAATTCACTAAGAGGTCAAACTAAAGCCTAAACGTAAGGAAAGACAAATAAATACCCATTGCCCAGCTAATTTGTACAAAGTGAAACTAGAAGACCTGTATAAATTATGACTTTTCCACTTAAATTATATGATCTTAGACCAATATTTTATTTCACCAAAACTCTATTTTCTTCAAAAAACAAGTTGTACAAAAACCTATTGTGCTTGAATTAATAGACAGTAATGTTGCTCTATAACAATCTGGGTCATGTACAGTGTTTACATGACAATTGTCTTGCCTTTTAGTGCACTAATGGTTTTTTGTTGAAACACTATCACTTTTAATAAGTACTTCTTGGTGTAGTGCTGTAGTGTGAATTATTAATGTCAAAGCCTCATATGTTGAGGAAATGCACTTTCTTGACTTTTAAAACAGCTTTATCATATTTTACATTATGTTTGTTGTGTTAATTAACACAGCAAACATTTTCAGGGGCCGGCTCGTGCACGGCCTCTAAGACATGAGCCATACCCTTGCTTCGGGTCTCCCTGTAAATCCTGTTGACTCACCCACCTGTAACCACAGGTAAGTATATTGGGAGTGTTTACATCACAGGCATATCTTTAATTGCTTTACTTTGCAAGCTTTTATATTGCTGGTAAGTGTATCATACATATATATATTCACTGAAAACACCAAAGATTACAGGGACGACTCAGATTTCACTCATACAAAACCAGCGAAATTCAGCTGTTATAGTTACCTGTGCTAACTATAACTTACGCTCCTGCAATGTACTGCTTTTGACCTCACATATTACATCACTCATGACATGGTCAGTGACATCTCTGATGACATCATCCAGTGAAAGTGTTTCATAAATGTTTCTGAGACTTAAAGATATATAGTAAGCTACAGCATAAGTTAAATTACTATTCTTTCTGTACTCGTAATTAGTCATACTACTTCTAACATACCTCATCTGAGTGGCTGTTTGACTGACTGTATCAGTGTGTGAGTGGATGTCTGAGTGGCTGTATGGGTGTGTGAGTGGGTGTGTGAGTTGCTGTATGGGTGAGTTAGTGGGTGTGAGTGGCTTCATAGGTGTGTGAGTGGGTTAGTGAGTGGCTGTATGGGTGACTGAGAGGCTGCAAGAGTGACTATGGGTGAGGGAGTGGTTGTGTGTGTGGCTGTATGGGTGAGTGAGTAGCTGTTTGAGTGTGTGTATAGGTAAGTGAGTGGGTGTGAGTGGCTGTACTGGAGAGTGAATGTCTGTGTGAGTGGCTGTAAGGGCGAGTGAGTGTTTGCGTGAGTGGTTGTATGGATGTGCGAATGGGTATTTAAGTGGTTCTGTGGGTGTCTGAGTGGTTGTATGGGTGAGCGACTGGTGTGTCAGTGGCTGTATGGGTAAGTGAGTGGGTGTGTGAGTAGGCGGATTGGTGAGCGAGTGGCAGTGTAAGTGGCTATATGGGTGAGTGTGTAGGTGTGTGAGTACCTGTATGGGTGAGTGAATGGCTGTGTGAGTTTCTGTATGGGTGATTGAGTGTGTGTATGTGGCTGTAAGGGTGTATGAGTGGTGGGTGTATAATTGCCTGTATGACTGGATATGTGAAGGGCTGTTTCGGTAAGTGAATGGGTGCATGAGTGGCTGTATGGGTGAGTTAGCAGGTATGTGAGTGGCAGTATAAGTGAGTAGATGTGTGAGTGGCTCTATGAATGAGTGATTGGTTGCAGGATTGATATGGGTCTGTGAATGGGTATTTGAGGGGTTGTGTGGGAGTGGAAGTGGGTGTATGAGAGGTCCTGTGGAGGTGTGAGTGAGTGTGTGAGTCATTGTGAGGATGATATCATCAGTAATGTCTTCAGTGATGTCATTTGAGATGTCAACAGTGATTAACTGACCATGTCATGAGTGATGTAATATATGAGGTCATAAGCAGTGCATTGCGGGGGTGTAAGTTACAGTTAGCTCAGGTAACTATAACTGCTCAATTTCACTGGTTTGTATGAGTGAAATCTGAGTCTAACTATAATGCCCCTGTAACCTTTGTTTTTTTCAGTGAATATCTATGGTTTGTTAATGTTATTTCCTAACTGTAACCTTTGAGAGTGAGTGTATGAATGAGTGCACGGGTGTCTGAGTGGGTGTGTGAGTGAGTGTCTCACAGGGTGTGTGAGAGGGTGCATGAGTGTCTGAGTGGGTCTGTGAGTGTTTGTGAGTGTGTCTGAGTAGGTTTGCAAGTGCCTCCATGAGTGTGTCAGTCAGTCTGTGAGTGACTGCATGAACGTCTGAGTGGGTCTGTGAGTGGGTGTGTGAGTCTCTGAGTGGGTCTGTGAGTCAGGTGTGAGTCTCTGATAGAGATCAGAAATGAGCATAAAAAGGCAAAATAAAGGCAGGCAATGAGCAGAAAGAGGCAAAATAGAGATCAGAAACTAGCAGAAAGAGGCAAAATAAAGGTCAAAAACGAGCATTAAGAGGCATAACAAAGGTCAGTAATGAGAGGGAAGAGGCAAGATAAAGGACAGAATTGAGCAGAAAAGGGCAGAAAACAGCAGAGAATGAGTAGAACCCAATCAGGCACTCATACACCTACTCACAGAACACATCAGGCACTCTCACACCTACTCACAGACCCAGTCAGACACTCATGCACCCACTTACAGAATCACTCATTCTCTCTCTAACCCACTCACAGATCTACTCAGAGACTCATGCCCAACTCCCAGACCCACTCAGAGGCTTGCACAGCCATTCACAGACCCACTGAGACACTCTCACACTCACTCACAGACCCACTGAGACACTCATGCACCCAGTCAGACACCCAGTCAGACACTCACGCACCCACTCATAGAACCACTCACACACCCACTGAGACACTCATAGACTCACACACTCCCTCTCAAAGGTTACAGGTTACTGTTAGGAAATACGATTTAAAAACTATATATGTATATTCATATACACATATATATATATATACTCACTGAAAAAACCATAGGTTTTAGGGACAGTTATAGTTAGTTGGACATTTCACTCGTACAAAACCATAGAAATTCCCCCGTTATAGTTAGTTCAGCTAACTATAACTCGCGCCCCCGCAATGCACTGCTGATGACGTCACATATTACATCACTCATGACATGGTCAGTGACATCACTGATGACATCACTGATGACATCATCCAGTGACTGTGTGTTTCTGTAAAGTTTAAATATGTTTAATATATATAGGGAAAGGCGTATTGAAGAATGAGTGGGTGTATAAGTGTCTGAATGGATGATTTAGTACGTGAGTGACTGACTCTACAAGTGAGTGATTAAATGTATCTTACTGAATTCATGGGTTAGTGACTAAACTGTGTGAATGTCTGTATCAGTCTGTCTGTTGGTTTGTAAGCGGCTGCATGGCTTTCTGAATAGCTACATGAGTGTCTACATGGGTTATTGATTGATTGTCTGAGTATCTGTATGGGTGCCTGAGTGTTTGTGTGGGTGAGGTGTGTGTGACTCTGTGCATAGATGTGTGAGTTGGTGATTCACTGGGTGCATGGTTTCAAGAGTGCATCTGTGATGGACTGTATGGGTGGGTGAGTGTGTGTATGGGTGTGTTAGTGATTGAATGTATATCTCAGTGGTACATGTGTGAGTAACTACATATGTGAAAGGCAGTATATATGTGTGTTGGAGTATATAAATGGCTATAAGTGAGAGTGTGTGATTGTGAGAGTGGCTGTATGGATGAGTGTGTACTTGTATCAGTGATTGTATAAGAGCGTAAGAATGTGTTAGTATTTGTATGAGTAAGTGAGCTGGTGTGTGTATAACTGTATAGGTGAGTAAATGGGTGTGTGATTAAGTTTTTTGCATGACTGACTAGGTGTGTGAGTACCTCTATGGATGAGTGGCGGTGTGTGAGTGTTTATATAGGTGTATGAGTGCATATGATAGTCCTGTACTGAGTGACTAAGTATGAGTGACTGTACGGGTGAGTGAGTGGATGTGTGTATAGACCTAAGAATCAGTGAGTGGGTATGTAGTTTTTGGTGTTGGAGTGTCTATGGTTTTGAGAATGGCAGTCTGTAATTTAGAGTGGGTGTATCAAAAGTTATATTAGGGTGTGAGAAGATGCATGAAATTATCACATGGATGATGTCATCAGTGATGTCATTTGAGATGTCATCAGTGATGTCATCAGTGATGTCACTGACCATGTCATGAGTGATGTAATATGTGACGTCATCAGCAGTGCATTGCGGGGCGCGAGTTATAGTTAGCTGAACTAACTATAACGGGGGAATTTCTATGGTTTTGTACGAGTGAAATGTCCAACTAACTATAACTGTCCCTAAAACCTATGGTTTTTTCAGTGAATTTCAAAGGTTTTTTAAATGCTAATTTCTAACTATAACGTGTCTGAAACCTATGGTTTTTTCAGTGAATTTCAAAGGTTTTTTAAATGCTAATTTCTAACTATAACGTGCCTGAAACCTATGATTTTTAAGTGAATTTCAAAGGTTTTTTTAAATGCTAGTTTCTAACTATGCCTACAGAGGTAGGACATGTGAAGAAAGAAGAAAAAATGCACAGAAAGAAGCAAAAGATGTGCAGAAAGAACCAACAGAGGAGCAGAAAGAGGCCTTGTTGCAAAATCATCCTGTGCCCACAACTTTTTCAGACGGGTACTGGTGGTAACTGACTCTGACTAACCAGAGCCAGTGCTATGCTAAAAGACACTTAGAATACAGTGAAAACACCTACATACACTAGGGAACACTATGCGTTGGGGTACCCCTGTGATTAGCATGACCTCCTCTGCAAGTCCCTAGTACATAATAGGGCAGGGGATTAAAACTACCTCTTAAAAAGCGCTACAGGGCGCGTTTGCACAGTGGTGAAGGGAGGGGGCCTGAGGTGACATGTGTGCAAACGCACCCCGTGGCGCGTTTTAAGTTGCGGGATTAAGTCCCCTTGAATTCTGAGGATCCCTGGGGCCCAACTAGCCCCCAGGTACCTACAGTTAGGACCACAGAGCTGAGTTGCAGAGAGGCGTTCCGAGGCCACGCACCTTTTTCACCTCTCTGCAAAGCAACTCTGTTGTGCTTACTGAAGGTACCTGGTGGGCTAGTTGGCCCCCAGGGTCCCTCAGGATTCAAAGGGAATTAATTCCCCAACTTAAAACGCACCACAGGGCGTGTTTGCGCACATGTCACCTGAGGCCCCGCCCCTCCCTTCACCACTGTGCAAACGCGCCCCGTGGTGCGTTTTAAGTTGGGGGATTAGGTCACCTTGAATCCTGAGGGTCCCTGGGGCCCAACTAGCACACTAGGTACTTCCAGTAAGCACCACAGGCCTGCGTTGCAACGCCTGTAACAAATTGTGCAGTTGTGTTTAGGTAGTGAAGAGGGTCGTGCTGGGGGTAGTGTTTTAGGGTTTAGGGTAGTGCAGTGGTATTTGTGTAGTGTAGGGGGTCATGCTGGAGGTAGATTTAGGGTTTAGGGTAGTGCAGTGGTGTTTGGGTAGTGTAGGGAGTCGTGCTGGGGGGAGTGTTTTAGGGTTTAGGGTAGTGCAGTGGTGTTTGGGTAGTGTAGGGGGTCGTGCTGGGGGTAGTGATTTAGGGTAGTGCAGTGGTGTTTGGGTAGTGTAGGGGGTACTGCTGGGGGTAGTGTTTTAGGGTTTAGGGTAGTGCAGTGGTGTTTGGGTAGTGTAGGGGTACTGCTGGGGTTAGTTTTTTAGGGTTTAGGGTAGTGCAGTGGTGTTTGGGTAGTGTAGTGGTTCGTGCTGGGGGTAGTTTTTTAGGGTTTAGGGTAGTGCAGTGGTGTTTGTGTAGTGTAGGGGTAGTGTTTTAGGGTTTAGGGTAGTGCAGTGGTGTTTGTGTAGTGTAGGAGGTCGTGTTTTAGGGTTTAGGGTAGTGCAGTGGTCTTTGGGTAGTGTAGGGAGTCGTGCAGAGGTAGTGTTTTAGGGTTTAGGGTAGTGTAGGGGGTCATGCAGGGGTAGTGTTTTAGGGATTAGGGTAGTGCATTGGTGTTTGGGTAGTGTAGGGGGTCATGCGGGGGTAGTGTTTTAGGGTTTAGGGCAGTGCAGTGGTGTTTGGGTAGTGTAGGGGGTTGTGCTGGGGGAGTGTTTTAGGGTTTAGGGCAGTGCAGTGGTGTTCGGGTAGTGTAGGGGGTCGTGCTGGGGGAGTGTTTTAGGGTTTAGGGCAGTGCAGTGGTGTTCGGGTAGTGTAGGGGGTTGTGCTGGGGGTAGTATTTTAGGGTTTAGGGTAGTGCAGTGGTGTTCGGGTAGTGTAGGGGTCGTGCTGGGGGTAGTGTTCTAGGGTTTAGGGCAGTGCAGTGGTGTTTGGGCAGTGTAGGGGGTAATGCTGGGGGTGGTGTTTTAGGGTTTAGGGTAGTGCAGTGGTGTTCGGGCAGTGTAGGGGGTCATGCTGGGGGTGGTGTTTCAGGGTTTAGGGCAGTGCAGTGGTGTTCGGGCAGTGTAGGGGGTGGTGTTTCAGGGTTTAGGGCAGTGCAGTGGTCTTCGGGCAGTGTAGGGGGTCGTGCAGGGGGTGGTGTTTCAGGGTTTAGGGCAGTGGTGTTCGGGCAGTGTAGGGGGTCGTGCTGGGGGTGGTGTTTCAGGGTTTGGAGCAGTGCAGTGGTGTTCGAGCAGTAAAGGGGTCGTGCTGGGGGTGGTGTTTCAGGGTTTAGGGCAGTGCAGTGGTGTTCGGGCAGTGTAGGGGGCGGTGCAGGGGGTGGTGTTTCAGGGTTTAGGGCAGTGCAGTGGTGTTCGGGCAGTGTAGGGGGTGCTGCAGGGGGTGGTGTTTCAGGGTTTAGGGCAGTGCAGTGGTGTTCGGGAGGTGTAGGGGGTCATGCAGGGGGTGGTGTTTCAGGGTTTAGGGCAGTGCAGTGGTGTTCGGGCAGTGTAGGGGGTCGTGCTGGGGCTGGTGTTTCAGGGTTTAGGGCAGTACAGTGGTGTTCGGGCAGTGTAGGGGGTCGTGCTGGGGCGGGTGTTTCAGGGTTTAGGACAGTGCAGTGGTGTTCGGGCAGTGTAGGGGGTCGTGCTGGGGCTGGTGTTTCAGGGTTTAGGGCAGTGCAGTGGTGTTCGGGCAGTGTAGGGGGTCGTGCTGGGACTGGTGTTTCAGGGTTTAGGGCAGTGCAGTGTTGTTCGGGCAGTGTAGGTGGTCGTGCTGGGACTGGTGTTTCAGGGTTTAGGGCAGTGCAGTGGTGTTCGGGCAGTGTAGGGGGTCATGCTGGGGCTGGTGTTTCAGGGTTTAGGGCAGTGCAGTGGTGTTCGGGCAGTGTAGGGGTCTTGCTGGGGCTGGTGTTTCAGAGTCTAGGGCAGTGCAGTGGTGTTCGGGCAGTGTAGGGGGTCTTGCTGGGGCTGGTGTTTCAGGGTTTAGGGCAGTGCAGTGGTGTTCGGGCAGTGTAGGGGGTCGTGCTGGGGGAGGTGTTTCAGGGTTTAGGGCAGTGCAGTGGTGTTTGGGCAGTGTAGGGGGTCGTGCTGGGGCTAGTGTTTCAGGATTTAGGGCAGAGGAATGGTGTTCAGGCAGTGTAGGGGGTTTTGCTGGAGGTGGTGTTTCAGGGTTTAGGGCAGTGCAGTGCAGTGGTGTTCGTGCAGTGTAGGGGGTGGTGTTTCAGGGTTTAGGGCAGTGGTGTTCATGCAGTGTAGGTGGTCTTGCTGGGGTTGATGTTTCAGGGTTTAGGGCAGTGCAGTGGTGTTCCGGCAGTGTAGGAGGTCGTGCAGGGGGTGGTGTTTCAGGGTTTAGGGCAGTGCAGTGGTGTTTGGGCAGTGTAGGGGGTCGTGCAGGGGGTGGTGTTTCAGGGTTTAGGGCAGTGCAGTGGTGTTCGGCCAGTGTAGGTGGTCTTGCTGGGGGTGGTGTTTGTGGCTTTAGTGCAGTGGTGTTCGGGCAGTGTAGGGGGTCTTGCTGGGGGTGGTGTTTCAGGGTTTAGGGCAGTGCAGTGGTGTTCGGGCAGTGTAGGGGTCTTGCTGGGGCTGGTGTTTCAGGGTTTAGGGCAGTGCAGTGGTGTTCGGGCAGTGTAGGGGGTCGTGCTGGGGCTGGTGTTTCAGGGTTTAGGGTAGTGCAGTGGTGTTCGGGCAGTGTAGGGGGTCGTGCTGGGGCTGGTGTTTCAGGGTTTAGGGCAGTGCAGTGGTTTTCGGGCAGTGTAGGCGTTCGTGCTGGGGCTGGTGTTTCAGGGTTTAGGGCAGTGCAGTGGTGTTCGGGCAGTGTACGGGGTTGTGCTGGGGCTGGTGTTTCAGGGTTTAGGGCAGTGCAGTGGTGTTCGGGCAGTGGAGTGGTGTTCGGGCAGTGTAGGGGGTCGTGCTGGGGCTGGTGTTTCATGGTTTAGGGCAGTGCAGTGGTGTTCGGGCAGTGTAGGGTGTCATGCTGGGGGTGGTGTTTCAGGGATTAGGGCAGTGCAGTGGTGTTCAGGCAGTGTAGGGGGTCATGTTGGGGGTGGTGTTTCAGGGTTTAGGGCAGTGCAGTGGTGTACGGGCAGTGTAGGGGGTCTTGCTGGGGGTGGTGTTTCAGGGTTTAGGGCAGTGGTGTTCGGGCAGTGTAGGGGGTCTTGCTGGGGGTAGTGTTTCGGGGTTTAGGGCAGTGCAGTGGTGTTCGTGCAGTGTAGGGGGTCGTGCTGGGGGTGGTGTTTCAGGGTTTAGGGCAGTGCAGTAGTGTTCGGGCAGTGTAGGGGATCGTGCAGGGGGTGGTGTTTCAGGGTTTAGGGCAGTGCAGTGGTGTTTGGGCAGTGTAGGGGGTCGTGCTGGGGGTGGTGTTTCAGGGTTTAGGGCAGTGCAGTGGTGTTCGGGCAGTGTAGGGGTCATGCTGGGGCTGGTGTTTCAGGGTTTAGGGCAGTGCAGTGGTGTTCGGGCAGTGTAGGGGGTCTTGCTGGGGTGGTGTTTCAGGGTTTAGGGCAGTGTTGTTCGGGCAGTGTAGGGGGTCTTGCTGGGGGTGATGTTTCAGGGTTTAGGGCAGTGCAGTGCTGTTCGGGCAGTGTAGAGGTCGTGCTGGGGCTGGTGTTTCATGGATTAGGGCAGTGCAGTGGTGTTCGTGCAGTGTAGGGGGTCGTGCTGGGGATGGTGTTTCAGGGTTTAGAGCAGTGCAGTAGTGTTCGGGCAGTGTAGGGGGTCGTGAAGGGGTGGTGTTTCAGGGTTTAGGGCAGTGCAGTGGTGTTCGGGCAGTGTAGGGGGTCGTGCTGGGGGTGGTGTTTCAGGGTTTAGGGCAGTGCAGTGGTGTTCGGGCAGTGTAGGGGTCGTGCTGGGAGTGGTGTTTCAGGGTTTAGGGCAGTGGTGTTCGGGCAGTGTAGGGGGTCTTGCTGGGGGTGATGTTTCAGGGTTTAGGGCAGTGCAGTGGTGTTTGGGCAGTGTAGGAGGTCTTGCTGGGGGTAGTGTTTCAGGGTTTAGGGCAGTGCAGTGGTGTTCGGGCAGTGTAGGGGGTCGTGCTGGGGCTGGTGTTTCAGGGTTTAGGGCAGTGCAGTGGTGTTCGGGCAGTGTAGGTGGTCGTGCTGGGGCTGGTGTTTCAGGGTTTAGGGCAGTGCAGTGGTGTTCGGGCAGTGTAGGGGGTCATGCTGGGGCTGGTGTTTCAGGGTTTAGGGCAGTGCAGTGGTGTTCGGGCAGTGTAGGGGGTCTTGCTGGGGCTGGTGTTTCAGAGTCTAGGGCAGTGCAGTGGTGTTCGGGCAGTGTAGGGGGTCTTGCTGGGGCTGGTTTTTCAGGGTTTAGGGCAGTGCAGTGGTGTTTGGGCAGTGTAGGGGGTCGTGCTGGGGGTGGTGCTTCAGGGTTTAGGGCAGTGCAGTTGTGTTTGGGCAGTGTAGGGGGTCGTGCTGGGGCTAGTGTTTCAGGATTTAGGGCAGAGCAATGGTGTTCAGGCAGTGTAGGGGTTTTGCTGGAGGTGGTGTTTTAGGGTTTAGGGCAGTGCAGTGGTGTTCGTGCAGTGTAGGGGGTGGTGTTTCAGGGTTTAGGGCAGTGGTGTTCAGGCAGTGTAGGGGGTCTTGCTGGGGTTGATGTTTCAGGGTTTAGGGCAGTGCAGTGGTGTTCCGGCAGTGTAGGAGGTCGTGCAGGGGTGGTGTTTCAGGGTTTAGGGCAGTGCAGTGGTGTTTGGGCAGTGTAGGGGTCATGCAGGGGGTGGTGTTTCAGGGTTTAGGGCAGTGCAGTGGTGTTCGGCCAGTGTAGGTGGTTTTGCTGGGGGTGGTGTTTCAGGCTTTAGTGCAGTGGTGTTCGGGCAGTGTAGGGGGTCTTGCTGGGGGTGGTGTTTCAGGGTTTAGGGCAGTGCAGTGGTGTTCGGGCAGTGTAGGGGGTCTTGCTGGGGGTGGTGTTTCAGGGTTTAGGGCAGTGCAGTGGTGTTCGGGCAGTGTAGGGGGTCGTGCTGGGGCTGGTGTTTCAGGGTTTAGGGTAGTGCAGTGGTGTTCGGGCAGTGTAGGGGGTCGTGCTGGGGCTGGTGTTTCAGGTTTTAGGGCAGTGCAGTGGTTTTCGGGCAGTGTAGGCGGTCGTGCTGGGGCTGGTGTTTCAGGGTTTAGGGCAGTGCAGTGGTGTTCGGGCAGTGTATGGGGTTGTGCTGGGGCTGGTGTTTCAGGGTTTAGGGCAGTGCAGTGGTGTTCGGGCAGTGTAGGGGGTCGTGCTGGGGGTGGTGTTTCAGGGTTTAGGGCAGTGCAGTGGTGTTCAGGCAGTGTAGGGGGTCGTGCTGGGGCTGGTGTTTCATGGTTTAGGGCAGTGCAGTGGTGTTCGGGCAGTGTAGGGTGTCATGCTGGGGGTGGTGTTTCAGGGTTTAGGGCAGTGCAGTGGTGTTCGGGCAGTGTAGGGGGTCATGCTGGGGGTGGTGTTTCAGGGTTTAGGGCAGTGCAGTGGTGTACGGGCAGTGTAGGGGGTCTTGCTGGGGATGGTGTTTCAGGGTTTAGGGCAGTGGTGTTCGGGCAGTGTAGGGGGTCTTGCTGGGGGTAGTGTTTCGGGGTTTAGAGCAGTGCAGTGGTGTTCGTGCAGTGTAGGGGGTCGTGCTGGGGGTGGTATTTCAGGGTTTAGGGCAGTGCAGTAGTGTTCGGGCAGTGTAGGGGATCGTGCAGGGGGTGGTGTTTCAGGGTTTAGGGCAGTGCAGTGGTGTTCGGGCAGTGTAGGGTGTCGTGCTGGGGGTGGTGTTTCAGGGTTTAGGGCAGTGCAGTGGTGTTCGGGCAGTGTAGGGGTCGTGCTGGGGGTGGTGTTTCAGGGTTTAGGGCAGTGCAGTGGTGTTCGGGCAGTGTAGGGGATCGTGCAGGGGGTGGTGTTTCAGGGTTTAGGGCAGTGCAGTGGTGTTCGGGCAGTGTAGGGGGTCGTGCTGGGGGTGATGTTTCAGGGTTTAGGGCAGTGCAGTGGTGTTCAGGCAGTGTAGGGGGTCTTGCTGGGGGTAGTGTTTTAGGGTTTAGGGCAGTGCAGTGGTGTTCGTGCAGTGTAGGGGGTCGTGCTGGGTATGGTGTTTCAGGGTTTAGGGCAGTGCAGAAGTGTTCGGGCAGTGTTCGGGCAGTGTAGGGGGTCGTGCAGGGGGTGGTGTTTCAGGGTTTAGGGCAGTGCAGTGGTGTTCGGGCAGTGTAGGGGTTGTGCTGGGGGTGGTGTTTCAGGGTTTAGGGCAGTGCAGTGGTGTTCGGGCAGTGTAGGGGTCGTGCTGGGAGTGGTGTTTCAGGGTTTATGGCAGTGGTGTTCGGGCAGTGTAGGGGGTATTGCTGGGGGTGATGTTTCAGGGTTTAGGGCAGTGCAGTGGTGTTCGGGCAGTGTAGGAGGTCTTGCTGGGGGTAGTGTTTCAGGGTTTAGGGCAGTGCAGTGGTGTTCGGGCAGTGTAGGGGTCATGCTGGGGGTGGTGTTTCAGGGTTTAGGGCAGTGCAGTGGTGTTCGGGCAGTGTAGGTGGTCGTGAAGGGGGTGGTGTTTCAGGGTTTAGGGCAGTGCAGTGGTGTTCGGGCAGTGTAGGGGGTCGTGCTAGGGTATGTGTTTCAGGGTTTAGGGCAGTGCAGTGGTGTTCGGGCAGTGTAGGGGGTCGTGCAGGGGCTGGTGTTTCAGGGTTTAGGGCAGTGCAGTGGTGTTCGGGCAGTGTAGGGGGTCGTGCTGGGGGTAGTGTTTTAGGGTTTAGGGTAGTGCAGTGGTGCTTGTGTAGTGTAGGGGTCGTGCTGGGGGTAGTGTTTTAGGGTTTAGGGTAGTGCAGTGGTGTTTGTGTAGTGTAGGGGGTCATGTTTTAGGGTAATGCAGTGGTGTTTGGGTAGTGTAGGGGGTCGTGCTGGGGGTAGTGTTTTAGGATTTAGGTTAGTGCAGTGGTGTTTGGGTAGTGTAGGGGTCGTGCTGGGGGTAGTGTTTTAGGGTTTAAGGTAGTGCAGTGGTGTTTGTGTAGTGTAGGGGGTCATGTTTTAGGGTAGTGCAGTGGTGTTTGGGTAGTGTAGGGGGTCGTGCTGGGGGTAGTGTTTTAGGATTTAGGTTAGTGCAGTGGTGTTTGGGTAGTGTAGGGGGTCGTGCTGGGGGTAGTGATTTAGGGTAGTGCAGTGGTGTTTGGGTAGTGTAGGGGGTACTGCTGGGGGTAGTGTTTTAGGGTTTAGGGTAGTGCAGTGGTGTTTGGGTAGTGTAGGGGTACTGCTGGGGGTAGTGTTTTAGGGTTTAGGGTAGTGCAGTGGTGTTTGTGTAGTGTAGGGGTAGTGTTTTAGGGTTTAGGGTAGTGCAGTGGTGTTTGTGTAGTGTAGGAGGTCGTGTTTTAGGGTTTAGGGTAGTGCAGTGGTCTTTGGGTAGTGTAGGGAGTCGTGCGGAGGTAGTGTTTTAGGGTTTAGGGTAGTGTAGGGGTCATGCGGGGGTAGTGTTTTAGGGATTAGGGTTGTGCATTGGTGTTTGGGTAGTGTAGGGGTCATGCGGGGGGTAGTGTTTTAGGGTTTAGGGCAGTGCAGTGGTGTTTGGGTAGTGTAGGGGGTCGTGCTGGGGGAGTGTTTTAGGGTTTAGGGCAGTGCAGTGGTGTTCGGGTAGTGTAGGGGGTCGTGCTGGGGGAGTGTTTTAGGGTTTAGGGCAGTGCAGTGGTGTTCGGGTTGTGTAGGGGGTTGTGCTGGGGGTAGTATTTTAGGGTTTAGGGCAGTGCAGTGGTGTTTGTGCAGTGTAGGGGGTAATGCTGGGGGTGGTGTTTTAGGGTTTAGGGCAGTGCAGTGGTGTTCGGGCAGTGTAGGGGGTCATGCTGGGGGTGGTGTTTCAGGGTTTAGGGCAGTGCAGTGGTGTTCGGGCAGTGTAGGGGGTGCTGCAGGGGTGGTGTTTCAGGGTTTAGGGCAGTGCAGTGGTGTTCGGGCAGTGTAGGGGGTCGTGCTGGGGCTGGTGTTTCAGGGTTTAGGGCAGTACAGTGGTGTTCGGGCAGTGTAGGGGGTCGTGCTGGGGCTGGTGTTTCAGGGTTTAGGGCAGTGCAGTGGTGTTCGGGCAGTGTACGGGGTCGTGCTGGGGCTGGTGTTTCAGGGTTTAGGGCAGTGCAGTGGTGTTCGGGCAGTGTAGGTGGTCGTGCTGGGGCTGGTGTTTCAGGGTTTAGGGCAGTGCAGTGGTGTTCGGGCAATGTAGGGGGTCATGCTGGGGCTGGTGTTTCAGGGTTTAGGGCAGTGCAGTGGTGTTCGGGCAGTGTAGGGGGTCTTGCTGGGGCTGGTGTTTCAGGGTTTAGGGCAGTGCAGTGGTGTTCGGGCAGTGTAGGGGGTCGTGCTGGGGGTGGTGTTTCAGGGTTTAGGGCAGTGCAGTGGTGTTTGGGCAGTGTAGGGGGTCGTGCTGGGGCTAGTGTTTCAGGATTTAGGGCAGAGGAATGGTGTTCAGGCAGTGTAGGGGGTTTTGCTGGAGGTGGTGTTTCAGGGTTTAGGGCAGTGCAGTGGTTTTCGTGCAGTGTAGGGGGTGGTGTTTCAGGGTTTAGGGCAGTGGTGTTCAGGCAGTGTAGGGGTCTTGCTGGGGTTGATGTTTCAGGGTTTAGGGCAGTGCAGTGGTGTTCCGGCAGTGTAGGAGGTCGTGCAGGGGGTGGTGTTTCAGGGTTTAGGGCAGTGCAGTGGTGTTTGGGCAGTGTAGGGGGTCGTGCAGGGGGTGGTGTTTCAGGGTTTAGGGCAGTGCAGTGGTGTTCGGCCAGTGTAGGTGGTCTTGCTGGGGGTGGTGTTTCAGGCTTTAGTGCAGTGGTGATCGGGCAGTGTAGGGGTCTTGCTGGGGGTGGTGTTTCAGGGTTTAGGGCAGTGCAGTGGTGTTCGGGCAGTGTAGGGGGTCTTGCTGGGGCTGGTGTTTCAGGGTTTAGGGCAGTGCAGTGGTGTTCGGGCAGTGTAGTGGGTCGTGCTGGGGCTGGTGTTTCAGGGTATAGGGTAGTGCAGTGGTGTTTGGGCAGTGTAGGGGGTCGTGCTGGGGCTGGTGTTTCAGGGTTTAGGGCAGTGCAGTGGTTTTCGGGCAGTGTAGGCGGTCGTGCTGGGGCTGGTGTTTCAGGGTTTAGGGCAGTGCAGTGGTGTTCGGGCAGTGTAGGGGGTAGTGCTGGGGGTGGTGTTTCAGGGTTTAGGGCATTGCAGTGGTGTTCAGGCAGTGTAGGGGTCGTGCTGGGGCTGGTGTTTCATGGTTCAGGGCAGTGCAGTGGTGTTCGGGCAGTGTAGGGTGTCATGCTGGGGGTGGTGTTTCAGGGTTTAGGGCAGTGCAGTGGTGTTCAGGCAGTGTAGGGGGTCATGCTGGGGGTGGTGTTTCAGGGTTTAGGGCAGTGCAGTGGTGTACGGGCAGTGTAGGGGTCTTGCTGGGGGTGGTGTTTCAGGGTTTAGGGCAGTGGTGTTCGGGCAGTGTAGGGGGTCTTGCTGGGGGTAGTGTTTCAGGGTTTAGGGCAGTGCAGTGGTGTTCGTGCAGTGTAGGGGGTCGTGCTGGGGGTGGTGTTTCAGGGTTTAGGGCAGTGCAGTAGTGTTCGGGCAGTGTAGGGGATCGTGCAGGGGGTGGTGTTTCAGGGTTTAGGGCAGTGCAGTGGTGTTCGGGCAGTGTAGGGGGTCGTGCTGGGGGTGGTGTTTCAGGTTTAGGGCAGTGCAGTGGTGTTCGGCAGTGTAGGGGTCGTGCTGGGGCTGGTGTTTCAGGGTTTAGGGCAGTGCAGTGGTGTTCGGGCAGTGTAGGGGGTCTTGCTGGGGGTGGTGTTTCAGGGTTTAGGGCAGTGGTGTTCGGGCAGTGTAGGGGGTCTTGCTGGGGGTGATATTTCAGGGTTTAGGGCAGTGCAGTGGTGTTCGTGCAGTGTAGGGGGTCGTGCTGGGGATGGTGTTTCAGGGTTTAGGGCAGTGCAGTAGTGTTCGGGCAGTGTAGGGGTCGTGCAGGGGGTGGTGTTTCAGGGTTTAGGGCAGTGCAGTGGTGTTCGGGCAGTGTAGGGGGTCGTGCTGGGGGTGGTGTTTCAGGGTTTAGGGCAGTGCAGTGGTGTTCGGGCAGTGTAGGGGGTCGTGCTGGGAGTGGTGTTTCAGGGTTTAGGGCAGTGGTGTTCGGGCAGTGTAGGGGGTCTTGCTGGGGGTGATGTTTCAGGGTTTAGGGCAGTGCAGTGGTGTTCGGGCAGTGTAGGAGGTCTTGCTGGGGGTAGTGTTTCAGGGTTTAGGGCAGTGCAGTGGTGTTCGGGCAGTGTAGGGGGTCGTGCTGGGGCTGGTGTTTCAGGGTTTAGGGCAGTGCAGTGGTGTTCGGGAAGTGTAGGTGGTCGTGCTGGGGCTGGTGTTTCAGGGTTTAGGGCAGTGCAGTGGTGTTCGGGCAGTGTAGGGGTCATGCTGGGGCTGGTGTTTCAGGGTTTAGGGCAGTGCAGTGGTGTTCGGGTAGTGTAGGGGTGTTGCTGAGGCTGGTGTTTCAGAGTCTAGGGCAGTGCAGTGGTGTTCGGGCAGTGTAGGGGTCTTGCTGGGGCTGGTGTTTCAGGGTTTAGGGCAGTGGTGTTCGGGCAGTGTAGGGGGTCTTGCTGGGGGTAGTGTTTCGGGGTTTAGGGCAGTGCAGTGGTGTTCGTGCAGTGTAGGGGGTCGTGCTGGGGGTGGTATTTCAGGGTTTAGGGCAGTGCAGTAGTGTTCGGGCAGTGTAGGGGATCGTGCAGGGGTGGTGTTTCAGGGTTTAGGGCAGTGCAGTGGTGTTCGGGCAGTGTAGGGTGTCGTGCTGGGGGTGGTGTTTCAGGGTTTAGGGCAGTGCAGTGGTGTTCGGGCAGTGTAGGGGTCGTGCTGGGGGTGGTGTTTCAGGGTTTAGGGCAGTGCAGTAGTGTTCGGGCAGTGTAGGGGATCGTGCAGGGGTGGTGTTTCAGGGTTTAGGGCAGTGCAGTGGTGTTCGGGCAGTGTAGGGGGTCGTGCTGGGGGTGATGTTTCAGGGTTTAGGGCAGTGCAGTGGTGTTCAGGCAGTGTAGGGTGTCTTGCTGGGGGTAGTGTTTTAGGGTTTAGGGCAGTGCAGTGGTGTTCGTGCAGTGTAGGGGGTCGTGCTGGGTATGGTGTTTCAGGGTTTAGGGCAGTGCAGAAGTGTTCGGGCAGTGTTCGGGCAGTGTAGGGGGTCGTGCAGGGGGTGGTGTTTCAGGGTTTAGGGCAGTGCAGTGGTGTTCGGGCAGTGTAGGGGTTGTGCTGGGGGTGGTGTTTCAGGGTTTAGGGCAGTGCAGTGGTGTTCGGGCAGTGTAGGGGGTCGTGCTGGGAGTGGTGTTTCAGGGTTTATGGCAGTGGTGTTCGGGCAGTGTAGGGGGTATTGCTGGGGGTGATGTTTCAGGGTTTAGGGCAGTGCAGTGGTGTTCGGGCAGTGTAGGAGGTCTTGCTGGGGGTAGTGTTTCAGGGTTTAGGGCAGTGCAGTGGTGTTCGGGCAGTGTAGGGGTCATGCTGGGGGTGGTGTTTCAGGGTTTAGGGCAGTGCAGTGGTGTTCGGGCAGTGTAGGTGGTCGTGAAGGGGGTGGTGTTTCAGGGTTTAGGGCAGTGCAGTGGTGTTCGGGCAGTGTAGGGGGTCGTGCTAGGGTATGTGTTTCAGGGTTTAGGGCAGTGCAGTGGTGTTCGGGCAGTGTAGGGGGTCGTGCAGGGGCTGGTGTTTCAGGGTTTAGGGCAGTGCAGTGGTGTTCGGGCAGTGTAGGGGGTCGTGCTGGGGGTAGTGTTTTAGGGTTTAGGGTAGTGCAGTGGTGCTTGTGTAGTGTAGGGGTCGTGCTGGGGGTAGTGTTTTAGGGTTTAGGGTAGTGCAGTGGTGTTTGTGTAGTGTAGGGGGTCATGTTTTAGGGTAATGCAGTGGTGTTTGGGTAGTGTAGGGGGTCGTGCTGGGGGTAGTGTTTTAGGATTTAGGTTAGTGCAGTGGTGTTTGGGTAGTGTAGGGGGTCGTGCTGGGGGTAGTGTTTTAGGGTTTAAGGTAGTGCAGTGGTGTTTGTGTAGTGTAGGGGGTCATGTTTTAGGGTAGTGCAGTGGTGTTTGGGTAGTGTAGGGGTCGTGCTGGGGGTAGTGTTTTAGGATTTAGGTTAGTGCAGTGGTGTTTGGGTAGTGTAGGGGGTCGTGCTGGGGGTAGTGATTTAGGGTAGTGCAGTGGTGTTTGGGTAGTGTAGGGGGTACTGCTGGGGGTAGTGTTTTAGGGTTTAGGGTAGTGCAGTGGTGTTTGGGTAGTGTAGGGGTACTGCTGGGGGTAGTGTTTTAGGGTTTAGGGTAGTGCAGTGGTGTTTGTGTAGTGTAGGGGTAGTGTTTTAGGGTTTAGGGTAGTGCAGTGGTGTTTGTGTAGTGTAGGAGGTCGTGTTTTAGGGTTTAGGGTAGTGCAGTGGTCTTTGGGTAGTGTAGGAGTCGTGCGGAGGTAGTGTTTTAGGGTTTAGGGTAGTGTAGGGGGTCATGCGGGGGTAGTGTTTTAGGGATTAGGGTTGTGCATTGGTGTTTGGGTAGTGTAGGGGGTCATGCGGGGGGTAGTGTTTTAGGGTTTAGGGCAGTGCAGTGGTGTTTGGGTAGTGTAGGGGGTCGTGCTGGGGGAGTGTTTTAGGGTTTAGGGCAGTGCAGTGGTGTTCGGGTAGTGTAGGGGTCGTGCTGGGGGAGTGTTTTAGGGTTTAGGGCAGTGCAGTGGTGTTCGGGTTGTGTAGGGGGTTGTGCTGGGGGTAGTATTTTAGGGTTTAGGGCAGTGCAGTGGTGTTTGTGCAGTGTAGGGGGTAATGCTGGGGGTGGTGTTTTAGGGTTTAGGGCAGTGCAGTGGTGTTCGGGCAGTGTAGGGGGTCATGCTGGGGGTGGTGTTTCAGGGTTTAGGGCAGTGCAGTGGTGTTCGGGCAGTGTAGGGGTGCTGCAGGGGTGGTGTTTCAGGGTTTAGGGCAGTGCAGTGGTGTTCGGGCAGTGTAGGGGGTCGTGCTGGGGCTGGTGTTTCAGGGTTTAGGGCAGTACAGTGGTGTTCGGGCAGTGTAGGGGGTCGTGCTGGGGCTGGTGTTTCAGGGTTTAGGGCAGTGCAGTGGTGTTCGGGCAGTGTACGGGGTCGTGCTGGGGCTGGTGTTTCAGGGTTTAGGGCAGTGCAGTGGTGTTCGGGCAGTGTAGGTGGTCGTGCTGGGGCTGGTGTTTCAGGGTTTAGGGCAGTGCAGTGGTGTTCGGGCAATGTAGGGGTCATGCTGGGGCTGGTGTTTCAGGGTTTAGGGCAGTGCAGTGGTGTTCGGGCAGTGTAGGGGGTCTTGCTGGGGCTGGTGTTTCAGGGTTTAGGGCAGTGCAGTGGTGTTCGGGCAGTGTAGGGGGTCGTGCTGGGGGTGGTGTTTCAGGGTTTAGGGCAGTGCAGTGGTGTTTGGGCAGTGTAGGGGGTCGTGCTGGGGCTAGTGTTTCAGGATTTAGGGCAGAGGAATGGTGTTCAGGCAGTGTAGGGGGTTTTGCTGGAGGTGGTGTTTCAGGGTTTAGGGCAGTGCAGTGGTTTTCGTGCAGTGTAGGGGGTGGTGTTTCAGGGTTTAGGGCAGTGGTGTTCAGGCAGTGTAGGGGGTCTTGCTGGGGTTGATGTTTCAGGGTTTAGGGCAGTGCAGTGGTGTTCCGGCAGTGTAGGAGGTCGTGCAGGGGGTGGTGTTTCAGGGTTTAGGGCAGTGCAGTGGTGTTTGGGCAGTGTAGGGGGTCGTGCAGGGGGTGGTGTTTCAGGGTTTAGGGCAGTGCAGTGGTGTTCGGCCAGTGTAGGTGGTCTTGCTGGGGGTGGTGTTTCAGGCTTTAGTGCAGTGGTGATCGGGCAGTGTAGGGGGTCTTGCTGGGGGTGGTGTTTCAGGGTTTAGGGCAGTGCAGTGGTGTTCGGGCAGTGTAGGGGGTCTTGCTGGGGCTGGTGTTTCAGGGTTTAGGGCAGTGCAGTGGTGTTCGGGCAGTGTAGTGGGTCGTGCTGGGGCTGGTGTTTCAGGGTATAGGGTAGTGCAGTGGTGTTTGGGCAGTGTAGGGGGTCGTGCTGGGGCTGGTGTTTCAGGGTTTAGGGCAGTGCAGTGGTTTTCGGGCAGTGTAGGCGGTCGTGCTGGGGCAGGTGTTTCAGGGTTTAGGGCAGTGCAGTGGTGTTCGGGCAGTGTAGGGGGTAGTGCTGGGGGTGGTGTTTCAGGGTTTAGGGCATTGCAGTGGTGTTCAGGCAGTGTAGGGGGTCGTGCTGGGGCTGGTGTTTCATGGTTCAGGGCAGTGCAGTGGTGTTCGGGCAGTGTAGGGTGTCATGCTGGGGGTGGTGTTTCAGGGTTTAGGGCAGTGCAGTGGTGTTCAGGCAGTGTAGGGGGTCATGCTGGGGGTGGTGTTTCAGGGTTTAGGGCAGTGCAGTGGTGTACGGGCAGTGTAGGGGGTCTTGCTGGGGGTGGTGTTTCAGGGTTTAGGGCAGTGGTGTTCGGGCAGTGTAGGGGGTCTTGCTGGGGGTAGTGTTTCAGGGTTTAGGGCAGTGCAGTGGTGTTCGTGCAGTGTAGGGGTCGTGCTGGGGGTGGTGTTTCAGGGTTTAGGGCAGTGCAGTAGTGTTCGGGCAGTGTAGGGGATCGTGCAGGGGGTGGTGTTTCAGGGTTTAGGGCAGTGCAGTGGTGTTCGGGCAGTGTAGGGGGTCGTGCTGGGGGTGGTGTTTCAGGTTTAGGGCAGTGCAGTGGTGTTCGGCAGTGTAGGGGTCGTGCTGGGGCTGGTGTTTCAGGGTTTAGGGCAGTGCAGTGGTGTTCGGGCAGTGTAGGGGGTCTTGCTGGGGGTGGTGTTTCAGGGTTTAGGGCAGTGGTGTTCGGGCAGTGTAGGGGGTCTTGCTGGGGGTGATATTTCAGGGTTTAGGGCAGTGCAGTGGTGTTCGTGCAGTGTAGGGGGTCGTGCTGGGGATGGTGTTTCAGGGTTTAGGGCGGTGCAGTAGTGTTCGGGCAGTGTAGGGGGTCGTGCAGGGGGTGGTGTTTCAGGGTTTAGGGCAGTGCAGTGGTGTTCGGGCAGTGTAGGGGGTCGTGCTGGGGGTGGTGTTTCAGGGTTTAGGGCAGTGCAGTGGTGTTCGGGCAGTGTAGGGGGTCGTGCTGGGAGTGGTGTTTCAGGGTTTAGGGCAGTGGTGTTCGGGCAGTGTAGGGGGTCTTGCTGGGGGTGATGTTTCAGGGTTTAGGGCAGTGCAGTGGTGTTCGGGCAGTGTAGGAGGTCTTGCTGGGGGTAGTGTTTCAGGGTTTAGGGCAGTGCAGTGGTGTTCGGGCAGTGTAGGGGTCGTGCTGGGGCTGGTGTTTCAGGGTTTAGGGCAGTGCAGTGGTGTTCGGGAAGTGTAGGTGGTCGTGCTGGGGCTGGTGTTTCAGGGTTTAGGGCAGTGCAGTGGTGTTCGGGCAGTGTAGGGGGTCATGCTGGGGCTGGTGTTTCAGGGTTTAGGGCAGTGCAGTGGTGTTCGGGTAGTGTAGGGGGTGTTGCTGAGGCTGGTGTTTCAGAGTCTAGGGCAGTGCAGTGGTGTTCGGGCAGTGTAGGGGTCTTGCTGGGGCTGGTGTTTCAGGGTTTAGGGCAGTGCAGTGGTGTTCGGGCAGTGTAGGGGGTCGTGCTGGGGGTGGTGTTTCAGGGTTTAGGGCAGTGCAGTGGTGTTTGGGCAGTGTAGGGGGTCGTGCTGGGGCTAGTGTTTCAGGATTTAGGGCAGAGCAATGGTGTTCAGGCAGTGTAGGGGGTTTTGCTGGAGGTGGTGTTTCAGGGTTTAGGGCAGTGCAGTGGTGTTCGTGCAGTGTAGGGGTTGATGTTTCAGGGTTTAGGGCAGTGCAGTGGTGTTCCGGCAGTGTAGGAGGTCGTGCAGGGGTGGTGTTTCAGGGTTTAGGGCAGTGCAGTGGTGTTTGGGCAGTGTAAGGGGTCGTGCAGGGGTGGTGTTTCAGGGTTTAGGGCAGTGCAGTGGTGTTCGGGCAGTGTAGTGGGTCGTGCTGGGGCTGGTGTTTCAGGGTTTAGGGCAGTGCAGTGGTGTTTGGGCAGTGTAGGGGGTCGTGCTGGGGCTGGTGTTTCAGGGTTTAGGGCAGTGCAGTGGTTTTCGGGCAGTGTAGGCGGTCGTGCTGGGGCTGGTGTTTCAGGGTTTAGGGCAGTGCAGTGGTGTTCGGGCAGTGTAGGGGTAGTGCTGGGGGTGGTGTTTCAGGGTTTAGGGCATTGCAGTGGTGTTCGGGCAGTGTAGGGGGTCGTGCTGGGGCTGGTGTTTCATGGTTCAGGGCAGTGCAGTGGTGTTCGGGCAGTGTAGGGTGTCATGCTGGGGGTGGTGTTTCAGGGTTTAGGGCAGTGCAGTGGTGTTCAGGCAGTGTAGGGGGTCATGCTGGGGGTGGTGTTTCAGGGTTTAGGGCAGTGCAGTGGTGTACGGGCAGTGTAGGGGGTCTTGCTGGGGGTGGTGTTTCAGGGTTTAGGGCAGTGGTGTTCGGGCAGTGTAGGGGGTCTTGCTGGGGGTAGTGTTTCAGGGTTTAGGGCAGTGCAGTGGTGTTCATGCAGTGTAGGGGTCGTGCTGGGGGTGGTGTTTCAGGGTTTAGGGCAGTGCAGTAGTGTTCGGGCAGTGTAGGGGATCGTGCAGGGGGTGGTGTTTCAGGGTTTAGGGCAGTGCAGTGGTGTTCGGGCAGTGTAGGGGTCGTGCTGGGGGTGGTGTTTCAGGTTTAGGGCAGTGCAGTGGTGTTCGGCAGTGTAGGGGTCGTGCTGGGGCTGGTGTTTCAGGGTTTAGGGCAGTGCAGTGGTGTTCGGGCAGTGTAGGGGGTCTTGCTGGGGGTGGTGTTTCAGGGTTTAGGGCAGTGGTGTTCGGGCAGTGTAGGGGGTCTTGCTGGGGGTGATATTTCAGGGTTTAGGGCAGTGCAGCGGTGTTCGTGCAGTGTAGGGGGTCGTGCTGGGGATGGTGTTTCAGGGTTTAGGGCAGTGCAGTAGTGTTCGGGCAGTGTAGGGGGTCGTGCAGGGGTGGTGTTTCAGGGTTTAGGGCAGTGCAGTGGTGTTCGGGCAGTGTAGGGGGTCGTGCTGGGGGTGGTGTTTCAGGGTTTAGGGCAGTGCAGTGGTGTTCGGGCAGTGTAGGGGGTCGTGCTGGGAGTGGTGTTTCAGGGTTTAGGGCAGTGGTGTTCGGGCAGTGTAGGGGGTCTTGCTGGGGGTGATGTTTCAGGGTTTAGGGCAGTGCAGTGGTGTTCGGGCAGTGTAGGAGGTCTTGCTGGGGGTAGTGTTTCAGGGTTTAGGGCAGTGCAGTGGTGTTCGGGCAGTGTAGGGGGTCGTGCTGGGGCTGGTGTTTCAGGGTTTAGGGCAGTGCAGTGGTGTTCGGGAAGTGTAGGTGGTCGTGCTGGGGCTGGTGTTTCAGGGTTTAGGGCAGTGCAGTGGTGTTCGGGCAGTGTAGGGGGTCATGCTGGGGCTGGTGTTTCAGGGTTTAGGGCAGTGCAGTGGTGTTCGGGTAGTGTAGTGGGTGTTGCTGAGGCTGGTGTTTCAGAGTCTAGGGCAGTGCAGTGGTGTTCGGGCAGTGTAGGGGGTCTTGCTGGGGCTGGTGTTTCAGGGTTTAGGGCAGTGCAGTGGTGTTCGGGCAGTGTAGGGGGTCGTGCTGGGGGTGGTGTTTCAGGGTTTAGGGCAGTGCAGTGGTGTTTGGGCAGTGTAGGGGGTCGTGCTGGGGCTAGTGTTTCAGGATTTAGGGCAGAGCAATGGTGTTCAGGCAGTGTAGGGGGTTTTGCTGGAGGTGGTGTTTCAGGGTTTAGGGCAGTGCAGTGGTGTTCGTGCAGTGTAGGGGTTGATGTTTCAGGGTTTAGGGCAGTGCAGTGGTGTTCCGGCAGTGTAGGAGGTCGTGCAGGGGGTGGTGTTTCAGGGTTTAGGGCAGTGCAGTGGTGTTTGGGCAGTGTAGGGGGTCGTGCAGGGGGTGGTGTTTCAGGGTTTAGGGCAGTGCAGTGGTGTTCTGCCAGTGTAGGTGGTCTTGCTGGGGGTGGTGTTTCAGGCTTTAGTGCAGTGGTGTTCGGGCAGTGTAGGGGGTCTTGCTGGGGGTGGTGTTTCAGGGTTTAGGGCAGTGCAGTGGTGTTCGGGCAGTGTAGGGGGTCTTGCTGGGGCTGGTGTTTCAGGGTTTAGGGCAGTGCAGTGGTGTTCGGGCAGTGTAGGGGGTCGTGCTGGGGCTGGTGTTTCAGGGTTTAGGGTAGTGCAGTGGTGTTCGGGCAGTGTAGGGGTCGTGCTGGGGCTGGTGTTTCAGGGTTTAGGGCAGTGCAGTGGTTTTCGGGCAGTGTAGGCGGTCGTGCTGGGGCTGGTGTTTCAGGGTTTAGGGCAGTGCAGTGGTGTTCGGGCAGTGTACGGGGTTGTGCTGGGGCTGGTGTTTCAGGGTTTAGGGCAGTGCAGTGGTGTTCGGGCAGTGTAGGGGGTCGTGCTGGGGGTGGTGTTTCAGGGTTTAGGGCAGTGCAGTGGTGTTCGGGCAGTGTAGGGGGTCGTGCTGGGGCTGGTGTTTCATGGTTTAGGGCAGTGCAGTGGTGTTCGGGCAGTGTAGGGTGTCATGCTGGGGGTGGTGTTTCAGGGTTTAGGGCAGTGCAGTGGTGTTCGGGCAGTGTAGGGGGTCATGCTGGGGGTGGTGTTTCATTGTTTAGGGCAGTGCAGTGGTGTACGGGCAGTGTAGGGGGTCTTGCTGGGGGTGGTGTTTCAGGGTTTAGGGCAGTGGTGTTCGGGCAGTGTAGGGGGTCTTGCTGGGGGTAGTGTTTCGGGGTTTAGGGCAGTGCAGTGGTGTTCGTGCAGTGTAGGGGGTCGTGCTGGGGGTGGTGTTTCAGGGTTTAGGGCAGTGCAGTAGTGTTCGGGCAGTGTAGGGGATCGTGCAGGGGGTGGTGTTTCAGGGTTTAGGGCAGTGCAGTGGTGTTCGGGCAGTGTAGGGGGTCGTGCTGGGGGTGGTGTTTCAGGGTTTAGGGCAGTGCAGTGGTGTTCGGGCAGTGTAGGGGTCGTGCTAGGGCTGGTGTTTCAGGGTTTAGGGCAGTGCAGTGGTGTTCGGGCAGTGTAGGGGTCTTGCTGGGGGTGGTGTTTCAGGGTTTAGGGCAGTGGTGTTCGGGCAGTGTAGGGGGTCTTGCTGGGGGTGATGTTTCAGGGTTTAGGGCAGTGCAGTGGTGTTCGGGCAGTGTAGGGGGTCTTGCTGGGGGTAGTGTTTCAGGGTTTAGGGCAGTGCAGTGGTGTTCGTGCAGTGTAGGGGGTCGTGCTGGGGATGGTGTTTCAGGGTTTAGGGCAGTGCAGTAGTGTTCGGGCAGTGTAGGGGGTCGTGCAGGGGGTGGTGTTTCAGGGTTTAGGGCAGTGCAGTGGTGTTCGGGCAGTGTAGGGGTCGTGCTGGGGGTGGTGTTTCAGGGTTTAGGGCAGTGCAGTGGTGTTTGGGCAGTGTAGGGGGTCGTGCTGGGGCTAGTGTTTCAGGATTTAGGGCAGAGCAATGGTGTTCAGGCAGTGTAGGGGGTTTTGCTGGAGGTGGTGTTTCAGGGTTTAGGGCAGTGCAGTGGTGTTCGTGGCAGTGTAGGGGTTGATGTTTCAGGGTTTAGGGCAGTGCAGTGGTGTTCCGGCAGTGTAGGAGGTCGTGCAGGGGTGGTGTTTCAGGGTTTAGGGCAGTGCAGTGGTGTTTGGGCAGTGTAGGGGGTCGTGCAGGGGTGGTGTTTCAGGGTTTAGGGCAGTGCAGTGGTGTTCTGCCAGTGTAGGTGGTCTTGCTGGGGGTGGTGTTTCAGGCTTTAGTGCAGTGGTGTTCGGGCAGTGTAGGGGGTCTTGCTGGGGGTGGTGTTTCAGGGTTTAGGGCAGTGCAGTGGTGTTCGGGCAGTGTAGGGGTCTTGCTGGGGCTGGTGTTTCAGGGTTTAGGGCAGTGCAGTGGTGTTCAGGCAGTGTAGGGGGTCGTGCTGGGGCTGGTGTTTCAGGGTTTAGGGTAGTGCAGTGGTGTTCGGGCAGTGTAGGGGGTCGTGCTGGGGCTGGTGTTTCAGGGTTTAGGGCAGTGCAGTGGTTTTCGGGCAGTGTAGGCGGTCGTGCTGGGGCTGGTGTTTCAGGGTTTAGGGCAGTGCAGTGGTGTTCGGGCAGTGTACGGGGTTGTGCTGGGGCTGGTGTTTCAGGGTTTAGGGCAGTGCAGTGGTGTTCGGGCAGTGTAGGGGGTCGTGCTGGGGGTGGTGTTTCAGGGTTTAGGGCAGTGCAGTGGTGTTCGGGCAGTGTAGGGGGTCGTGCTGGGGCTGGTGTTTCATGGTTTAGGGCAGTGCAGTGGTGTTCGGGCAGTGTAGGGTGTCATGCTGGGGGTGGTGTTTCAGGGTTTAGGGCAGTGCAGTGGTGTTCGGGCAGTGTAGGGGGTCATGCTGGGGGTGGTGTTTCATTGTTTAGGGCAGTGCAGTGGTGTACGGGCAGTGTAGGGGGTCTTGCTGGGGGTGGTGTTTCAGGGTTTAGGGCAGTGGTGTTCGGGCAGTGTAGGGGTCTTGCTGGGGGTAGTGTTTCGGGGTTTAGGGCAGTGCAGTGGTGTTCAGTGCAGTGTAGGGGGTCGTGCAGGGGGTGGTGTTTCAGGGTTTAGGGCAGTGCAGTGGTGTTCGGGCAGTGTAGGGGTCGTGCTGGGGGTGGTGTTTCAGGGTTTAGGGCAGTGCAGTGGTGTTCGGGCAGTGTAGGGGTCGTGCTGGGGCTGGTGTTTCAGGGTTTAGGGCAGTGCAGTGGTGTTCGGGCAGTGTAGGGGGTCTTGCTGGGGGTGGTGTTTCAGGGTTTAGGGCAGTGGTGTTCGGGCAGTGTAGGGGGTCTTGCTGGGGGTGATGTTTCAGGGTTTAGGGCAGTGCAGTGGTGTTCGGGCAGTGTAGGGGGTCTTGCTGGGGGTAGTGTTTCAGGGTTTAGGGCAGTGCAGTGGTGTTCGTGCAGTGTAGGGGGTCGTGCTGGGGATGGTGTTTCAGGGTTTAGGGCAGTGCAGTAGTGTTCGGGCAGTGTAGGGGGTCGTGCAGGGGGTGGTGTTTCAGGGTTTAGGGCAGTGCAGTGGTGTTCGGGCAGTGTAGGGGGTCGTGCTGGGGGTGGTGTTTCAGGGTTTAGGGCAGTGCAGTGGTGTTCGGGCAGTGTAGGGGGTCGTGCTGGGAGTGGTGTTTCAGGGTTTAGGGCAGTGGTGTTCGGGCAGTGTAGGGGGTATTGCTGGGGGTGATGTTTCAGGGTTTAGGGCAGTGCAGTGGTGTTCGGGCAGTGTAGGAGGTCTTGCTGGGGGTAGTGTTTCAGGGTTTAGGGCAGTGCAGTGGTGTTCGGGCAGTGTAGGGGTCATGCTGGGGGTGGTGTTTCAGGGTTTAGGGCAGTGCAGTGGTGTTTGGGCAGTGTAGGGGTCGTGAAGGGGGTGGTGTTTCAGGGTTTAGGGCAGTGCAGTGGTGTTCGGGCAGTGTAGGGGGTCGTGCTGGGGCTGGTGTTTCAGGGTTTAGGGCAGTACAGTGGTGTTCGGGCAGTGTAGGGGGTCGTGCAGGGGCTGGTGTTTCAGGGTTTAGGGCAGTGCAGTGGTGTTCGGGCAGTGTAGGGGGTCGTGCTGGGGGTAGTGTTTTAGGGTTTAGGGTAGTGCAGTGGTGCTTGTGTAGTGTAGGGGGTCGTGCTGGGGGTAGTGTTTTAGGGTTTAGGGTAGTGCAGTGGTGTTTGTGTAGTGTAGGGGTCATGTTTTAGGCTAGTGCAGTGGTGTTTGGGTAGTGTAGGGGGTCGTGCTGGGGGTAGTGTTTTAGGATTTAGGTTAGTGCAGTGGTGTTTGGGCAGTGTAGGGGTCGTGCTGGGGAGTAGTGTTTTAGGGTTTAAGGTAGTGCAGTGGTGTTTGTGTAGTGTAGGGGGTCATGTTTTAGGGTAGTGCAGTGGTGTTTGGGTAGTGTAGGGGGTCGTGCTGGGGGTAGTGTTTTAGGATTTAGGTTAGTGCAGTGGTGTTTGGATAGTGTAGGGGGTCGTGCTGGTGGTAGTGTTTTAGGGTTTAGGGTAGTGCAGTGGTGTTGGGGTAGTGTTTTAGGGTTTAGGGTAGTGCAGTGGTGTTTGTGTAGTGTAGGGGGTCATGTTTTAGGGTAGTGCAGTGGTGTTTGGGTAGTGTAGGGGTCGTGCTGGGGGTAGTATTTTAGGATTTAGGTTAGTGCAGTGGTGTTGGGGTAGTGTTTTAGGGTTTAGGGTAGTGCAGTGGTGTTTGTGTAGTGTAAGGGGTCATACTGGGGGTAGTGTTTTAGGGTTTAGGATAGTGCAGTGGTGCTTGTGTAGTGTAGGGGGTCATGCTGGGGTAGTGTTTTAGGGTTTAGGGTAGTGCAGTAGTGTTTTTGTAGTGTAGGGGGTCATGTTTTAAGATGCAACGCTCCAATACCTGACCAGTCTGCACTACATAAAACTGCAAAAAAACTAAAAATAAAAAGTGTTTTGCACACTTTTGTCATTGGGCTATATGTGGGCTACATCTGGGTAATATTTGTGCTACATTTGGGCTCTTTTTTCACTGGTGGCCATCTTGGAAGACTTCTTTGTTATGAAGTTTCCTAATTTCCTCATTTACTGCAGTCTCCTCAGTAGGAAATGCTTTCAGTTTTTTACTTTGATTCCATCAAGAAGGCATTCAGATGTGTCACACATTTGCCATAAATTCAGAATGTTATTACTCTAGTTGTTCATTAGATCACTGTAGTAAAGCTACTGCTCACCAGGGAGTTAACTGGAAGTCTACTGCTGGTATTGAAAGTGATTGTTTCAGTCTGCATGTCAGAATTTTCTAATGAAATAGAAGAGGATTTGAGATCTCACTTAAAACATGCACTAAATTTTCTTTTTGCAGCACTAACCATAATTTCTATGGCAAAATGAACCCCTCATTTTGTTCCTTTTTAAATTAAATGTTTTAAGTGTTACCAGTTTATTCCAATCAAGATGGCTTCAGGTGTGCCATACTTTTGTCATAAGTAAGGCTATTAGCACACTAGTTGTTCTTTAGAACACTCTGGGAAGCTGCAGTAGAACACAAAGGCATCAACTGACAGCCTGCTCCTGTTGAAATATAACAGGAAGATATTTGAGATCTCACTTAAAACATGTCCTAATTTTTCTTTCTACAGCACTAACCATAATTTCTATGGCAAAATGAACCCCTCATTTTGTTCCTTTTTAAATTAAATGTTTTAAGTGTTACCAGTTTATTCCAATCAAGATGGCTTCAGGTGTGCCATACTTTTGTCATAAGTAAGACTGTTAGCGCTCTAGTTGTTCTTTAGAACACTCTGGGAAGCTGCAGTAGAACACAAAGGCATCAACTGACAGGCTGCTCCTGTTGAAATATAACAGGAAGATATTTGAGATCACACTTGAAACTTGTCCTAATTTTTCTTTCTACAGCACTAACCATAATTTCTATGACAAAATGAACCCCATCATTTTGTTCCTTTTTAAATTAAATGTTTTAAGTGTTACCAGTTTATTCCAATCAAGATGGCTTCAGGTGTGCCATACTTTTGTCATAAGTAAGACTGTTAGCGCTCTAGTTGTTCTTTAGAACACTCTGGGGCGCTGCAGTAGAACACAAAGGCATCAACTGACAGGCTGCTCCTGTTGAAATATAACAGGAAGATATTTGAGATCACACTTGAAACATGTCCTAATTTTTCTTTCCAGAGCACTAACCATAATTTCTATGACAAGATGAACCCCATCATTTTGTTCCTTTTTAAATTAAATGTTTTAAGTGTTACCAGTTTATTCCAATCAAGATGGCTTCAGGTGTGCCATACTTTTGTCATAAGTAAGGCTGTTAGCGCTCTAGTTGTTCTTTAGAACACTCTGGGAAGCTGCAGTAGAACACAAAGGAATCAACTGACAGTCTCTGCCCTTGTTGGATGTACATGTTTTACTGAGAATGTCAGACTTCATTCTCACATGACTGAGAAAGATAATGTGAATTTACAGAAAATATGCTCTCATTTTAGCTTCTGGAGCACCTTCCAAAACTGTATGGGACAAGCATGTGAAAATAGTTCTCTCTCAAACATGATTCATGATATCCCAGCAGAAGGTTTTTCACAGGGTAAAATCACCTTAGAACACACCACAATTCCTGAAATTAGTATGGTACCATCAACAAATGAATTCTAATGTAACTAAAGTCTGTTATCACCCTTTATAGTTCTCCTTTTGGTAACCCTCAAAATCTTCGATTCACTACAATGTATTTCAATGGGGTACTATCATTTATATTGGTCCCAAGATGGCTGCCAGCAATTCCAGGATGAAGTGCTGACAGCCAATCAGATCTCACGATGACTTGTGTGGTTAGGCTCCGCCCAGATATATATGTGTTTTTACTTTGATTTTCTCAGCAACTACTGAACGGATTTACACCATTTAACAAAAAGGGTTCTTTTGAACCAAGAACTACCTATTTGCCAAATTTGGTGTAATTCTGTTCAGCAGTTCGGGCTGTAGCCTTGCATAAAGTTTCCTATGGAAAATTGATTTTTTGACTCTTATTTTTTAATTTCTCCAGCAACTACTGAACGGATTTACACCATTTAACAAAAAGGGTTCTTTCTGAACCAAGAACTACCTCTTTGCCAAATTTGGTGTAATTCCGTTCAGCAGTTCGGGCTGTAGCCGTGTCTAAAGTTTCCTATGGGAAAATGAATGGGAAAACACGTTTTGGGACCCCCCTTTTTTCTCGGTCCCCGCTTGACGAATCACCCTGAGACTTTCAGGGTAGGAGCGGACCGGAGCGGGCCATAAAGTTTGAAAATTTCGCGAAGATTCGTCGATTGACGCAAGAGTTATTTCAAATAGAATGTCGCGGATTTCCTATGGAAAATAGGTCCTAACTATAACTATCTACTGGCGACCGCCAGTAGATAATATATATATATATATAAAAAACAAGGTTTGCCCTTTCTTGAGCTGCACTCGCTGGAAGGTTCTCGCTGATACCTGACAGGCGCCTCATGCGTGGACCCACACCTCATTACTCCAGCCAACGCGTTTCGGGCTTGCGCCCTTCTTCCATGGGCTTTTCAAACAAAGAAGGCATGCAAGGACCAGCAATGATATTCGGTTATTTTTAATTGATAATTGCGCTCAGGTGAGTATTACGCATGGGAGTCTGGGACTCGTAGTCCAATTATCGTTCACATGGATTGCTGCCATAAAATGTCACACAAAGTTCTTAGAGGTTCATGTCCTTCACAGTCCCGCCTGTACAAATCACACAGCTCCAACCAGCTCCGCATTTCACTGCCCCAATAAACAGCGGCAGAGCCACAAGGATATCGTGGCGGTGCATGCTCGTGGCTCAGGCGGAGCCACTAAATCCAAAAACAAGGTTTGCCCTTTCTTGAGCTGCACTCGCTGGAAGGTTCTCGCTGATACCTGACAGGCGCCTCATGCGTGGACCCACACCTCATTACTCCAGCCAACTCGTTTCGGGCTTGCGCCCTTCTTCCATGGGCTTTTCAAACAAAGAAGGCATGCAAGGACCAGCAATGATATTCGGTTATTTTTAATTGATAATTGCGCTCAGGTGAGTATTACGCATGGGAGTCTGGGACTCGTAGTCCAATTATCGTTCACATGGATTGCTGCCATAAAATGTCACACAAAGTTCTTAGAGGTTCATGTCCTTCACAATCCCGCCTGTACAAATCACACAGCTCCAACCAGCTCCGCATTTCACTGCCCCAATAAACAGCGGCAGAGCCACAAGGATATCGTGGCGGTGCATGCTCGTGGCTCAGGCGGAGCCACTAAATCCAAAAAACAAGGTTTGCCCTTTCTTGAGCTGCACTCGCTGGAAGGTTCTCGCTGATACCTGACAGGCGCCTCATGCGTGGACCCACACCTCATTACTCCAGCCAACGCGTTTCGGGCTTGCGCCCTTCTTCCATGGGCTTTTCAAACAAAGAAGGCATGCAAGGACCAGCAATGATATTCGGTTATTTTTAATTGATAATTGCGCTCAGGTGAGTATTACGCATGGGAGTCTGGGACTCGTAGTCCAATTATCGTTCACATGGATTGCTGCCATAAAATGTCACACAAAGTTCTTAGAGGTTCATGTCCTTCACAATCCCGCCTGTACAAATCACACAGCTCCAACCAGCTCCGCATTTCACTGCCCCAATAAACAGCGGCAGAGCCACAAGGATATCGTGGCGGTGCACTGCTCGTGCTCAGGCGGAGCCACTAAATCCAAAAACAAGGTTTGCCCTTTCTTGAGCTGCACTCGCTGGAAGGTTCTCGCTGATACCTGACAGGCGCCTCATGCGTGGACCCACACCTCATTACTCCAGCCAACGCGTTTCGGGCTTGCGCCCTTCTTCCATGGGCTTTTCAAACAAAGAAGGCATGCAAGGACCAGCAATGATATTCGGTTATTTTTAATTGATAATTGCGCTCAGGTGAGTATTACGCATGGGAGTCTGGGACTCGTAGTCCAATTATCGTTCACATGAATTGCTGCCATAAAATGTCACACAAAGTTCTTAGAGGTTCATGTCCTTCACAATCCCGCCTGTACAAATCACACAGCTCCAACCAGCTCCGCATTTCACTGCCCCAATAAGCAGCGGCAGAGCCACAAGGATATCGTGGCGGTGCATGCTCAATGGCTCAGGCGGAGCCACTAAATCCAAAAACAAGGTTTGCCCTTTCTTGAGCTGCACTCGCTGGAAGGTTCTCGCTGATACCTGACAGGCGCCTCATGCGTGGACCCACACCTCATTACTCCAGCCAACGCGTTTCGGGCTTGCGCCTCTTCTTCCATGGGCTTTTCAAACAAAGAAGGCATGCAAGGACCAGCAATGGATATTCGGTTATTTTTAATTGATAATTGCGCTCAGGTGAGTATTACGCATGGGAGTCTGGGACTCGTAGTCCAATTATCATTCACATGGATTGCTGCCATAAAATGTCACACAAAGTTCTTAGAGGTTCATGTCCTTCACAATCCCGCCTGTACAAATCACGCAGCTCCAACCAGCTCCGCATTTCACTGCCCCAATAAACAGCGGCAGAGCCACAAGGATATCGTGGCGGTGCATGTCGTGGCTCAGGCGGAGCCACTAAATCCAAAAAACAAGGTTTGCCCTTTCTTGAGCTGCACTCGCTGGAAGGTTCTCGCTGATACCTGACAGGCGCCTCATGCGTGGACCCACACCTCATTACTCCAGCCAACGCGTTTCGGGCTTGCGCCCTTCTTCCATGGGCTTTTCAAACAAAGAGAGGCATGCAAGGACCAGCAATGATATTCGGTTATTTTTAATTGATAATTGCGCTCAGGTGAGTATTACGCATGGGAGTCTGGGACTCGTAGTCCAATTATCGTTCACATGGATTGCTGCCATAAAATGTCACACAAAGTTCTTAGAGGTTCATGTCCTTCACAATCCCGCCTGTACAAATCACACAGCCCAACCAGCTCGCATTTCACTGCCCCAATAAACAGCGGCAGAGCCACAGGATATCGTGGCGGTGCATGCTGCCGTGGTCTCAGGCGGAGCCACTAAATCCAAAAAAACAGGTTTGCCCTTTCTTGAGCTGCACTCGCTGGAGGTTCTGCTGATACCTGACAGGCGCCTCATGCGTGGACCCACACTCATTACTCCAGCCAACGCGTTTCGGGCTTGCGCCTGCTTCCATGGGCTTTTCAAACAAAGAAGGCATGCAAGGACCAGCAATGATATTCGGTTATTTTTAATTGATAATTGCGCTCAGGTGAAGTTACGCATGGAAGTCTGGGACTCAGTAGTCCAATTATCGTTCACATGGATTGCTGCCATAAATGTCACACAAAGTTCTTAGAGGTTCATGTCCTTCAATCACGCCTGTACAAATCACATAGCCCAACCAGCTCCGCATTTCACTGCCCCAATAAACAGCGGCAGAGCCACAAGGATGATCGTGGCGGTGCATGCTCGTGGCTCAGGCGGAGCCACTAGATCCAAAAGCAAGGTTTGCCCTTTCTTGAGCTGCACTCGCTGGAAGGTTCTCGCCGATACCCGACAGGCGCCTCATGCGTGACCCACACCTCATTACTCCAGCCAGCGCTTTGGCTTGCGCCCTTCTTCCATGGGCTTTTCAAACAAAGAAGGCATGCAAGGACCAGCAATGATATTCGGTTATTTTTAATTGATAATTGCGCTCAGGTGAGTATTACGCATGGAGTCTGGACTGAGTCCAATTGATCGTTCACATGGATTGCTGCCATAAAATGTCACACAAAGTTCTTAGAGGTTCATGGTCCTTCACGATCCCGACTGTACAATCACACAGCTCCCAACCAGCTCGTCATCTGCCCCAATAAACATGCGAGCAGAGCCACAAGGATATTGTGGCGGTGAGCATGCTCGTGGCTCAGGCGAGCCACTAAATCCAAAAACAAGGTTTGCCCTTCTGAGGCTGCACTCGCTGGAGGTTCTCGCTGATACCTGACAGGCGCCTCTGCATGGACCCACACCTCATTCTCCAGCCAACGCGCTTCGGGCTTGCGCCCTGCTTCCATGGGCTTTTCAAACAAAGAAGCATGCAAGGACCAGCAATGATATTCGGTTATTTTAACTGATAATTGCGCTCAGGTGAGGTTACGCATGGGAGTCTGGGACTCGTAGTCCAATTATCGTTCACATGGATTGCTGCCATAAATGTCACACAAAGTTCTTAGAGGTTCATGTCCTTCACAATCCGCTGTACAAATCACAGCTCCAAGCCAGCTCCGCATTTCACTGCCCACAGTAAACAGCGGCAGAGCCACAAGGATGATCATGGCGGTGCATGCTTTCGCAGCTCAGGCGGAGCCACTAAATCCAAAACAAGGTTTGCCCTTCTTGAGCTGCACTCGCTGGAAGGTTCTCGCTGATACCTGGACAGGCGCCTCATGCGTGGACCCACACCTCATTACTCCAGCCAACGCGCTGGGCTTGCGCTCTTCTTCCATGGGCTTTTCAAACAAAGAAGGCATGCAAGGACCAGCAATGATATTCGGTTATTTTTAATTGATAATTGCGCTCAGGTGAGTATTACACATGGGAGTCTGGGACTCGTAGTCCAATTATCGTTCACATGGATTGCTGCCATAAAATGTCACACAAAGTTCTTAGAGGTTCATGTCCTTCACAATCCCGCCTGTACAAATCACACAGCTCCAACCAGCTCCGCATTTCACTGCCCCAATAAACAGCGGCAGAGCCACAAGGATATCGTAGGCAGTGCATGCTCGTGGCTCAGGCGGAGCCACTAAATCCAAAAACAAGGTTTGCCCTTTCTTGAGCTGCACTCGCTGGAAGGTTCTCGCTGATACCTGACAGGCGCCTCATGCGTGGACCCACACCTCATTACTCCAGCCAACGCGTTTCGGGCTTACGCCCTTCTTCCATGGGCTTTTCAAACAAAGAAGGCATGCAAGAACCAGCAATGATATTCGGTTAGTTTTAATTGATAACTGCGCTCAGGTGAGTATTACGCATGGGAGTCTGGGACTCGTAGTCCAATTATCGTTCACATGGATTGCTGCCATAAAATGTCACACAAAGTTCTTAGAGGTTCATGTCCTTCACAATCCCGCCTGTACAAATCACACAGCTCCAACCAGCTCCGCATTTCACTGCCCCAATAAACAGCGGCAGAGCCACAAGGATATCGTGGCGGTGCATGCTCGTGGCTCAGGCGGAGCCACTAAATCCAAAAACAAGGTTTGCCCTTTCTGAGCTGCACTCGCTGGAAGGTTCTCGCTGATACCTGAAAGGCGCCTCATGCGTGGACCCACACCTCATTACTCCAGCCAACGCTGCTTCGGGCTTGCGCCCTTCTTCCATGGGCTTTTCAAACAAAGAAGGCATGCAAGGACCAGCAATGATACGCGTTGGCTGGAGTAATGAGGTGTGGGTCCACGCATGAGGCGCCTGTCAGGTATCAGCGAGAACCTTCCAGCGAGTGCAGCTCAAGACAGGGCAAACCTTGTTTTATGGATTTAGTGGCTCCGCCTGAGCCACGAGCATGCACCGCCACGATATCCCTGTGGCTCTGCCGCTGTTTACTGGGGCAGCGAAACGCGGAGCTGGTTGGAGCTGTGTGATTTGTACAGGCGGGATTGTGAAGGACATGAACCTCTAAGAACTTTGTGTGACATTTTATGGCAGCAGTCCATGTGAATGAAAATTGGACTACGAGTCCCAGACTCCCATGCGTAATACTCACCTGAGCGCAATTATCAATTAAAAATAACGGAATATCACTGCTGGTCTTTGCATGCCTTCTGTGTTTGAAAAGCCCATGGAAGAAGGGCGTAAGCCCGAAACGCGTTGGCTGGAGTAATGAGGTGTGGGTCCACGCATGAGGCGCCTGTCCGGTATCAGCGAGAACCTTCCAGCGAGTGCAGCTCAAGACAGGGCAAACTTTGTTTTTGGGATTTAGTGGCTCCGCCTGAGCCACGAGCATGCACCGCCACGATATCCTTGTGGCTCTGCCGCTGTTTACTGGGGCAGCGAAACGCGGAGCTGGTTGGAGCTGTGTGATTTGTACAGGCGGGATTGTGAAGGACATGAACCTCTAAGAACTTTGTGTCACATTTTATGGCAGCAGTCCATGTGAATGAAAATTGGACTACGAGTCCCAGACTCCCATGCGTAATACTCACCTGAGCGCAATTATCAATTAAAAATAACTGAATATCACTGCTGGTCTTTGCATGCCTTCTTTGTTTGAAAAGCCCATGGAAGAAGGGCGTAAGCCCGAAACGCGTTGGCTGGAGTAATGAGGTGTGGGTCCACGCATGAGGCGCCTCTCAGGTATCAGCGAGAACCTTCCAGCGAGTGCAGCTCAAGACAGGGCAAACCTTGTTTTATGGATTTAGTGGCTCCGCCTGAGCCACGAGCATGCACCGCCACGATATCCCTGTGGCTCTGCCGCTGTTTACTGGGGCAGCGAAATGCGGAGCTGGTTGGAGCTGTGTGATTTGTACAGGCGGGATTGTGAAGGACATGAACCTCTAAGAACTTTGTGTGACATTTTATGGCAGCAGTCCATGTGAACGATAATTGGACTACGAGTCCCAGACTCCCATGCGTAATACTCACCTGAGCGCAATTATCAATTAAAAATAACCGAATATCACTGCTGGTCCTTGCATGCCTTCTTTGTTTGAAAAGCCCATGGAAGAAGGGCGTAAGCCCGAAACGCGTTGGCTGGAGTAATGAGGTGTGGGTCCACGCATGAGGCGCCTGTCAGGTATCAGCGAGAACCTTCCAGCGAGTGCAGCTCAAGAAAGGGCAAACCTTGTTTTTTGGATTTAGTGGCTCCGCCTGAGCCACCGAGCATGCACCGCCACGATATCCTTGTGGCTCTGCCGCTGTTTACTGGGGCAGCGAAATGCGGAGCTGGTTGGAGCTGTGTGATTTGTACAGGCGGGATTGTGAAGGACATGAACCTCTAAGAACTTTGTGTGACATTTTATGGCAGCAGTCCATGTGAATGAAAATTGGACTACGAGTCCCAGACTCCCATGCGTAATACTCACCTGAGCGCAATTATCAATTAAAAATAACCGAATATCACTGCTGGTCTTTGCATGCCTTCTTTGTTTGAAAAGCCCATGGAAGAAGGGCGTAAGCCCGAAACGCGTTGGCTGGAGTAATGAGGTGTGGGTCCACGCATGAGGCGCCTGTCAGGTATCAGCGAGAACCTTCCAGCGAGTGCAGCTCAAGAAAGGGCAAACCTTGTTTTTTGGATTTAGTGGCTCCGCCTGAGCCACGAGCATGCCACCGCCACGATATCCCTGTGGCTCTGCCGCTGTTTACTGGGGCAGTGAAATGCGGAGCTGGTTGGAGCTGTGTGATTTGTACAGGCGGGATTGTGAAGGACATGAACCTCTAAGAACTTTGTGTGACATTTTATGGCAGCAGTCCATGTGAACGATAATTGGACTACGAGTCCCAGACTCCCATGCGTAATACTCACCTGAGCGCAATTATCAATTAAAAATAACCGAATATCATTGCTGGTCCTTGCATGCCTTCTTTGTTTGAAAAGCCCATGGAAGAAGGGCGTAAGCCCGAAACGCGTTGGCTGGAGTAATGAGGTGTGGGTCCACGCATGAGGCGCCTGTCAGGTATCAGCGAGAACCTTCCAGCGAGTGCAGCTCAAGAAAGGGCAAACCTTGTTTTTTGGATTTAGTGGCTCCGCCTGAGCCACGATGCATGCACCGCCACGATATCCTTGTGGCTCTGCCGCTGTTTACTGGGGCAGTGAAATGCGGAGCTGGTTGGAGCTGTGTGATTTGTACAGGCGGGATTGTGAAGGACATGAACCTCTAAGAACTTTGTGTGACATTTTATGGCAGCAATCCATGTGAACGATAATTGGACTACGAGTCCCAGACTCCCATGCGTAATACTCACCTGAGCGCAATTATCAATTAAAAATAACCGAATATCATTGCTGGTCCTTGCATGCCTTCTTTGTTTGAAAAGCCCATGGAAGAAGGGCGCAAGCCCGAAACGCGTTGGCTGGAGTAATGAGGGTGTGGGTCCACGCATGAGGCGCCTGTCAGGTATCAGCGAGAACCTTCCAGCGAGTGCAGCTCAAGAAAGGGCAAACCTTGTTTTTTGGATTTAGTGGCTCCGCCTGAGCCACGAGCATGCACCGCCACGATATCCTTGTGGCTCTGCCGCTGTTTATTGGGGCAGTGAAATGCGGAGCTGGTTGGAGCTGTGTGATTTGTACAGGCGGGATTGTGAAGGACATGAACCTCTAAGAACTTTGTGTGACATTTTATGGCAGCAATTCATGTGAACGATAATTGGACTACGAGTCCCAGACTCCCATGCGTAATACTCACCTGAGCGAATTATCAATTAAA